>CM053508.1:19370688-19481316 GCA_028627145.1 Eidolon dupreanum
CATGGGGTTATTAACAATCTGGTTCCTTTTTTCTTACCTTTATAGTTTCCTTCAGCCTCCAAAGCCACTGTCTTCACTCAGCACTCTGAGAGACGGAAATTGGAGAGATGGTTGCTACTGATGCGGTTTTATGTACCCTTGAAGAATGGGAAAGAAATGGAAATGAGGGTCATGTTACCTAGCTGGCTGGGTAACAGTGGATGTCAGCATATTCTTTCCCCCCTTTGCATTTTAACCTACTTACTGCATTGTTTTTCAATGGACCAATCACCAGAGACTAATTATTGCACTTAAATATTTGCCTGAGATACTGCACTATTCTCAAATCCATGGTTGCAGTATTGTGACACTTAGATCTAGGAAGTTTTTGTAGAACTGCTATGTACCTGAACACTTTTTTGAGAATTGAGATATATCAATAATGCTTTCTTTGCCATATGAATTTTTTAAAGTAACTTGTTCAATTTACTTATTATGTGTTCTAAACATCTTCTCATTATATGTTCTGTATTTTAATACATTGCATATTTACAACTGTGTTCTATAACGTATGCTTTGAAATTTACTTTTTATAGTTTACAGGAATTTTATTTTTTGTGCCTATTTCTTTTTACACCTATGTGAGCCACTATGGAACAACTTAAATTTTGTGCCATAAAAATATTTTTGTGGTAAGGTACTATTTTTTTAGCTCTAGGGATATGTCAGCAAAAATCCACCATACAATTTGAGACATAATTTTGTGTTGAATGAGCACAATGTAATCTGAAGCATTGCAAGGAGATAGCCAGACAGCAAGTTAAATGGTCTTTTTCATTGTTAATTTATTGTCATACATGGGTTTCATATTTATAATGGCATCACAAGCTCATTGCACTTAATACCTGCAATGTTTGCTACTGTACCACAATTGATTTTCAATAACTTTATTACAGAAGATGAAACTGTAATGTTTTATTAACAATGCTTCTGGAAATGAATGCATTTTAAAGCAAATAAATCTTTTTGATAGACCTTTTACAAAACCCATTTGCACTAATGAATGCTTTTCTTATGGTATATGACTTAATGTTTGTTACTGTGTGTACACTGCTGTTTTGGAATGTTCAGAAATAAAGACTATTTCAGCAATATCAGGTCACGCATGAATGTGCAGCATAAACCGTATGAACACTATAGATATATTTCACTGTAATGTTGCTATGCTCTTGTACAGGGCATTTATATCTAAAGCAGGTAGATGCAATATCTACATTTGTAAAAATTATTTCTTTCTCTAAAATACTTATGAAATTTAGTTTTAGTCCCATTTGGAAGGGCTACTAAAACTCAAGTAACCTTTACCCAGAAACACATTTATGGGTGAACACATTAGATATTAATATTTTATGAGGATTGGACTTAAAATACTTAGTATCAGCAAATTATCATTCCACATTATATTTGACGGATGTTAGTAAACTTTTCACCTGAAGGTACTAATATAGAAAGGTATTGTAAAGTTTTTAATGCTAAGTTCAAAAATAGAGTTCTACCTCAGGACATTAGAGATTTTTATTTTTTAAAAAGTGTGCCTTTATACATAATTCTATCTAGAAATAAAAGACTGGCTTTAAAGTAGCTTATACTTTAAATGACATGTGAGTGGAGGAGGGAACATAACAAAGGGAAGTAATAATTATGAGGCACTTCTTTGGTGACAAGACTGGGCTAGATATTGTATACAATCAACTGAGCCTGAGAGATGTGACATTAACCTTGCATACACATTTAGCTAGTAAATAGTGAAGCTGATTTTTGAATACAGGTTTACCTGATCTCAAAAATCTTTTTCCCACTACTGTTTTTTCTTATGAACACATGTAGTTAGTACATTTTTAAAAAATGAGTTTTTATTCTATGGAGGAAATTAAAGGGTTTGTTTTCATTTCAGATGTTTCATTTATATTCAGAAAAGTCTGTTCAGCCCTTGGAATAAAAAACAAAGATCCTTGCATCTTAGATTGTACAGTCTAATTGGGAGGAGAGAAACTAAATCATAAACAAGTAACTCACCATGTGTTAGGTCCTAAGTACTATGGGAGAAAAAGAAAAAAGGAAATAAAGGGGAACCGAAATGGAGATGGGGAGAGAGAACACAGATAGGTCACTGCATAGATCTCGTTAAGGAGTTGAACAAAGACTTGGAGATGGAGTTAGTCCTGAATCTGTTTCACAGCCTCTTTCACCTGGGGTTCTATATAACACAATGATGTTAGTGATTATTTTCACAGTTCTCCCTAGGGTGGTATATAGCAATTATTCTAGATGCATAGGAGAGAATTTAATATAGTACATACAACAGATACGCTAGGGTAGTTCTCAAAGTGCTCCCCAGGTCGGCAACATCAGCATCTTATTAGAACTTAATAGAAACACATTTTCTCAAGCCCCTCCCTAGGCCTTACTAAATCAGCCCTCTAGATTATTTGCAGACCTTCTGAGAAAGGCTGCTGGAAAGGAGGAAGAGCCTATGCAGAGGCTTAGGCAAAGCATACCTGGTGCGTTTGAGAAAGAGCAAAGAGGACATTGTGGCCGCAAGCAGAACAAGGAGAGACGAGGTTGGAAAAGCAACGGGATAGGATCACATAGGGCACTGGGCCCCAGTAAGAACTGATTTTACACAGGAATGGGAGCTGTTCATGGCTTTGAGCAGTGGAGTTCATGCTTTGACTCAAAAGTATCATCCTGGAATTTGGTGGGGATAAACTAAAAATGGCAAATGTAGTTTAAACTATATAAGTAATCCAGGTAAGGAATTGGATCAGGATAGCAATGGAAGTGGTAAAAATGGCCAGCTTCAGGATATATTCTAAAAGTACAGCCATCAGGATTTCTTTATGGATTGGATATCCCGTGTTCAAAATCAAGAAAAATTCCAAGCGTTTTGGGCTGGCAACTAAGAGGATGGAGTTCCTTCAACTGAGATGGGCAGGGCCGTGGTGGAGTATGTTTGAAAGCCATGACTCTGGCTCAAATCACCAAAGTGAGTTTTGATAAAAGAAGATTAAAGATTGAGACTTGAGACACCTATGCCTTCCATCTTATGTTAGTTTCTCGTCCCAGGTAACAAAGTGACTCAGAAAAGAGATCCTGAGCAGCTTAGTTCTCAAACATGGGAGGGACCTGTGGTGCTGGGCACACAGACAATCTAGCATAGTTTCCATTTCTATTAGTTAACTATTGCTCCATAACAATTTACCACAATAGTCAATAGCTGAAAACAATATTATGTGAGTTTCTATGGGTCTGGAATCTGTCCACAGCCTAGCTGTCCTCTGGCTCAGAGCCCCTCGCAAGGCTGCAGCACTGTGTTGGCCAAGACTCTAGTCATCTCGTGATCCAGCCAGAGAAGAATCTGTTTCTAAGCTAAGCTTGCTCACGTGGTTGTGGGCAGAACTCATTAACTTGTATGCCATTGACCAGCAACAATCCTCAATTTCTAGCCACATGGACCTCTTCTTGGACACTTAGAACAGTGACTTGCTTCATCAGAATGAACAAATGAGAAGACCGAGAGAGTGAGTACCAGAAAGATGGAAATCACACTCTTTTATAACCTAACCTTGGAAGCGATATCCCATCACTTTTGCCATATTCTATTCATTGGAAGCAGCTCATTACGTTCAGCTCTCAAAAGGTGGGGTGTCACACAAGAATGTTAATGCCAGGAGACAAGGGTCATTGGGGCCATCTTAGAAGCTAACTGCAAAACATTGCTATCAACTTTGCTAGATAATGCTAACATGATTGCCACATTGTACATGTCTGTGAGCAGTGTGTGAGAATGTCTGTTGCTACATACCTGTTGGTGTGTGGAACTGACTTGTGGTTTTAATTTGCATTTCCTTGGTTGCTAGTGAGATTGAATACCTTTTCCTTTGTTTACAGAACATTTGCATATCTTCTTTTATGGATTCCTGTTCAGGTCTTTTGCCTGTTCTCTTATTGAGGTTTTCTTACTAATATGTAGTGGTTCTTTCTATAGTCTGCTATAAGGCTTTTGTCAGTTATATTTGTTATAAATATACTTTCATACTATGTAGGTTGCCTTTTAATTCTCTTTATGGGTTTTCAAATTAAATTTATCAGAGTAGCATTGGTTAATAACAATTTTCAGGTGTACAGACTGTAATTCAACATCTGTGTATATGGGATATTTTGATGATAAATTATACCATATTAAAATTAGTAATTCTATAATTTTTAAGATTACTCATTAAGTTTTGCTAAATAGCAGGGCAGTTCTGCTATCTTGTTTTACCTCAAGAGTGTCTTGGCTGTTCTTGTCCCTTTGCATTGAACAAGCTGGTCAACTTCCAGAAAAATGTCCTGCTGAGTCTTAGAATCCATGGATATCGTGCACCTCTTCTATTTAATCTCAGTAAAATTATGCAGGTTCTTTATAGAAGACTTGCACACATTTTGCCAGATTAATTTCTAGATATTTTATTTTTTACACTATCATAAGTTATATTTTTTAAAATTTTATTTCCAATGGTTTGTTTTAAATGTTTTATTTGAAAGCCTTAAATTTGCTAGTTATACTAATTTGTCTTTAATTTTTACATACAGTCAAATGTATGAATGTTAATTTCATATCTTCTTTTCCTATTATATCTTCTCTATTTTTCTTGCCTATTGTCTTCAATGAACTATTAAATATAAATGATGATAATAGATATCTTTAATTTACAAAGGGAAGATTTCTATTTTTTTGCCATTAAGTTTTAAGTTCGTATTTTTTATTGTAAAAATGGGAATTTTAAAACTTTTCTGCATCTATTAAAGTAAGATTTTCTCATTCAGCCTGTCAGTATTCTGACTCAATGATAGGTTTCTCTAATGTTGAATCAACTTTGAATTATTGAGATAAATCCATCTTGATCATGAAGTTTTTTTTTTTTAAAGATAGATGGATTTGATTTATTAATATTTTACAAGTATTTTGGTCAATTTTTGAAAAATTGGTCTACAACTTTTTTCTTAAACTGTCCCTATTAAGTGTTGGAATGAAGATAGTGTTAGACTCACAAAATGAGTTAGGGGTGTGGATTCTGGCCAAGTAGGAAGATTCTTTCACCTTCTCTCACCTCTTTCTATAACACACTAGAACTACAACTACCTCTATAGCCACTATCTCTGAAGATAACCTGAGGACTAGCAGAACAGATTCTCTACAACTGAGAATATAAAGAAAAAGCCACATTGAGAAGGGCAGGAGGGTCAAAGATAATGATCTGGTTAGGACCCACACTCTCAGTGCAGTATTCCATGGGAGGGATATTACAGCTGAGGCAATTCCCCCTCTTAAGAGTAGAGGATATGAGACTCACATCAGGCTTGCTGACCCTAGGGACCAGCATCAGGAAGAGGAGCCTACAAAACATCTATTTTTGAGGACTAGCAAGGCTTGCATCTGTCGGAGTCATGGGGCTTTGGGAAACCAAGTCTCTTCTTAAAGGGCCCATGCACAAACTCACTCACTCTGAGTCCCAACACAGAGGCTACAGTTTGAAAAGTATCTGGATCATATGTGAAGCAGATAAACTGACTGATTTGGGGACATGTGCCGGAGGGGCAGGGATCTGTTGGGGCTTTGGGAATGGAGGCACTGGTGAGCACCATGTTCTCTGTATTTGGTTTGCTTTCTTCCACCCAGTAGGTCCCATGCTGGTGGATGACAGTTCTGGCATTCAACATTAACTTATTAACAGTTTGCCCTACCCCCAGCCTTCTTCTAAGAATCTGCCCAGCCCAACATGCCCTTTCTGGCCAGCACACCCCTAAGCCACTTCGATGTGGCACCCTACCCCCAGCACCCAGCCCCTCCAAAGCAGCAACTGCCACATCCCAGCACCTGGAAGGAGGGTCTTAGTTCTCAATAGACACGGAAAAAAAAATGGACAAAATACGACATCTCTTCATGATAAAAAACCTAATAGACGGGGCATAGAAGGAACATATCTCACATGATAAAGGCCATACACAAAAACAAAAACAACAAAAAACCAATGGCTAACATTTTACTCAATGGAGACAAATTGGAAGTTTTTCCTTTAAAGTCGGAAAAAAAGATGCCTGCTTTCACTACTACTGCTATTTAACATAGTACCATAAATCCTAGCGACAGCAGTTAGGCAAAACAAAGAAAAGGCCTCAAAACTGGAAAAGAATATTGTCACTATTTGCCAATGACATGATCTTATCTTACAAAATCCCAAAGACTCAACCAAAAAACTATCAGAACTAATGATTTCAGTAATGTTGCAGGATACAAAATAAACATGCAGAAATCATGGTACATTTTTCAAGATAGATCATATGTTAGGCTACAAAACAAGTCTCAGTAAATTTAAGATTGAAATCATATCAAGCATCTTCTCCAACCACATGGTATGAAACTAGACATCAATTATAAGAGAAAAACTGAAAAATACACAAACACATGGAGGCTTAATAACATGCTACTAAACAATGAATGGGCTAATGAGGTCAAGAAATATATCAAAAAGATACCTTGAGACAAATGAAAATGAACACACAATGACACAAAAATCTATGAGACATGGCAAAAACAGTCCTAAGAGGGAAATTCATGGCAATACCGGCCAACCTCAAGAAACAAAGAAAAAAAATCTCAAATAAACCATGTAACCTTACAACTAAAGGAACTAAAAGGAACAGCAAACAAAGCCCAATGTGAGTAGAAGGAAGGAAATAATAGAGCAGAAATAAATAGGTTCTAAAAAAAAAAATACAAAAGATTAATGAAACCAAGAGCTGGTTCTTTGCAAAGATAAACAAAATTGACAAACTTTTAACCAGACTCACTCATCAAGAAAAAGAAAGAACCCAAATAAATAAGATCAGAAATGAAAGAAGTCACAACTGACTCCATGGAAATACAAAGGTTATAAGAAAATTCTATGAGCAATTAATTATATGCTAATAAATTAGACAATCTGGAATAAATGGACACATTCCTAGAAACATACAATCTTCCAATACTGAGTCAAGAAGAAACAAAATCTGAACCAACTAATGACTACAAATGAAATCAAAGAGTAATCAAAAAACTCCAAAAAAAACACAAAAGTCATGGACCTTCACAGGAGAATTTTACCAAACATTCAAAGAATTAACACTGATTCTTCTCAAACTATTCCAAAATATTCAAGAGGAGAAAAAGCTACCAAGCTCATTTTACAAGGCCATGGTTACCCTGATTCCAAAACCAAAGACATTATAAAAAAAGAAAATTATAGGTTGATATACTTGATGAAGAGATGCAAAAATCCTCAACAATTTTTAGCAAAGGATGCAAGTTTAGTCCAATAGCTGCAAATCAATTAATATGATATACATTAGCAAATTGAAAAACAAAAATATGATCATAAGAGATGCAGAAAAGCATTTGACTAAATCTAGCATCTGTTTATGATAAAAACTCTCAGTAAAGTGGGAACAAAGGAAACAAACCTCAATAATAAAGGCCATATATGACCATCTCATAGCTAACATTATACTCACTGGGGAGAAGCTAAAAGCATTTTCCTTAAGATAGGAACATGACAAAAATGTCCAGTTTCATCACTTTTATTCAATATAGTATTAGAAGTCCTAGCCACAGCAATCAGACAAGAAATAAAATGTATCTAAATTGAAAAGAAAGAAGTAAAATTATCATTATTTGCAAATGATACAGTATTATAGAGAACCCTAAAGATTCTACCATAAAACTCTTAGAACTGATAAATGAATTCAGCAAAGTAGCAAGATATAAAATTAATATTCCAAAATTGATGACACTTTTACACACTAATAACTATCAGAGAAATTAAGAAAGTAATCCGATTTACAGTTGCATCAAAAACAATAAAATACCTAGAAATAAATTTAACCAAGTAGGTAAAAGATCTGTACTCAGAAAATTATAGGTCTTTAAAGAATGAAATTGAAGAAGATACAAAGAAATAGAGGCATATATTGTGCTCATGGATAGGAAGAACTAATATCGTTAAAATGTTCATACTTCCCAAAGCAATCTACAGATTCAATGCAATCACTATCAAAAGACCAATGATGTTTTGCACAGAACTAAAACAAATAATCCTAAAATTTATATGAAACCACAAAAGACCCTGAATAGTCACAGCAATCTTGAGAAAGAAGAGCAAAGTTGAAGTTATCACATTACTTGATATCAAACTATATGACAAGGCTATAGTAATCAAAGAGCATGGTACTGGCATAAAAACAGACACATAGATCAATAGAATAGAGAGCACACTGATATGGTCATTTATGACAAAGGAGGCAAGACTATATAATGGGTTAAAGACAGTCTATTCAATAAATGGTGTTGGGAAAACTGGACAGATACATGCAAAAAAAAAAAATGAAACTGGACCACTTTCTTACACTATATATAAGAGTAGGCTCTAAATAGATCAAAGACTTAAATGTAAGACCTAAAATCATAAAACTCCTAGAAGAAAACAGGCAGTAAACTTTCTGACACTGTTCTTAGTAATATATATATATATATATCCTTAGTCAAGAGAAACAAAAGAAAAAATAAACAGATGAGACAACATCAAACTAAAATGTTTTTGCAAAGCAAAGAAAACCATCAACAAAATGAAAAGAGAACCTACTGAATGGGAGAAGATATTTGCCACTGATATATCTGATAAGCAGTTAACATCCAAAATTTATAAAGAATTCATGTGACTCAACACACGCACAAAAATACAATCCAATTAAAAAATGAGCAGAGGACCTGAATAGGCATTTCTCCAAAGAGGACATACAGGTGGCCAATAAACATATGAAAAGATGTTCAATGTCATTAAGAATCAGAGAAATGCAAATTAAAACCATAATGAGATCACCTCACACCTGTCCTAATGGCTATCATCAATAAATCAGAAAGTGTTGGCGAGGATGTGGATAAAGGGAAGACTCATGCACTGTTAGTGAGATTGCAAATTGGTGCAGCCACTATGGAAAACAGTATTGATGTTCCTCAAAAAATTAAAAATAGAACTACCTTATGATCCTGCAATCCCACTTCTCAGCATTTATCTGAAGAAATTCAAAACACTAATTCAAAAAGATAATATGCACCTCTGTGTTCATTGCATTATTTACAATAGCCAGGATAGGAAGGCAACCTAAGTGCCCATCAAAAGACAATTGGAAAAAGAAGAGGAGGTACATATATACAATGGAATATTACTCAGCCATAAAAAATGAAATCTTATCACTTACAATAATATGGAGGGACCTAGATGGTATTATGCTGGGTGAAATAAGTCAAGCAGAAAAAGATAAATACCTTATTTCACTTATATGTGGAATCTAAGGAACAAAATAAACAAACAAAATGAAAATAGACTCACAGATACAGAGAACAAACAGGTGATTGCCAAATGGGAGGGGAGTTAGGGGACTGGGTGAAAAGGTAAAGTGATTAAGAAGTACAAAATTGGCAGTTATAAAATAGTCACAGGGATGTGAAAGTATAGCATAGGGAATATAGTCAAAAATATTGTAATAACTATGTATAGTGCCAGGTGAGTCCTAGACTAATTGGGGGGGTCACTTTGCAGATTATAGGAATGTCTGACCACTATGCTATATACCTGAAACTAATATGATATTGAATGTCAACTCTAATTAAAAAATAAAAATTAAAAAAAAAATACTATGAAGTGCTTTGGAAACATTAACTGTAATAAAAATGCTAAGTATTGTGTAAAAAAAAAAAAAAAGACACATAAGACCAGATGGACTTAACAGTTATATAGAAAATTTCATCCTAAATGCATAGAATGTATATTCTTAAGTGCATATGGAAAATTTTCCAGTATAGATTATATGTGAGGCAACAAGTCTTAACACAACTGAAATCATATTAAGCATCTTTTCTGACTACTAAGGTATAAAACTAGAAATCAATTACATAAAGAAAACTGGAAAATTCACAAATATATGGAGATTAAACAACATGCTATGATGGGTCAAAGAAGAAATCAAAAGAGAAATCAAAAAATACTTTGAGACAAATGAAATGAAAATGCAACATATCAAAACATGAGATACAGCAAAACCACTTTGAAGAGGGAAGTTCACAGCAATAAATACTAACATCAAGAAATAAGAAACATTTCAAATAAAAAAAACAAACTTTATACCTCAAAGAACTAGAAGAATAAAGCCTAAAGTTAGTAGAAAGGAAAAAAAACAAAGATCAGAACAAAAATAAATGAAATTAAGAATAAGAAGACAATAGAAAAGATCCATGAAATAGCTGCCTCTTTGAAAAATAAATGAAATTGACAAACCTATAGACAGACACACCAAGAAAAAAAGAGAAAGGACTCAAAAAATAAAACAGGAGACATTTCAACTGATACCACAGAAATACAAAGAATTGTAAGAGACAAACAGAAGAAATTACTAGAAAAATATAGCCTACCAAACTGAATCATAAAGAAATAGAAAACCTGAACAGACCAATTACTAGTAAGGAAATTGAATCAATAAGCAAAAACCTCCCAACAAACAAATGTCCAAAGCAGAAAGCTTCACTGATTTCTACCAAACATTTAAAGAAAAATTAATGCCAATCCTTCTCAAACTCTTCCAAAAAATAGAAAAGGAGGAAACACTTCCAAACACATTTTATGAATCCAGCATTATCTGGATACCAACACCAAACAAGGGCACTTCACGAAAATTACAGAACAACATCCCTGGTGAACACAGATGCCAAAATTCTCAACAAAAATATTAGCAAACCAAATTCAACAGTACATTAAAAGGATCATACACCATAATAAAGTGAGATTTATTCCAGGGATTCAAGAATAGTTCAACATTGGCAAATCAGTCAATTTGATATACTACATTAATAAAAGATAAAAATCATATGATCATCTTGATAGATGTAGAAAAAGCATTTGACAAAATTCAACATCCATTTATGATAAAAATTCTCAACAAGGTGGGTTTTGAGGGACTATACTTTAATATAATAAAGGCTGTATATATGACAAGCCCACAGCTAATCATGCTCAACAGTGAAAAGCTGAAATGTTTTTCTGTAAGATCAGAAGACATGATGCCCATTCTTACCATTTTCATTTAACATAATATTGGAAATCTTAGCATATAAATTGGGAATTAAAACCAGCACTACTTGCAGATGACATCATGTTATATACAGAAATTCTTAAAGACTCCTTCAAAAATTGGTAAAATAAATGAATTCAGTAAAGTTGTAGGATACAAAATCAATATACGAAATTTTGTTGCATTTTTATATACTAATAACTAACTATCGAAAATTTGTTGTGGTTTTACATACTAATAATAAACTATCAGAAAGAGAAATGAAGGAAACAATCCCATTTACAACTGCACTGAAAAAAAAAAACAAAACACCTAGGAATAAATTTAACCAAGTAGGTGGAAGACCTGTACACTGTTACACTAATAAAACATTAGTGAAAGAAACAGAAGATACAAATAAATGAAAATATATTCCAGGCTCATTGATTGGAAGAATTAATATTGTTAAAATGTCCATGCTACCCAAAGCAATCTACAGATTCAATGCACTCTCTATAAAAATTTCATAGCATTTTTCTCAGTAATAGAATAAACAATCCTAAAATTTGTATGGAACTAACCACAGAAGCCCCCAAATAGTCAAAGCAATCTTGAGAAGAGCAAAGCAAGAGACATCACATTCTCTAATTTAAACTATATTACAAAGCTATAATAATCAACCTGTATAGTTTTGGCATAAAAATAGGCAGACAGATCAATGAAACAGAATAAAGAGCCCAGAAATAAACCTATGTTTGCATATTCAATTAACTTACCACAAAGGAGCCAAGAATATACAATGGGACAAAGCCATCTCTTAAACTGTATTGAGAAAATTGGGCAGCCACATACAAAGGAATGAAACTGGACCACTATCTTACAGAAAAAATTAACTCACAACAGACTAAAGACTTGAATGTAGAAGTGAAATTGTAAAACTCCTAGAAGAAAACTTACATGGTAAGCTACTTGATATCGGTCTTGGCAATCTTTTTGGATTTGACACCAACAGCAAAGGTAACAATAGCAAAAACAAACAAGTGGGACAATGTCAAACTAAAAAATTTCTGCACCTAAATCACCAACAAAATGAAAAGGTAATCTATACAGAATGGGAAAAAATATCTGCAAATCATATATCTGAAAAGGAGTTAATAGTTAAAATATTTAAAGAACTCATGCAATTCAATAGCAAAACAAAACAAAAAAAAAGCCAAGTGATTTGATTAAAAAAATGGACAGAGGATCTGAACAGACATTTTTCTAAAGATGGCCAACCGGTACATGAAAAGAGCCAACATCACTAATTATCAGGGAAACAAACAAAAATCACAATGGGATATTACATCATACCTGTTAGAATCACTATTATCAAAAAGACAAGAAATAACAAGTGCTGGTGAGGACGTGGAGAAAAGGGAACAACTCGTACCCTGTTGATGGGATGGTAAATTGGTGCAACCACTTATGGAAAGCAGTATGGAAATTCAAGAAATTAGAAATAGAATTACCATGTGATCCAGCAATTCCACTTTCGTGCATTTATCCAAAGAAAATTCTGTTCATTCAAAAAGATATATGCACCTCTGTGTTTATTATAGAGCAATTTATAATAGCCAGGATTTAGAAACATCCAAAGTGTTCATCGATGGATGAATGGATAAGGAAAATGTGGTCTGTGTATATGTATACATAATGGGATATTATTCAGCGACAAAAAAAAGAATGAAATCTTGCCATTTGTGACAATATGGGTGGAACCTGAGGGCATTACACTAAGTGAAATAAGTCAGAGAATGACAAATATATGATCTCTCTTATATGTGGACTCTAAAAAATTCCAAAAAAACATAACAACAAATGAAAAACTGAGCTCACAGGTACAAAGCTCAGATTAATGGTTGCCAGAGGTGAGGGCTGGGAATTGGGAGGTGGGTGAAATGAGTGAAGAGGGTCAAAAGGTACGAACTTCTAGTTATAAAATAAATGTCATGGGATGTACTGTACAGCATGGTGACCACTGTTAATACTGTATTGCATATTTGAATACAAAATATTCATTGAAAAGTAAAAATATTTGGTTAACAAAATAGACATATAAGAGAGTAAATCTTAAAACTTCTCATCACAAGAAAAAAAACTGTAACTGTATGGTGATGAATATTAACTAGAATATTGTGGAGATTCTTTCACAATATGTACAAATAAGAAATTATTATATTGTATACCTAAAACTGATTTAATGGTATATATCAATTATACCTCGATTAAAAAAAGCATAAAATTTGCCCATATAAGAATACATTAGGAAATCTTCGATCTAATAGGAAGAAATGACTGTTCAAAAATCCATTTAAACCCATTCATATTACGCTTATTAGGTAGTAATAGTATAATGTTTTGTATTTTTTAAGTTTAGTTGGTAATAGTCTTTGAATTTATCAATAAAACTTCCCCTTTATTCTTAATCTAGAAAGATGATATATTTGTTATGTTATAATAATTATGATATACTTTGCAGCGTAAATGAATAACCTGGTTATTCTGTTTAGATGAATAAGCAAGCTACAATGATTTATATCTTCTTTGGGGAAATTAAATTTAATTCAATAGCTGATTTCAGATTTTGAAAAGTTATATGAATTTTTATCTTAATATTCTTTATTTTCAGATTTCTATAAAGTAATGATTAAAAGTTTGAGACTGAGATGTGAGATATAACACTCATTTTACTGTGTTCAACTTGTCTTCATTAATAATATTCTCGTGAATATGTTGCAGTAACATGGAGGAGTATAGTAACTTAGATAATTACTTGTTAAGTCTTGGTTGACAAAAAGTTTTTTGGAGCTACTAAGTATATTAGACATTTTTCTCTTGTAATCTCAAATTTTACTCATTAAAAGTATTTAAAACATCAAATATGTCTATTTTGTTACTCAAATATTTTGCTTTTCAATGAAAAAAAAGTGCATCCTGTATCAATTTCACATGTTCTGCTGTCCCTTTTGACAATCAAAAACTTTAATGTGATTCAGTAAGTGGTTATGGTTAGTTGTAATCTCTGAATAAAAAGGGGAGGAAGGCTATTCAGTGAATCTCTTAATAAAATTAACAGATTTCACTGGCTCCCAATATACTGTGGCAGTCAGAATTCCTTTAGATGCTGAAGGCTAAAGGAATGTGATTCCAAATGGCATTCTTATTAACAGGTTAGAACAATTTTTAATACTTCTGATTATATCTACTGCTCTATCAGTAGATCTAAAACAAAAACAAACCAAGCTCATAGATACAGAGAACAGACTGATGGTTTGCAGAGGGTAGGTTGTAGGAGAGTTGGGTGGAGGAGGAAAAAAGGTAAAAAAATAAAATAGAGATATGGCTTTTTATATATCAGCTTATTTTGTATGAGAATTCATATAAAACCTATGTACACCTGTCAGAAAAATTTTATTTTGCCACCTGTCCTTTCCTTTACCACATGATATACTTCTAAATAGTGCAAGGCTTTCTAATTAATAGTTGTAGGTTGGCTAAGAAATAGTTCCAATAGCCTTATTAGTTTTCTTTTTGATAATAATATACAAAAGACTTAATAAGTTCACATTTTGTGTTTCTAGTTATCTGCTTAATTTCAAAATGGGTAAGCTTTCAGTTTTAAAACTATTTTAAAGATTATACCTCCTGGATTGTTATTTTTATTGCATAGTAAAACAAAGATGAGAAAATATTTGAAAATTTTGCACTTTTTTCCTTTCATAATGAGACTCAAATGAAATCAAAATTTGCTGATTAGAGCCAACATTTTTTTTATGATACATATTTTATACTTTTAGATCTGGCAGTTAATCTGAACTTGATAATATCTCTGTATTTTGCATGTCACTGTTCTTTTTACTTTTTAATAAGTTATTAGTTTGAGGCAATTGGACTATTATCATGAAGAACTTGAAATTGTCAAAAACTTAACAACATGTTGTGATATGCAGCCTAGAATAAACACTGAAAGTTCATAACCCAAACCCAGGGGAAAGTCCAAACATTTTTGCAGCCAGAGGATGAAGTTATGCTGCATTTTGTTTTACAACTAATTGTAAAATAGAAAATTAGATTGTGGAACATTAACTGTATTAGTTTTCAATAGCTGCATAACAAATTACTATAAACTTAGGGACTTAGAACAACACAAATTTATTAGCTTACCGTTAGTGTAGGTCAGAAGTCTGAGTTCTCTGCTCAGGGTTTTTAAAGGCTGAAATCAAGATGTCTCACAGCCGGCCTGGCTTTCTGAACTTGGGGCTGAATTTACCTCAAACATAGGACTGGCACCCTGTTCTGTCGGCTGTCAGTTTGGGGGTTCATCTCAGTTCCTAAATGTCCTACTTTTCATTAGTTTTTTTTCCTCAGAGCTCTTTAAGGAGATGCCTCAGTGTTTCTAAGGGCTGACTTAATTAGATCTGGCCCACCTGTATAACCTCCCTTTTGATTAGCTGAAAAGGCAACAACAGGTTAGTAATCTAAGCACAGGAATGAGACTCCATTTTACTCAGGTATCTGGAATGCACTCAAGAGGGAATTATACAAAGTGTGTCCACCTGCGGTCAGGAATCTTGGGGACTACCTTAGAATTCTGCCTAGTATACTGGTCCATTCCAGGTGCAGATGGGTCCACAAATGTATTATCTTCAAAAGTTTACTTAAAATTATTACAGGATAATTAGCAATATCATTATAGTCCACAGGAGGGCAGCATCTGTACTAGTTATATTTTAGGCTTAACTTAAATATGTTGTTTTCTAATGATTAGGAATTTTCTGGTAAGTGAATTATTTATCATGTACTAGTATAAGCAAAAACTGTTTATGCTTGACAATTGTGAATCAGTCCTGTCAAAATGAAAGGAGCTACAATTTATTTTTTTGTCTGATCCAAGAAAATCAATTGAATTCTTTTATTCCTTCTTTCTTTCCTCTTGCACTTCTTTCACTCCATTTTCTTTTTCCCTGCTTTTTCTGTTTTGTTCTCTTTCCATCTTGGGTCTATAATCTCGCACAGGTGGTCCATGTAAGGCCCAATAACCATGGGCCCTAAGGAAATGGCTCTCATTACATTTGATGCCTTCTCAAATTCAATATAAAGTCACTCTCTTGATTTCTACACTGAACCTGACCTCCACTGCCTCTCTTGCTACCTGTACTAACTAGTGGCTCTTATGATGTCACTTTCGTAAACTGATACCGCTTTGTTAACTAGTATGAGAGAGGACCGAAGATATGTCAGGATACCTGACCGAATGTTCTTAGACTGTTAGGACTTTCGAGGCTTAAATCTAATTATAAATATAGAAGGAAATATACTCTTTTGAATCCCTTCTCATTTTTGGACTCACTAGGACCTTACGTTAAAATCATGGTCTGATTTAACATCACCCTGTGACTTGACCAGTAGGAAATGGGCAGAAAGGCCTGAATGTTCTAGGTAGATATGGAGTGAATTGCCCACCAGTTGTTTTCCTTAAGTCTCTATGGTCACAAGTGATAACACTGACACTTAGTGTGTATTTGTTTCAGATGATTCTATTTTGGGAGGATGGGTTAACTAGATTATGTTTCTACATTTTTCAAGGGCCTGAAGTGCACTGAGTATAGCTACTATGTGAATCTCACATTTTTAATTCTTACCAGTGTGCGACTCAGAGAGGTTTCGCAGTTGACCTGCTTTCTCTTGTTTTTGGGCTTCTGCCTTTGTTGCTTGCTCTGCTTAAAATAATATTCCCACAACTCCTCCTTTGTCTTCATTCCCTGCTTCAGGAGTCACCCGAAGCCACTTCTGGAAAGTCTGGTCTGTGGCCCCTCATCATCTGGTATTACAGGTGCCTGCTGACTAATCAGTCTTTCTTAATAGACTGTACCCCTTTAAGACCAGGACTGTACCCTCTTCTTAGACCTGTCTTGGTGGCTGGCACCTAGGAGGCACACACAAAGCTCTTTGTATAAATTAAATCAGATAATTGCTGATGTTGTTGTCGACCTCCAGTTGATAGATGAAGTAACTATAGACAAGTTGGTAGACAGGTCCTAGGTAGAAAGAGGCCAGCAAGCAGGGGTACTACATAGCAGGGGTATTAGATGTGTTCACATGGGAGAAGTGTCCAACACAGGAAGATGAAGTCAGGAAATTATGGGGAATGAGAAATAAGCTGATGATGGACATGTTGAGTCTGAAGAGGTTTTGGGAGGTGTGGGTTGCAAATATATCTGAATGCTTTGGTTCTGGGAGGGGCAGGCAACAAGTCTTCTGCCCAGCATCCTTCATTCTGGTGCCATGACCAGTAAGTAGGAAGCACAGGAGAACTGCTAGCTGCTTGGGGTTGGGAGGAGGTGCCAATTCAGAAGGCTGGCACTAGAAAGAGCTCTGGATCATGGGCACTCGACCTGGATGCTGAATAGGATCTGGAGAAGATGAGCCTCATATTCTGGAGGAGAAGAGAAGTAGCACACTGTCTGGTGGGAAAAAACAAAAACAAAAACAAAAACAAAACTACAAGATTGCTAGCGCTGTGGCCTACTTTTGGAGGAGAGCAGTTCAGAAGCTGCCATGAGAGGAACATAGAATGGCATATATTTCCGTAGTTATGGATCCCAGAATCAACCATTTTAAACTACATTTGAAGATCCCTTAGAAAAACTCTCATTATCGAAACCCCAAAATGAGCTATATTTTGGAAATTGGATAGTTTCTCTCCCGTGAATGCAGATCCTCTCTGGTCATGGAACAGCAAACTCTTAGAAAATAACAACCCTCAGAAAATTAATAGATAAACGCTGAGTTGCTTTGCTGCCATTACAGGTAAAACTATAGTTGATGAAAACAAGGGAAGTTTTTCTTAATTCAGAACAAGTGTTGGGGAAGTACAGAAGGTTGTTAGTTACAGATGCATATGTGAACATTAGCATGAGGAATAAGCTGAATATTTCTTCTTTAAATTTCTTTTTTTTAATTTTATTTAAAAATTAAAACTTAATTTTATTTTTCAATTATAGCTTACATTTAATATTGATTAGTTTCAGGTATACAACACAGTGGTTAGACATTTATATAACTTAAGTGATCGCACAAATCTAGTTCCCACCTGACATCATACATAGTTATTACAATATTATTGACTATATTCTCTTTGCTGTATTTTACATCCTGACTATTTTGTAACTGTCAATTTGTACTTCTTAGTCCCTTCACCTTTTTTACCCAGCCTTCCAACACCTCTACCATCTGGTAACCATCAGTTCTCTGTATCTATGAGTCTGTTTCTGTTTTGTTTGTGCATTTATTTTGTTTTTTAGATATTATGTACAAGTAAAATTTTATTTCGTTTTTCATAACTATACATAAAAGGAGGATACTGATAAAATAGATATCTTAAAAGCAAGGTATATGTATGATGGACGAAAAGATCCAAATACAAGAACCTTTATGTAGGTATTTTTTATAATAGTGAAAAATAGGAGATAATCTAGATGAGCATTAATAGAAATATGGGTAAAAAATCGTGGAGTATAGTGTAAGACTGTATCATGATAAAACTGAATAAGCTAAATTATATGAAATAACATGAAAAATTCTTGAAAGCACAATTATTGTCAAGTTAGAGACAACTGACATATAATAAAAACATAATTTTGAGTGAAGAAAGCAAGTGCAAAATGTGCAAAATGTGTAGCATTTATATAAATAGTAATATTGAAACAAAATGATAAAACTTGAAAATGCTAAAAAGGAAGGATAAATCTCAAATTCAGGATATTGATTTTCCAGGGAGTGGGAAGGGAAGAGATAAAGGATGAAAGTTATAGCTGAAACAATAATGTCATATTTTTAAAAATAAAATTATGAGGCCAATATAGCAAAATGTTCAAATTTATTAAATTTCTTTTATAGATACTGTTAGGTCAGTGGGGGAAGGGCCAGCCAGATGCCTGTCTGGAGGCTTCCCAACTTGATATTGGAATCCTGACCTTCCAGCCAGACTTCGAGTTCCGGAATGCCCAAAGGACCCACCCTAAAGCCCCGGGCGCCACCACCCTAATCCAGAAGCTCAACTAACATTTGATTAACATTCACACCCTATACCACCTGCCCCCAAATAATCCCATAAGAACTGCGCCCTCCTGTCCAAGGGCATGACTTCTCTGGCCCCTCTCCTCTCTGGACCAGAGAACCTCGCCCTGGAGCCCCCTCCCAATAAAGACTTGCTTCTAAAACTTCTCTCGGCGTGTCATGCGTTTACCTTACAGATACATGGATGTCTGTTGTATTATATTTTGTTCTTTTTGGTACTGTTGAACTGTAAAAATAAAATTAAAGAGACGTGAATGTAAGTATCTACAAATTAAGCCTCAGTTAAGAACTATTGTCAAAAGACTCAGTTTACCAGCTTACAAACAGAAACCCATTTCATTAAATTATGCCTAACCAATGCTGCAGACTCTGAGAAGTCTCCACCCCATGGGGGAGAGGAGAGGATGCAAGAGGGAGAGGGAATGTAAACGAACACAAGCATTTGGCTACTGGGAGGTTTTTACTTCTTCCGCAATGGGGACTCTTTGAAGGGAAGAATAGTCTTTGATCTTTCTGTACCAATCCAGCATATCCCGCCAATTATTAGGAACATAAAGGCAGCTGAAAGTATCAATAACAAAACTTTCAGTTGTTCTTTTGAACAGTTTAAAGCAGGTTCACAGAGATTCCTTCATGCCGTCTTACTGGGGTCCCGGGAACCTGATTCGGATGGAATTACCAGTGCCTCATCACAACAGTTTTGTTCTGCCAATATGGAATGAGAAGGTTTTTGTACTAAGAAAGATGACCTGGGAAGTCCTGCTGAGCTAGGTTAGTCTGGATTGCATTTGGCTCATCTTGTTTACTGGATGGATAAACGGTGAGAACAATGATAGGGTGTTTCTCTGCTGAATTTTATTGAAAGGAACTTGCATTTGAGACTTCTGTGACAGCCTTAGCATATTTTCTCCCAGTGCTGGACATAAAATTTCTGAGGGTTTTCATGGTTTCTGTCTATAAACCAGTGTTTTGAGGGTTCTCTATATGAAAGATGTAGTAAGAGTTGTGTCAAGGTGATTCAGGGAAACTAGAAATTGGTGCTCCTTGGGCCCAAGTTAGTCATTCTGTCTAGGCAAGAGAAGACAGAAATACAAGTTTAGCACTGTCCTATTAGAGCTGATTATTTCTATCACACTTTAGCTATTAAAGTAGAGAGCCTAGAGCACCAGTACACTGTGTGTTTTGTTTACTCTGCAGAGATCTTTCTACCATTATCATTCTAATTCCTGATAACTATCTTTGATTAAGAGCCATGATTTGTTTCCAAATAGCATCCTTGATATTATAATGCAAGTTTTACAGCTTCTTTAGGCTGTTGAGTGGTGGTCATATGGGTGTGGGTTCCATTCTAAGCCCAGCTACCTCATCAAAAAAAAAAAGTGATTCTAAAGAACTCAGAGAAATTAAAGACATCAGTCAATCTCTTCACTGATAATAGGTAGCAAATTATGATGTAGGGAATTATCTCTGTGGGGCCCAGAGGGGATGCTAAGGAGGTAGAAATGAAGAGAGAAATCCCTGAGCCCTTATAGTAGAAGCACCACTATATGGTTTCTCATCTGAATGATGAGGTCAGGTAGCTTGGTGGGCAGTGAGTGGGAAGGAAGAAGAGAGAGAATGTGGAAGAAGATGGGCAAGTTCCACTGTCGCTCATTGCTATAGATGTGACATTTCAGTTAGACTTGACTTTTAATTTTGGTGGAAAGGAAAGAGAAAGAGTTTTAGAGCTCTTACAATGTTCTAAGCACTTCATTGAACATTTAAAAAAAAGTTTTAAACCCACTTGACAAAGATGTAATTGTATATTATTATGTTAATTGTTTTAGAAGAGAAAACCAAGCTTGGAGAGATTTACTTCCTCAAGGTCACATGTCTAGTAAATGGAGGAGATGAAATTAAATCAAGGATTGTACTTGACTTCAAAGCTATTTTTATTTTACTATTCAACATTTGGATCATGAAATGGATCAAAATGCAAATGAGAGCATCTATGCCCACAAAAACTATTCTCTTCACTCATATGCTTTCACTGTGTTAACACCTGACTAACTGTGTTAGTACCTGACTAACACGGTTCATCACACCCAACCCATGCACCAGCTCCAGCTTGAACCTCTTCCAGCGGCTGTTCCTTACAAGCTGCCAGCCTTGGCCCGCCCACACTGTGGACTTTCCTAAAATTTCTCAAAGCTCCATAAACCCCAAACAAGTAATGGCTGGTCTCAGCATGCCTTATACCTCTTGCTAAGTAGCCATAAGCCCAGCACAAGCGGCAGCTGGCCTCTAAGTCCAACAAAGGCACCTGGCTCAGGTGAACAGAAAGATTGTACCATTAGACCTCATGGAACACCTACTGCATAAGGCTACTCTGCCCAGACTGGGAGACATAGCAGCCCTACCTAATAATACATAGAAACAAACACAAGGAGGAAGCCAGAATGAGGAAACAAAGAAACATATCTCAAATGAAAAAACAGGATAAAACTTCAGGAAAAGAACTAAACAAAATGGAAGCAAGCAATCTATCAAATACAGAGCTCAAAATGCTGGTTATAAGGATGCTAAATGAACTTAGGAGAAGAGTAGACGAACTCAATGAAAACTTATACAGAGATAGAAATCATGAAAAGGACCAGTCAAAAATGAAGAATACAGTAATTAAAATGAAGAATACATTAGATGGAATCAACAGCAGATTAGATGAAGCAGAGGATCAAATCAAGGTAGTGGAAAACACCCAATCAGAACAGCAAACAAACAAACAAATAAACAAACAAAAACAAAAGAAAATGGTTTAAGGAATCTCTGGGACAACATTGAGCATAACAACATTTGCATAACAGAAATACCAGAGTGAAAAGAGAGAGAGCAAGGGATTTAAAATCTATTTGAAGAAATAATGACTGAAAACTTCCCTAACCTGGCAAAGGACATAGACACATAAGTCCAGGAAACACAGTATGTTCCAAACAAGATGAATACAGAGGCCAACACCAAGGCACATCATAATTAAAATGCCAAAGGTTAAAAACAAAGAGAGACTCTTAAAAGCAGCAAAAGAAAGGCAGTTAGTTATATGCAAAGGAGCTCCCATAAGACTGTCAGCTGGTTTATCAACAGAAACTTTGTAGGCCAGAAGAGGCTGGCATGAAACATTCAAAGTGATGAAAAGCAAGAACCTACAACTAATACTCCTCTACCCAGTAAGGCTGTCATTTAGAATTGAAGGAGAGAAAAAGAGCTTCCCAGAAACAGTTCCCAGGAGTTCATTGTCACCAAACCAGTATTAACGAGAAATTTTAAAAGGATCAAGAAATGTTAAAGAGATCAAAAATAGGAATAACAAAATGGCAACGACTACATTCATATTAATTATTGCTTTAAATGTAATAGATTAAATGCTCCAATCAAAAGACAGGATAGCTGAATGAGTAAGAAAATAAGACTCATACATATGCTGCTTATAAGAGACTTAACTTCAGATCGAAAGACACACCCAGACTGGAAATAAAGAGATGGAAAATGACATTTTATGCAAATGATAATGAAAAAAGCCTGGAGTAGTAATACTTATATCAGGCAAAATAGACTTTAAAACAAAGGCTGTAACAAGAGACAAAGAAGGACATTTCATATTGAATAGCCAACATATGGAAGCAAGCTAAGTGTCCATTGATAGACATTTGGATAAAGATGTGGTAATATATACAATGGAATATTCGTTATAAAAAATAATGAAATCTTACCATTTGCAACAACATAGGTGAACCTAGAGGGTATTATGCAAAGTAAAATAAGTCAAAGACAAAAACTATATGATTTCGCTTATATGTGGAATCTAAAAAAAATAAATGAACAAACAAAATAGAAACAGACTCATAGATGCAGAGAACAAACTGATGGTTGCCAGATGGGAGGTGAATAGGGGAATGTTTAGCTATTTGCTGGTTCTAGATCTATGAAGTTTTAAAATACTTCTTATTTTTTGGAGGAACACACTGACCTCTTTGTAAGTGGGATTTGCTTCAAAATAATAAGAGATAGAAAGAAGTGCCAGGGAATGAAGGGTATAAACAGGAAACACAATAGACCATAAATTAATAATTGCTGCAATTCATAATTGTTGAAATTGGGTAATGGGTTCATTACACTATTCTTTTAACTTTTGTATGTGTTTAAAACTATTATAAAGTGTTTATTAAAAATGACATGCTAAAAAGTTTTAGTTCTTATATTTCCCCCGATTTTATTTAATTATTGACTAAGAAAAATGTGTAATTGCTCCATTGTAAGATTCCCAGGAAGACAGAGCCATCTGCCCATATGATAATTTATATCTACTAGTCCCTATAAATTATTCTCTTCCTACCCTCCCTCCACTCCCCCACCCAGATTGCAAATTCAGAGCTGGGAACTTTTGTTCGCTCACACAGCAAGAACATTAAAACATTTACTATGTAAAATGTAGTATAATCCCCTGTTTTCGGTGAGGTGCTTCACCCTTGCCCCAGCAGAGCTTTTTGGTCCAACTTCTCCAGAGTTCTGCCTCCTGTCTGTGTGAGAGGGAACAGTCACCCAGCTGAAAAAGTCGGGGAATGGATTTGGAAGTCTACCTGTTTCTTACAATGACTCCAATGAGTCTTGTTTTATCAGCCCCCTCCAACATCCCAGCCTGACTAGCTGGGACGTGAGGTGGGAATTGACTTATGCAGGTGGAACCCTGTTTTCTGGACTCCATTGAGTCAGTTGGGACTAGTCCTTGGAATTTCCGTCTTCTAAAATCTTATTGACATATCTTCTCATCTACGATGCTTTGTATTCTTATTAATTGGTATTATTTTTATCCTTTCTTCTAAATTTTAGGGCTTAGTGGGTGCTAGGGATAAATACATTTATTTAATCTGGTCCTTTTAGCTGGAAATCCCTGCTTGAGTATGTCAACCCAGATCATTATAGCACCTTGTTTTCATAGAACCCATTTCAGGTATCTTACATGGATGGGCAGTTCATCCTTTCTTCCTCATATATTAATTAACTGGCAGTGTATTTTGAACAATGCCCGCCTGGACTTGCAGGGCCTGTCAGGCTCACCTGCTGAGCCAGAATCCTACTTTTAGAATCTTTTGATCAGTCCTGTCCCTCCTGACACGAGTGATGCTTCATTGGATAGAATTATTTTTCTAGATTAACCAAATCCCTCCAAGTGATTATTACCATCAAAAGCATCAGATGCACTATGGAAGGGTACACTTATCTGTACATAAAAGTAGAAGTTAGACCAATTCTACTATCTGGCAGGGTACAGCTCCAAATCCTATTTAAGCAATACAGGCAGTTACAGAGTTCAGTTGGGTATATTTGCAGGTCCAGAGAAATGGAATTGTCTTTTTCTCACAAGAATCAACAATTCCTTCAGTCATTTTCTTAGCAGTATGTAAAGAATCTTTGGGGTGAGTGAAATGCTTCCAGAGGTGATGGTGATAGCTCCCTTCTGTCCACCTTGCAGAGTTCTGATGGAAAGGGAAGTTCAGGAAAAGGAGGAGCCAGGGCATTGATAGGGACCGTGGGAAGTTTTGCAGGGTGTAGTGAAATGGGGCTCCCTTTCTCACCTCCTACCTCACCTAGATCTGCAAGTGCACAATCTTGATTCTGTTGTGCTCTGAAAGAAATCGTGATCCATGCTGATCTGCAAAGCTGCAATTGGAGTGTGTACTTTAAAATCTTTGCTTTGATTTACACAGTCGCCAAATATTTAAATGAAGGAAGCTCCCGAATTCTGTGGACTTTTTTTTTTTTTACCTGTTTACTTCTCATTACAAGATAGGGATAGGACCTCTGATAATAATACTTATTGTTTTTCTTTATTTTCTTTTGTTTGTTCTCCTTCGTTGCTTCTCCTCTTTAATTATTATTGCTTAATATTCATTGATTTTCTGATAGTCGAAATTAATAATAAAGTGTTAAAGACATAGTTCTTGTCTTCAAGGATCTTACAGTCAATACAATAGCATTTAACTTTGAGATTGTTATTCATTTGAGGGAAAAATATTTTTTAAAAATCCAGATTTTCATTTTTCATTTTTTCTTTATTTAGAATTGTATTCTCTATTTGGTGCTCTACTCTGTGCAAAAACGTTGTCATTGTTAAAGATGAGCCTCAAATATATTTTTATATCTCACATGCCACCCACATTTGCTCAACTCCCTCTCTTCTTTTCACAGATGTGCATGTCATCTTTGGTTTGGGTTTGATAGTCTTTAATTAGGATGTCTGCCTAAACCCACCCATCTTTTTTGTGGGGGAGAGGTCTTACTTTTCCTTTCCCCTGAAACACAACTGACTACAAATGAACTTCTCATCTGTTTCACATTTTTGTGTGCGTGACTCATGGGGTTAGAGTTGGTTTCTTCCATCTTAATTGAATCCATCTTCTACATGTAAACATTTTTAAAGGAAATATGACTTGTGCAAGGGAAGGCAAGAACCTGGAGTCTGAGGCCTATTTTTATTATTATTTAGCTGGGTTTCCCATGCTACTCAGTCATACTTTTGCCTCAGTTTCCCAATCTTGAGGATTCCTTTTAGAGTAACAGCTCTATTTATTTCACAGATGTTGGAGATTAAAAAAGGGAGGAGGGCTACATAAATAGGCCTGGGATATTGCCATTTCTGTTTAAACCACATTTGAGATTGTGGAATATCACAAAATATGGTTCCCCATTGCCACAATACAGAGCAAGAACATGTAATGTTTTATATTTCTTCTGTGCAGCTTAATGTTTGTTTTGAATTTATTAATCAGCTACATGCCTTCATTCTTATTCTGGGGGAAGATATATTGTTCTGATTAGCTAAAATAAGCTTAGATGAGTCCAGCTTGTGAAGACAGCTTTCTTTGTTTTATAATTCTCTCTTTGTCTTTTCATACTATGCCTTTGCTTCTATATCCATATATATTATTTTCTACCTGATTGAGGTAAAAAGTAACTTTAAAAGGTCTGACAGTAATGTGAAGTATTTCTCCTTGTTCAAACAAGCAATAGAAAAAGATTTAGGTCTATAAATTTGCAGGGGATAAAAACGATGTGTAACTCTTTCTCTCTCTATATTAAGATTTTTTTCTCTTAAATCTACTTAGTTCATAGCTGTAATTGTTTCCACTCTTACACCAACTTAAGAGAAAAATTCATTCCCATAAAATAGATGGTAGTTCCATTGACCATGGATTCTTTATTTTATAAAATTCGGAATTACCATAATGCCTTAAGAATACTATTCAATTTGCCAAAATCTTATGTGCAAGATTCTCAAGAAATTGCATGAAATCATGCATATATCATTCTCCACAAAACAGTCAATCATCCTGTAAAACATTAGTTAGATGATGTCTTGTCTCTCCTTAAGATTCTATGTAGGTTTTCTGCTGCATTTAGAGTACAATTCAAACTATTTCCTGTGGCCTTTAAGGCCCATGATCACTTTAGGCTGCCTTTGCAATGTTTTCTCTCACCAATTTCCTTTTGCCAACTATATTCTCCTACTCTAACTCATCAATTCATTTATTCATTTGACAAATATTTTGGGGAACCTAATATGTGTTAGGCATGTTCTATACACTATAAATACCACTGAGAATATGTACAGCAAAGTCTTTGTCCATATTAAAGTGGTCACATAATGTGAGATAGAGAATAAACAAAAAATATGTAATATATTAGGAATACATCCAGTGAAATCAAATACAGCATGTCCTGTAGGGAAATGATGGAGAAAGATATCTTTGATTTGGGTGGTTAGGGGAGGACTCTTTAAAGAAATAACATTTTTAAAAAGGTATCATTGAAATGAGAGGATGAATCATGGAATTTTGTGGAAAAGCATTCTAGGCAAAGGGAATAACAAATTCAAAAGCCCTGAGGTAGAAATGAGTTTGTGAGTTTGATGGTCAACAGGAAGGGGTGTGTTAGTAAAAAGGAATAAGGGAGGGAGAATGGGGAATAAGATCATAGAGGCAGACAGAACAAGGTCATGTAGAAACTTATAGGCAAGGAGTTAGATTTTATTCTTTGTGTGTTGGGAATACACTCTGAAAGTGGGGGTTGTCTCAGTTGAATACATGATGGTATCTGGGATTAGGAAAATGGCAGTAGATAATGGAAAAGTGTTTGGATTCTAGACAAAAAATTTTAAGGTTGATCCAAAAGTATTACTGTTGGATTTGATATAGTGTGTAAGGCGGAAAATAACTTAAGGATGGCTCCTGAGTTTTTAGTCAGAGTGACTGGATAAATGAAGTTTCCCTTTATTAAAATTGGAAGGATTGATGGAGGATCAAGATTTGCGGGAAAAGCAACGGTTTTGTTTTGGGTATGTGGAGTTTGAGCTCTCTGTTAGATGTCCATTGGATGATGTCTCACCAATTCAAAATATAAAGCTGGAGCTTATGGGAAAGTTTGTGACCAGGGCATCGAAGTGATGGCATTTGAAGTTGAAGCAGTGGGTAAAATCAGTTAAGGAGTTGATGTGGATAGAGAAGAGGGTAGAAGAAGGAAAATTGCTTGCATAGGAGACTCTAGAGGATTATTAGCTGAGGCAGAAGGAAAACCAGACAGTGTAATGTTCTGGAAATCAAGTGAATTAAAGACTTTCAAAATGGAGGAAATAATTAACAGTGTCAAATGTTACTGACCAGGTAAAGTGAGGTGAGCACTGTCTTGACAACTGGATTTGGCAATGTGGAACTAGTCATCACCTTGGCCAGAGTTACTGAAGTGTAATGGTGGGATTGAATTGAACAAATTGATGTCATTTAGCAATTTAGCAGCTGGCTAAGAAATACATTCAATGCAAAAATCCCCAGTATTCTTATGTTTAGCAATGTATTAATGTTAAGATTTAAATAGCTGAGGTTGTCAGAGTTTCAAGTCTTTGTTAGGTTATGTGAAATCTGAGTTTATAAAATAAAAGAACACAGGAGGTTCGTTCTTGAGACACAGGTGCTTAGGCTCGCAGGCAGTGTGAAATAAAGAGATGGTGCACAATTTCCAGGGTTCTGCAGTCTGAGTTCAAATCCTTGCTCCTCCAGCTGTGTTACCTTCACTCAGTCAGCCTCTTGAGTTTTGGTTTCTTTGTATAAAGTAGGGATAATATTGACTATGCCAATAAATTACTCCTAGAATTTACTGGAATAACATATGCAAAGAGACTAGTGGTACAGTCACTTAGCTTCCTTCTCTAAGGAGTTATAAACAAGTCTTATCTATGTCATTAATGCTGAAGCTCATGCCAAAGGGAAGGGCTTTTATGTCCTTGGATTTCTTTTATCCTGGAGAAATAAAAATAATTTAATTAAAAATGTCAGCTTTAGCTTTATTTAAGTGTGGGTAAAGTTAACAGTCATTGTACTGAGAATTATTTCCCTGAAAGGGGCTGTCCTATTGTTTTCTTTTTAAAGAGAATCAATCTCAATCTCTCTCTCTCTTTTTCTCTCCTTTACCTTTTAACCTTTTACATATTTCTCTTTCTTCTTCCTGATTTCTACTTTCTTTTATTTTCTGATTTTACAAATAACGCCATTGCTTTTAGAAGGAGGAAAGTACATTTTTAATTGTTAAAGAGATGGTTCAAACCAAAGATAGCGATGTCAGGTGATTTTTCTTTAGTAACTTTCCACCTGGTCAAATCTTGACTCTCCTTTAGCTGCTCCTGCTTCTGTGTGGTTAAGGGCAGAGAGAACTCATTCCCATAAAAGATCTGTGTGGAAACTCCTATGGATCTTAACTCTGTGATCTCTTTTAATTTCCTCCCTTTTCTGCACCACTTTTTTTCTTTCTGCATAATATCTTTATAGTTGGGGACTTTGAGTAGTTAGCCTGTGGAGCTGTTGAGTTCCTACCCTTCTCACCTGGCTTACCAGGGTGTTGTACAGCCCTGAAAGACCTCCATGCCTGGCTCTGAGACACCTTTCAGCAACTGGCCCTGTGGATTAGTGCTGTTACTCCACAGTCATTGCTCAGGAGGTAGAAGACTTCTGTGCCCAGTGGCAAATGGTGACATTTCAGACAGCTGAGTCTTAGAATACTTGGGGAAGATATTGTCTGGAGAGAGCTATGTGTTGGGCTGACTCTTGTTTATTTTTTCGTGGAGGTAAATGAATCTGTACAGACAAGATGTCCTTTAAACAAGTTAAAGTTTCTGTTTTTGCCTAATTTGTATTTGTCACACTCAGCCGCTGCTCTATGAAGAAGAAGGAGGCAGGCTTTGCTTAGGACTAATGAGAGGTGCAGAAGGAAATGGGATTCATACACTGATCAGAGCTGGGTATTTCCGCCTCTTGGAGCCAGGAAGGTTTTCTGTGCATGAGTTCCTGGGGAGCCTTCAAGTGCTTACATGAACTTGACAAGCACCTGTGATTTATATTTTGAATCTTGCCCAAGTTTGTGCAGCAAGCTTTTGGTTTAGTCTGTGGGGGAGATTTTGAGCTTACCATGAGAAAGTGTCTTGAAAACCAAATGATGTAAGTTGATGTACAATTGCTTTCAGTCGTTTTTAAATGCACGGAATATGACATTTCAAGAAACATGTACTCAGAGCTGGTGTTGAAGTTCTTGCTTAGGAAGTAGACTGAGATGGGAGAAACTTATGAAATCTTGTCTACCTATATTTCATTTTTCATCTATGCTTTGAAAAGAAGTTTATTTGTCACATGAACCATGGAAGCCCATCAATATTACTAGGTCCCGGAGTTCACATCAGCTTGAGCAGCAGGGAAAAATCCAAGTGGCAGATGTTGGGTCTCATAATTTCAATATAGTTGTATTAGACTCATCTTTACAAATAAATTATGTACTTGAAAGAAATTTTTTATTCTCATAATAAATTATAACAAAAGGAAATACCTCAAATTTTTTAAAAAGTTGCAGCCTATTACAAACACAATCCTGCAGGTGTTAGCTTCTTGACATTTTGTGAAAGAGTCAAACAAATATATTGTTTTAGGTGAATCACTGGGCTACATGAAATTTTAAGGCTAGGTTTGGTCTTTTTAAAGTAGTATCGATAGTTTTAAATAAGCAAAGCAAATTCATTCAACCCTCTACAGAATGCTTATCAACAAATGCTTGATTATTTTCAGAATCCCCTAATAAATTAACTTTATGCCCTCCATGTGAAAGTTCTAAGGTTATAGAGAATGTTAAAATTAAGATCTTAAAGGCCATTCTGGCTGCTATTTTTCTACATAAAAGGAACAACAACAACAACAAAGATATAAAACCAAAATTCCAAACTAAACTGCCCAGCAATTGCCAGATGGTTCTCATCTCATAAAAACATATCAAGAGTCACATCAGAAGCCAGGCCTGTTGGTTTTTGTTCTTGTCCTGTCTCCACCACTCATCTAAATTTTCCCTACAGTGGGAAACATCCTTCCTTTCACATGTGAATCTACTCTAGGAATTGGGGAGAATCCTGCCATATTTTCTCACGAGATTGTGAAGTGTGATGGCTGGTGAAAAGCGCTCAGTTGCAGGGCATCAGATTCAACTAAACACCAGCAACAAAGCATATTTTGGCCTCTGAGATGCTGCTGTGGGAACAGGGCTGGGAGTGCCTTCTACTGTGAAGTTCCTGGGGCCCTCAGGAAGAGACAATCTTCTGTAGCCGGAAGTGGAACCATATGTAAGCAGTGGAGCCTTAATCGTGTTTTTTGTTTGTTTTGTTTTTTGTTTGTTTTCTGGGTTGAGATTAGAAGTTTTCTAACATAGAACATAGTCACCATTGGGAAAGCCCATCTTGTTGATGGCAGAAAAAAAAAATTGACCTAGTTCTAGATGCCTCTGGTAGTTACACAGGTTTGGCTATCTGACTTTTCTCATTTAACAAAGAAAAGCCACTTGAGAGTTTGAGGCTATTCAGGATGCTGGCTATAGTTTAAATGGTTTAAAATGATCAAAAGGCTTCCTGTTCTCCCAAAGCTGCCTTACAGTTGTGTTAATTAATGTAATTTATAGCTATTGCTTTTCTAAAGTATTATTTTACACCGAATTTTCCAGACTTTCCCTGTTTACCCCCAAAGTTAGAGTGTTAGTAAAACATGGCATGGAAAGCGTATTATTATTCACCTTTTGCAGAGAGTAGTTATGATTCCTATTGCACTGTAGTAATTTTTTTTGTGCATGTGTCTTCTCTTAGTAGTTATCAAGCTCCTGAAAAGCAAAGGCTGTACTATGGTTCTCTTTTATTACCTTTACCAGATAGGGAAATGGAGCTTGGTTGGCCAGGGAATCCATTATTACTTAAGGAGTGGGGCTAAGGATGAAACCACCTCAGCTCTCAGTCCTAGTTTTACATCTTCATCAAGAGCCAGAACTCTGTGTAGACTCCAGGAAGTGTATTGATAACTCCTTTAGACACTTTTACATGGCTCCTGCTTTATGCTCATGCTCAGAGAATAAACCCTGCCTTCCTCGTTAGGGAGCTAACATTGCCCCACTACATCCATCACCCCCTTGTTTTCTGCTTTATGTCTTGGTTCATGGCAGAACTAAATGAAGCATTTTTTTTTCCTCCCAAGAATAGCAAAAATAACTTTAAGCAATCTTCTTTTTCCAGTCTTTGCTTAAAAATGTTGCCTTGCAGAAATTGACATTTACCATATAAGAAGACTGACTATATGCCAAACACAGAGGGATATATACTACATACACCTACATATCATATATATAACTATATATCCTCTCTTCTTCTCCACCCTTCTGTCCTCACTCACCATACTCTCAGCATGGCAATCTTTTTTCTGTTCATTGGTGGGAACAAATGTGTTTCTATTTCACAGTGTTTGAATTTGCTAATGCCTTTGCCTGAACCACTTTGAAATGTTCTCTCCTCTGCTTCAAATAATTAATGTTACCCATGGCTCAGGTCTGAGCTCAATGTCACCCTCTCAAGAAAACCTGTATGACCAACTTTTCTATCACAGCATTCATAGTGTTTACTACATCTGAAATTATTTTGCTTATTAGCTTACATGTTTATTTTCTGCCTCCAGTCTTGAGAATATAAACTTTAAAAAAACCTATCTTGTTTTCTTCTCTGTCCCAGCAGGCAGAACAGTTTGTAATATATGTGTGTATATGTGTGTGTGTGTATATATATGTGTGTGTGTATTTATATATATATATATATACACATATACTGTATATATATATTTATATTTATATATACATATACTGTATATATGTATATACAGTATAGTAGCTGCTGGTTGAATAAATAAGTGAATTGTCTCATCAAATATTCATAATAACTGTATGGAATATTATCTTTCTCATTCAATAAATAAATAAATAAATAAACAGACTCAGGGAAGTTAAGCAATTTCCTTGGTTATACATAGCCAGCAAATAGAATTTTCTATGTCAATGAATTTGCCAGATTTTCCTGATTATCAATAACTCTATCTTCATTCCCACCTTCATCTTTGTCATACTATCACATGAATTACCTAGAACTGTGAATGACTAATGTGCTTATCTTATTCATTTATTTATACCCTGACATGTTCTAATGATAGTTCAGGTGTCTCAGAAACACATACCCTGAAGCTAGATACTATTCATGGTCAAATAAATGAAAAAGTATCTAAGAATAGGTGAGTTTAAATGTAGGATGAAGCAGGAATGAGATCAGTACATAAAATGCTAATCAGAAACTCTGGTGCATGTCCTAAGGGTGATGTGCAATTTTAGTTTTACATTGTCTAGAAGAGAAAGAAAGAACAATTATATTCTTCACAGTGTTCATGAAGTAAAAACTAAATAGCAATTCAAAAGTAAAACAATTCTGAGACCCCAGAGAGGTGTCTGGCTTTTCTCACAATGAGGACACTGTGTGATGTGAGAAATAATATTTTCAGCTGCATCTGTAGGGTTAATATAGGCAAAATTTTCATTTTTTTTCCTTATAATATGATAGCACACCAAAGTCTAACTGAGGAGAAATGATTCTATGAGAACTCCAAAAGCAATTTTGTTTGGTTGTCCAGCTCAGTGCAGGGATGGCTTAATCGAAAGGACACAGTTTAAACCATTTTGGGAGGATCAGGTTTACATCAGTTCATAAATACTGTTCTCTCTAACCAAGCTGATCATTACCGATTAACATTTGATGCAAGGAAGGTGGGACACACACACACACACACACACACACACACACACACACACACACACAAGCACACACATAACTTTTGGCCCTTATCTGGAGCGCAAAGACTCTGATCCTCGTTATGTGTATAATCATAAACTTTGACAGTTAATGAAGCTCAATATAAGTTAGTAGCCCTGGTATATGTTATTTGATCTGAGATAGAAAGTCTTATGGAACTGTATTTGAATTTCAAGAGTTATTAATGTTAATGTATTATTAACTTGTGTAATGGGTATATTTTAGAGCAAGTTTCTGTGTTATACTCTGTTCTACCACCTTGTGGCAGATCTGAGGCACAGGGGCCATCTACTTAGCACTCTATTTATGAATGATTACTTATTTCTGCCATAGTTTACAAAAGTGAAACATTTAATTGTGGGCTTGAACTGACACTTTATCAAATCTCATGTAAGCAGCGATTTAATTTTGTCTAAATTTATTGAATCACCTGAGTAGTTCAAAATATTAAATAGCTCTAATATGTTTTCCACACACAAGCAAGTCATTTTCAACAGTGAATTGATTATACAAGATGGAAAACCTTTGGTGTGTCAAGCATATGTACAGTTGCTGGGAAATAAGGCAAGGAAACACTAATCAGTTCATTTAGGAACTAACAACATCAGCCCCAAGGCTACAAGAGCCATTCAGACTGGGCTTCCTTCATGAGGGGCACATGGTCTTTCTGAACTTAGTAGAGTGGATTTCATCAGATAAGCTGTCAAGTGCTTCATAGAACATGCCTTGGAGAATTAAGCTTCTACTGTTCATAGAATTTTATCAGACACTAGCAAAGTAGATTTTCCAGTAAAACAGGAAATTTCCCTAAGGCCATGCTTTTGAACATTTGTTCAAGATGTACTTTAAATGCTGTTTCAGCTGTCATTTTTATTTTTTGCTGTGGGCAGAAATATCTTTGCTTTTGTTGCAGATGAACAGTTTTCTTTAATCATAAAAATCAACTAAAGTGCAGAGAAAACAAGAACTGTAAAATTAGAGCGCATGCAAGAAGGGATGATGGAAGGTAGGTTTTGATGCAAAAGCAATTTGAGATGACTTGGAATCATGATTGAGATCCTGAACTGGCAACAGAGAAATTTATAAATTTCTTTCTTTTAAAAAGATTAGTAAGATATATTATATTATAACGTATATAGAAGCAATATAATGTAGTTAAAGGCATAAACTCTAGAGCTAGACTGCCTAGTTTCAAATACCAGTTTCAACATTTCTAACTTTTGGACTTTGAACAAGTTACTTAACTACTTTATGCTCAGTTTCCATATCTGTAAAATAGTGTTTATGAACTGATGTAAGTACAACACTTAGTCTGTAATTATTTGCTATTATTACTGTAGCTCTCCATAAAATCAATAAGGAGTTATATGAAAGTTAGAATATGAACATACTGACTCTAGATAACAGTTTAAAATATAAAAACTAATAACTTAAAAAAGGTATATCAATACAAGATTTTAAGAACCCATGTAAAATTTCCAATTTTGTTTAGGAAGTACAGAGTGTGTGTATCAGTAATATGGGATGAACAGATAGCAAAAGAAACACTCAATTTTCAAAGAGTAGAATGCAGGACAATTAAAATCTTCTCATCTTTCATTAGGAAATGACTTCCTGGTAGATGGTAAATACATATAAAATGTTTTATTATGTAAATATCCTTATCCTAGCCAATAAATGAAAAGAAAAATAGTTATTTCCTATTTTATTACTTATGAATCCAAACCAGCATCTCAGGAAATGACTGGCTGATCTCATGTGGCATTCATGTGGTCCTCTACTTTCTTCTAATCTGAGAATAGAAGAACCATTAATGTCTTTTGCCTCAAGTCATTTTTGAGGAGCATCAGTTCATTTCCTTAGTACAGTAAAAGAAAATGAAGTTCCCTCCTTGATGCTTGTCTTAAAAGGCAAATTTAATATCAAACTATAGTCCAAATCTGTAAGTTTTTTGCTACTAGAGAAGTGAACTGCTCCAGGTCACTTGGACAGCCAGCATGGACAATGCAAGTATCACTGACCTCTGAATGACCAGCTATTTGTCTTTAAACAATGCACTATTGGATCTGTATACTTTATACAGAAATACTGACTTTCACTCAACTACTAAAGTATTTCTAGAGAACATAGAACATACCTGTTGACAAAGCTCAGTCTTTGATATGCAAAGAACATAACTTTATAATGAAGTTTATAAAAGCTCATTCCTCAGAGTTTATTAGAATGATTTTCATCTGGAATATTCATGTGGAATATTATCCAGTCTTCACACTGCACCTGTTCTTATCCTCTTTATAGATAATGTAAAGGAAGAGCAGAGTAAGCCTAAGTGATTTCCCTATATTATATCCAAAAAGGAAATTATAATCTGTATTTTTGCTGTCATGTTACTTCAGCTTTCTTTGGAAGCATTAATAAATGTATATTTATGTAGAACTTTCTGCCTGTTTTCAAATATGAATCAGTTATATTTCATACTGTATATGTAATATGGTTAAGTCAGTTCTGCTGTAATACTTATTTTGAAAGTGTGAATTTGTACTTCATGATTGCTATATTAGAGAATTATTTGAGCATGACTGAATTTCAACTTTGTAGATAAACACAATGCTGTTTTCACTAAATAAATGCAGAAAACTATACCCAGCTGGCCCTAGTAGCATGCGAATACATAAAACTCAGCCCTACACACTTCAAGCATCTACTGTCTCTTTGGTCACTGGGTGCATTATGAGTCACTCCCACCCACAGCTACCCTTACAACTTTCTCTCGGATTTCAGAAAACCCTCCTTCTACCACTCTACGATGACTTGCGTGCTGCAGTCCTTCCAGACTCCACTTCTGCCAGCAATCTTCAGGTCTCTTTCAAGTAAAGTGCCATATTTATTGCAGTATTTGTATATTTCTTAACTACTTAACATGTGTAAAACTGTACTACTGTTTTTACCAAGTTCCTATATTGTTTTTATGTGTCACTGATGTGCTACACCTAACCTCATAGTTTCCCACGTGCCCTATGGTTCATATTGGAAGATATTGCACAGCACAGTGATTTTATAGGAATGCAAATATCACATTACAGAAGAATCATATGTGACATACAGATCACCACATTCCTAAACTCCACCGTTGTCCAGCACTTGCTATGTGCCAGGCATTGTTACCAGCTATGGTGGAAGATACAAATATGACCCTTTTGGTCCCTGCCATATAGGATCATGGTCAGAAACCTTCACATAAAAACATCTCTAATTGTAAGTCATACTGTGTTCATAAATGAAGAGTTATAATGGTAAGGTGGAGGAAGAAATAATTCTACCTCAGAGGATCTAGGAAGGTTTTATGGAAAACGTGAGATTTCACTTGGGTCTTGATGGATGAAAGGTGACTTTAGCAGGCAGGTTAAGAAAGATATAGAAAAAAAGAGTTTTCTGGTGCTTCTGAATGACACAATTTAAAATGCCGCTATTAATGGCCAATGCTGAGTTCCTGATAGTAGAATCTTTGAGGAACAAACTGAGTGTAAGGAAAGGATATCTATGTATCACAGTTTTGGCTTCCTTGAAGGATCTGACAATGAGTTTGAAGTCTGAATTAGGTAAACCCAAGTTTTGGTATCTATCTATTGTCTTATGAACAAGCCTCTTCTCATTCCTGCTATTGTTCTTCCTCTAATTCCTAAAGGATTTTTGTTTCTAGTGGTCGGTTCTTGCCTGACTATTATTTAATAATAAAGCTGTCACCTAAAAAAAAATATGGCCTTCCTCAGACAGACTAGCAATTTTAGGAGGGAAACTGGCAGGGAAGTAGGAATATAGGATAAAATATTAGTTGAGTACCTACCATGTGTCACTCAGTGTATAAGTCAATTTTATGTGTGCGATATTATTTGATTGTAACAATAATCCCACGAGTTCTTCTAATTGATCGTGTCCATGACAGAAGAGATAGAGATGTTTGCTGACACTCCAAAAGTAGTTATTAAGTATGGCTGCACATTAGAATCTCCTGGGAGTGGAAGGAGGTTTTAAAAATCCCTTTGCCTAGACCACACTCAGCACAATGGAATCAGAATCTTTGGATGAGAAACCCAAGTATTTTTTAATGCTCCACAGGTGGTGCCAATGTGGAACCCAGGTTGAAAACAACTGACCCAAAGAAAGGTCTCATATCACTGCTATACCTGCATTACAGAAGGAAGTACAAGAGCAAACTCTTTCGTTTGATTTAAACGCTAACTTTGCATAGACTCTAAACTTCGTATTTTAATGTGAGAGACAGGAACTCATAAAATTACTTTAACTTAGAAATTTTAGAAGGGCTATGCTTCACAGGTATGTGTAGATGAATTGCTAAGTTCCTGTCAAAATGGATATATAAATACTGAGGATAAATCTGTTAATGGACGTATTGAAACTGTTTCCAGTTTCTTGGCTGCTATAAGTAAAGCTGCAGAGAATATTTGTGTACAGCTCTTCATTAAAAAAAAAAAGGAAAAACTGACTTAACATATCAATATCACTCTGACCAAGAGAAGCAAGATCAGCTTTTGAGCCTATAGCTCCTTTTAATGATAGTGCTTCTATGCTAACATTTAGGTAAATATACCTGGACACAGATTTCACTAACTCAATGAATGTAGACTTCACAGTTATGGGGGAAAAAGACACATGTTTTATTTGTATTGTTTAAGAGAAAAAGCATTTTAAGTTTTCTTAGATTTAAACATTCATGCATTTTGAAAGTAATAAATAGAATGTGTTACTGGTGTGAGGATAAAAAGAAAAGACCCATGTAATGGCATATAGAGTGTAGAAACAGACCTACCTGTATATAGTCATCTGATTTATGACAAAGGTGACACTGCTATATAATGGGTAAAGGAGAATCTTTTATTATTATTATTATTTATGCCTACAGCACCTGCTCTTCCTAGGTGGTCTCCCATCCAAATACTAACCAGGCCCAATCCTGCTTAGCTTCTGAGATCAGACATCGGGCTTGTTCAGGGTGGCATGTCCATAGATCATGGACCGTGGACCGAGGCTCCACTGGGGCGTGAACTCAGGACCTTCTGTATGTAAAGCAGACATGCTAACTGCTACACTATGGAATCACATCCAAGGATGATCTTTTGAGTAAATGTTTCAGGGTGAACCTGATATTCATATAGAAAAAAATGAACTTTGACTCTACCTCACATCATACACGAAAATCAATTTCCACACCAAGTTGAAAAAAATAATAAAACTTCTAGAAAAAAACATACCTTTATCACTTTGGGACAGATGCAAATATCTTAAAAAGAGACAAAAATCTCAAAAAACATAAAGGAAAAATTGATAAATTGAATTATATTAAAATTAAGAATTTCTGTTCATCAGGAGATATCACTAAGGGAGTGAAAAGACAACCCACAGAGTGGGAGAAAGTATTTTCAATCATATAATAAGAATACCTAAAAATTAATAAGAAATAAGTATAAAAACCAATAGAGGTGGGAAAAATAGTAGAAGTCACCTCATAAAAGTGAATATTCAGTCTATAGGTATATGAAACAGTGCTTAATTTTATTAGTCACTAGAAAAGTACAAGTTGAAACCATGGTGTGATCTAATATACATCTAGTAGAATGGCTAAAATGAAATACAAAGTGCTGTTGAAGATGCAAAGCATCCAGAATGCTTGTGCACTGCTGGTTACAGATAAGTAGAAATAATCACTGGACTATTTAAAAAAATATTTGGTATATCAATATTCATATTATATGACCCAATGATTTCAGTTCTATTTATATTCCCCAAAGAAATAATATGTACAAAATTCATAGTAGCATTATTTATATTACCTCTAAACTGGAAATTTCTTTAATTGCTCACTAATAGTATTATTAATAATAAGTTGAAGTATATTCATGTAATATAATATTAAGCAGCAATGAGAATGAATATATTACATATATATGCAACAATATACAAGAATTTCAGAAGTATATTGTTGAAAGAAATAAAGCAGTCACAAAATAGTGCATACTCTTTTTTCCGCTTGTTTAAAGTTTGAATCAGTTAAAGCTAATGTATGATAGAAACCATGATAGAGTATGTTAGTAGTGACTGGAAATGGAAACAGGGTAAATTCTGTGAAGGGTAATTATGTTCTATTTCTTGATCTGGATGTTGATAAATGGATGATATTCACTGAGAAAATCCACTGAGCTGGACACGTACGATTGGTAGCTTTTTCTGTATGTATGTTATACTCAAATAAACTTGTTTTAAAAAGAATATCCTTACAAGTCTGTAATATTCTGACACAGATTTTGACTTTAAGCAAATCTCTTGATGTTGTTTCCACTAGGATCAATAAAAATCTTAAATTCTTTGATACTAAACTATATCTAAAGATGACTAATATATCAAAATGCCCATCAGACCAGAGGGTCTTAATTTTCCTTTGAACTCATCATAGAGTGTTTTGAAAAGAACAAGAGCTTTTACACAGTCTGACATGGATCGTAGCCCAGGCTCCGATTTATGCAAGTTAATTAATCATTCTAAGATTCAGTTTTCTGATTTATAAAACAGGGCTACTAGCATAAGTTACTATTGTTATAGGGCCTAAATGAAATAATGCTTGCAAAGTACAAGGTGTACTTATTAAGCATTTTTCTCCTCTAGATGTTGTGGACTGTACAAAATTGAATAACAACTACTTTTTTTCTCTTATGATTATAGTCTTTTGAGATACATAAAATATGTAACTATAATATGAGCTAGAAAGTAATGAATCCTAAAAGAGGAACATATAGGTCCTTTGGCACCTCAGATAAGAGAAGGTGGTAGAGGATGGGGGACACTTATATTTATGATCTACTGTATGCGGGGTACTTTATAACTTACTGAAATCTGAGGATAACAGAGAACATTTTGAAAAGGAAGTTACATTTGAGCAAGGACATGAGTTATTTGAACAATAGAAAAGAATTATTTGGATATATAAAGATGATAGGGTATTCATTACAGGAAAGTCTTAGGAGCAGAAATACAGGGTATATTTAAGAAGTAAATGGTAAATGAATGTTTGGCTGGAAATATTAGGTGGAAGAAAGAAAAGCAATACGTAATAAAGTTGGAAAGGTAAGTGGAGACCAGACCTTGATTACCATGGTAAGTAATTTTGTCTATAGTCTACAGGAGGTAAGAAGACTTAAGAGATATCTGAATGGGGGAATTCAGTGTTTATAGCTGAACTTCATCCAAGAAGATTAATATACCAGCATTATAATGTTAGATGAATTGGATGAAGGCAATAAAGGTAGTAAAATGGACTTGAAGAAGAATAATAAGTGAGAATACAGGTAAGTGGTTAGAGAGAGCCAGAGCCATTTGAAATGGCCCCATGAATTTCCTAGTGAAAATTGCAAGGATTTATAATTTTCTTAGTAATGTTTTCTGAAGTGCAGATTTGGAGAAGAACTGTATAGGCCTGGGAGACTCTATACAGTTTTTTTTTTTCCTTTCTCTTGGGTTTTGCTGGATTTTGGTGGTTATGCCAGTTCTTCTCTGTTCGCCCTCCCTGCAATCTCTTCTCTTCTCTGCCCTGCTTTGTGCCTTAGAAGGCAGATCCCTGGGAACTGCTGCTTTTCTGGATTCTGGTTGGGTTCAACCAATGGGAAACACTGGCAGAAGATGAAAGGGCTGAAAGAGAGATAATCTGGGTATTTCATCTCCATTCCCTCCCTTTGGTGGCCTGTCTTTGGCAATGGTTGAAATATAGTTCTTGCTTGGCGGATCCTCCCTCCCCTGTGGCTCCAATCTTCATTGTACTCTGATAACATTATTTCCTCCCCTTGCTTCTTTAACCAAAGTAATAGGGATTACTTCCTTTGATTGCTAATATTTCAGTGCCTCAACATCCCTTGTTGGTTCCCTTAATCACCTCTGTAATTATTCCCCTTATTAAAGTCTTGTCATTTGAACAATCTAGGTTTGACTTCTGTTTTTCGCTAAGATCCTGACTAATACAGCTGTTCTGAGGACAGATAGATACTGGTCTCAGTTCTCCCTTATTTCCAAGTCAGATTTCACAACCCAAAGGAGCTCAGGATTTGAACAGAAGACCACTCCCTGCCATCAGGGATTCCAAAATTTGAGAATTTAGGTCATTTTACAGAGTACCCAGATCTACATTTTTTTTCCTGAGTATTCAATAGTATTCCTGAGTATTACAGTGTATCCACGATAAATGTTAATGAAATTATTTGTAGTTATAATCACATAAGTTTTAATAAATGATATACCCACCCTATAGACATCAGATAGGATGGTTAAGAATCTAAAAGATCTTTTCAGTGACATATTTTATCATGAAATAGACATTGAAAAACTATTAATATATTTACTTTTAATGATGTCTAAATACTTTGAACTGAAGTCTTAGATTTCCAACCAGGCGTAGGCTTACCCATTATTTTCCCATAATGCTTATCGTAAATAAGTTATTCATCTTATTTGATCTAATAAAATGAGTTTCCCCCATATAATTGTAGGCAGGAGCCTAATTGAATAAATTTATAGATTGGCACTTTTTTGGGCTTTATCAAAATGTGATATAACTCAATGCATTAATCAATTAAGAATTGTAATTATACCACACAAGAGCTAGAACTTTATTTTTTTATGATATAAAAATGTGTTGTTATACATTTAGAGTTGTATAGAAGACTTAAAAATTTAAAAGAAATATATAAAAGTGACTAAAACACTGAAGTAGGGGAACTTCCTGGGGTCGTAAAAGAATAGGAGAATGTAAAATGAAAATAGAAGATTGAGGGGTCAATTAATAAATACTTTATTTTGTGACAGGTACTGCTTATTCATTTCTACTAGGAAAATAACATGAGGTAAAAACCTCTACTGTCTCATCTCCTCTCTGATCCCTTGGCTACAATTTCTCATATCCAAGGCATCTTTTTTATCTCAAGACTCTACTGGGTCAGACATGGCTGCAGGGTAGAGCAGGGCTTATCCTGATGGACAAACATGACCAGATAATCCAACTGAGACATCAGTTAATAGGGGCTGAGCAGAGAAACCGACTCTAGCCCCCTGGCCATAGGATAAACTTAGTAGATAAAGAGTTTAGAACTGAGGGTAGCAAATTCTTTTACATCTGATGTATCTAACTCCCTATGTTTGCTCTGCCTCTATCTACCCACAGTAAATTTCTTGAGGTCAGGAATTACGTCTTCATTTTAATACCTCCGAGTACCTCATAAGGAGCTTGATGCTTATATTATTCATATTGACTTATAACTGACTCAAGGCTAAACTATAGACACTAATGCTGACAAAAATAAATAGAATCTTATTATTTATTTATTTATTTATTTATTTATTGAGCATAAGTTATCTCTATTTTATGTGATTGAGGAGGACAGTACTTGTGGGACAAAGTTTAAATTAGATTATTCAATAAGATCCCTTCTATTTCTTGGATCCCAGAATTATGTGGCAATTAGTGAGGCCCCATAATGCTGATTGCCAAAAGAAGTGATAACTTTGATGTAAGGTATATTATGGAGTAGACTACATGTTAGATACTGGATCCAGGTCTAGCCAGGCATTCTTTTCCTAGAAGTTTATACATGTTGCTTTGGGCGAGACAGCTTTCTAAGGGGCATGAGAGGCAAAAAGTAAATTCTCGCTTCCAGTATTCATGTAATTGTTACCAATCTTCAGGGCTCACAGCAATAAGCAGGCTGTAGAGTTGATGAGAGGGCTGATTGAAAAGCTCCATTAGAGGTGAACAGGGTCCTCTCCCTCTTATTCATTTGCTCTGCTGGTAGAGTTAATGTTTTGAGTCTGAAGGACACTATGACTGTTATCAGTTTTATTGGACAAGTGAATATAAAGGTAATTAAAGAGACCATGCCTAATAACCCAACTCTTACAATTTAAAAGTAAGAAAGAGGCCTGATAGGGTACCAGGGATATACCTATCATCCTAATTAACTGCTAACAAGACAGTTGTCCTCACTTTGGTAACTTCACTGTATTCCCTCTGTTAACTGTCTCCATCCAGTGGACTCATCTACAATTCTTAATTCTTATCCACGGTTACCCTTCTTCATTCTCCACACAAGCAATGTTTCTATAGGTTTCAGTGTTTAGCAGTTGGTGTCTCCAAAGCACTCACCCCAAATTGCCCATCCAGTTTATTCATCTATCCACCTTTTTACATCTTCCCCTTGCAGTTCAGATTTGGCCAAATTGCCACACAGTTTGAACTTGTCATCTCTCCTAGCATTACTACTTTATTAAGCAAGCACATCTCATAAATGAAAACAAGAGGAGATGTGTGTCAAGCCCTCTTTCTTTTTATTTAAATTTTAAAAATCACCTAGCCAACTTGCATTGCTTTAAGGAAGTGAGTAGATAGATCAATATTTAAATGAATCAGGTGAGAATGAACAAATGAGCATACATAACTAAGTGGCAGTTTTCTAAATCAAAAGAGCCTTTTGGTCTAGCTACAGTTACACTTCTCAATATTTTGATTAAATGTGCCTAAAGAAAGAAAATGCTGTTTTCAGCAATACAGAACAATGGTTTCTATGTTTGTCAAGTGCAAATCAAAGAAAAACTCCTGTTGCATAATTACCTGAAGCCTCCCAATTTTGAGAGTTTGTTTAGCATCTTTTAAATTGTAACTCTGAATTCTAGAAATGGCTCTGTATTAATGTTTTCTGTGAAGTAGATTGAAATGATGGCACCTAGACAGCCTGATTGATCTATCAATGTTTGTTGAATAATAACTCTAAGAAGAAATGGACTAGCTATTTTTGTATAGCAACGGGTCCAGGTACAGTTTTATGGACAAAATATTAGCTTAAATTGAGGAGTCTATGGTGAAATTACAGTACTTTAGTTCTGATAATAATTTACAAGAGATAATCTCTTTTAGGCATAATAAACTACTAGTGTATGCAACAACGTGTGCTGTTTCATCAAGCTTAGATCCTACAAGGATCTTTCCATTCTTTTTTTGTAAAGACATTCACTACTGTTCAACTTATGAATAGAAAGCATTTGAAGAAAAATGCTAGTTTGATAAATTGTTTTAACTATTAAAATGTTCGATTGATGCTAAAAGGTCATTTTTATTTTGGAATTAAGCTCTCCTTTGTGTAAGTAATTTTGATTCCTATTGTTTTTTCCTTTTTTAAAAAAAAAAATTAGGAAATTAGTTGGGGCCCAGCAATTTTATACCCCTAATAAATTGTGAACTTACTGCTTTATCATCCGGTGGTTAATTGTAGTAGTGACCCAGTTTAAATGAATATTCTCTTATTTTCTTCCCAATAATAGGTGGTGTACACCCACCTCCCACCAAACAGATGGCAAACAAAATATGCTCTTTGCAGCTTCAATCAAAACGTATGTTGTTTTAACCTAAAAATGATATTTGGTAAAGTTCTCAAGCTTAAGGAAAAATATTTTGTACTCTGTTGCACATACTAGTAACTCCCACGAGCTTGAGTCATGTCAATCACATTCAGGAATTTTCAGAAGAGTTTGTTTTTCTGTGGCCATACTCAGTAACAAGATTTAGGAAAATGACTAGATTTTTAATCTGCTTTTTTCCATTGGAAGGCAAAATAAGATTACAATGAAGGAAAAAATATTTTATTTGAATTTAATCATGGTATAGCTGTTTGCATCTTGGATATATTTTTATTTTTGTATCTATTATAAGTATTTGTGTGTTAGCTATCTCAGGGGATAACTGCTAGAAGTCAGGTACCTGGTTGATGTCATTCTTTGTATAGACCCAAGAATAATGCACTTATTAAAGCTATTGGATGTGATATCTAGAATTTTCAATCTAGAGCTATCATTTGAGATTTTTATGGATGTTCGAACAGAGACTCTTGGGATAGTTTATTGATTGGGGGTACCAAACAAAAATTTTCCTGATTTCAGAAGTAATTTTGGCTGACTTAACCAAACCAATCTCAACCCTCATATGATAGTCCTATCTGTCAGAATATCAACTAAATAATGAAAAAATATATTTCCTTTCTTCCTTCTTCCCTTCCTTCTAAAACCACCTAGCACAGTTCTCCTACTTGTTTGAACTTTTATATAGTCTCTTATTTATGAACATATTCATTTTATTGATGAAAAAATTTAAGTTCAAAATATTAAATAATTCATCCATGTTTACACAGCTCATACATAGAAGAGCCCAGTTATGACCGAGGTTTGTATGGCTTCAAAGTTTCTGCTGTTTTTAATGTTTTTATCTTTAACATATTGGAATATATAGTTATCTGGTCAACTTACTGCTTAGAAGGAATTTTTATAGCAATAAACATGTACATTAAAAAAATTCAAATAAATAACTTAACTTTATTCCTTAAGTTGTAATTAAGCCCAAATTTAGCAGAAGGAAGAAAATAATAAAGTTTGGAACAGCAATAAATGAAAAGAGAATAGAAAAACAATAGAAAAATTGACAAAACTAATGTTTTTATTTTGAAAAGATAAAAATATTGAAAGGCTCTTAGCTAGACTAAAACTAAAAAAGTGAAGACTCAAATAAATAAGATTAGAAATGAATGAAAAAGGAGACATTACAACCAATGCAACAGAGTTAAATGAATTGAAATACCTAAAACATTGGATAAGCTTTTAGAAACGTATAACTTACCAAGACTGAATCAAGAAGAAATAGAAAGCCTGAACAGATCAATAACAAATAAAGAAATGAATCAGCAATCAAAAAACTCCCAAAAAAGAGAAGCCCAGGACAAGATGTTGTCACAGGTGAATTCTACCAAACATTTAAAGAAGAATGAATGCCAATTCTTTTCAAACTCTTCCGAAAAAGAAAAGAAAAAGAAAAAAGAAAGAAAGAAAAGAAAAGAAAACACTTTCAAATTTATTTTACAAGTCCAGCATTGCCCCGATACCAAAATCAGACAAGGATACTATAAAAAAAGAAAATTATAGGCCAATATTGCTGATGAACATAAATGTAAATAACTTCAACAAAATATTAGTGAACTGAATACAATAATATATAAAAAGGATTATACATCATGATCAAATGAGATTTATTCCAGAGATCCAAGAATGGTTCAGTGCTCACAAATCAATGTAATACTCCATATTAACAAAATAAAGAATAAAAATTACATGATTATCTGAATAGATTCAGAAAAAACATCTGACAAAAATTCAACATTCATTCATAAAAATTCAGTAAACATAAAAATTCAGTAAACAACATACACCAACATGATAAAAGAAATAAATGACAAACCCACAGCTACTCTACTCAAAGGTAAAAAGCTGAGAGCTTTTCTTCTAAGATCAGGAAACAGACAAAGATGTCCACTCTTACCACTTTTATTCAACATATTACAGAAATTTCTAACCACAGCAACGAGGCAAGAAAAAAAAGCCATCCAAATAGGAAAAAGAGAACTAAAACTGTCACTATTTGACATTTGCAGATGACATTTGTTATATATAGAAAAGCCTAAAGCCTCATCCAAAAAGACTATTGGAACTAATAAACGAATTCAATCAAGCTGCAGGATAAAAAATCAATATAAAAAATCAGTTGCATTTCAATATACTAATTACTATAAAAAACAGAAATGAGGCAAGCAGTCCTATTTACAACTGCATCAAAAAGAATAAAATACTTAGGAATAAATTACATCAAGGTGTAAGATCTGCACACTGAGGACTATAAGACATTGATGAAAGAAATTGAAAAAGACACAAATAAATGAAAAGATATTCTGTGCTCATATACTGGAAGAATTAATATTGTTAAAATGTCCATAGTACCCAAAGCAATCTACAGATTCAATGTAGCCCCTAACAAAATCCAACTATATTTTCCACAGAAGGAGAAAAAAGATCCTAAAATTTATATGAACCACAAAAGACCCCAAATAGCCAAAGAAATCTTGAGAAAGAACAAAGCTGGAGGCATTACATTTTCTGATTTCAAAATACGTTACAAAGCTATAGTAATCAAAGGAGCATTGTATGAGCATAAAAGCAGATACATAGATCAATGAAACAGAATAGAGAGCCCAGGAATAAATCAATGTCTGTATGGTTAATGGATTTATGACAAAGGAGCCGAAAATATACAATGGAGAAAGGATTGTGTCTTCAATAAGTGGTCTTGAAAAAACTGGACAACCACATGTAAAAGAATGAAACTGGACCCCTATCTTACATCATACCCAAAAGTTAACTCAAATGGATTAAAAATTTGAAAGAAAGATATGAAACCACCAAACTCCTAGAAGAAAACATAGTGGGGATTTTTTTGAATTTGACACCAAAAATGAAGGGAACAAAGCAAAACTTAGCAAGTTAACTAAATCAAACTAAAAAGCTTCTGCATGGCAAAGGAAACCATTGACAAAATGAAAAGACGACCTATGGAATGGCAGAAAATATTTGCAAAGCATGTATTTGATAATATCCAAACTATATAAAGAAATATAACTCAATAGCAAAAAAAAAAAAAAAAAAAATCTAATTAAAAAGTGGGCAGAGGAACTAAATAGATATTTTTCCAAAGAAGCCATACAAATGTCCAACAGGCAGATCTATTCAACATAGGGCCTTTAGTTAACAGTGCTATATTGTGTACTTGAAAATTTTCTAAGAGGGTAAATCTTATGTTAAGTGCTCTTAACACAAATTTTTTAAAAAAATCAAACAAATAAATAAAAGGAATGGAAGGAAATGATTGGAGGTGACGGATATGTTTATGGCTTTGATTGTGGTGATGGTTTCATGTTGTATACTTATCTCCAAACTCCTCAAATTGTATACATTAAATATGTACAGCTTTTTGTATGTCAGATATACCTCAATAAAGTGGTTAAAAAAATAAAAGAAGTGCTCTGGTCCTCCAGAGGCCACCCTGGGGTCGTGCTCTTACAGTTTCCCTCTCACTTCACCTTTCTCCTGCCAGCCCCTGTAGAGCTGAGGAGTCTGTAGGACATAGTTTGAGAAATTCTTTCTTAAATGTTACCAAGGTCTTTCTAATCAAAACCTTATATGTTTCAACTACAGGATGAGCACAGAATCTTAGCAGGAAGATCACAGAGTTCACACCCACGTCATGGAGGCAGTCTGACTTGTTGCTTTTCTCTCTCTATTGTTGAGTTAATACTGGTTGAAGCTATTTTACCTACTGACCCATGAAAGTAAAGAAATTTTATTAAAGAGGCATTTAAATCATTTTGTTAACTCTTTAGGCTTTATCCAGTTTTGAATACGTGGCTGCTTCGAATGTAAGTTTTCAAACTGTTCTGCTAAACTGCTGATCTCTCTTTACAAATGTTCCAACACAGAAGTGTTTGCCTACTTTTCACATATTGAGGCTTTTTAAGCCTGATACAAATGGTTGCTATTCTTACATTGGGGCGAAATAACCTGCTCACATCTCTTCTTTACATCTGACCTATCACTTGCCCTCTTCCTGAATGTGCGCATTGAAGTAAATATATAAAGTAAAAATAGGAATTCCGTTCCTAAAGAGATTTCTTTATGCTGGTTTTATATCAGTTTCTTACTCTGCTTGCAAGTTAAAGTAATAAAATGAATAGATGAGGCTTTTATTAAGCTTTAAAGATCTGCTGTGTTTCTATGTGAATATCATTTCATCTGCAGCATTTGAATTGGGAAAATCCTTTGTATGATTTCAACAACCTTTTGTCCAGATAGTTAAATGCACTGACAGAGCCTTCTGACAGAGCCACAGAAAATTCTCTGCTGAATACTTAATCAGTTCCTAAGTTGGCTTGCTTCCACTTTTCTTTCCTTCAAGACATGTTGCCAGAATACCAGAGTTCTTTATTTGTGACTCTGAGAGTATAAGACTAAATAACTTTAGGCATAGTCTATATCACATCATTTTCATCACATATATTTACTTTTTTATATAAACACAATCATTGGGTATGTTGAAATTTATGCTTATATTTTTGAGAAATTGGTTTATATTTTTACTAATATATTCTTTTACATTTGATAGCACAATTCTTAATTACTTTCCATAATAAAATTATTATGCTATCTTTGAATATTAACACAGAACTCAATCAGATTGGATCCTATTTCTAGGGATCAAATAGAATAAGATTATTTGGTAATTCTATTAAAAAATTTATAGCAAATTGCTGTCAGACATACTGAATAAAGAATGATGGAGAAAAGCCAGTGGCATTCAAAATCTCTATCTTTTCTTTTTCTAGTGCTTCGTAGCAGAAAATATTTCTGGCAGATTTTGTGAGCCAAGAAAGGCAATAATCTTCTGCTGTGAGTCCCCATTCGTTAGATATCTGAATTGAGTGGAATAGAACTTGACTGGTTGACTACTTTTCCATCTACTAAGGTAATCAAATCAACCACGTGTTTTATCATTGTGCTCTATATATACATAGGCTTCCTTTGAGTATTGCGGATCTTTTGAAGAAAAATCAAATCTTGCTGAAGTTCATTACTTACACACTTGGGAAATGCTAGTGTCCATTATAACACCCCAAACTATTTATTTGAATCTTAATTTTAATGTGGAGAAAGAATGTCACTTTTGTAAAACAGGGATTGAATTTTGAAGAAACGTTGCTTTGAGAGACACTACAAGCATTACAATATTATGATGTATTCAGCCAGATGTCTGTAAGACAGAAATCACATGACTAAGCAAGCCATGTGAATGCTCTTTAAAAAGAAAAAAATAGAAAAGAAAAAACAAACATGTGTCAAATATTTCCTTTTTTGCAGCACATTATTCCAAAGCATATGGATGCCTTATGTTTGCAATTTGTCAATTATGACTTTTTCCCTCATGTATATTAAACTCAGGGATCCCATATATTATATTACAATCTTGCTCTATTTGTTTACATCTATTTACTTATATGGTTACATATGTATGTGGCTTCCAGGGCTCTTCAGCTATCTGTTAGGGCAGTTATAATATAGTGAGAAATTATTAATTGTCGTTTATAGCAACTGTATATGGATAACATTTACTCTCTTGGGATCCTGGCCCATATAACTGAAAAGTATATACACTTGATAATCCTGAGCAATACTGGAATCATTGAATTAATTTATCTCTCTCTTTTTTTTTTCTGTGTGGCAATCACACTCTCAGTATGTCAATAAGTATTCACTAAGTAACCAGAGTAGATCATAGTTTCTCAGCCATACAAGACTAATGGGGTTCTGCAGGGATGTCCAGAGCACTTTTCAGGAAAGAGAAGGAAAATCCCCAATGGGGAAAATGGTCATGGGTTGACTGTCACTTCACTCTATTTTTAACAACCCAATCACTTCTCTGGTGGCTGCTGCCCCACACAGCCTCTGGCATATGGTAAATGAGCAATGCATAATGGCTGAATGAAAAAATCTCAAGGGCATCCATTTTATTTTTTCTGCAGCTACATCATTGACTTGACAACAGCTCAGTCACTATATTATTTTAATAATTTTTTTCTTTTTTTCTTATGCTAGTTTCCATAAGGCAGTGGTCTATATAGTTTTTAGTCCTAAACTGCTTTAATTAAGAAGTTTGGTCATACACTCCCCAAATAGGTTCTTTACAAATAAAATATTATGTTATATTAGAAAACATATTTAATAAGTGGAAGAATAAGATTAAATAAGTTAATAGAAGTTCTAATATTTTGATACCTGCATTCCAATAGATTATTTTGTTTACCTTCCTTGTCTCCATTTTGGAGATTTGGTTATAAGGGAGAAAAGAAGAAAAAAAAATAAAGTCCCTGCTTCATGGAGTTTGGGGGGGGGGGTTCTTATCTGGTAGACCAGATGAATAAAATGAAGTACAACACTAGAAAAGGTATTTTTGTTAATGGCATGGCGTACTAGAAGAAAGTTTCTGTACAGGATTTTCTTAAAATCACAGATTTTAAAATGTATTTCACTGTCTATAACTTTTGATCTGTAGTAGGATATTTCTTGTGCTGCATTGAGTTAAAGCACACTTAGAACTTTCCAATAGATAAGCTCTACTCTCTTGGAGTCACTCATATTTAATATTAAGAGCATCTTTTTTACTTTAAGTTTCTCTTTTCTTCTATCCTAAAAAATCTGTCCACTTAAAATTGGTCTTCTATGGCCCAGTAAATTTTACTTTTTGATGAGACTTTTTTAACTCGAATTTTGAGTTCTACAAATACATTCTAGAGGTTCATTTTTTTTGGCATGCAGGATGATATAGCAAAATACAGATCACAAACACAAGCCCAGTAATTCTGTAAATAATCCAATTACCTCAATTTTCCTGGCCATCAATCTAGGTATTGATGTCATGGGAAACATCCTTTTAATTTGATGTATACATCTCTCTCCAGGGCTCTTTGTCTCTCGTTACTTAATTGTCCAGTCCTTTCTTCATTCCCACTTCTTGTCTTCTATGACCTTAGGTCATAAGTTTCTCTTTTCAGCACAATGGGATCCTTAAAATGTAGGAAAATGTAAGTCACTTAGAGAAAAGCTAGTAAATATGCACACAAAGAAGATTCATGTAATCATTTGTGAAAGAATCCACCTTAAGAAATGGTTTCAGAATACATTACTTCCAAGTTATATTTGTTGTAACATTTATCTACTCACTGAGCTATAACTTGACTATTTTAAATAATTATATTAACAGGTTTTTGATCTGCATAGAATTTGAGGGAGAAAAGAACTCAAAAGCTAGGATAGGTGAATATGTCTCCAAGTGTAGTAATCCTGGGTACCCAAGACCATATAATAGGCATATGTGTCATAGTAAATTAATATGTTGGCATCATGGCTTATAAATTTATCTCCTGTGAGCTTGCCTAATGTGAGTTAGGTCATTTGATCAAATTAATTTCACATCCTTAATACAGAGGGCCAGAACCTGTATTATGATGAATTTACTAAGATACCATGCAATAATAAGCTTTGTCTGAGCTGATCTCCTTGACATTGTTCTCTAATTTTGGTAGTAATCCCAATTCTCTATCTGCATTGACTTCTACAATAAGTACATTGTACAGTTAATTTATTTTATATCTCATTTCCTCTCTTTGAATAATTATAACATATCTACCCCATATTAGTTATGATAATGGTGGATGCTATAAGACACAAATCCTCAGATTCTAGTCATTTAACAGGATAAACTGTTTCTTCTTGTTCACGTAGCACTCCAGTGCAGATGTTCCTGGTGAGAAGGTGGGTGCTTTACTCCATTAAGTTGTACAAGGTCCAAGTGGATGGCAGATCTACCATCTTCAACATGTGGCTTCCTGTGTCTCCTTGAGTGTTGACACCTACCAGGGAAAGAAAATGGGTGGGAAAAGCACACCCGTTTCTTAACGACACCAGCAGGGGAGTAACATAAATCCCTGTTGCTCCCATCCCACTGGGGCAAGTCAGTTATATACCCATGTGTAGATGAAAGGAGGAAGGGACTAGGAAAGGTAGTCTCTGGTAGGGTGGCCAAGCTCCAGCAACAACTCTCCACTAAGGAGAGAGAGTGTGAAGCCTTGAGGAACAGCTAGCCCTCTCTGCCATAATCCATAGCATTGTGGAATGTCAGGACAAAAGAAATGTTAATATAATAATTAAAAATTCTTTGTTTTCCAAAGTAAACCTTTGATGCACTGTTTTATGCTGAAGAATAAGGCAGTCATGGTTCCATAGCATAGCGGTTAGCACATCTGCTTTACACACAGAAGATCCTGGGTTCATGCCCCAGTGGAGCCATGGTCCATGATCTACAGCCATGATACCCTGAACAAGCCCAATGTCTGATCTCGGAAGCTAAGCAGGGTTGGGCCTGGCTAGTACTTGGAAGGGAGACCACCTAGGAATACCAAACAGGTGATGTAGGCATGAATAAAAAAAAAAAAAAAAAAAAAAGAATAAGGCAAGCATCTTATGCTAACAGTGAAAGTTTAAAATATGAAGCACAATGTTTAGATTTGTTTCAATATACAAAGTAATGTCCAGATCTGACAATTAACTGCCAAATTTCATCGGTGTAGACAATTGACTCATATAGACCTAACTCATGAATTTTTAATTTGAATCATCTAACTTGATTTATTATAATACAAAATAGATAAATACAATAAACTATTCCCTTGTTTTATATTAAATAAATATGATAATGTTTTTTTTTTCTTAAAGAAGAAGTAATTCAAATTGAATAAAATAAACAGTTTTGTTTTTTTTTTCCTGGATGTGTAATAGAGCAGAAAAAACCTTCAAATGTTTATTTCAGTTTTGGGATTTGTTCATAGAAATATTCAATGGTGTGGAAAGAGATTCCATGTGATGTTATCGAGTTACAGAAAATATTACCCCAAAATAAATATATATATTCTTCAGCATATGGTACTTTAGAAACACAGAAATATTTAGTGGGCAAAAGAAGGGTTGAAGTAAATATTGAAGATAGTTTTCCATAAAAGGACTTGAATTCTGTTTTAATATGTAATCTAGAAGATGCCCAGTCTTCTTGTTAATGTAGCTTTTCTTGAAGGTGCTTTGACTATGAATTCTATATTCAATGAAGCAAAAGTAAACACAAAACCCAACAAAATATTTAAAAACCAACTTTTGATTGCAATTACCTTTATCTATTTTATTTTGTGAATTGATTTATAAAAAACAATTTTTGTTCTAATAAACTGAATTTCTATCAGTCCTTTTAGTAGATCTTATAGCTAAAGCCTTGAGCTGGAACATGGCCAGTTTGGTCTGGGAGAAGAGTCTCAAGGAAAGACTGATGTCACATCCAATCAAACAAGCTGGTGAGTTTTGTGTCAGGGTTTGATGGGTGAAGAATGGTTAATGGTTATGCAAGAGTGTGAGAGAATATCCTATAAGATCCAGCAGGATGTTTTATTAATTTACAATTAGCAAGGGGGATTAAGTCTGGTTTAGGACAGTGAACCTGAGTATGTTAAGGTGATCAGGGAAGATTCTGGGGCTGCTACCTTCTCCAAAGCTACAGTATTGAACAATGAGGGTTAGGGTGGCGATACAATGATAGTTAACAGTCACCAATTATTAGGCACCTATGCTAGGCTCTGTGTTGGATGAGTAAAATGTACTTTCACTAAATTTCCAAACAACCCTACAAGAAAGGTTTTATTATTCCCATTTTGTAGATATGGACCCTAAAGTTCAAGAATGTTGAGTGATTTGCTCAAGGCCACATAATTATTTGTAGGAAAGGGAGGATTCAACTCACCTGTGTCTGACCTCAAAGCCCTAACCCTTTTCCCTAAGCTAATCCTTCTCTCTCAGTGAGGTATGCACAACAAACTTTTTGGATCCATAGACAAGTTTATGATCACACTTTTGCGGACTTCTATATTCCCCTTGCTCTGACATTAGTGCCTGCCCCAGGCACTAGCATTTCACTGCACACTGCAGCAATTATTTATGACTTGGAGATTTACAGCCTGGGGCTGGTTTACTGGAACTGTTTTGAACAAAAACAAAAGGAACTCTTCTTTGTTGCTCCAGGATTCTTTGATTCTTTGATCCAAAAGAACTCTGTCTTCTATAGGAGATGTGTAGGAAGAGTATACACAGAAGAAAGGCCTTTTCCAGGCCAGTGGCCTTGCTTGTTTTGTATGAATCTAACTTTCATACTAAATCTCATCAATGTCAGCAATGTCTTTATGGTTACTTAAAATTCCCTGTGACTGTTGTGATGGAGCAAGAGTGGGTAGAGATAACCGAGGGGTGAACAGGATGGTCTCCAGGCACTGGTAGGTGAAATATGTACCATCTTCCAAGTGAATTTACATTAAAACTTCATTCCTGGAATGTGGAGGGAAGTTAATACTGGTCATGCACATGCCCCTATGCTGCTGCCTTCATCTCCCTTATTACTTTTCTAACCCTGATCTTTTCTTTAAGACGCAGCTAATGCTTCAACTTTTTCCAGAATCTTTTCTGATCTTTTCATGCCCAGGGCTAGGTGGCCAAAGTATACTCCCATTGGCACTCTGTTATTGCATTTACCAAATTAGTATTTCAATAAATATTTGTGTCTGATGATAATATTAACATAGGATAAGGACTATGTCTTATTTATCTTTGTACTGCTAAAACAGTAATAACAACCACGAAATCCTGAAAATTCTCAGTATTTGAGAAGATCTGAATTGAGTTTCATTTATTTATCAAATAAATATTTTATGAGTACCTATTATGTAGAGATTCAAAGAAGAGAAAAATTAAACACTCTGCTTTCCCTTTTTGCTCCAAAGACCCTTCAGTTATAAAGGAATGGTGACTTAAATAAAGTAAAAGCCACAAGGCTGTTTTTTAGCCAAAATAATAAAAATAAAAATAAAATAATAATAATAATCTCATTACAATAATAACAATCCTCTAAGAACCATCTTAGGGAAATATTCTTTTATTGTGGTTTGTACGTACTGAATTTAAAATCTACATTGGAATTTGACTCGTGAAGCTATTCAGTCTTGTCTATAGAATTAGTTTCTTTCCTTCAGTTAAGCACAATCTTGCATAACCATCCCAACAGTAGACAAAGGATACTCAATAAAATATTATTCTTAATAAGCAGTTAAGGACAATAATCAATGACCAGTTGTTACTGACATCTATGTACGTTTAAATATGAAAGTACTATAGAATGAAAATAAATTTAAACACTAAGATAAAAGAAGACCCCTCTTATGAAGTTCACTTATTCATTTCTTCCCCTTCATCCCCAAGTCTAAGAAGATTTCCTGTGAACTTTTTCTTATAGTCAAAATTTAATCTGATTGGCAGTATTAATCTCCTGTTTAAAATGAAATCACTATCAGAATAAATTAAAACATTTTTGAATGAAATAAAAGACCCTACCCCATTTCTGCTCCTCTAGTCTCATCCTCTATCATTCTCTCTCTTCCATGCTATAAATGCACCATACCAAACTTCTTATATTGTACCAAAGCAACAGCAACTCATTTCATAACACCTCAGCAACAGTACTTCAGAATTTACTCTAATAAGCTTGGAGCAAGACAGAACTGATTTAGAATCTACACCCTTTATTCATTATTCAACCTCTCTGAGCCTCAATTTTCTTGTCTGTAAAATGGAAATAATAATGTTGCCCTCATGAAGTTTTTTTTAAAAAACATCAGAGGAGCCAATATAAACACCTGAAATAGAGCCAGATTCTTGAACATACTGAACAAAATTCCTTTCTCTTCTTCAGATCTTTCAACTTCATCTTAATTAATTTTTACTGTATGTACACTATAATGTTTGAACTACAGGCTCTGGAATTAAGCTTCCTATGTACTCATCTCCTCTGGAAAAACTATTTGTAACTGAGTAACTTAGCAAACTAAGACAATTTTTGCTTATCTATAGATTAGAAATAATAAAAAATTATTACTGCATAGGGTTGTTGTGAAGACTAAATGAACTAGTGTCTACTTTTTAAAGAACTTGTCATTTTGTTATGATTTCTGACCCCCGTACTTACATTTTAATAAAGAGTTTAAAAGGGCATCATGTTTCCCTTTTTGCCTATATTGTTGTTTTTATTTTATTGAGGACTATGAAAAAGGCTGGTTTCTGATATTTTCATGTTTAAAGAGATTTTTAAACACTATAAACATATTTTGTTTGCCCAGTGCCCCTATTCTTCTGTGGAACAGCTATCTTGCTTTGTTGATCATATATTTCAAGTTGTGTTCATCAATCACAGAGACCTACCTATTGGCCATAGTGATTTGTCCAGGGTGTGGAACAGATGATCCAAAATAGACCAATACGTGTTTTTCCTTGGAATCATATCTGAGCCAGTTCTTCTCTGCAGGCAAGACTGTGAATTATAAGATTCCAGAAAACTATATTCCCTACCATATAGAAAGAGTCAATCTGAGAGAATGAAGGTGACCTCAGAACCACAGAGTTGGTGGGCAGGGTGTTCTAGCATCCCTTGGTTTCTGGTTCTAGCGACTGCTTTGACCCAGTTATGCCCTGCTCTTCATCTGGTTACTTATCATTTCCATGAAATTCTCCTGGTAGCATGTTCAATTTCAACCTGGGCTTCTATCATTCATAACTAGTATCAGTTAACACAAAAGCAAATTGGTACGTTTGCTGATTCACATACATATTTTCCTCTCTTAAAGTAAATATTTAAACATTTTTATGCAGTAATTAATCTGGAATTTATTTTCTCAAAAATATCTAGTTAGTTGTCTGAAGACTAATTATTGAATAATCCATTCTTTTAATCATTGAACTACAATAAGATCTAATCACATAGTATACTAAATAGTCTATGTATATAAAAGTTGTTCATAAATACCAACTATCTGTATATCATCTTTCTTTTTAGTTCTCTATGATTTTATTTGTTATACTTTTATATGTTTTTGTAAAAAAATACTCATAGCTAATACATATTGAATGCTTGTACTGTGCAGCACACATAGCAATATATAATTTTCAAAAACATGAGTTTTTCAGAAATTCCTCTCAATTGCTCTTCTTTTGAAAATTATCACTAGTTATTCTTGCCTTTAGATGAGTTCCAAAATTATTTTGTGAATTTCTGTAATTTTTCTTTGGAATTGTCAGTTGATATTTTTACAGCTACTGTCAAGAAACCCATCTGGATGAGCGAAGCAGGGTTGGCTGGGGATGGGATGCTGGGAGCAGAGGCTCGGCAGAGGCATATGAGGAGCCACTCCATAGCTGGAGAGCAAGGGAAGAAGGAGGCTTGATTAATAAAAGCATAGAGCAGTGCCATCCAATAGAAATATAATATAAAATTACACGGGTAATGATGAAATTTCTAAGAGCCACATTAAAAAAGAAAAAAGAAACAGGTGAAATTAATTTTAAGAATATATTTTATTTAACTCAGGCTATCCCAAATATTACCATTTCAGTAAGTTATCAATATAAGAACTATAAATGAGATATTGTAATTCTTTTTTTCATATTAATTATTTGAAATTGGGAGAGTATTTTACATTTATAGCTCATATCAACCTGGACTAGCTACATTACAGGTGCTCAAGTACCCTCTGTGGCTAGTGGTTACAGTATTGGTCAGCACATGCCTAGAGGAAATCTCCATGCTTGAGAAGATGACAGGGAGGGCAAAGGTACACCAGAAAAAGGAACAAATCTGCAATGTGAAACCAGCTGTTCTACAGGGCAAATAGGGGGTGAACTTAGATTCCCCAAAAAGAGGAAGCCTAAACCTAGACCCTCTTTTTTTAAGAGTCTGCATCTTGAGCTAGGATTGAGAAGTGGTGCCAATGGGGTGCTGATCCTGATAGGACAATGCTGAATCTTCCTGTATATTGAATAACTTTGGTGTGAACAAATAATAGGTAATATGCAACTAGAGAAGAAAAAACTGACATTTTTAAAAGACTTTTTATTTTGTATATACTTACATGTTTTTGGAAGTGTCATAGGAATATGAAACGAAAAGTTTGAAAAGCTTGTTCCAGAGATGTGAGGACATTTGAGAGGAAAAAGTTACCTTCTTTTTGTTTACTTAGGAAAGAATTTTGAACTGTTTATCAATAATAGAACATAGGACAATACTTCTCTATGTACGTGTGGAGGAGCATAACAAAATAGAAGACTGGTTTACTTACCATGAATCTAGAAGTTCACGAAAACATATCCAGAAATAAGAAAATAAGTGTGGAGTTTTATGCTTATAAAGTAATAAACAACATTTTCAAGAAATAATGGTGATCAATTAGGATATCATTGAAAATGAAGACTCTTAATGGTGTAGTCTTCATTGCCTCTGCTTAGCAATCACTCATCTATTTCTGTTGAAAACGATGAAAAGAGGCAAAGCAGATGTCTTCAGAGATACCAATAAAGAAATCTAAAAAGAGAAAATAATAAGACATGAAAAGCAGCAGGTTATATAGGCAGCAATAGTTGGGGTAAGCTATTTGAATAGGACTATTTACAGTCACTGTATAAAAAACCTAAAGACTTTATGAAATTGGTAGTAATAGGAAGATAATACATGAATCTATGAGAATGTTTTAGAATCTAAGATAGCATGTATTTGACTATGGGCTCTTGTTTCAGAAACTTAAAAAAATAGTTATGATTGAAACACATGAAACTGCCATTTTTTGAGGTCATTGAATGGCCCACTATCAGCAATTTCAGACAGTTAAATTTATAAGGAGTAGGAAACTATATATTATCAAGAGTATAAGAAAAAATAGAGAACGCTTCAAATCTCATTAAACTTAACAAGTTAGCTAAAGTAATCAGGATGGCTATTTTATTGGGAGACAGTATATATGCAGCGTTTTAGAAATGGAAATCTCAAGTCAGGCTGTGTGGGTCCTGGCTCCACTAGTTACTTATTACATACTTTTGGGCAATAATTTAACCCCTATCTGATTCAGTTTCTTTATTCATAAAATAGGGAAATTAATAAATTACATTTTTTCATGGGTTTCTTAAACTTTTTGTGCGTGAAATAATTCAAAAAATTTGTCCATGTTTTAATCAGAATTATTTGTCTCTTAACTATTGAGTTATAAAGGTTTTTTTAATATATTCTAAATACAAATGGTTTATGAGCTATATGATTTGTAAATATTTTCTCCTAGACTGTGGCTTATCTTTTCATTTTCTTGGTAGTGTCATTTGAAGAACATAAGATTTTAATTTAAAGTTGAATTTATCAGTCTTTTAAATGGATCTTGCTTTTTGGTCATATCTAAGAAATTTGTATGTTAGTTGTGCAAATTCCTTAAACTGTTTATTCTAGATATACTTGTTATTGTAATTAGATGGCTTAATTAAATATTTAAGCTGATGACATGTGGAAAGAGATTTTCTGTGGAAAATAGGTTCAGAGTATTAGAAAGATACCACGAAGGAGAGTGATTTCAAAAATTATATTAAAATAAATGGCAGTAACATAGTTTTCAAACATTAAAAAAATAAAATTTATAATTCTGCATTAAGTTTGCTATTTGCAAGCACTGGTAGGTTCTAGTTTACCTAAAAGAATTTAAAAAATAGCCTTAAACTTCATAGTTAAGTTTTTATAGGCTTGTACAGAGAATAGGTTCAATCAGCACACTCAAATTAAAAAGTTTAAAAGACCTCATTCTACATCAGAATATTGAAAAACAAGTGTACAACAATATTAAGTTAAAATACAATGTGTTTGTATATACACATATATCTCTTACATTAAATAACTTTTTCAATTAATGGAGATCTATAAATCCCAACTGTGTCATTGTGTCAGATAAGAGTGTCACCGCTGGGGCCGATTGGAGTTTGGTGTCACCCCAACAGTAGGGGTAGGGAGAAGGATAACAATGGTGCAGATGTGTAGCTGGCATTTTTCCTCAGTTCTTACTCAAATGACAGCAGTAAAGAAACTATTGAGATTTAATAGTTTTATTAAAAGTATATTTTAGAAAGACAAAGTATGCCCCAAGGAGGCACATGGTCCCAGTTCTATAACTGACACAAAGGAGCCAAAATGGCCACAAAAGGGCAAAAAGGCCACAAAAGGCCACCAGAAAGAGAGAGAAGAACCTAGAAGGGCAAAAGGGAGGCAGGGGAGCTCAGAAGGGCAAAAGGGCCCAGAAGCGGGAATGTCTGCCTTACATTTGGGCTGTGATGGGTGGTTCCAAAGGCATTCCTAGGTGATTGGCAAGTGAGGTCATTTTGATCGACAACTGGCTGCTATATAACTTTGCCTGCTGTGCATGGACTTACCCAGAATTCTACTACCATTGGGGTATTCTTTGGGTGGTCTCTAGACTGGGACCCTATTCCTTCGTTCCCCTTTGTTGCTCACGTCTGACTAGCCTAACCTAAACCTCCAAACATCCCTATGGTTTGGAGATTGGAGAAGATGTTTAATTATTTCATATCTAGTTTGTATTGGCTCCATAATGTGCCTTTGGATTGGAACTAGGGCAACGATAGAACATGTGATTCAGAAAACAAACTGTGCTATTTTACTTTGCTTCTATATTTGAATGTGAGGAAAAATATGTTAGGGCAAGTAACTAACTTCCAACTTAGATGCAGCTGTGCCCCTTTCAAGTTTAGGGTGTGGGAAGAGTTTAAGAACCATGATGACCTATTGAAGTTTCTTTGTGCAGTAATGGTTTCTGGGAAGTGAGGTGGGGAATCAAATAAGAAGATAAAAAGATCCGATAGCATGAGCAAATGTTAAGAGATAGGGTTAATTTTAAATTAGAAAAACAAGACTCTATGAAAACAAATTGCAAACCAAGTTTAAGTCAAGCTACTCACAGAAATGAATACATAATGAGGAGAGCTGGCCTGAGAATTCATTCTTGTACTGTTGCTCTATTATGCAGAGAAGCATTCATCTGGAGCCAAAGTCTTATTTGGCTTTGCAGATTCTTTTTCTGGTAGTAATTTGGCCAAAGGCTTTTTGATAGGTGTACAAACTTGAGAAAAAGACCATTTTGTTAGATGATTTCTTTCCATTTAATTAGAAATCGAGTCATTAGTCTCCTTGCAATCTGATTCGACCACAGTCTTAATATGATAAAGATAGGAATTAATTGTTAAAAAAAAGTGATAAATTGCAGGGGACAAGGAAAGACCCCCTTCGCCTCAGTTAAACCTCCATTAATATTGTGTGAAGGAGCTGTAACAGAGCACAAAGCACTCAGTGTTCCCTGTAGAGGCTCCTTAGGAGCCCAGTCTGTCTGTAAGAAGCTTTTTTTGCTAATGTGGGCTGAATGACTGCAAAGGCCAGTGTTAACTGTCTGCTTCAAGAATCTAATCCCTTGAAGGGCAGCATTTCCTTGGATAGCTTTCTAATGTGCCTGTCAAACATTCTAAACCATTTAACAGAAAGAAGCATTGTGATGACAAGACAAAACATGGCCAATTCTTTGGATACATCTGCCAACAGAGTAATGAGATGATCCTTTCAGGCTCCAGGGACTCAAGCGCAAATGCAAACTGATGTGTGGAGTACAACTTTTGACTCAGTTTTAATGTTTTGCCTACCAAATAATTAGTTTTGACTGGGCTTATTGGCTTCTTTTGCATCTGTTTCCTTGCAGAATATAATATTAATATTTTATCACAAGTCATATCCCTTCTGGTTAATCTTAAACTTTTTTTGTAGGTTAAAAAAAAAATCACATTATTACAAGAATGTCTTTTTGCAATCTCAAAACAACACTGGAACATTAAAAAAGAAAACCAGACAGAATCTCCTTTTCTCTTGTCAGTTGAAGATGCGTTTTCAGTTACATCATTCCAAGCCAAATACAGTAAATATCCTGTTAGTTTATTTCCATTTAGAATACTGAATCTAATACTAATTTATTCAGGGGATTAATGGACCTATTGTTCTGATTTAGCAATGCATTTGCTTTACGACTGCCAAGTACTAGTTTATAAAATCACACTAACCACACTATCTATCCATGATGATTGCTACACTCAAAGGTACAGTTTGCCATATCAAATGGCACTCACCCCTAAGGACCAAGGATGATAAACACTTTTATGCATCTTTTGAAATTAGAGGGAGAAGTTAGCATTTATTACTTCTCACCATTGGTTACAAAATGCAAAATTAGCAGTAGAGGAAAGAATTGAAGATGGTGGGGGTAAACTTCAGAGCCACTGAGTCTCAGAAATGCTCTAATATGCATCCTTTTCTTTGTCTCTCTCCTTCCTGTCTCTTTTCTTCTTCCTCTCCTCCTTTTCCCTATTTTTTTCCTTCTCTTTGGCTTTCTCACTCCTTTTCTTTCATTCTCAATGGAACCTCCACCGCCCACCCTCCACCCCGCCCATGTTGCCCACGAGAAGTGAGTATTACTTAGTCCTCAGGAACACTTAAGACTCAAATAGCCACTGACCCTAGGGACTGGACAGGTCCTTGCCTTACTCCTCTTAGCCGAATAACCTGTCAGCATTCATTTCTGACGTGATAGTTATCATTCCTGTAATTGAAAGGAATAGGAAAAAGTGTTCTGGCGTCTGGTGTTGCTAATAAAAGCTTTGTACAGATGTTGAAAAAATATTTACAATTAAAGAATTATTAATGCTGTGTGACTCACTAGTTTTCTCTTGTTTCCCTCAATGGAGAAATAACTAGAGCTTGAACAAAATTCACAGTTAATTTTATCTAAGTTTGCAACCTTTAGAGAGCAAGTCACTAATCTTTGGCTTTGGGAATATCATATTTTAAAAAGAAGTCTGCAGATTTATTAGTTCTATTCTCCAAATTTTACAAGAATGTCCTCAAAATCATAGGAAAGTGTCAAATAGTTATTCCCAGAACCCCAAAATAGGCTTGCTTCACATAACAGGTACTTAATACACATTAACTGATGAAAGAGTAAATTACAAAAAGATCATCATTCATCTGTTTTGGGGTGAGATACAAACATGGAGAACTTGTGCTCTATCTTTAACTTACATTCATGTTAATATAAATTTAATATTACCAAACTAAATTGAAATTCCAGTGTTTCCAAAACTGATATTGATAGCTCAGTAAACAGGTCACTTGAGGATCATTCTTTCTGTCCCCATCACTCACCAGTGAGTGTGTGTGTGTGTACGTGTGCATGTACACACATAACTGGGTCTTATGTACAGCCATAGGACCTGTACCTACTTCTGCTGTGAATCTTTTCATGTTTCTTGGTAGGTCTCATTTGTTAGACATGGTGGCAGTTTGAGGGGGCAGGAGGTGTCTCATTCTTGTATTCACAAAACCAACCATCCAAAAGGAACAGCTGTTAGTGGTTCATAACTATTTTGGAGTCACCATGTAATATCATCATATATATATTTTAATGCATCTGTACCCCACATCGAAATGATTATTTTTGTGGTAATTTTTTAAAACAGTTTAAAATTACTTGGTTATAAATAACACATTGAATTTATGATTGGCTGTTATTACTTGGCAATCACTGTGAATCATCAGAAAGTTATATGAAGTAGTGAAGTACAAAAACCTAACCTACAAGTTATTGTAACTATAATGAAATTTTTATGCATATCAATTTACTCAATGAACTAAATTAGAAATAATAATTGAATAGAAATAGGAATTTACTTAGATTATTATTTCAACTTTGTTTTTTTTGTTTTTGTTTTTGTTTTTGTTTTGAGTTCATAACTTTTTGCAGGGTCTCAAACATTTTTGTAGGCAAATTCATTGGCCTTAGGCACTGAGCCCAGGTGCCTAATGGATAGAAGGGGCCTGCAATGCAGGGCTCAACAAATAGCTGACACCCAAGTAGATAACTAGTTGCCCACCGAGGTAAAGCACTCATGTGTGGTTATTGCTTTTGAGCAGAGCATTTGGTATAAGGGCTACTCTCTGCAGTGCCTTTGAAGCTGGAAATTTTCAAAGAGATAGCAATTAGGAATGAGAATGGGAACAGACTTCATTATCAGAGAAGCACAGCACAATTGCTGAGCATGGATAGAATGAATAGGAAGGAGGTCTGAGGGTTTTCGGTCCTCATCAGGAAGCAATTCATATAACCATGTTTGGATAATTAAGTGGAAATAGTTATGCTATACAGAGAAAGGCCTTTCACTGCCATCATTGTTTATTTTAGCACCATCTGCTAGGTTCAAGATCAGGAGAACTAACTGGATGGGAAGTTTACACTGATGCTTTGGTATGCTTAGACTATATTTTATATAAGCTCAATGACAAATATTAATTTTATAGTTATAAGAAATATAGTTCTATAGTTTGGCATATCCTTATTTCATACTGGAGTGATATCATTTTCCCATTCTTTTTGTTTAGACTATAGATCTTCATTTATATGATGCCATATAATACTTTTAATAACTGTGCATACTTACTATGTGCTAGGCATCACAACATGCCCTTTCCATTTACTTATTTAATCATCACAGCAACCCTATGAGCTAAGCAATGTTAGTATTCCCATTTTACTGGTAAGAGCGATTAAGTGACTTAATAAGATCATATAACTAGGAAGTAGAAGCACTAAGGTAATGACCAAGCTGTCACTTGAAATTCCTCTTTCTAGCTTGCCTATAACTCCAGACATCCTTTACTGATGTGGCTCCTATTTAAATGAAATTAGCTATATGAGCTTCTTCAGAATAATTTTTCTTTTTGTTTCATGTCTTACTATTCTACTCCTGTGTTGATAAAACTTTTATTTAAGATTCGAATATTTGATGTTAAATTTTTGAAAAGAAACAAGTATTTGGAATTGCTTCTAAAATATTTAAAAACTATGCTGAAATTTATTTGTATATTATTAAGTGATCTGTTAAAATTATAGTTCTAGAAACAGCAGAGTTCTAGAAACTCTAAATTTGTTGGCCTTCAGCTAATTACTATGTTTAAATGACCAAAACAGAAGTGCTTTACTTTAAAACATAATCTATAATTCAGATTGATTTTACAAATCACTCTGGTGGTCAGCACATCTAAATCAATTTCAAGACAGAATTTTTAATGACAGGGTATCTCTTTTATTCATATTACTATTCAGAAATTCTTTTAAAAAGTGGTTTACTGATGTGTTTCCTGAGGAATATTAGGCTCTTCCTATCCTTTAATCATTCCCATTAACCCCTACTCTTTTCTCATCCTGCCAAAAAACAAGTGAAAGCCTCAAAAAGTGTGTTTTAATTTAGTGGATGTGTAAATGTTAAAAAATTCACTAATTGTTTTTGCTCAGACTTACTGTTATTTATTTATTTCTCACTCTCACTTCTTTTTGCACTACCTTCCTACTCCACTTTCTACAGTCTCCCAATAGGTATAGTCTTGGTGGTTGACAATCACCTGGACCTCCTTTTGCCAAGAAACGGGCATTAACTTAAATTAGGTTGGCTAGACTTTAGCTCTGATATTTGTACCTAGGGCACAGTGATGGAAGGACAGAAAATCATTGGAAATATTATTCTACTTGGAAGAATGCGGCCATTGGTTTCTGCCCTCATTCCTTCCTTTCCAAGTCTTGGATTCTAGGTTTTACTCACCATTCTGTGAACTGCTCATATGCTTCCAGTAATTTCCCTTTTTTGCTTAATTACCTAGAGTCAGGTTCTGTTGCTTACAACCAGTGACCCTAACTGATTCATTACTCATCTACTTCCTTTCTGTTTTGCTTTCCTTCCTATTTCCTCCTCCTTCAGTCTCTCTCACTGCTCTTTCTTACTAGTCTCATGTTCTTCTTTCTCTTGCTTGGAGGCTTTTAAGGTTGAACAATGAATGAAAAAAACTAATACAAAAATAGAAAAATGAAAATATTTTGAAGGTATTTAATCATAACTTTTTTTCAATTTAAAATTGAGTTTTTCTGAGCATATATTGCATATAGCTCCAGGTCTTATCTGATTGTATACAAATACTATTATTAATAGCAAAAAAGTATATAAGTGAAGAGCTTAATTCTCCCCCTCAAAAAAACAAAACTGAACAAAACAAAAAACTATGTAGTCTCTCCAATGATTTTACAGTTTTGGCCCCTTAAAGCACATTTAGAGCTTGTCTAAAATAATTAGATGATTTGATCTCTGCAGTATTTATTTCCAAGGGATCTGCTGCCAGATCCATGTCTTATTAAAGCAATTAGCAAAGTTATTTTTGGAAGTAAGCATTTAGTGTTTTCTCTGCAGCAGGCTGAAAGAATTTAAGTTTGATGTCTAGTCTTTGGCTGTAATTAAAGGTAAATTTAAATATTTAACACAGCAGTAGAGGAGCTACAGCTACAAAGTTTACTTAAAAATGAAGTGAGTCATTTTATTGAGTCATTTATCTCTTTTGCTTGCATGCGCGATCAACAGAACTTTGTGTTTTGTCCTCAATTTCCTTTTCCAGATATCTGACAGCTGTTGCTACCCTCAAACTGTAAACTCCATCTTCCTGTTTTACCTTAACTGTTTTGCCCAAACTGCCTTAAATATAATCGCAATTCAAAATCTAAAAGTTTATAAATCACAGCAGTTACTATTGTGAGTAATAGCTGCTTGGGTGATATTGGGAATTGAAGCTGAGTCTACTAACATCAACATAGTTAATTAGGTAGCATCTCCAAACATAAACCATTTAAAAAGGAAAAAATGAGACTAGTCTGGAAATCAATCATACTTTTCAGAGAGGAATCAAATGATTTTTCTCTTTTGAGGGTAACAGACTAATACAGACGATACTTATCTAAATCTATAAATTACCCTTTTTATGTTAGCAAACCTAATTCATCTACATCATACTCATTGCAAAAGTTAACAAGTGCAGAGACTTTATTTCAGATTTTCAAAGCAATATTAGCATAGTGTTTATTACCTCTGTAATTGTTTTTTGTTTTATTATTGTTTTAATATCTTATACATTTATTGGTCATGTTCTAAATATTTTTGGCTTAGATTTTTGTCATTATAATATAATAATTTTTTATAGATTTTCAAGTGACTACATCATTTAAATCCAATCTTACACTTTGGATAAGGTCTCATACTTCCTTGGACATAAATACCTTCCTTTTCTGACAGAGGTATCCAGTTGCCCTGGAGTACACAGTAAGTATTGTAGCAGAGATGACAAGATAAAGTAGTAGCTAGGATACATCACTTCAATTTTAAAATAGTGATTTGAACTAAAAGCAAAGAGAATAATTTTGAATGTTGAGGATTTTGATTTGTAGTAACTGGGCTTTTTGATAGGTTTTTTGAGTAGTAAAAGTTTGCTTTTGAGTATCAAGAGCAGAGCCCTAGAGGAATTGGAAAATAAAGTTAATGGTTTCAGGACTCTCTTTGGAAGAGAGCAGATAAGGAGCCAGATAATCTCTCCCAGAACTGCTTTTGGGGAGATAAGGTATAGGGAGGAATCCTACATTTAGCCCTGTTCTCCTTCCCCCAGAAAATACACTCAGCTGATGCTGGTAGGGACTACCTGAATCCAAAGAAAATGTGGAGATCATATCATGGTGGTTTATAAAAAATGATGGGAGTTCTCATATATTTTTTGCATATCTCATAATTTTCTCTGTGAAATAGTATGTGCTAATGTGATAGTGTAGATTAAGAGATAGCCTGCTAGTTTTTCTTATTTATAGGATATGTTAAGAAATATTGTGGAAGATTTTGAAATGTAGAAAAAAAAATAGCTGGGTATCTTGTTTAGTGCACTCTTTTGGATTATTTATGTCTTTCACTGTCTTTAAGCAAATTTACAATCTGATTTGTATTCTAATATAAATAACTTTTGACTATAGAAATGCAAATGAATTTTACCAATGGAAATGCAATTTGTTATTTTCTTGTGGATATTAACCAATTTTGAATCTATTTGTACATTCATTTTAGCATTCCTCATTGCCTACATATGTGTATGTAATTTTTTTTTTGAACTAGTTGTAACATTACCAGTTCCATCATTCATTAATGAGTTAAAGAAATTCTTTGACACATTTTAACTTTACCTTTGTATAAGAATTATGATTATACCCTTTAAAATTATCTTTAACATGTATTTTCTAATGAATAGGAAATCTCTGGAGATATATTGACTTACTTTAAATCTATTTATGACAATAGAGATCTTAGGCATCTCCCCCAAACAGCAGGGAAAATAGTTTGTAGAACAATAAGTAGTAGTTACCTACTGTCACTCCTCAATGGTTATATCTAGGTTTTGTGTGCTGAGGGACAAACTTCTTTCTCTTGGCTTTTTGTTTGCATAGAGAGTTCTCCATTGGGAATAAACCTCCTGTCTTCATCCTTTTTACTCAGGCCTCATTGAGGGAGTGGAAGTGACTTATTTGATTGGGGAACTAGAAGAAGAAATTGGACAAAATTTGGAAGGAACATAGCTCAACCCCATTTTCTTTGTTCTCTTTAGGATTAGCAGCTTTTATCTTAGAAACTTTAGAGGGGTAAGCACTAAAAATGAGTGTGCTACCATCTACCTGCATTGCCAGTGAAGTCTACTGGACTAATAAACTGAAAGCTCCATTTTTCCAAGAACTTGACAGTAATAAATATGATATTTTGCGTTCCATAGCTTGCATCTATCTTCCATGTTTAGAACATGAATGAGAATAAGGGAGTTATTTAGAACATGAATGAGAATAAGAGAGTCATTTTATTAGTCACTCAAACTCTGGACCCAAGAAAAGGAACTGCTCTATCAGTCTCACGCATATAAATACATAAATTGCTATTGGCATACTTTAATACCAATTAACAAGATATGTTCAAAGAATGGTTTAATAGAAATTGAGTTCATTTCAGAATAAAGTTATATGACAGAGCAACCCTGCGGAATAGAAATATCTAGTTAAGTCTTTCTGCATTCAATTTCAAAAGATAAAAGTTTTGCACTATTTATATTACATCAGAAAAAGTCTAGAATATTTTACTAGACTATGAATTGTGTTATGGGGTGGAGTCCAGTGCCCTGTATACCTTATGAAAGCACAGGGACTTTTGCTCACTAGGGTAACTTAATTAAGTTAGGGAAGTTGCATATTTCTTAATAGGGTTAAAACAAAAGTCAGAAGAATAGCAGATAAAACAATCCCAGGCTGAAACAATGAAGAGTCTCCAATGGTTTTGTGGAATACTTAATAACCTATAAAAAATAATTAGATGATTTATCATGTATTTTTTTAAGCGTCTATGTTACATTTGTCTACTTAGTCCAATAAAATACTAGAGAGTTATAATAGTAAATGTGGTACATAAATGAGAATAATGGACATAATATCATTGATTCTGTAACATAAAGTGAGGTTATTTAAAGTTTGCCATGTCAATTACTATTTCATGAATCTCTGAAAAGGCTACCAAAATAACTTGATAAAACAAAGCCAAGTTATTTATTACTTCAATAGGGAAACTCCTACGTTGAGAGGCTTTGCAGCTTCTCAGAAGAGGAAAGATAGGCAAAATATTTTTAAGAGTTTAAAGGTTCTGGTTAAAGGTACATCTTTCAGTATGGGAAAGGGGGCTGAGTGGGATTGAGGAAAGTTTGTAACAAAATAGTTTAGAATTAGTGAACACAGTGAAATGAGGGTTTTAAAGTGAGTCTTACAGAGTGGGCAATTGATTGGAAAGCTTAGTGGGGCAATTCAATGTCCTGAGATGGGGTATTTACTCAAAAAAGGTCTGGCCGAATAGTCTGTTATTGGAGCAAATGGATTTTTAAAAAGTTCCTCCAACAAACAATTAAGTTATTAGCAACTGCTTCTTCCTGGGCAAGAGTTTACTGGAATAGTAAAGTCTTGTTAGAGCAGGTCATTGACTTGTAATGTCATTTTGATGCAAACAGTGTGCTGTGTGGTGACAGATAATTTAGGTTCTCCACAGCAAGTTTTTTGTAGTATAATTTTCAGTCACATTTAATTTTTTGGTCATTTGTTGATCATCTCAGAATATGAATAATCAAAATTTACTGGAAGGGGCAATTTAGAAAATTTGTTTAGTATTTTAGAGCTGAAAGAAATGGAAGTGATAAAAATTTTGAAGTTAGTAAATACAAGAATAATCTTAAAAAGACGAGATGAAGATCTTTTTTTAGAGAGAATTATTTTGCTAGTTATTTTCCATGGAAGTAATTTGTAGTCTGCCTGCGATTTGTGGTGCTTCCAAAATAGATATTTCACTTTTATTATAGCTTACTCAAAAATACTCATAGACAGCAAGCTTATTTATGTATTTCTAAATTCATGTTTTGTTAGGAGTTAACACTAACTGGTGACATTATTAATGCTTCTGTAAATTTTAAATTGGTATTTTGACAAGTCATTTGTTTTTGGATCTAATTTTGTCATACCAACTGATGAATTGGACTGAAATGATTACAGTAACTGACTAAGTATCACGTAGATAGTTTTGGTATAAGGGTAGAAATAAAAACAACATAAAATATCTCAGAATAGTAAAATAGGATTCATAATCTTTTGGGAGAGTTTCCATTGGAATATTTTTAACCACTATTTTGAGTATCACACTAGAAATTCCATTGCAGGTGTGTTTGGCTTATGATCTCTGTCTCTCTTTCCCCTTTTAACAATCTAACTTGAAGATTTTCATTCTTCTCATTTTATTAAGTAGGTAGCATAATAACCCAGATTTTCACTTTTTTTTTAAGTGGAGAAAATCAACATTTTCAGAAGCTAACAAATTTAATAATAAAAAATATGTACCATGGGCTATGTTGCTTGTTTAACATTTTAATATTCATTACTTTTTTTTGTAGTTTCCAATTTCTGTCTTTTAGATGCTAATAAATATAACCCCATAAAAATAACCCTGGGGATGATGTATATTCTTTCTGGTGTATATCATGAGAGTTCTGGGGACTTGGGCTGAGTCTCAATGTTGAGAAAGTAGGGAAATAATTCCTAAAGTCCATACTACATTCTCTGAAGACCAAGTACAATGATTGTGAAACATGGTGTTGATAACCTTGTATGTCAGCCCTCTCAGAATGAGGCTATTTGTTCCCAAATTGATCAAGTGGACTAAAGATTGAATAAGTGGCTCTGAGGATGAACTGCATATAACATTCAGGCACAGCAAATCTTGTAATAATCTTGGTTTTGGAATTTCCAATTAATCCAAAGCTCGGCATTCTGAGATGTGGATCAAGAAGGGATCTCATGATGAAAACAAATTGGTTCAGCCACGTGGTAGTTTAAAAATAGCTGATTTTGTCAAATGCACTATCAAGCCATAACATTTATATTGTCACTAAGGCAAATAAATGAGTTTTTCCTTTTCTTCCCAGAATTCTGTTATGGGATATTGTTTCCTTTTCAAGACTAACTTTGGTATTAATTGTTGTCTGATTTCCCTTGGAGGAGAGAGAAGGGATGGAGGAGGAAGATAGTGTAGAAATAGAGAAATTAGAGATTGGACTCCTGAAAGACACTTCAGGTTGCATTCATTCTTAGGGATAGCCTACTCATTAAGCTACTTTCAAATTAAATGTTACCTATGAGGATTCTCAATTTTTCCCCAAATATTCAACTGTATCAGTGTTCTGATCCCAATTCTCGTTACTAATGTCTCTTCACTCAACAGACATTATGTATGTTTATTATAAAGATATATAATGTTCTATAATAGGATCTGGGACAAAATGGCTTCTACTTTCATAGAGCTTACATTCTAGATAGGAAGACTGATATTAAACCAATAGAGTAGGTTGGATATTGTTGCATGACTGATAACGTGGAACATGGAAAAAAATTAAGCAAGAAAAACTGCAGTTTAATTATTGCCTGCCAGTTCTGTGTTTTGTGGTGGAAATCTCAAGTTACTTGTTAAGCTTCATTGTTATGGAGAGAATGTGCATTTTTGTTTTTTTAGCTATAATGAGAGTACATAGCTATCATCTTGTGGCAAGGATAGAAAAGTACACTTACTTTGGGTTGAACAAAAGCCATTTCTCCTCGTTGTATCAAAGTATTGGAGATTTGCATACAGGTCTAAGAAACCTCATGGAAGGAAAAGTTCAAGAAACTCAGCATTTTACTTCTGAGAATCACTCTAGAAACTCTCTAATGTATCGAGGTGCTGTAGGGGAATTTCTTTCAGAATGACAGTGTGAAATCGTCAGAGGCCAGTTCCCCTGGGATACAACCATAACTGGTGAAAATTAGTAGGAAAAAAAAAGAGAGAGAGAGAAAGTCTGGAAATTGTCTTAAAGTCATACAGGAGATGAAAAAATGTTTATGTAAGAAAACCTATTATCTCAGTAAGAACAGTGAGAACCTGTGGCACTTGAGTCATAACTTGCTCCCTCTCCCTGACACCTGCCTAGATCATGATGGTGGAAGCTCTACTCTGGATGCATGTGGCCTAGAATACAGAGTTTCTTCTACCAACCCCTGCCCCAGTTCTCAGTCATGGGCAAAATATTTCCCTCAGGGGGGACAAGACATCAGTATTTTTCATTCCCACCCCCTCACCTCCCTCCACCCAGCTCTGTGTTGTGGAGGGAGAAATTCTAGGTGAGTGTGGCTAAGAGGAGCCCACCATCCTCTGTTCAGTCTCCAGAGTGGAGACTCTATACCAGGTGTGGCAAGCTGAGGACACTGGAGCTCCCATCACCTTTGCCTGGGCTTGCTCATAGGTGAAGGACCCACATCACAAGAGGAAATCTGAGACGACCAGAGGCTACAGTCTGTGCCTAGTGCCCTGATCCTAAAGCAGAAGTGTGTCCCTCTGAGAGCAACAGGCACTATTCCAACTCCCAGCTCTGGGGCAGTGGTTCAGAAATTTTGTCTAAGATGGAGAGGCGGTCCATAGAACAAAGAGCATTGGCAATCTCTTCAAAGGAATGGTTTTATTTGCAACAGTGTACAGGGAGTGCAGCTACTTTATCAGAGAGAACCAGAGAAAGAGACAAAAAGAGTTTTCCTGAGGCCAAAGACTGGCCTCAAAAATTACCCTTATAAAGGGGCCTAAATTTAATTTAACTAGGCTATGGTGTCCTCTAAACAACAGAGTAATCAGCAATTAATGAAGCCCAACAGATGATTGTAACAGTAAGAGAAACAGCTTAACGAAGAGATCAGGGAAAAAGGAGGTCAAAAAGAGCTCAGCTAAAATTATTGTCATCCTATGGTGACTATTCCATGCCCAGGGCAGTGCCCTCTGAGGGGCAAGATCAGGGGCTTCAGACTGTGGGGAAAAGAGACTTCATTAAAAAACTACAGCTACGTCATTTAACAAATAAATAAACAGCAACAATAATACAGCCTAGGGGAAATCAGTACCTACATTTGTGACAATGTGTTATCTAAAATGCTCACACACAGGGAAAAAAGGAGACAACAGAAATTGCCTGTGAGAGAGCTCATATATTGGACTTAACAGACAAAAATTTAAAAGGAATCGTTATAGAAATGGTCAAAAGATAAAATGATGCTTAAAGACATAAAGGAAGGTATAATGACTATGTCTAATATTCAAACAGACTATAAGTAGAAATTATTACCTTAAAAAAAGAATGAAATGGAAATTCTGACTTTGGAAGGCATAATACCTGAAATGAAAACTCCATTAGAGAGGCTCTGCAGTAGATTTGAAGTGGCAGAAGAATCAGATAACTTGTAGATTAATAGAGATTATGCAATCTGAGAACACAGGTAAAAATAATAAAAAAAATGAACACTCTCACAGAAATATATTTAGCATACCAATGTACATGTAATAGGAGTACCGAAAGGAGAGAAAAGTGAGAAAGCAGGAAAAGTATTCAAAAAGTAGTAATGGCTGAAAGGTGAGAAACAGATACATAGAATCCTGAGGGAAAACTTACCATGAAGGAGTCATAGGCCTAGAATGACATTCTAGACCCCAATCTAGGCTCTATGCTGTCTTGAGAAGGCTAGCTCTAGGTGGTGTGATTGATGCTGGTAATCCTAATTTAATTACCCTTGGTATTGGGAAATGACTCACTTTTAGATAAATGACATTGAAAAGGAGAGAGTGAGGGAGGGCGGTGCATTTGTGCCCTCATTTAAGACAGAGGGAATATGGGCAATTTCCTTGAGAGAGAACGGAGCACTGTGTGCACAGAGAGTGAAGGGAAAGAGAGGACCAAGTGAGGCTGTGGATAAGATGATGTTAGTTCATATAGAGACTTTTAAGCCCCATATGGGAATCATTTTTTTAAACTTTTCATTTTGAGATAATTGTAGATTCACATGCATTCGTAAGAAATAATATAGAGAGAACCTGTGTATTCTTTACCCAATTTCTCAAATGGTAACATCCTCAGAAACCACAATGCAACACTGCAGCCAGATATTGACATTGATACAGAATATTTCCACCACCAAAAAGATCTCTCATGTTTCCCTTTTGTATCTATACTTCAGCTTGCTCCCACCTCCTTATCACCAGGCAAACACTAATCTGTGCTCCATTTCTATAACAGTAATGGTAAATCACTGCAGAGTGAGATGGTAAAGTTCAAAGAGCAATTAATTGTTTAAGGTACATGTTTCACAGCAGTTTGAAATTTCAAAGAAGTCTTATGCAATTGGGTCAATACTAGTTTTGTAATGTCAGACGATATTGATAATTCTCAATATAAATTAGATATTCAGCTATAAAAAAATAGAAATTTTGAATAAACAGTTAATTTAAAAACTCAAGAAATAAAGTAAATAGCAAAAATTGATCACCCAATTAAAGCTTGGTTAGTTAAAAGAGATGTCCAAGAATCTCTCTAAGAAAGTATCAGGAGGGCTTAAAAATGTGAAAAAATAGAATTGGAAAGAGGAGGATGAGATGTATTGTCATTTTTAATTTTTAAGACAAGCAGTTTTTCTCTGTATGTGAGTATCCCTGCACTTAGCTAGTCAGACCTTGCTAAACTGGGAGAACACACAGTTTATGTGGGATTCAATGAGAAGGGAGGACATCCAGGGTGAAGAGGGCAAGTGCTCTTAGGGAAGGCTTGCGGTGCCAAAAAAACCTGACACTGATGCTAGACAGCTAGGAGAGAAAAAGGTGACAAAAATCTTAGGTTGGAAATAAAACATAAACTTGACTTGTTTAATAATTTTGTCCATAAATAATGCATGTTTTAATATACAGATAAGGGTGAAGAGAGAGTATGAATCTGCTATTTTCAAACTTGGTGTACAGCTGAATTATCTGAGGAGCTTTAAAAATAATCACATATTATGGTTTAATTGGTTGGGTTATGATCTGTGCACCGGAATTTTTACCAGTTCCACAAGTAAAACTGATAAACAGCCAAGGTTGAGAAAGACTGGTTAGATGTAGATCTGTTTGATATTATATTATGGTATATGTATTTATATATGATAATTCTTCTCTTTCAAAATAAGTTATAGTAAATAAGTTAGTTTAAAAATAAAACAATTGGAATTAAAACAATTGGAATTAAAACAAAAATAACCCCAACAAATTTAGGGCATCCACAGAAGTGGTTCTCCAATTTTCCTCTCATTTGAATACATCAGAGCATTTGAAATATTCTCATACCTGGCTTCTACCTTAGATCTGGAGTGGATTCTGTCCCAGACATCCAGTATTCTTAAAAGAGAAGATTCTAACAGGCAGCCAGGCTTGAGATCTGGTGAGACAAATTGCGATATTCAAATAGATACTACCAAGCACACGAAACACACTTATTACTGCATTTGGACATTAAACTGAGTTTAGAGTTCCTGGTAAATAATTCAGAGGGGAAAAATGTCTCATAGTTTCTCTTTTCTGAGTCAAGTATACAAAACTTTTCTTTAGAGATTACATATTTCTGGGATGGAATTTAAATTTGAATTTTCCTGGACTGACTCTCATTAAAGTCTTGAGTAGTAACTTGTGACTTCAGTGAAATTCTTACAAAAGACACTGGTCAAATGAATGCTTTTTGTAGAGACCTGTTATGGGTGTAGAGGAAATGTCCTTAAAGTGGGTTTGTGAAGAAAGTTTTGGCCAGTTAAAGAAGCAAGGAGACTTGAGAGAGGACGGTCTTTTATTATTAATGTAATTTAGATATGACCCAATTACCCCATTAGAATTTGTTTGCATTCCTAGAATGGGGAATCATAGAGTGGCCAGGAATATTTCTGAGACCTGATTTGCACAGGTGTCCCAGTATTCCACGAAGAGATAATATAAAGATCTATCTCAGCTTTAGTCAAGTTCCTTAGTTACTTGAAGTTCATCCATTGCCTGGGTAGGCTGATGATAGTAGAGCTAGCAACTTTAAGGCAATAGCTACCTTTGAGACATAAGAGAGGTAAAAGACCTGAAAGGATCTGAGTCATGTCTTAAGACACAAATAAAAAGGACCTGAGTGGCCATCTAGAAGTGTGACACTAAATCTTACTGGGGTTTATGTGTCCCAGAGCATATGGCTCTTGTTGCAACCAATAGAGAATGTCTACTCTACAGCTGCCGGAAAGAGAACTCTCCCATGAAATAACTTCCAAACAGCACTTGATAAGGATTCAAATTATTTGAGAATTGAGAAAGAATCTAACAGACAAGTTTATTTTGGCATAAGTTCAATCTCTAAGTAGTCTTTAGCAACACTGGTTTCCTCTTGGCTGTTGGGTCATCTCTCTTAACTGGTTGGAGTCCTCCCTGAATTTCTGGGCACCTAGACTCATTGAGATTCATAGTAGGAAACTGATAGTCCCTTTTCTTAGTGAAGAAAGAGAAAAAAGAAATCAATAATTTTTATTATTCTGGGGGTTCATATTGTGAATCCTCAACTTTACAACTAAAAGTTTAAAAGTGGCTAGTTAACTCCTCTGTGACTCATTTAACTCATCAACAAAATAAGAATATTTACTAACTGATAAGGTTGTCAGGAATTAAATGAGATATTGCTTGCCAAGGACAATGAACAATTTCTGACACATAGTAACCACTCAATAAAAACTAACTAATTTTGTGGTCATCACAGATGTCATCATCCTCATCATCACTATCACCATCATCATCCACCCTGGACTATAATGCAAAGGTTTCTCAGGTAGGCAAGACAATAAATAAGACAGAACATCTATTTCTAAAGAGTCAATTTTACTAAAAGATTAAAGAATTGAGATGGGGAGGGAAACATCTCTCATAAAAACAAACATAAATGTATTGTGAAAAAAGTTTTAAAAAATCTCATGGAGTTTTAGGCTAAAATATGAGACATCGAAGAAATTTGTGCCTGCAAAATTTCGTAAATCTATGCAACTTCATGTTAAGTCTCAAAACCTCAGAGGTCACATATCCTCTCTCTTATGCTGTCAGTGGAATTTTTCTGGAAAATTTGGGAAGTGTGATGGAAGTGTGAAGTATGTAGCAGAAATCTAAGATCAATTACATCTTAATAGTTTCTTTGTACAGAGATGTGCACCTCTAATTCCCACCGGAACATACACTGCACTGTGAATTCCCCGTAATGATGGCGTTGATGTGATAGTTGAGGAGTCAACTGAAGAGACAGATGAACAATCTAAGCGCCTGCATGTTGACAAGAGCTGCTCTAGAGAGACAGCTGCTGAAGCTCTGTCTTCCTAAACACAGCTGGGAGAAGGGAGAAACCACCAAGCCCTGGTACTAACTGCAAGGACAGCAGCTGCGGACCTGCTGACCAGAGCTGCTACGGGAAGCAGCAGATGGGATTAAAACTGAGATGTGGTGCTCCCAGGATTCCCCACACTTCTCCATAACCTCAGTATGAGTCACTTGAGTGGGGGGTGGCGGCGAGAAAGAGAGAGAGAGAGAGAGAGAGTGTGTGTGTGTGTGTGTGTGTGCACACACCTGCACGTGAGCTCATGCATGCACGTACGGGCAATGGAGAGGACTGGGGAAGAGTTAAAATTAGACTGGAATTTGTGGGAAGTGATGTTTTTTCTTAATCATCGAGGAGAAGGGCTAATAGTATCTGTGGTGCATCCCCGTGGGACTGGATGCCTGGGAATTCAGAGTGGACCCTTGAACCAAATGGAAAAGAGCCAATAGTAAGTAGGCAACCAGAGCATTAGTGTCCTAGGCAAGATGGCTTAGGGAAGAATTTGAAGGTGCTAAGTGATGCCATAATTAGCCATCTCTTAAGTTTTCTCCAAACTCTCAGATATTTGGAAACTTTATCAGATGCTTAATGAAATTACATTTTCTTTCTGAGTTTTGTAGAGTAGATATTCTGTGTAGACTTAAAGGTGAGTCACACTGAGGGGATGCTAAATTTAATTTTTTAGTTGTGACCCACAGGACACTCATTTCTGTTGTGTTTGGGTGGAAGCAGAGCCCACAAGTAAAGCCAGAATTTTCATCAGAAGTTTGTACTTCTTGAGCATTTGAACTTATGCATAATATAGTCTTTTAAAAGGAGGCTGCCCACAGGACTCGTGCACCTCTTTTGAGCCCTGCAGTTCTAACCAGTTTATGTTTTTGTTGCCTAATACCACCAGTATATCAATTGTACTAATACCTGTTATGTGAACATATATAAATATTCAAGTTGCATTTTCCACTTACACTTGCAATAAAGAGTTTAGCAATGAAGAGGTTAAAACATGTTTTTTTTTTTAAATTAGAATAGTTACATAAAGTTTTATAATTAAAAAAAAATGAATGAAAAGGAAATTAAAGTCCACAAAATACCACAGAGACAAATTCTAGTTTTCATTAAGCTTTTCTATCTTGGTTCAAAAGAATCAAAATAATATTCTGTTATAACAGAAGATTTCAATGAATGTCTGAAATGAAACAGGTAAATGACTTTGGCTCAAGTATACTTAAGGTGGCTAGAAAAAAAAAAGAACTTCTATAGCCTAAAGCTTAAAGCATGAGCCTCCTAATATGAAACATATAACTCTAATAATTTCAATCAGATTGCACTGAAACTTGATAGGAAAAAAATAAAATCATTTTACAATGAAGGGAATGTTGCAAGGAAACTTCTGTTTTACCTCATTTTCAGCAATGTTGCTCACTGAGTCACTGCCATGAACTTCCTGTCAACTACTTCCTCTGCTATCATTCTTTTTATATTTCATATTTGAGGTAGACTAGTCAAAAAGGTTGCAATTTTATTTTCTTGAATAAAGGCTGCGATGACAGCTTAATCATGGTGATAGAATTTGAATTCTTAAAACAATGACATTGATATCTATCGTTGCATATAAAAGTGAACAAATATCCATTAATTACTGGGTGAAGGATGAACTTAAAGTCATGATGTTTTAAAAGGTGGTTCATGTAAAATTTGTAGTTACTCAAAATATTTTAAAATGTTTTTATTTTTTTAATGTATAATTTAAAAAATTGAGTTTACACAGTTATCTTTTTGTGTTTTTTTGGTGGGGAGATATATGTGAATAGTTATCCTATTTGTCTCTTTTCTGAGTGTTGTTCTTCATGGGAGTTGTTCTTTTATAAATATTGGAGAGCTATAATCTCAAGGATCCATATGGTAAATCATCATATGAGCCCCCAGTCTAAAATTGCTTGTTTAGAATTTGTCCCTTATGTTGAGCAATGTTTCCTAAATATGTTCCAGATAAAAAATTTCCTATGCTGTCGGATTCCTGAAAGCCTTTTCTTCCCTAATAAAATCTTATAATTTTTGTTTTCTGATACTGAAAAAATGATATATTGACATGTTAACCAGCTCACAACTAATTATACCCATTCATAGAAAAGATATATATCTGAATTGATTTTTAAAAGATTTTTTTATATATTCTTACTTCTAAATTATCAATTTCTTTAACGTACATTCTTTGTTGTGGACTGTCTCAAATCTCACATGAAAATAAAGTTGATGTAAATAGAATATCCATGACTTCTTCAGGGTTCATGCCAAGGCATGGCTGTGTTAAACCAAGTTTTTAATGATAGCTGGCTAAGTGATAGTAAAGCGCTAATGTTTATGCAAATAAACAAGTATATATAGTAGTCCCCCTTATCCATGGAAGATATATTTCAATACCCTAAGTGGGTTCCTAAAACCTCAGATAGTACCAACCCTGTATATATTGCTTTTTTCCTATACCTACATTCCTTTGATAAAGTTTAATTTATAAATTAGGCACACTAAGCGGTTAACGATAATAACTAATAATAAAGTAGTACAATTATAACAATATACTGTAATAAAAGCTATATGAATGTGGTCTCTCTTCCTCTCAAAATGCCTATTGTACGGTACTCACCTTTTTAATTAAAGGAAGCATTTTACGGCTTTTCTTCAGCATATCGGAATCGCCAGCACCGCTACCCTTTTACTTTGGGGCCAGTATTAAGTAAAATAAAGATTATTTGAACAGAAGCATCAGGATAGCCGATCTGATAACCAAAATGGCTACTAAGTGACTAGTGGGTGGGGCAGGGAGCCTCTACCACGTGGAGACTCTGGTCAAGAGATGATTCACGTCAAGGGCGAGACTACGGAGCTGGATGCCGCGAGATTTCACCATGCTGCTCAGAATGCACATGATTTAAAATTTATGAATTGCTTATTTCTAGAACTTTTTATTTAAAAATTTGGACTGTAGTTGACTATGCTTAACTGAAACTGCAGAAAACAAAATCACGGAGAAGTGGGGACGATTGTATACAGAAATAAGGCCTTTTAATGTTTACTGTCCTCCAAAAAGTTTTTAAGAGAACCAGGCGGGCTGGGCCACATTCTTGTAAGACCTGCTCTCTGTTACAGGAAATTCAATAACCCATCTATACTAATTATTATATTCTTTCTAGCTGACAGTGGTGCCTTATTACAAAGAAATTCCAGAGACGATAACAATACCTCAAAATATAACGCTGGCATAAAAAAATCTAGCACTTTGCAGACTACTGAAGGAGCAATTTTCGGATTCGGGGCTCTGTTTTATGTCTCAAATTATCTCCAGAGGAGTTTTCTATTAGGTACTTTATTTGATGACTTAATAAAATGGGTCTCTAGAGGTCCACAATGTAAATTATTCCCATTTATGGCAATGCAAATGAATTGTGTCTGAGAGAGAAAATAAATCTCTGTAAGGGTAATTCTCAGTTGAACAGGTTTTAACATCTTTAAATTCTACTGGATCCTCTTTGTGATTTGAAAGGTTTTGTATCTAGTCTTAACTCATAGCTCCTGGAATCAATGTGAATGTTCAAAAAGCTTGTCTGAAAGTAGTAAAGAACAGCTCCAAATCAATCAGTGACATTTAAAAGGAATGAGGAGTAGAAGAGACACTTCTGATTGACATCTTTTGGCCTATATGCTGTCTAGTTAGTCTCCTGCAATAGCAAGCACTCTGCAGAGCCAACCTTCTGTAAAAAGAGGGTGATGTTATCTCCCAGGCAAACTTGAAAAGAGAATAAACACCACATTCCTCTTCATTAAAGTACGTTACACTGCTGGTTTTTTGCATGTAAGAGTTTACCAAAGAAAATCTGGAACCACTAAACATTACTTGCTCAACCAGGACCCTGTAACCATAACATTTAGCTCTTTAGAAGGAAGCAAGATGAGGCATATTTCAAATTATTCAAAGTCCCTCTAAATAGCGGATCCACCAGTCAGACATGAAGGAACTCACTGATGTTTGTCAGTTTTTAAGTCTATAACTCAGTTTTAATTTTTATCAGCATGCAAATGCTATGTTTTTACAGATGTATGAGAGAGAAGGTAAACTGGACTACCTCAATATCAGTGATTTCTCATTCTATCAAATGTCTCTAGGACATTATACAAATCCTGGGAAAGTAGTGATTATATTTTTAAAAATAAGCATCACATTGTTAGACTCTTTGTCAAAATTAGTTCTGTGTTCCTCCAAAATTTATATGTTGAAACTTAATTCCCAGTGTGATGGTATTGGGAGGTGAGGCCTTTGGGAGGTGATTAGGTCAGGAGAGTAGAGCCCTCATGAATGGGATTCATGCTCTCATAAAAGGGAACGCAGAGAGCGCCCTCACCTCTTTCCCATGTGGAAGACAGGCATCTATGAACAAGAAAGCAGGTTCTCACCAGGTATAAAACCTACTGGACTTCATCTTGGACTTCCCAGCCTCTAGTAATGAGAAATAACTTTTTGTTGTTTATAAGTCACCCATACTATCGTATTCTGTTATAGCACTCCAAACTAAGATGGGGGTGGGTAGCAAAAACCAGGCAAGGGGGGGTTGCTATATCATATAGTGTGGTCTGGAAAAGCTGACATGTGAGTAGATGCCTCAGGGATGTTAGCGAGGACACTCAGAGAAAACAGGTACAAAGGCCCTGGGCAAGATTGCTAAGGGCATTTTTAAAGAATAGCAAGAAAAAAAAAATTCTGGACTGAAATGTTCATAGTGCTGAGGTTGAGAAACCTGTTGTAGAGCATTCCATTGTACAGATATACCACAAATTTAGCTATTTAAATTATCTTTGATAGAGTTAAAATTTTCCATTTCTTGGCAGAAACAAATAATACTTCAATGAATAGTCTGCTATCTGTATTCTGATTATATAAGCGGTTTCTCTACAAGTAGAAATTTTGGTCATATTTTAAGCATATCTTTAATTATTCTAGGTAGTTCCCAATTATTTTTTTTCAAAGCGGGTATTAGATTTTTACCATAGAAAATTAATATTTAACTTTCTTGCGTCATAACCATCATGTACACTTTTCTTCCCCCTTTCCTTCCAATTTATTTATATCATGATTTTGATTAAAATAATCTTCCATGTTTATTTTGACAAGGTAAATTTGCTTATATCCAAGTCATGTAGCTATGATTACATATCCTATTTCTCTACAAGAAAAAATTGGGGGGTAGGTAGAGATTAATAATTGCTTAATTACATTTTGTTTGATTTCTTTCTATGTAGCTATCATTCATTTATCATTATATGTTTAATGGAACTACAAACTCCTATATGGTCAAGTACAACAGGCAATCTTTCTTTCTTTCTTTTTTTTCTTGGTAACATCCTTCCTTTGCTGTTCTGTTCCTAACTAGATAGACTGTATTATAGATAGGTTAAACAGTATGTTTCCCCCTCTCTATCATCTTAGGAATTGTTTTTGAATCTTTTCTGTTTGGGATTCACCTGTTTCCTGGATTCCTTAATTTCTTTCCTTAGTTTTGCTTAAGTACACATTGGTAGAGTATCTTTACATTTTATTTTTCCTCGATTTCACCTTCAAAATTTTTTTATTGTATTTTCTTTCTCTTAACATATTTTCAACTTCCAAGTGCACTTTCTTGATCTTTGAATGTTTTATTTGTTTATATAACATTCTGGTTTTGCTTCTTGTTTGCTATTGCTCTGGGAAAATGAATTATAATTTTGTTGCATTTTTTTTTTTATTGTCTTCCCTTCACTTTTTCAGTTTCCTCGGTCTCCTCACTATTTTTTGTTTGTTTCAGATTCTTTCACTTCAGAAGTTTACCTAAAAAGTCTACTAGACTTTGCCTGCTCATTCATATTTAAAACTGTGGCTCTAAGAGAAAAATTAGAAATTCTATGTTCGTCGACAGAATAGAGCAGGCATGTAACTCATTTTGGTGAGAACCCTCCTTAACCCATATATATTTATTGAGCTGGTTATTTCCTTAGAACAGAATCTTTAGTCTCTTGCCTGGGATGTGTAAGGCTGCTAGTCACTCTTCTGGCTGCCAGGTGTAGGATGAGGGCTGAAGTTCTCATTGGCTATGAGTCAGGTCTTTGCTCAACCCTTTCAATTCCAGTGAAAGGCCTCAGTTCTACCATCAGTTGTTCTTACTGTGACCAAGTCCATGGATAATCTGGCTCAACCTCTCCAGAAAATAAGCCACATGTCTTTTAGTTGAAGAGAGGACAATCATCAGTTGTACTAATGTCAGAGTCTGATCTCTTTGACTTTTAATCAATTCTTTCATTTTTGGCCTCACTTCAGTCCCTTGCCTTCAAGGCCATGAAACATGTCATGCTGCCTCCCTGGCAGAGATTTATTAGTGAAAGTTGAAATCTGAATAAGTTGTCCCTCATCGATCTGTTTTTCATCTTATGCAATTTTGTTAACATTCTAGTCTGCTAGTGTCTGTTTCTTCATCTCTGTCCTTGTGAATTTATGCCTTCTTATTTTTTTTCTGTAATCTTATTGGAGTTTTGGAAGGAGGATGAGAGAAAAAGCATATGTGTTTAATACACTTATCTTTAACCAAAAACGTAATCCTTCTCTATAGCTAAGGTGATACGATATATGATTTATATGAAATATATATTAATAAGTGGGAAATGAGAAAATAGAGGTATATGTGTGTACACATATGTACACACATACATACACACAAACTGCTCTGGGTGAGGTCTCTGATGTTTTTTGAATTGACAAGTTCAAAGTTCACTTTTCCATTCTCATTTTACTCTGATGCCCAGCCTACTCCTTTGTTGTTTCCCTTGAATTCTGTGACACCAGTCTTTCATGTTCTTGTTTCTTCTAAATTTCTCTTTTCTCTCTATTCCTCTTGTATTTGTGTTATTTTATTCTTTATCTCTTCTTTCCTCCCCCCACCCCCTACTTTTTCTGATTTTCTTGATCATTTCCATTCATTTTCTTCTTTAATTATCATCTCTAAACCATTGTAAGCTAATTTTTGTCTTTAACTCAGATCTCTTAAGTTTCTCTGTGAATTCTTCATGGTACTTTAACCTTGTTATATCCAAAACAGAATTCATTCCATTCTAGAACTCTTTTTTCTCCTCTAATTTAATTGTTACCTCTCTTTTTCTTTAATACTATTTATCTAAGTCATGAGTTGGCAAATTTTTTTCTGTAAAGGCCAGAAAGTAAATATTTTAGGCTTTATGGGCTAAAGATTTCTATCACAACTACTCAATTGTTCTTTCATAGTGATAGGCAACTATAGTCAATATGTAAACAAGTGAATATGACTATATTCCAATAAAAATTTACTTTCAGAAACAGTCCACTACACAGGATTTGGCCCTTGAGCCATAGTTGGCTGATCCCCGATTTAGGCCATTCCAGGCAAAAGGCTTTTGATTGAGCTTTACCTTAATCTGGTCAGTATGTTAAGGTGACTATATCTTTCCATCTGACCTGATCTGTTTTTACCATCCCCACACACACTTTCCTCTCTCAGACTCTCATCTCTTTCATCTGTCAACTGTGGTAACTGTTTATCCAATCTCATTGCTTTCTGTTCTCTAGTCTTCTAATCCCTGCCCCATACTGTTTCTAAATCAATTTTATGAAAACAGAATTTATCCTGTTATTCCTTCCTTAAAATACTCAGTACTTTGCAAATATCTACACTGCAGGACTTCCCCAATTTTAGGTACATAAGAGCTATGTGAAGTCTTTGTTAAATGAAATACTTCTGGGTGGCACCCCAGAGATTCTGATTATATAAATCAGAGTTGGAGGCCAGGAATCTGCATTTTAAACAAACATCCCAGATGAGTCTGTGGCATGCAGTTCTGACATTTGAGAAACACTGGCCATGGGGAAGGGCAAATACCATTGCGTGGAACACAAGGCCCTCCCTTATTTGACTGTCTCTCCAGCCCCACCTCACCCAACCCCTCCCTGAGCATGCTGGGATTTAGCCCTTTTCCTGAACTGGCCAGGCTGTTTCACCCTTTTCAATTTTCCCCTAAGATAGTCATTTTGCCAGCAACGCCTTCTCTGCTTGGCAAACTTCCTTTAAGGTACAACTCAAATACCAATTCCTTTGAAGAGTTACCCTAAACTTCCTGATTTCTGTTGTGTACAAATCCACATATTAACTTATTAACTGCTTTTATTTATTTATTTGTCCATCTTTAGATGGTGAGTTTCTGGAGGTCAGGGACTATTCTTCATTTTTGCACATATATATTTCAGAGAGTACACTAAAATTATATAGTAAGTCCATTCAAATTTGTTTATTCGATGTAAAACTTAGGATGAAATTATTAATATTTATATTTTATAGATAATTAAACCAGGGCTCTGAGATCTTAAATGACTTATTTGAGGTCAACCATATTGTCAAAACAATCAAAGATATTACGTTTTTTTGATGTAGGGTGCTTTTTCCATTCCAGATGCTGCCTTTCTAACATAATGAGGTTACTCCCTGTGCTCAAGAGAGCCTTGAATCCTGGAAGTGGCCAGTGGGATTTTCCAATTTGGGTATACTGATTCCATCTTTTGTCACTTCTGAGGCTGACTAATGACTGCGAGCAAATAAGTCCAGTGTCATTGCTCTTTGCAAGCTTACCCTCTGTGCTATTTGTATTTCTGGACATTTCCATCTCAAGGCTGCCACATTTCTTGGTTTTCTTCCAAGAATCTAAATTGAATTCATTCTGCCTACTTTTACTTTAATAAATTGTATGGGCATTATTATTATTATTATTGTTACTTGACAACTATTTAGAAGAAGGTAGGCTCTTTTTGGTGACTTCTAAAGAGGGTACTGCCTATGTTTTCCTTTCCTGTACTTCTCAAATAAGCCCCTGGAATTCAGAACATGTATATCTCCAAGTGCCCAGCTGAGATTAGGCGGCTGAAATCTCGCAAAGGTCAGGGATAAATCACAGAAAATTCTGGAACTGGGCTTAACACAATTACATGAGAGAAGAATGAATGCTAATTCTTGATTATCTTTGGCAGATGATGAAAGGGATTGTGTGCTAGGAGACACAGATACATGAACTTAGAGAGCTGTAGGTACGCAGTTATTTAGTTCTCATTTCATTTTTTTTGTATTAAGTTTTGTTATCATTTTTGTCTCCTATTGAGTAGGAACCTTACATTTTATTAATTTCATCTCACTTTGCATATAGTGAAGCCTCAAAAGAAGCTTTTGAAATAAAATGAGTAATCCCCAAATCTCATTTCAACCTTTCACCTTTGACCTATGGCACAATACTGAATAAATAGTGAAATGCTCCAAAAGCAGGCAGCCAAAGAAAGACAGACATAAGGTACTATTGGAAACTATCAGCCACACAGTCAACCTGGGGAAACTGAATGTCTGCACACGTATCTGTTTCCTCACAACAATAAAATATAACATCACAGCCTAAAGACTAGAGATTGGCATTTTAATTTAACAGCTTTCATATTTTCTTGATAATTATATGCTTAAAACATAAACAGTGTCCCCTTGAAACTTCTGTATTTCCTTAAAACACTTATTCAATTAGCATTTGGTAAATTATTGCCTGCACATTGAAAAATAACCTGGTCTTTTTTTTAAAACAATTAAAATTTTTATTTTGTTTTTATAATAAGGAATCCATGAATATAGTAGTTGCCACTTTAAGCGACCACAGAAAAACAAAATATATAATTATTTTACATGGTCATATTACAATTTTATAAACTTAGCTACAGCATACCCATATTTTGCTATAAACTATATTCTTTTTGCCACATGTAAGCTGTCAATACTAAAAGGTGTTTGAACACGCACATCTATGAGCAATGAATAAAGGAGAAAATAGGCTAAAATTTCTTATAAATCTTTTACATTTTAACATCCATTTTAACACTATTTTTGTCTGTTGCTATATTTTATGGTTCTTAATACTAGGAAATGTGTTTTAAAGTTAATCAGTGACACCTTTTCTTATCTTGATCTTAATTATGCCAAGAAATCATGTTTGTGTCTTAGTAAACCTTTATCAGTATATTAAAATTTTGAGCTCAACATTTTAATAAATGCTACAAACACAATTTCATTATACATAGTGCAAATGTATACTCTTTGTGTGCAGCTTCAAAATTCAGCAAGATGGTTATAGGCCACAATTCTGACATGGAGAAAGAAAGAGAATTAAAGATGTAAATGAGGAGGAAGAACCAAAACTTGGTACATAGTAATAAAAACGAGCTAAAACTTAAACAGAAACAAATATATATTAAACTATGAAGATATAAGTCTAATATTTTTTGGATTTTGCTTAAACTCCAAAGTTCGAAATGTCTTTTGTGATAACAAGCATCTGAAACAGTGATTGGGAAGAAATTAATAAACAAGACTGTAAGTGGTTTGTAAATAGATTAAATCCATGTGGCATGTAAATTAATTATTGTCCTTTCTTTTTGGCCACATTGTTGGGTTTTGATTTACTGCATCATCACATTAGAAGTTGGCAGAAAACAACATCCTAGCTTATTTCCAACATGTGGCCCCGGGTTACAAAAAGAAAAAAAAAAAAGTAGAAACTCTGTTATATTTTAAGACTGAGTTAAAGCTCTTGGGCCCAATTTGTTCCTGAAGTCACTCTGAGAACATTGCACTGTGTTTTGCTGGAACAGAATCAGGACCTTTTGCATTGATATGACGGGGCAATGACGAACATCAGGCTAAGAATGGGAATCTGTCCCCATGGGTTTCCTCCCACCCCACCTCATTTCCTCTCTCTTCCGTTTTCTCTTGTACTTTCACACACATCTCATCTCAAGTTAACCTAAGGCACTTTGCTGCACAGATGAAAGAATCAGGCAAGAATGCAAAAAGCAAGTTCTTACCATCTCAAAAAACAGTTTCGTCTATAAGTGACAGAAAATCACCACGTCAAGAACTTTTTTTTTATTAGTTATTTACAAAAATAATATAAAAAATTAGTAAGTAACAAGTAGCTGTTAAGTTGACTGATTAGTGTAATCTTAAAAAATAGTCAGAATTTTAGCCATCATATTATACATATGCCAGAGAGCATTTTAATACAGTATGGGTGAGAGAGAGTGCTGCCTCTTCCTTGGTCATGTGAACACTGCTCCAGGCGACACACATTCTGTCTGTTATGCAGTTACTGGCATCCTTCCATCGTACAGGTGTGAACACTGGGGCCTGCCCTTAGTGTAATCTACACATTGTGTATTACAGATAAGTATTTACAGTTGATGAAACCAAACAAGTAGCATTTAAACTACAATAGTGATAACGAAAGAAAAAGAATGTTTTATTAATAATCCTGAAAAAATTGTAGGTAGCGTTTCCTTTGCAGCATAGATGAATGAGATATTTCAAAGCAGTCTTTTGGGATAGCATTCCAATTCTTCTCTCTCTTTTCCTTTGAAACATTTGATCTTATCTAATGTAAAATGTTTGATGATTTTTAAAAACCTCTACCTTTCTGATACTTTCTTCTGATCACTTAAATGTTTCTAATGTCAAAAAAAGATATCAGCCAAAATGTTTACACATTTTATAGTCAATAAAAGTCCAACCACTGGTGTGATACTATTAATAAAGTTTTGAAGGATTTTTTAAAATTTAAATTAAGTGACTTAAACTTCATTTAAAAATTCCATTTTACAGTGACACGTTTCCTTTATATCAGATTCGTATTAATTTAAAACTAAATTTCTTTACTGAGTGAGCTTAATTTAAATATAAATGGTGTATGAATATACTGGAAATTATTAAGAACTACATTGAAGTGCTGACTGTAAAAAATTAAGTGCTTTCACAATGAAGCTTTCTTAATTCTCACTGCTTTTCTTCTCATTCTGTAAACAGCTCATAAAATGTCATGTGTAACTATGAGTGTTAAGAAAATAATCACTTTTACATTTTACATTTTACACTTTACATTTTACAAAACACTCAGTTGTTTTGTTGTGGCAAGTGCCTCACTTTTTTAATGACTTCTGTTCAAAATTAAGAAAATAAAATTAAGTGAATATTCTTTTTCTCAAGATGAGCTGTATTTATTACTGGAACGGAAGTTGTCATATCCGTGATCATTAGCTTTGAACTTTAAGCATGACGGCTTTTCCTCCAAGGACTGTTTTTCTTCAAATGACTGGCACCAGCAGCATAAGCATGACTGTACAAAACAAAGTCACTCGTTATATATTTACATCAGCGATATTATCTGACTTTCTTTGTATGATTGAGAATTCTTGAGCCACTTCCTTTCCATGCTCCCTTATTCTTCCCCTTAAAAATATATGATTACATGTGTAGCATATTATAATTTTTAAACTAGAAAATAAGAGGAGAAACTTATATAATTAAAACTGCTCACCTTTTAATTAAAATTGTAAGAGAAAGCCACTCTTGATTCTTGATATTTAACCTTGACTGCTTGAGAAATACTCTTAAATATTTGATAAATATGTAACTTAAGACTTTTTCCTATGCAAATAGAAATATTACCATACACATATGTACATATGACTATATATGTGCATGTGCGTGGAAGTGTATGTTAATTTTAATAAAATTGTACTACACATATACTCCACAGTCTGCTTTTTCTCACTTGACAGCATCATAAACATCTTTCCATATCAATGAATTTAATATTACATTGCCACTTTTTCAGCCACATGTGATTCTTATGTGCCTATTCAGTACTGTTACACAACAAGGTTACAAAGTATACAAATGTCTCAGTTTTATTTATCCAGTTTTTCTTGGATTTTTAAAAATTCAGAACTTTGTTCATTCTGTTTGTTTTCTGAGAACCTATATGTATAAAAAATGGGATGTCCATTGTTTTCTGTTCTGTAAAATAAAGGAGTTGATCTTGATGAACATTCTCATCTAGCTCTAAAATCTATGAGTTTATGAGTGGACAAAACATTTTATAGACTGCCTTAGAGTTTACAAGGAAGGTAAGTTCTTGGCTTTACAATAATGAAGTACCAGAGACAAATGGATAATTTCCATAGAAGGAGAGAGAATATTTTATTACATGTTAGATTGTTGAAGGAGTGAACCGATGGATGGATGGATAAATGGATGGATAGATGGATGGATAGATGGATGGATGTTACAATTCAAGCAGCCATATGAAGAATAATTATACATATTCCACATCAACTAGCACATCTCTGCTAAGAAGGTGGAAGAGAGGAGGTAGAACCTGAATTAAATTTCTTTGTTTGACTTACTATTCTCATGTCCATATGAAAAATAGTTGGATTTAGTTATAACCCAAATTGTGCTGCATAGTCCAAAATCTACCCAAAATGGAAACAATAAATTTAATTCTTGTTTAACTCTTATCTACCATGTGATATGTCAGACATCAATGCATGTAATTTTTATTAATCTTCTGAGCAATTCTATGAGTATAACTGATTGTTTGAGGCAGTAGGAAATGGTTGACTGGGATTTATAGGCAGAAATCAACTACAGTAGGTTTGTGAGCAAAAGTCATATTTAAAAAAAAATTATCCATGATGTAACATAAGGGAAAACTATAAAACAATTCGCTAGATCTCTCTGGATAGAAATATTAGTAGTTTGGAAGTTTTATATTTTGTGCCATATTAAAAAGAGCTTTTTACTCTGGAACTCTTACCTTGAAGCAGTTTTTGAATCTTTTGCTCACCAAATACAGAGCTATTGGATTAATGCAGGAATTCAGGGAGGCCATGTTGATGCCGATGTAGTCCAATACCAACAAAAAGCTGCAAAAATTAACCCAAAATATATCTGTAAAAAACATGCTCACTGGGCACGTATTCTTTGCAGTCTTTTGTGTTTTTGTGAAGAAAAAAATTACCCATATACAATGATTTTTATTTTACCGCTGGTCTTTGCTGATAACAATCTTTGTCTCTCTTTCTCTCTCTTGCCTGTCTCTCTCTTTCCCTTTCTGTCTCTGTCATTACACACATTGTCCCTGACACCCCATCATGCCCAATTCTCTCTTTTAAAATAAAATCGCATTTGCAAGTGCTGAAGCTGGCTGAAAAGAAAAGATTTACAATGTGCAAAGGAGAATCTGACTTGGTATTTTCAATCATGCCACTCACTCATCATTGGACAACTCTGGCTTTCCATTCCCAGTGTTCTCTTAAATTCCTTTTACTCCTTCATTTCAATAGGAATGAAGATAAAAAGAGAATCTTAATTGCTCCCTAAAGATCAGAAAAATGATATTATGTCTTTCTGCCTATGAAAAAGGTCTATGGAAAACTTGTGCTTGGTATTTAATTACAAAACTATGTTTTACTTTTCTTACCTCAAAAGTTCACATCTATTGGGATCATTCTGATTATAAAGAGTGAGCTTCAAAATTCTGCTGAGGTGAAGGGGAAGCCAACATAGGGCAAAGACAAGGACCAGGCAAAATACTGTTTTGGCCACTTCCCGTCTCTGAAATAAAACCATAGTCAAACCCTGAAAAGATGGCTCATTATAATTACAGCATTCTTTTTCCTCAAACAGAATATTTAATATTGTTTATCAAAAGTTATTGGCATTTGTAAAAATTCAGGACACAGCTTTAAACTGAATAATGAATGTGAATTAGAATTAAAAAGGCTAGCGATTCATCTTTAAAAAGTTATGTTCTTTCTAGATCCTTCAGATAATGTTTTAAATAGATAAATGTTTTAAATAGATAATGTTTTAAAGTCTTTGTATATTCAAAAATACCAGAAAAAGGAGATATGCTCTACTGTATAGTAATTTTAGTTTGTTATCATCATACTTATGTTATTCACAATCATAATTATAATCATGAGTTAGCAAATATTTCTATTTTCTTACCTGCTTTAAGTGGTCATTTAAGGCAATTTGCATGCCACTCTTCTTTCTCAACATTTCACAAGTCATCAGGGTATAAAAAAATGCGGTGATGGCCAGTGGCAAGCAGAAATAGAAACTAAATAGCCACCAGTCTTTTGCTGTCTTGTAAAACTATGGGAAAGAGAGAATTTTATTATTAATACTCCATTGTAAAATAAATTTATATAAAAATGTTAAATGAAAAATATTCATCAAGGAATAATTATCATCTAAAATAGATCCGTTTAATAAATACTATGTAGAATCTTTCAGGCCATATCCTACTGAATAAATAATTAAATACTCATATTCAATAAAACAAACTTTTCCTAAAAAATTTTAATTCTTTAAACAGTATGTTATAATTATGCATTAAATTTAAGCAGTTGGGTAAAATTCAAAATATCGAGTACTTCAGATATTTTTGTTTTCATATGAGCCAGTTATCCTGAAGGTATTCTTTGTATTAAATACATCTGAATATGTAAGGATATCATAGTATTTAAGGAAAATTTTCACATTTAACAAGTTTGTTTCATGGGAAAAACATGAAATGGTCTCTGTTAATCATTTAGCTCAGTAATATGTAACTCTAACCTATTAATTTAAAAAAATCAAAGCTGCTTAGGACGTAAGCTTTTTCTCTTATTCTTTTTCTGTCTGTCTGTCTGTCTGTCTGTCTGTCTGTCTCTCTCTCTCTCTCTCTCTCTCTCTCTTAATTGTTACTCCAGATATATCTGTGTTGGAGCAGAATTTATGTAATCTATGCAGTACTTCTTCTCCTTTAACTAAGAAACAAGAAAACAGCAATCTCATTCTCAATTTCACATTGATGTCCCTCTTTATTATTTTGATTACCATGATATGTACAATTCATAAAGTTTTGTATAGTCTTCTTATATGTAAAATGGAAAATAATTACTGGTGACATTTAGATGAGCCCTCTTTGCATTAACTCCTCTTCACCCATTCTGTTGGAAAGAGCTTTTTACACTTAAGATCTATCTTCTGATGACCAGCATTGCCATTCTTTTCCTATCTCCTGATTAAACATTCTTGAATAAATGGCCAACATGAAAACTTCTTTGCAGTGGCAGCTTTCTTTTCAGAAGGAGGTCAGGCCATTCAGAATCCATTCATACCAGGGTGATTTCTATTTGATCAGTCACAGAACCATCTATCTATTCTCTCTAATGACTGTTGTGTTATCTTATGCAGAAAATGTCACAATTAGTCCTCGTGGGAATTTGAGTAGAAAAGTTATAAATTCAGATCAATTCTTTCATGTGAACCTCGTTTATCTGTATCTCTGAGTGCCAGCGGATTCTTGGAGAGGTAGTGACCCAGCTTCTTGAAGCTTCGGTTATTAGTCACTGTTAACCCCGCAGTCTTGGGTTCCACTCTTAATTTATGCCAAGGACAGTTATAAATAAAACTTCCCAAGAAGGAGAGATCAAGGGGAAAATAGCTAAATATTTATAAGGCAAGAACAAAAAGGAAAAAGAGAAGTAAAATTTACCTGCATGAAGGCTGTTTTCTGAATGGGATGAAGTAAGCAGATGCGCAGATAACTTCCTTTGTAGTCAGTGGTAATCATATCAAAACCCACGGCTTCGGGGATGGCCAGAACCACAGAGACCACCCAAATTAAAACAATTTCTACTGCTGTCCATTTTGGAACCCCAATTCCTTTAATTCGACTCCAAGATGCAACGGCTCGATATCTGAAGTGCAAAATTGAATTGCTTGTCAAGTTGGCAAAGCCTGGCTTTGTTGAATTACATAGTTTATTTTCTGAGCGACATAGCTGTCCCGAGCATACTGTTCAGGATATACCTGACTTAAATGTGCAGACTTACCTGTCAATACTTAGAGCGCACAGGCTCAGCACGGTGATTCCCACGGAAGCCTTCTGTATGAAAGGCACCAGCTTACACATCTCAACTCCAAAGGGCCAGTCCTCTGCGAGAAGCTGCAATAAGGAGACGTGGAGCTCTATTAGGGAGATTTCCACCAGGCCCCCTCTGAACTGAAGTGCTTAGTGGAGAGTAATTAACATGGAGAGTAAAATAAATTTCAGTTCTAATTTTTTTCCTCATGGACTACTCCTTTGAAAAGTACTAGTGTTTGATACATGGAACAGGAGAATGTGTTGGGAATAATGATAATGCAACCAGTTCCAGAGAATTTGTTATGCATCTAGAGTAACTTTGGGTCAGGATCTCCACCACAAGGTCAATTGGAGCCAGCTGCTTAAGTTCCTCTTACAAAACTGAACCTGAGGCACTGAATACATCTCTTTCTTATATTGTCGTGGAGTCTCTAATGCTCAGTTCTTGGCCAAATCAAAATATAGCTTAATTAGAAATAGGTGATAAATGTTCCTTAGTGAGGGAGAATAGCGTGTGTAGTTGTACACTTATTCTTTACTCTGGTCAGCCTACTAGACTGCATAGTAACTTGGCCAGGGTAGGCATGTTGCTCCTTGACCGCACGAAGCACACACCTACCTTCAGGCTTTACTTTTGGTTTTTCCTTATGTTGGAAGGCTCCTTCCCTACAGATCTACTAGGCGAACTTCCTTACCTCCTTCAGGTCTTGCTCAACTCTCATCTTTTCAACACCACCTATCCTGACCACACTATGAAGAATAGTAACCAGACAAGCGTTCCCATCTTCCTTTCCCTAGTCCACATTCCTTGTTATCTATAGCACTTATCAACTCCTATTGCTTATATTATAACATTACTTGTTTGTTTTGTGTAGTTTTTGCTGTCTAGTGCCCCTAAAGTATTTGACAGATTATGGGTTCTGTGACTGCCTAATATAGGTCCTGACACATAACAGATGCTTAAAAAATATTCAAACTCCTAATGTATATAGGCACTGGCTATCCAATGAGCAAAAGACATAGTTCTTGCTATTATACGTATATTTCTCTTGATCGGGCTTCAGACTATGCAACTATCTATTGTTAAACTCAGTTATTTTCTTTCTTAAACTCAGTTATTTTCTTTCTTAAGACAACTGGGTGTGTCCCACCCTGGTAAATGAATCATTTTAGGTAAACATCTGGATTGAATGTTCATGAGGTTTTGAAAATAAAGAAAAGTATTTCAAATCTATGTTTATTTTTTAGTGTTTTAAAAAATAATCTTCCAAAAGTGAAAACTATTTTGAAACACAATTATGTCTTTCCGTTCTTTCACTAGCAAAGGCTGTTTGTGGAGTTTGTCAAGTTGGGTGATTGTTCTGTAACAAGAATGGCACCACAGGCTGAAATGTACACCTCAGAATGAACATGACTTGGAACTCCAACAGGGGACTAACTTCACTTCTAAGTTAAGCATGAAAAATTACACTGACATGTAGGACAAATATTGGCAAACTTACAACAGATATGCTTATTCTAGGGCTCTGAAAGCCTACAGGGCCAGGCAGGTAACACAGAAGAGTGGAGGGATCTGGGTGTAAGAAGGCCATTGGTGTCGGGAAGATAATTAGGAGTGGTAGGGTCTGGGGTAAATCTTATCTAAAAGGAATAGCTGCTAATAAACCTGGCATGATTTTTGCTAGGGGACTCCAAATAAAAATATATCTTGATTTTTAGCCAAAAAAAAAAAAAAAAGAATTTTTATAAGAAATCGCATAACATATAAAAGTTGTCAACTAAATCATATTTTAAAAAAAAACATTGTATTAACAAAATATATCTGTGGGTTGGACTAGCCTCTACCTTGTGACTTCTGGATTAATCAATTGACTCATAACTGCTTGTTTACTCATTCTCTCAGTAAACATGTATTGAGTATCCATTATGTGCAAGACATCATTCACAGTACAAGCTGTACATCAGTGAATGAGACAAATTTCCAGCTCTTACAAAGCTCACAGTCTGTGAGGGAAGCAGACAAAAACCACACAAATATTTAATGTGGTATCACATGGGGGGGGGCATCATCATATTAAGGGAGTATGGTGGGATTTAGGATGCTTTCTGGCAAGCTACTCAGCAAGGTCTCTCTAAAGAGGCAACTTTTGAGTAGATAATTGACTAAAATGGGAAGCCATGAAAAGAGCAGTCAAGTCAAAGAAGAGAGCTAGTGCAAAGGTCCTGATGAACTAAAGGGACAGGAAGAAATCTATTAAGGCTATAGCTGAGTTATCCAAGCTAAGTATCTAGGTAATGAAGTTGTAGAAATAAGAGCTTGAATTTTTTTTTTTAAGCAATCCATTGCAAGGCTTTTAAAAAAGGAAATAGAGTGATCACTTTTTTTTCCCCCCACTCTGTTCAACATAGAATAGAATGTGGGGTCAAGAAAGGAAGCTTTGATGAATGTTTGTGGTGAGCTGGACCTTGTGGTGCCCTGGGGCTGAGGAGTATGAATTAGAGACTAGATATATTCTGAAGGTAGAGCCAGCAGGACTTGTCTACGGGATGAATGTCAGATGTGAGGATTCAGGAAACTCAAAGAGATTTGCCATGTAAATAGTGGGCCATTTACTGAAATGGGGGAAAACTCAGGGTGCCACAGGTCTGAACTAGCAACAAACTCAAGATGTTTGGAAGAAACTGCCAATTGCCATTGGAAACATAAAAATAAAATAGTTCCTATTAGTTTCAAGGACTCTGCCAGACCCAGTTTTGTATAAATTATCTAGACAATATTCTGTCTAATCATTCTTAGATATAGCAGGGAAAAAAAAAAAAAAGCAAAACTAACACTATATGGCACTTACAATGGGCTAAGCACTAGCCTAAGCATTTTACACTGAATTTCCACAGCAATCCTATGAGGTAGTACTATTGTTATTCCTATTTTATAGGTAAAAAAAAACTGAGTCACTTAGAAGTTTATCAACTTGTTATGTTGATTTTAAATATGTCCACAATTTTTTTAAGCTCCTTTCAAAAGGTGAAGTCTCACTTCCTTCCCCTTGACTGTGGATTGAACTTAATATTTGCTTTCAACAAATAGGATGTGGTGAAAGTGATGATGTCTGATGTGAGAGACTAGTTTATAAAAGGCATTTATGGCTTTCTCCTTGCTCTCTCTTGGATCACTCATTCTAGGAGAGGCCAGTTGCCATGCCAGAAGGACACTCACACATCTCTGTGGAGAGGCCAACATGGTAAGGAACTGAGGCCTCCTGAAAACAGTGAACACTACCTTGTCCGATGTGTGAATGAAAAGATGCTCCAGTCCTAGACACAGACTTTCAGATAACTGCAGCCCCTGCCAAAATCTTGGTTGCACCCCCATGAGAGACCCTGAGCCAGTGGCTCCTGAATTCCTGAACCACAGATACAGTGTGAGATAATAAATGTTTATTATTCAAGTCACTAAGTTTTAGAGAAATTTGGTGTTCATCATTTCATAATTAATGTATTTATCATTGGTTACTCATTTAAATTAGTCATAGAGTCACATTTGAACTCACATGGTCTGATTCTGGAGTATGTAGTATTTTGAAGAAGTTGATCTTAGAAAAAAGAAATGTTTAGAATTAAATGAATATTAGTATTTTTAAACACATAGCCATCTGTCAAACAATGATAAAATATCTAGATGCAGAGTAAAATTTTCTTTTAACTACTTAGCTATTTTATTCATATAATGTCCCCAAATTTGGAAAGTTTTAATCATTTTATTGTCCCTTAACTAGTTCCAAACATGCAAATATTAGTATTACAGAGGTATAGCATTCAGGTGGATCAAGATAAATGAGTGTCCAGGCCACTGAAAAGAAAGAAGTCTGGCCAATGAAAATGAGCTCTACACTGAGTCCAGGCCCGGTTTTGAGGTTACTATTGTTTTTGGCTCAGCCTCGAAATTGGATTATTGCTCTTCATACCACTGGGAGGCCTGCAGCCCAACCTCTGACCCAAGTTATCACAGGGGACAAGGAAACACAAACTGAAAATTCAACACAGAGATAGTCACAAAGCTAATCATAACTAAGAGGTTACGATTTTCTAATCTACCCTTCCAAAGGGAAAGGAACCACAAAATAGGAGGCATTAACCTTCATCAGCTTTTCAGGATTTCAGGCTTTCAATTCAGACCTGAATGCTGCTGGTCCTTAGTGGCAACAAATGACTTGTGACTGAGTGCTTACTGTCACCTCTGTTATCTTGTAGTGGAAAGATGACTTTGACAACATCAGCCTCTCTCTGACCAGAAGGCTTTGTGGAGACGCTGAGAAGGCTGATAGCCTGTGACAGAAACCATACCCACTGCTGATGCTCATCTCTTTCTTAGTGGCCTCCAGCAAGAAAGTCTGAGTAAGTTAGTGCTTAGAGCTTAAATTAAAAAGTAAAGACATCAACCTCTCATTTAATGGTAAAGAAATTCCTGGGTTGGGAAAAAGCCATGAAGTTAAAAAAAAAAAAATCACTCTCAACCAAGATGCCCTCTTTAAAATTTGTTAAAGAAATATCATTATAGATTTTTATAATTTCTAATAATTATTTCACTATTTATTGACAAAAACACACATAATTTGAAGTCTAACAATATAGCTTTCCTCCTTTTAGAAGAAATTGATTCTCTTTACTGCAAGAGGGAGAAACTCTAACTTTAAACTCAGCAATAACATATTCTTATTCCTTATGTTTAGTTTCTTCTTTAGACTTTACTCCATTAAATTAGATAACTTAGGGGCAAGGTCTAAATACTAAAGACAAAACAATCATGTAATCAATCAAGTTTCTCTGGTCACAAAAAGAATTTTAGTGTTTGATATTGTTACTAGGTCCCTGCTACACGAATTAAAGTTTTAGGTCCTGTTTAAAATTAAATTTGAATATATGGCACCTAATATTTAGCATATGTGAACCAGTTAGAAAATACTCTCATAACTAACACTGGTTTTCACTTTATAATGGCTCATATAAAAGCTTTTGTTACTCTGGGTCCTATGAGCAATGTAGTGTCCATTTGTCAAATGATCGCCTATGCCTGTGCTGACTCCTTTCCCCTAATGCTTATACTGTTGCCCTAGCACATTTCTTTTGTGTGGAAAAACACAAATAAATAAATTAATTAAAACTAGATTAAAAAAAGACTTGACCATAATGATTATAAAGTTTCTATTTCAGGATGGCCATAATTTTATAACTTTATATTAGAACAGCTGTTTGAGAAAAGAAATTGGCAACAGAATCCAAATAATTAGTTTTATATTACATTATATAATTATTTTTAGATTATAAAGGTTTTTTTTTTTTTTTTTTTTTTTTTTTTTTTAATTTCTGAAAGGATAAATAGCATGGACAAGAAATAGTTATCCTTTCTTTAAGGTTATTCTTAAGTGAGTCCTACAAAATCTCTCCAACTGGGGGATTTACACTTTTCATTTTTCTTTTTAATTAAAATTTACTTCTTAAAAAATTAAATGAAAAAAACCCTGCAATACACACCAGTCTTAATGTCCAAATGAAACAAGTCCCATAAAGTCAGGAAATGCCAGTTAACCATCTTGCACTAACAAAGTTTAATTTGTCTCATTGACCTTATATATCATTTTCCCTATTTTTAATATTTATTTATTTATTTATTTATTATTATTTATGCCTACAGCAACTGGTCTCCTATACAATTACTAACCAAGCCTGACCCTAACTTAGCTTTCAAGATCAGACATTGGGCTTTTTCAGGGTGGCATGGCTGTAGACCATGGACTGTGGCTCCACTGGGGCATGAACCCAGGACCTTCTGCATGTAAAGCAGACCTGCTAACTGCTACACTATAGAACCACGTTCTCTAATTTTTTATTAAGAGTAAACACTGAGCTTTAACTGCTTATTTGTTTCAGAATATCATGTAACATTCATGCCTAACACAGAGCCTGACACACAGTGCTCACTCATCAAATGCTTATTGAATAATAGTGAATGAATGAGTGAATAGATGAATGAATGAATTTGATTGTAAGTCAGAAATCTTCTGATAAAACTTTTGTTATGTGCTTTTCACTTCTCATATTCTAAACAAATTATTTAGAGAATTAAGATGACTATGCATTTATTATTATTATTATTATTTGTATTGTCTAGTCCATGTCCTCCCCTCTTCCAGATGCTCAGGTCTTATTGTCAAATAGAGCCAGGGTCTTGGGATGTGAGGGTTGACTGTTCTCTTGTTGGAGTTCTACCTTCCAAACAGGCTGGAAAAGGCGAAAAGCAAAAATTCCTCTCCCATTCTCTTTCTCCTACTCAAACCTGTCAAGGAAATGACTAATAAAAAACAGTACCTACTGTTTCTCACTATCTAATGAATTCTATGAGGAGCTTTAGTTGTAAATTTGGTGGAGATGGATGCAGTAAGCATAGAGATACTGTAAGAGATGATCATTTAAGAGGGCGGGTGAGCAACGTGTTAATGAAGACAAACCAGGGTTACTTTGCCAAATTGCTGTCTGTTCCATCTCGTGATGCACTATTAACATTTCATTCAAGTGACTGGTATTATGTTTTGACAGTAACAGTCAAAGAAGGAAATAATGGAGTGGTGTGGAAAAGGGTGTATTCTGTTTTTTTCTGTTTCCTGTAGCAGATAAGAGTTTTTCTGCATTTGAACTAGCAGTTTAATCGTCATTCAAGGATTTCCACGTCAGATCTCCCTTTCTTTCTTTTATTCACATCTACATATAGAATTTAAGGTAAGCTGCTGGTCGAGTACATAATAAATATTTTCTTGATATACATTTATTTCACTTGTGCCTTAAGGGACAAATATCAATTATAAGTTACATCCTGAGCCCATTAAAATACACTTAATCACTTAAAGATTAAGCAATGTGAGTTAGAACTACGCAGGTCAGAAAAAAATGTCAGCTTCTATTTAAATAGAAGAATGATATTTAAATAGACAAGAATGTGAACAGTGCCCCCTGGAGTTGTGCAAGGCAGAAACTTTCTCCCTAGGAATCTGTTGTGTGCACACCCACAAAACAGTGGGCTTTTCACTCTGGAAAGATTCTTATGACTTGCTGAAATGGAACAATGACTCTACGAATCTGAATTAAGCTCCTTGAAACAAAATCTCTAAGAGAAACAAAGAAATAGGAAAAAAGTTTTAAAAAAATGTCATAGGAGAAATTTAAGTTCACCTTAAATATATTTCCCTATCAGTATTACAATGAAATTTATTCCCAAGCCTGTAACAGGAAAATAATAAATGGATTGCTACTCTCCTATTATCTGAACTTAAAAATTTACCCACAGTTTGTGCTTAAAAAACTTTCACTGACACACTACATATTTTGAAAGACCCACCAAAAAGCATTATGATATGCTGTTTACCTCACCTATTATTAAAGTCACTTATCTGAGCTGGCTCTTCTGAGATCGCCACGACATCTGAAGGAACTGAGGAATTATAACCTGATGGTCTCAAGGCTCGGAAAGAGACTCTCAAACTTAATGAATTCAGCAAAACTTATTCAGTAATTTCATGTCTTACTTGATTCTAATTATACCCAGAGAATATCTTAAAGGATACTCTCTTAGTAAGCTACTAAGAGAAAATGTTTGATTGCTATGGAATCCAAAAGACCTTTAAAATATTTTTAAAACACTGAGGGAGGGGGAAGAAGACAGTGTAAAATATAAACATTCAGAGCAAGTTTTCCCCCTTTCTGGAAACTATGATGAAGCTAAAGAGGAGGAAAGTAGAGAGGGGATACAGGCCAGGAGGCATGAGTATGGCTATTAGTCTCAGGGACAGAGAATTGCTTGAGTTATGTTTTAGTCAACTTTGCTAATAAATTTCTGACTCAAGAATGATCTTCCTCTCTCTCTTCTACAAATACAGTTTGGTCATTTTCTTGTTTCTATACATTTATACCAGAGGATCTATAGGGAAAGTGAAATAATAAATCTCTAAAGTAAAAGCATTGAAAAAAAAGAAGTCTAAAATTAGAGAAGTTGTTGGCTAAGACATACTCATACACAACCCTCAGCTTTTTCCCAAACATAACCAACCTCCTTTTAACTTTGCAAAGCACTAAAAGAGAACATTTCACATCATAAATTACATCTTGAGTCTTATTTCAGCTCAGGCTTTATCTGTCAACACCCCTTAAAGCACTTAATCACTTATTAGCATTTGGCATGTTTCTGTAAAAATAATCAACTATAGCATATTACCCACACAGAGATAACCTTATATGGTTTTGTGTGTGTGTGTGTGTGTGTGTGTGTGTGTGTGTGTGTGTGAAATGAAGAACACAGTGCCCTGGCCCTGACACAACAGGGTCTTGGCTCTGTCATCCTCTTGTACAGTTATGGAAATATCTTCAAACTTGAACAACTCCTTTAAAGTGAGCAAAGAAAAAATGTAGAGCCTTTAATACATAACCCTTACTGTGCGGAAAGAAGCACTACCTTAATATTTTAAGAAGCTTGGATTTATGAAGTGACCAAGTAGCAGTTTAAAGACAAACACAAGAAGTACCATGGAGTTAACCTAGGGTAACTTCATTGCCCAAGGCCAAGTGTTTGCTAACCATTTTGTTGTGGGAATCCATCTGTGAAACAGTGAATTAGAAATATGAAATTTGAGTTTCTGGGTTATTTGAATTTTGCTATTGACCTGTTATTTAGTTTTGACCAATATCCTCATACAGAAAGAGGAGCAAACTTTCCCCTTCCTTTTCATCTGGACTGTTATAAAAATATGAGTTAGAAAAATCCCCCTGCTTTACATCTTATGTATAAAATCTTTTGTCAACAAGCAGTTGTCTGGTATTGACTGTTGCAGACACTACACTAGGTGGGTGAGGGTGTTAGTTTTATCTGTTAATAAATTAAGGTTATTCAGAGTAATCATCTTACTTTTTATTAATACTTTTTATTTATTTATTTGTTTGTTTATTTATTTATTTTTCACTTGATGTAATTTGCATTACTTCTAGTTTTACATATTTGACCTTTTTTACCCTATCTACCTCCCTCTATTAATTACTTTTTAAAAGCTAATACTCTAAATGTGCTTAATTGGTGCTCCTTAATTTTTTTTTACTTTAAATAAATGAATCTCATAGGTTATCTAGGTTCCATTTTGAGTTCAAAATGCTTTTAAAAATCTCAAAATATTACTAAAATGTTAGTAAAAGATCTCACTTACTGAATGGAATGGAAACAGTGTTATTACCTTGGAAGAAATTAGACTTCCCTACCCAATGACACCTTTACCTCTGGTATTGCTCCATACAAATAGACTTCTGTTTACTAATTGAAAAATTATACCTTCAAAAGTTAAATTTGATGGTGTTCCATTAACTTCTAGCTCTAACTATGAAACTAGTTAATTATACACAAACTTGTTAAGTACTAGAAGTAGTCTAAGATCAAATAGTGAGCAAGGTGACTTTGTTCAGGAAGATAGTTTTGATCGTGTCACAAGCAGAAAATATATGATTACCTGACAAGGTCACTTGACTCAAAACTCATTTGTTGGTTCAGTGAAGCAATTCTACATTTTGACATGCCGGCATTTTAATGTTAGATATACTGTACCTTAACCAGTTAAATGTTAAAGATCAGCAGTTTTCCCTCTCAGAGGTATGAAGGTGGCCTCCTGGCCTCTAACAGTAGCCTACAAAGTCTTAATGGCAAAGCCATCTAAAAGCACTCCAGTAGGCCACCAGCCTAATTTCAAAAAGCTCTCCACCACCACTGGACATCTGATTATACTCAGATTTTATCAAACTGATGTCCATGCCAATATTTGCCTTATCAGTTTAGAAACAAATTTGTTTTCAAGAGCAATTTGCTTACACATAAAGGAAGCTATATTTGAGAATTAACTATATTAACTCAGTTATCTATGTAAATATAGCACAGGGAGTGAAATTGTTAACTAAAATTCATAAATAATTTTAAAACTCATTATTTGCTCAAGAAATTTTAACTTCTTGAGAAGTTAAATTAATTTTAACTTCAACTGGCAATCAAAACTTGTTGAATGTCACTGCTAAATCAAACAAATCCAAGCCAACCAACCAACCAACCAACAACATAAAAACCTCCATAGCATCCACAAGTGCGCCCAGTTCTTTTGCTTCCCACATAGCTTTGACATTAGCACTACTATAATTTAGTAGTCAGATAGGCTCTCGTAGGCAACAAACATCTAGATTACCCCATTCACTTTAGTTTATACATGAAAGATATAAATAAGTAGCTTGTGAATAAGGAGCAATGCATCGTCATATCAGATAACTTAAACCTGGCTTTTGGGTCTAGTATGTATATATACCATGTAACTATTGGCATGGTGATCCATGTATATATTAGAGATAGACATCAATATATGTATATCTCTATGGAGATGTATAAAATAGTGATTCAAACTAAGAGTAAAACAATAACTTTGGCCCACAATATGGCAATATCTATCAGAGTTACAAATGCACATATCCTTTGATTCAGTAATTTTAATTTTAGATATTTACCCTTCAGATAGAATCACACATATGTGCAAAGCCATATGTACAAAGATGTTATTTGTAGTCATGATGATAATGGCAAAAGCTGAAAAAAAAACCCCACAAATTTCCATTCTTATTTACGCACATACACACACACTCATTTATTTGCTTACTATGTGCTAGACACTGTGACAAAAGATATTCACCTACTTATGTGTCTATACATACTTAGAACATTTAATATATTTATATATATTCATAAACATGCCCATCTATATATATTTTAAATATCTTTGGATAATTGCATTTTTCATTTTTCATCTGCATGGTCTTATGTAACATAGTGTATAACAGCCCTAGTGTGTGCTGCTGAGGAGGATAAAGACGTTTTTATTTTCAACATGTTTACATAAATATTTCAAGCACTGGAACAGCTTTAATTAGCTGAATGTCCTGTGATACCTCTCTGGCTTCCAACACTGGATTCCATGGTGAGGAAGACTGACTCTATCTAGAAGTTTCCAGAGACTCAGTTCCTTCAGGGAAGCAAGACAGAGGCTTGTCATCCCCTCACAGCAGCACCTCCCTGTGATGTCCTGTCTCAGTCTCCAGCGGTATTAAGGACTATGGCTTCCAGCAAGAATTTTGACATTTTTTGGTTTGTCAACGTTGTTGAACTCTAGATTTACTGAATTCCAGATCAAAATGTAATAGATTTACTTTGACGTTTCTGGGCCCCTGGCTGTGCCAGCAGATGGATTGGAGGGTTTTATGAACACCCAGAAATTACAAATGTGTGCATATATATGTATATTGTAATATATTATGTTAATAACAATTATATACATTATATGTCATGTATTAATTATACATAATAGAAACAATTTGCTTGATTCTCAAAGAGAACGGTAACATTCTACAAAAAAAAAAAAATAGAAATCGCTGGCTTAGAGATTCAAGTCTCTCATTTTAGGATAAATTTAAATGGCATTCGTAATTCACTTAAATTACTTTCTTTGAAGTATAATACCTGACAACTCTGAAATAATAAATGCATTTTTAAAAACTTACTTATATGGTGTCATAATTATTTAGGGTAATAAATAACTTCTATCTAGTGCTGGATTAGGTGTTTCAGTAAACAAAGCTTTTAGAATAGCAATGCTATTATCAATATTACACACTACAGATCATCTGCACGGGATTTCTAGAGAGAGAAATCTTCAGATGACTCAAATTGAAACTGAAAATGCTTACCAAGTATCCTACTGTGTGGTAGTGTGTCATACAATTTCACTGAAGCACTCCAGTGAGGCCCTAACAACACTCCAGGTTGGAGAAGGGCATGCTGTGCCTGAGCCTGCTCAGTGCAGGAGGCTGAGGAGGGCCACAGGTGTGGGGTCAGGTGACCTGGCTTCAAGTCTGCTTTCATCACTTTCTAGTGGGGTGACATTGGGCAGTCTTCACCTCTCCAACATGTAGTTTCCCCATATAACAGGGATGATAACAGTACCTCCTCCATAAGGTTGTCACAGTGATTTAATGAAATAAACCAAGTACCTAGTGCATAATAAATGGTTGCCATTGTTACGTTAGGCCTCAAGTGTCACATATTTATGCATACTACAAAAATCAACCAAAGGCTACCATGTGGGGTTCAATGATGGTAAACCTAGCGATGGAACCTAACTCTTTGTGATGGATTTGTTTATGACCAATATAGAAAAGATGTTCATATTTGTAATGATTCATTAGTTTGTTTATTTCAGAAGTGAAAACACAGCTTTAACAGACTAAATAGCTTCAGGCAAAAGGACATAACTTCCTATGGAAATCATAAAGGAATTTGAAATCAAAATAAAATCTGTGTGTCTCCTTGGGAGTCAAATATTCTGTGACTTATCTAGTATAATAATTTGACTGGATAAAGAAAGTAGGATGGTCCTGGAAGAGCTGATTTACTCATGCCTGAAAGCAACACCAGAGTGTTTTTAGCCCCTCCTTCCATATAGCACTTCAAGTGCTGGCTTAGGAAGGTTTCTGACCAGGCTAGATGTGTGGGGTTTCCTGGAACCTCCCTAAACAGGCCTTTCACAAAATTCTGTGCAAGACTAGCAGAACTAGATGTAACCTCTCTTGTAAGAAGGGTCTTATTTCACTTATTTTAAAAATTTTCATGACACCTTGTACTCTAACGTTTCTCAAGTCAGTTTTGATGAATTGAATTAAAATTCCTCTGCCAGATTGGAACAGTAAGACTTGGTCTGTGGGACTCCTTAAGAAGTAAATGGGTCACTTCTGACCCAAAAGGAGCTGTGATTGCATTGAAGGGACTTATTTCAGACTGTGCTTCTCTTGGCAAACCAAGAGTTCATAAGAACCAGTTGTCATGCAGAATTTTAGAATTTCTTCTATTTATCACCTATTTCTGGGAATATTTTCTTCTCGCATCTTGTTCCTAACCTGAATCTTATCTCTAAACCTCAGAAATCTCTAGAATTCCCTTAAAATATGGCTATTTGGATTAGAATTTCCAGAGATTCATGAAGGGCAATTTAAAGGCATGGCTTATGATAACTTCTGCTTGGAAAGATGAAGCAAAGGCTCTACAAGACTTTCTCAACTCTACATTCTAGTTTTTTTTTGTTTTTTGTTTTTTGTTTTGTTTGTTTTTGTTTTTGTACCCGAGTCCAGGACTAGTTTAAAGTTAGGATGTGTCCAGAGATCCAAAGCAACCTGGTGTCAAATAGTGTCAAGGTTTATGTTCTGACCTTGCTCTCCATGCCTGTTCCCTCTAATGCCCCTGGTGATCACACAATAGTGTTAGCTACTGAAACCATTCTTTACATACTTAAAGTTGGGTGCCCTTAGTCTTGTCCATGAAGTAATCTATGGGGTGTGGCTGGCTAGTACTTTGGAACCTGACAGATTAGCCTGATTCCCACCTTCATCTTTTACTCATTGTGAAACCTTGAACATCCTATTAATCATCTGTAAAATGGAGTAATATTTACTTGTGGGTTGTCTGAAGGAGTAAAAAAAGTAATACATCTATCCCAGTGCTTGCCTTACTGCAGGCATTCAATAAAAAGTAGGAACGGTGCAGTTATACACAGCAGAGGACCTGTGTTCTCCCATTCACCAGTCTGAGTTTCTTTCTTTTAGGCCATTTGTTTCCTAAAAATGAATACCAGTCCCACTACTTTCAGGGTCCTCCAAGAAAATGCTTCCCAAAGTTAGTGTTCATATATATCACCTAGATATCTTAAGATGCACAAGTTTGATTTAGCAAGTCTGGAGTAGACTTGCCATTCTAACAGGCTCTTCAGTGATATCAATTTTGCCAGTTCATGGACCAAACCTCAGAGATAATGTACCCAGTGAGCTGGACTTAGGGACAAGACCCTTCAGCACACATGGTTCTCAAACTTTACAGTTCATCCTAATCACATGGAGAGTTTTTAAAATAAATATAGATACATACATACATACATATATAATATATACACACACACATACATACATATATTGTGTATGTATATATATGTGTGTATATATGTATATATACATACATATTGTGCCCCACCCCAGAGTAGATCTGAGGCTATAAAATGTCATTTCTAACACATTCCCAAGTGATGTTGATGCCTCTGGGGACTACACTTGCTCTAGGCTTAGCATTGGTACTGAAGACTGGTAGGTAATTTGGTTGCAATGGTTGCTGACTTTTAGTGATGGCTCTTCCTGAATAAGCCTCCTCCAAAGTCTCTCCCCAGCTCCCTCTACCTAACCAGTTGCTCTCTCATCGCGATATTAGCAGGTTCCCTTTACCTTGTAGACATTGATGGGGATGTCAATTATGATGTGCAGCAGGTCTCCCAGAGCCAGGCTGGCTATCAAGATATTGGGGCCATTTCTCATGCACTTGTTCTTGTAAATGATTCTCAGTAGCGTGGAGTTTCCGATGATGCCCAGCACGAACACTAGGCAGGACACCACCGTGTTGATGTATTTGAAAGTTTCTTTGATCTCAATGGTTCCTTCACACGGGGGCGGAGCGAGGGGCCGTGGAGGGGTTCTTGCCGGCTTCCCTGTCTCAGGAGTCTGCGGAGGTGCTGACGACCGCGGCAAGCTGGCGTTGGACCCCCTCGGCCATGAGGTCTTAGTGGGAGGCGTCATGATCTCTCCGGTCCCCAGAAGCAGCGGAGTGGCCCCAGCTGACGGGAATCCCCTCTCTTCTCCCTGGACCTCGGCCACTCCGCAGGCAAGGATCAGAGCCACCAGGGCGCGTCCGCACAGGCTTGGCAGCTGCTGCATGATGCTGTCTGCTCCAGTGGGAGTCGGGTGGCCGCTCCGCAGCTTTCAGAGTCTGGAGACCGGCAGGAGAAGGAAGACAGGACACTTGGTTCAGCTACCCCAGCCACGCCCCTGCAAACTGCTGGCGCAGAGTCCAACCACGCGGCTAATACTCGCACGCAAAAATAACTCAGGTTTGCGCGCCAGAGGGAACCTGGCGAGTGCGACCAGCCTGCGCGCTTAGACTGTCCTCCCAGAACCAGTTTTCTCCGTGGTTTTTCTCCCCTGCGTCCCTCCCCCT
>CM053508.1:19481816-19500273 GCA_028627145.1 Eidolon dupreanum
GGTATTTTCTCTTATATTACATGACTATAATTCTTTGGACCTTATGGTTAAGGATGCTCTTTTTATTCTTTTTAAATTAAGGTACAATTTATATATAGTTAAATGGACAGGTTGTAAGTGCAGTTTGCTGAGTTTTGACAAATGTGTATATTCCTGTGACTCATACTTAACCAGGCTTTTATAAAAATGCATTTATTCTTCTAAAGTAGCAACATTAGAATATTTTGAATTTGGACACTATTCTTATTAAAATTTTAATTAAGACATTATTTTTTGTTTGGCAACTTATTTTATACTTATTATCAACTTCTGTAACTGAAACATGATTCATAAATTAGAGGTGTGAGTATAAATGAAAGAATCTAAGAATTGAAACTTTATTGATGGTTGTTTGATAGTAGCCAGTTCTAGTCCATGCCCTTAAAGTCATGAAAATGTGACAGACTTATAGTAACTAGAAATAAGACATTATTCTTTTCTGCTTACAGAATGTTATGGGAAACAGGAAGGTCACACTTTTTTTTTCTGTCTGAGAAAATCAGCATAGTTTAGCTACTTCTATGGTTTACTTTAATTAAAGGATTTAATTAAAGGATTTGCTCTCTTGCTTGTGGCTTAAGAAATTTTAATATTCCTTTCTTTGATGTTTATTTTTCTTTTTACACCAGCATCAGTAAAAGAAAAAGTATATATCCTGGTCTACAAAATCTTTAAAACTATTCATAAAAACTCTTTGGCATAATTTTATGAAGGTATTAGAAATTCCAGTCTAAGCAGGCAGCCCATCCTATGCTTTCTTGGTTTGTCGGTGCATACTTGACATTTATGTAAATTATTCTTAGGCGATTCAATCATGGACAAAATACTATCATTAGTTTCTATTAGAACAATTCTACCATGTGTAAGGTACGCCTTTTGGAGGCTGTTATTTCATATTGTATATAATTTATAAAGAGTTAATGGATCTTCTTTAACTATTTTCTTTATTTTTCACTTTTTCTTATTTCCATTCTTTTAATATTCTAATGATATGTCCAAAGGGGTATGAAATAGTCAAAGGAAGTTAGAAAGAAAGAAGAAAGAGAAGCTCGGGGATTTAACAGACCATTGTTAAATAAAGGAGAGTTCTTATTTCTTTAAAGAAGGGAAAAGTACAAAATAGAGTATTCAAGGAGATATGGAAAAAAGAATTTCCACAGCAAAAGTTTTTTTAAAAAATAAAAACAATTGAATTTAATCAGTGAGATATTTCTGCTAATGGTTAAGCTCTGGATTTTAATGAAAATCTTTTCCATCAAAATCTGCCAACATCTTTACAAAGTTTCCTATCCTTCGAGATCTAGTTGTAGGAGAATAAAACTACTTGAATCACAATGTAAAAAGATACAATGATTTTTCTGAAAAGTTTATTTACTGTATATTAGATAAATAATTTGAACTCTAGTATAATTTGAAATAAATAGCTCAGAGTTATGGCATACCTTTGTCACAGTGAGGGATCATGGGAGCTTTCAAAGCCAAGTCCAATTTTGTAAGGTTGTTTTTGGCCATCTTCCTTACAGATGCAAGTGTAGGAAATTGCCTCTTCTCTTTCAGATCTGCTAGTTAGAACAGTTGTTGCTATCCGTGGAGATAGGGATTCTGAACTGGCTTTATCAGCAATGGATTATCCAAATGAAATTATTCACATAATCTCACGGGAAATGCATAGGGGACATACCTCCTACAAGAGCAGCCAGGCAATGTGAGGCTGGCCTCTGGCGGCCACGGTACACAGGTAATGGATACAAAGTAGCAGGCAGGGAGGAAGGAAGGATACAGCAATAGGGAATACAGAGAGTGGTTAATCTTTGGATACCTACACTGTTTATTTTATATTGTGGTAAAAAAACACATAACATAAAATTTACTATCTTAATTATCTGTAAGTGTACAATCAGTAGTGTTAAGTATATCCATATTGTTGTGTAATACATCTCCAGAACTTTTTCAACTTACAAAACTGAAACTCCATACCCGTTAAAAAACAACTCCCCTTTCTCTCCTCTACTCAGGTCCTGGTAGCCACCTTTCTACTTTATTTCTATGAATTTAACTACTTTAGATACCTCATATAAATGGAACCATACAGTATTTGCTTTTTTGCGACTATTTCATTTAGCATACGGTCCTCAAGCTTCATCTATGTTGTAGCATGTGACAGGATTTCACCCTTTTTAAAGATTGAATAATATTCCATAATATTCCATTGTATATATACATATATCCATTTATATATTTTACGTATCCATTTATTTGTCCATGGATATATGGGTTGTTTCCACATGTTGGCTATTGTGAGTAGTGTTGCAATCAAAGAACATGTGCTGTAAACTGAATGTTTGTGTGCCTCCAAAATCCATACACTGAAACTTAATCCCCATTGAGATGCTACTTGGTGGGCCAATGGGAAATGGAGCCCTCATGAATGGGATTAGTGCCCTTATAAAAGATATTTCAGAAAGCTGCCTTATGTTCCTTCTGCTATTGAAGGACACAGCAGGGAGATGGCAATCTGAGCCAGGATGTTGGTTCTCACCAGACATCAAATTTGCCAGCCTTGATATTTGACTTCTCAGCTTCCAGAACTATAAGAAATACATTTCTATTGTTAATAAGCCAGCCAGTCTATGATACTTTTGTTATAGCAGCCCCAACATGTGTGTGCAAGTATCTCTTTGAGATACTACTTTTAATTCTTTTGGATATATATCCAGAAGTGTGGGGTTGCTGGATCACACAGTAGTTCTCTTTCCAATTTTTGAGGAACTGCCATACTGCTTTTCATAGCAGTTGTGCCATTTTACAATTACACTATTTATATTTTAAGGAAACTAGCTCTCAGAAAATAATTAGTTTATGAAATCATCGAATAGAAAAAGGTAAATAGTTAAATTGTAATGTCATGATATAGCTATCTCTAAATCCATTAGGATTGAAATAGTTTTTTTTTTTTTTTAAATTTACCTCCCTCATTTCTTACTCTGATAATGAAGAGGACTGAAGCCAAACAAAAGAACAAATAAATAACTTTAATTTCCAATGTAAATTGCAATATCAATCCTTGATGACCCTTACTTTTAGAGCTTACAAAAGGAAAGAAAATCTTTTGGTCATTGTAGCGAGATGGTGTTTACACTTGGGCAATATGATGTATAAATGATTTTATAATATTGCATCACACCAAGACTTCTGCAAAGCTTTACCACTTCTCCTTCTCCACCATCTAATTGCATAACTCCCCACTAACTTCCTAAAGTCTGGAATTCCACATTCAGGAACTAATGTGCTTATGGTCCTTTCTTGAGAGCAGGTTTTTATTACAGAGAAGGTAAAAAGAATCCTCAGGGTGGGACAGGGCCAGAAAAAAGTGATTCTACCATGGAGACAGACAGCAGTTGGGTGAGAATGGTGTTTAAGAGGAATACTCAAACTACTGGGCACCAAATACCAGGCAGGCAGAAAGAGTCTAGTAGAGGGAAATCTGGTAATGGTCCATACTAGCTCAAGGTTTTAATGATGTGTCACCTGGGACTGTAATCATCTCAAGGCTTGACTGGAGGAGAATGTGCTTCCAGCAGGCCCCCCTGACCCACTTCCAAGCCCGCTACCCTGGTGGTTGGTTAGCCACAGGTCCTCACTGGCCAGAAACATCAGTTTCTTGCCGTGTGGGCTCCTACATAGCATAGTTTACAACCAGGCATCTAGCTTCCCTCAGAGTAAGCAAGCAAGAGAATAAGAGAGAGTATCCAAATGTAGAAGTCATTGTCTTTTTGTAAGCTAATATTGGAAGTGACATCCCATCACTTATTTCAAATGCTATTCATTAAAGTGAGTCACTAGGTCCAGCCTACATTACAGGGGAGGAAATTATATAAGGGTATGAATAACAGAAGGTGGGGATAAATTAGGGCCAATTCAGAGGCTCCCAGCCAAAACTACAAAGATAACTCTAAAGAATATCCTAGGACTGAGAGACAGCACCAAGGGAGGGTAAACATTTAGAAAAGGAGGTCCCTCCCCAAGGCTGAAGGTGTGGTTATAACTCATTGGGTGGTGGAGAAGTTCCCAAGGTTGTCCTGGACCATAGTTGGTCCACAATCACTGACCAAGTTTGGTAAGCAGGAAGTATCTGCTGAGGAGAGGGTAGGCTGAGCTTGGCATGCAGGAAAGGGACTGGTGAGTAGAAAGCCTTGGTCCACGACTGGTGAGTAGGAATCATTAGCTGAAGTTTCAGCAACTTTCCCGAGGGTTACAGCCAATGGCATCCTATTCACATGCTGCTGGTCCATAATTCGAAGCTGCGTTTCAGTCTATGTGGGAGCTCATTTGCTTCTAGCTCACCCTTACTCTTAAGAGGCAACACCTTTGGGTAATAAACCAAATGGGAGACATTTAGCAGGGCTCCCTCTCATGGTATGTCTTGGACTCCAATTTTTGTCCTCCCAGCTCTGAAAGACTGGAAAAAACAGCATCTTCCAAGACTGGATTGGTAAATCCAGGTATAGCAAAAGTGGCCTCAAAATGACAGACTCTTTTCTGGGAACTTGGGTCCATAATTCATTACTGTGTTAACTCTTTGATGGCTTCGAGCTAATTAAAATGTGTGCATGTGTACAAGTATATAAGGTACCTATCTAAATTTCTATCTATTTATCTATCATCCACCATCTATCCATATCTATCATGAATCATCTTCAACAGAAAAGTTGTTCTTAATTACCCAGTTCTCCATTCTTGGTGGTAGAAGTCTGAGACTTAAGGACCACTGTGGGAGCATTGAGTCCTCATGTCCTTGATCTAGGAGCTTGAGTAAGTTCAGAGATTCTCAAGTTGAGGTAGGTTGAAGGTTAGACTCTTGAATTATATCTGGACTTCTGAATTGGTTTAAATGCTGGAGAGCCCTTAAACTGCACAAGAAGGGTATTAGCAAACCCATCTGAGGGTGTGAGGGTTGGGGAAGTCTGTGTCGAGGGAGCTCAAGAGAAATTTGATACGAATTTTCCCTTTTTGACAATTTTGTGAGAGGCTAGCCCTGGCATTTAGATGAAAACAAAAATGTTTCATGATATTTTTCCAATTCCAAGGTAGTTGAAAAGATAGGTGAATGATTATCCTCATTGGGATGCTTTGGATAAAATTTATCTTTAGTAAGAGCAATAATACCTTAAGACTGTTACATTTTTTTTTCTTCTAGCACCTTTATCCATCATCCATCTAGATAGTCCCAATGAGTAATTCATAAATTTTGGAGGAAGTTAAGTATTTGTAGAAAACATATTGTTACTCAGGTGTATTTAATCTCATATTCAACCAAGTAGAAAAGCAATTCAATTAATCTTTTATCTTATAAAAATTTTGGGGGGTAAATAAGATATTGCTTTTATTCTATATACATATACATGTGGATTTAATATTATTTATTACTATAATATATCGTCGTATTTTCAATGTTGTACTGTTACCCACTGTCTTATATCAAGAACCAAGTGACCTAATCTTTGGTGGTCCTCATTTACCACCAAGAAATATTCTGAGGAAATATTTCTCCCCTTTGTTTACCACAGGGTGGTTTTGGTATTGTTACCAAATATTTTTTATATATTTTTTCATAACGATGCTTTTTCAGTTTAAAATTAGCTAGAGCACATGATATTTTAAGGAGCTTTGTTTCCAAGAGGAATGTCTTTTCCTGAAAATAGTTACCACTGGAGGCATCAAAAATGTGTTTGTCTTAAAATTAGCTCTAAAAACACATATTTAAGTTATTTAATCTGAAATATAATGGATTTGCCTGAAAAACAAAAATGACACTTTTCCTTTGGAACTTCAGATATAACACAGCTTCTCAGAAGTCAAGAGAAGCTCTAGTTTGCGAACAATGCTGTCCTTACCTTTACTCTAGGAAGACACTAAATTTGCTTTAGGAATAAGAAACAAAGGCAGAATGTTATTGTCTTAGTAATATTTTCACTAGATTATTTAAGAAGAATTTCTTATTTTTAAAATATTTCTAAGGATTAATTTAACAATAACAGCCATCTTCCAAACACCAACTTTAAAATTAATTTCTGTGAGTATTAAATTTACTTAGAGCATAGGTCATTAGAAAAAGATGAAATAGAATACAAAGCAATAATGTTGATTCAGTGGTAGGTATTTTCAGTTGGAAAAAAACATGTTTTATTTCAACATGAATCAGCTTTAAATTTTAGGTTCAGACATTGATGAAGGTCAAAAGGTTAGTGATTCATTTCCTGTCACTATGCTGCTTGTTATAAAGATTTCTGGAAGTAACTGACAATGAAAATAATCATGTAAATTTCTTGTTTCTGTGGCATGAGCAAATATAACATAGGCCCAATACCATGAAGTGTTTTGATTATTAGAAATCTTCATAGCATACGAGTGAGAGGACCAAAAATATAGCACTTTATTTTCCCAGACATTCACAAATATGATGCAAGGGAAAGAAGGTAAGATAAACATGTAAGGTCTGGTCATGGTAGGATGTATCTTTTCATCCATACATATGTGAATATTTTTTGATACTTAATGATGTTATATCGGCTTTAGCTTTCTCTTATAACAGTTTCTGTCCTCTTTAGGTTAACTTTATTTTTCTAAAAGTACATTATAATAGACTTCTTCTGTGGCTAATATTTCCTATCATATTTTTGGATTAAGATTTATCTAACTTAGAGCAATGAGATATTAATTCTCTAAGTTCTTATATAGGCTAGATATTTGTCAAGGCCATGAAGATTGAAATTTACATGGCAGGCAAACTTTCTAATACCTTCTTGAAAATGCCCTTCCTTTTAAATCTCTCTACTGGAAATGAGAGAACCATGCCCCTTTGCAAGTGAGGTGGCCTGGAAAAGAGAAAAGAGTACAGATCTCAGTGATTCTGAATTCTGGTCATTTATCTAGCTGAAAAGATATATGTGAATCATTTAACTTCCATATATCTCCTAGGTAAGAGGGAGACTAAGAATAGTGAGTCCACTGAAAAAATTTAAATTCTATTAAGTTTGTAAAACATTCAGTATAATGCCTGGAATAAAATGACTGTTTATGAAATACCTGAGATCGTTTTTATTAATACATTTTCTGGTTCGTGGAAAGTGAAATTTAAGGTGGGTACACTTGTAAGACTTCACAATAGCATCTCTTTAGCAAGGGCTTGCTTCTAACAGACTTGTTTTGTCTATGAATTGATGGATAGCTAGTCTACGCAGTCACTGGTGTTCATGTATGAAGTGTGCTCCTGGTAAACTACTTTTGGAGAAGAGTATGTAGATAACTGGACCACAGTTCTATCAGTTCCAAATTTTACTTCAGAATACTTTTTCTTAATTTTATATTTAATATTATTAAACATCTGTAGCATGGTATCAAAATTGGCCCAAATGGTTTCTTCACTCTTTGAATATCTGTTCTCAGGAAGACAATAGTGTTACAATAGAGAAATGGTTTCAGGTAGAAACTTCTGCAGCAGTGTATATAAACTCATCCAGAACAGTGTAGATCTGAGACCAAAATTGTTTCAGAAATTTTCATAGTTTGTTACTCATTAACTTTTTAAAAGTACATACTAAAAGCTAATTTTAAATCCAGCCTTTATTGATTCATTCGTTATGTGCCAAAATAGGACTTTTAGTAATTCTGAGATGTACTCAGAAATAATGAAACTTGACTAAACACATGCAGTGCCTAAACTTTGGTCTTTGAAAAGTTTAACATGCACAGCTGGGTCTTGTTATTGGTGCCAGTGGAATTTGTAGCACTATCTGTTTTATGATGCGTCCATACCTACTTTTACCTTATAAGGTAAAGTCTCAAACTCTAAATGTGTATTATACATAGGCCTATGTTTAGCAGCAAAATAATGATTTTTGCAAGCCAAAGACAAACAGAAATTCAGTCTCTAAATGCTGTTTTTGAAAAGCAGTGTCTAAATATTTGCTGCCCAATGTCATCATAATGTTGTTGATTAAGATAATTCCAGCCTGTTTTTATAAAGCCATTATATAAAGCCAGATTTCTATTTTTAATACATCTAAAATACTTGTATATATAACTTAGACTAAAATAAAATGAAAGCTTAAGTATTGTAAGGATATTGATGAGGCGGTTCAATTTCATTAAAGTTTATATTTAAAGTCATGCCCCTAAATCTGACTTTCCTCAGTGTTAAGGAATTTTTCAAATAACAAGTCACATTAAAAAAATAAAACTTCTAATTAACCTGTTTATAACTGATACTCTTCAAGAAGCTTCATGACCCATAGATGTTTCTTCCTCTCTTATAGCTGTCTTGACCATGAGGGATTGGATCCCCTAAGAGGCCATTTTTGTGTCATATGACCCAGGCTTCTTGGCCATGGCTGAGTGATGGGGAAGTACCAGGCCTAAGCTGTCCTATCAGTGTTTTTCTCCTAATTTGGTTGTTGTTTCTTTTAAAATAGGTCAGGGAAACAATTTTTCATAGGAGACCTTGGTGGCCTCTATCATGGCAAGGGTCAGGGCACAATTAAGATAAAGCAGCCAACAAGCCAAGAGGGGTGGAAAAGAGCTCTTCTGTATTTGAGTCCCTCTGTCTAGATTTTTTGAGGACTAAATAAAACCCTATCTTTCCTTAGGGTTGAAAATTGAGTATCTAAAAAACTTCTCTTTTCCCAAATTATTTTCACTATAGCATTGTTCAGTAAGTATAGTAATCGAAATAGTTATGGCTGATTCAAAAACCATGAATAAGACTTGCACTAGTTACCTATCTAAAATAAAATCTATTCCATCACTTGCCCCTCTTATTCTGAAAAATTATACACCTTTATATTTGATTGGTTGTCTATTTCACTCCACTAGAACATAAGCCTACAAGGGCATGCTTTTTCTTTGTTCATCATCATTCTTATTGTGTCTAAACTAGTGAAAGGCACATGGCAGACTTTCAGTAAACATTGGTAGTAAATAAATTACCTAAATTTAAAGATAGTAGTCATCAATAAATCCCTTTTCTGAGGGAAGGGAAGAGGTATTTGTCTCTGTGAAATATGAGTGGATTAAAAAAATGAGTGTGTGTGCATGTGAGTGTGTTTGAACTGATAAATAAGAGGATTAAAAATAGAAATAATCTTTTTAATTAATGATGGATGACTCCTATGACTTGGCTAACCTACATCCTTTGTATCTTTGCTAATTTGAATTTTTTTAATGAAGAAGACTTTCCTAAACCCCCAATTAGATTAAGGCTGTTAAGTGCTTTCTCATCAGAGGAAATATACATTGTATTGACTTTGCTTATTTGCTCATCTGCCTCTCTGTACTCTACAATTTCCTCCACTTCTAACACCTCCACCTCCACCACCATCATCTTTATCACTACAACCATCACCACTATCACCACCATCATGACCACCACCACCATCACTATTATCATCACCATTACCATCACCTTCACCATTACCATCATCACCATCATCACCACCATCACTATCACTTTTAAAGAGTGTAAGTCCCTTGAGATCAGGCGTCATGTGCTAGCATGCAAACAAGGATCGTTTTTGAAGAATAATGCTTGAATGTGTATCAGAGTTTGAAGTAGAACTATATGGTTAATATCTCTAAAATTTAAATGAAAAAATTTCCTTATGAGATTCTAGTCTTTTTCTCTTTAGGAAAAAAATTACTTGAATTTACAAATTTTTTATTTCAACTGTTTGTAGATGTTATTGTGATTAATGTAATACAATTTTATTATTATTTTTTTTATTTGGTTTCAAGTATATAGTACATTGGTTAGACATTTATATAGTTCATAAAATGATCCCCCCAAATGCATCCTCCCTCCCCTGACCCTCCATCTAGCCATCATAATGATAACTGCATTCCCTATGCTGTGCTCCCCATCCCTATGACCATCCTTCAGCTACTAATTTATACTTCTTTAACCCTTCACCCCATTCTCCCAGCCCCCTAAACTCCCCTCCTCTTTATCTGACACCAAATTGTCCACTATATTTGTGAGTCTGTTTTTGAGTAGTTTCTTCTTTTTATTCCTTAGATTCCACATATAAGTGAAATAATATATTCTTTATCTTTCTCTGTCTGACTTAAATACCTTCTAGGTCTGTCAAAGCAATACCTTTTTCCATCCCCTTCCCTTTCATGTGTAGGGGTTTTGTTTTCTTATCCTTTCAGCCAGTGTATCTTTTGGTTGGAGCACTTAATTCTTTTCCATTTAAGGTACTTATTGATAGGAATGTAGTTGTTATCATTCTTTACTGCTGTTTGTGATACGTTTTTTTCTTCTTAAAGTAGTCCCTCCAACTTTTCCTGTAATACTGGCTTGGTGGTGACAAATTCCTTTAGCTTATTTTTGTCTGGGAAGCTCTATCTGTCCTTCAGCTCTAAATGATAGCTTTGCTGGATAAATAATTCTTGGTTGTAGATCCTGGGTTCTCATCCTGTCAAATATTTTTTGCCATGTCCTTCTGTCCTGCATGGTTTCCTTTGAGAAATCAGCTGCCAGTCTTATGGGTGTTCCCTTATAAGTAAGTATCTGTTTTTCTCTTCCTGCTTTTAATATTCTTTCTTTGCATTTAAAGTTTGGCATTTTAATTATGATGTGCCTTGCTGTGGGCCTCTTTAGATCCCAGATTTTTGGAATTCCTTGAGGTTCCTGGGTTTTATGTCCATTTCCTTCACCAGGTTAGGAAAGTTTTCCATCATTATTTCTTCAAACAGCTGTTCAGCATCTTGATTTTCTTCAGTTACACCGATCAGACAGATATTTGCAGCCTCAATAGTATTCCACATCATCCTTAAATTATTTTTATAGTCTTGGCATTTTTTTCCTTGCCATTTTGATTGAGTGTCCTTGGCTTTCCCATTCTCTAGTTAGGGCATTTGATCCTTTTCTTTATTCACTTTGCTTATTCCTTTGCTTATTACATTTGATATACTTCTCATCTCAGATAATGTGTTCTTCATTTCAGACTGGTTCTCTTTTATAATTGCCGTTTTCATTTTTGGTTTTTATCTCTTTGTTGAAGTTCTCTACACTTCCCAAAAGATCAATGAGCATCTTTGTAACCAGTGTTTTGAACTCTGCATCTGTCAGATTACTTGACTCCATTATATCTGGATCTCTGTTGTGTCCTCTCATATGGTTTCTGCTTCTTTGTCTTCCCATTTTGGCTGCCTTTCCATGTTGTTTCTATGTATTAAGCAAAGCTCCTAAGTCTCTCAGTCTTATTACTGTGGATTTTTGAAAAGAGTGTCCATTGGCACAGTCCTGAGAGGGGTTCAGCTATGTGCCAAATTTAGTTCCAGCTACCTCTCTACCCCTCCGGGGCCACCTGTTAAGATTCAGTAAGCAATCCACAGATGCTGTGCTTAGAGTTGCCTCTAAAAGCTACACCAGAAACCAAGGCCAGCTGCCACCAGTGTGAGACTAGGCGCTGCTTAACAAGGAGCACCTGACTTGCTGAGGCTATACCTGGATGTGGCTTGGGTGGGGCCCGAGTTGGGGGAGGCAGGGTTTTAGGGAATCTCCTGGGCAGAACGACCTGTTATTCAGTTTGATGACCTCATGGCTATGGCGGCACTGTGTCTGTCTGCATACTGGTAGCAGGGAAGGCTCAACAGAGAACAATGGATACCACCGGCAGTTCTGTATCTAGTGAGTCTCCCCTAGGCCCACATGCTGACAATGTCTCCCTGTAAGTCCCTGGTGCCCCCTGCGCCACAGCCAAATCCGCACTGGTGCTCAGAGTGAGCACATCTGTCACCGCGAAAATCTGCTCGAGGACTTGGCCCCTTTGAGGGGCATCTACCACAGCCACAGCCTCTGCCTCACTCAGCTGCTCGAGACAAGGCAGCCCCGCATCCTCGCCTTGTTCTACCTTCTGCCATTGTAGGGTGCTTTCTTGGATTTCTCCCTAGTTGTATGACTTGTTCCCCTAAATCCCAGGCAATTTTTCCTTGCTGCTGCTCCTTGTTTCTGTCAAAACTTTGATTTGGTTGCCAGAGGGATGAACAGAGCTCCTATCATCTATGCCATTTTTTTTCTCCTCCTGGATATCTTTATCTTTTGCTTTGATGCTGGATTACCCTAAATTGGGGTGGCAGGCAGTGCAGCAGGGATGATGACTAGTTTTTAAAATACACTCATTAAATAAAAAAAATACACCCATATCTAAGGGAAGAATGATTTGCCACACTTTTTTTTTTTTTTTGGTAATTTTTCCTCCATACAATAGTTCTTTTCTTTGATGCCTAAATTCCTAATACAATTCTTGTTGTATTAAATGCAATTAATACATGCATTTCATACATTCATTCATTCACTTATCAAGAAACTTTTGAGTGCTTTCAGGCCCATAAGTATTTATGCAGCTCTTCTTAATTGGTTACTGTTTCTTCACCTGTTTCCTTTCACATTTTTTATGCCTACCCTAGGTTAGAGTACTTGCTCTGCTATTTGGGGGCAATCATTTCTTATCTGGGAAAACCCAGCTTGCAAGTAGCTTCTACCTGGTTCTAAATACTTTACACAATCACATTGTAGGGTTATGCACAGATATGAGTTTTTCATTTTCTTTCTTTCTTTCTTTCTTTCTTTCTTTCTTTCTTTCTTTCTTTCTTTCTTTCTTTCTTTTTTTTTTAATATATATCACTCTGTTTTCATGCTTTGGCAACACTTCACTAGTCAATGGCTGAATGTAGTCATCTCAGACCCTTTCTTCTCATCTTTTTGTTTTAATTATATAGTTAGTAAATATATGTGAACCATCCATAAGCACAGTAGGAATAAAATGAAGCAAGCTTGGTTCAGGCTCCTCAGAACCTCATATTACAATTTTATTCATCTGTCCTCAGTTATGTCTGCGAGACTCCATTAACATTCTATGCTAGACTGCTACCTTCTTGGTTTGGAGTTTCAGACTCCCACAACCATTAGATTTTGTCATTTCATAAGTTTGACAAGGATTTTGTTATTTCTTACTGTTGGCTATAGGATTTTGGTACATGTTGAGTTAGATGACCCTTTTCTAGGACTGAATTCTGTATATTCTTTGATCACTCACTAAAATAAACTGATAAAAAAGGCCAATCCAAGATAATCAATTTATATGATGCCAATTATCTTCATATTTGGGAGCATCTTTGTTAGGTTTTTCATCTATATTTTTTAATTTAGTTTTAAATGTTCTATCTGTATCTTTCTTTTTCACTTGTGGTAGAAAATCTTATCTAATCACAAATTTTATGACTTTGGTCAGGGCCCATCTTGAAGAGTGGGTGTGATGAGGAGACAGAGACTTGACCTGCCATGACAATTTAGGATATAAATGATATTTGGGAGATTCTTGCTTGCAAAGGACATGTTGAAAATTCCACTGTCAGGGAACTCTTACGACAATTTTTACAAAGGTTTGTGTTAAGTAATTTTCAGATGGAAATTTTCTTTATCATCTTAGGAATTTTATTCTGTGTTCTCAACACATACATTACATAGGTTCTGTGACCCACAATACAAGGACTGTGATTTTTTTTAGATATGAAGTACAACAGTAAATTGTCCTCAGCTTATAAAATTTGAAAATAAAATTATTTAAACATCTGAATAGAGAAAACACAAAATAGCATAGAATATCATCTTCTAAAAGAAATATTTAAAGAATCGAGCACCTAAGAAATATTTGAAATCTGGTAACTAAATCCTAGCGTATTATTAAGACTTAATTATGATCTAGTCTTTGACAGTCAATCAGTGTTTGTTTAACTCACCCTGAAACATGTCTTTGAACCAAATCTTTGCCATGAGTAGGATTTAACTCCCACTTCTTTAGAGCAATGCAGCATCAAACTTCTTTTAGATTACTTCCCTTAGCTAATATAAGCAGCTTATTTTCCTTCTTAGACTGAGTTATTTAAATGAATGACATTTGTTTGCATGTCCAGGTATTTAATTTTTAGAAAATCTGTATTGCTTTCTCAATATCTTCTCTGTCCTTTTCTCTCTTAAGAGCTAAAAGAAAAAATTAGAGAAAGGGACAATATAGGGGTTCTCTATTCTGAAAATATAGGATGATTAGTTATATCTACTCAAAGTGAAGTAATTTCCATGTTATTATTATATAAGAGTTAAATTTTCTCCCATCTAATAATAGTTATCTTTAGTTAAATAGATTGGCTAGGGTAGCTCAAATCATACAATAAAAATTCTCTTTAATAAGAAATACTACTCACAAACTAATTTTTATACACCTGTTTGCAAAAAGACTCAATCCTGTTTCTTATATACAAAGGTAAGACAAATAATAATCAGAATCCAATTTTATAGCACAGACATAACTACCTTGGTAAATTAAATTATTAGAAAAATGTTAAGAGAGAGCCAGTTAGGAACAGGGCAGGAATAGACCCAAGGTGGAGACAGAAGTCCTGAATTTTAGAAACCATTTCAGAAAAAGAAGACTGGAGAGGGGGCAAAGATGAGAAGGTGAAACCAAGATTTAGGGGACCAAACATGCTCAAAGTCCCTCAAGTAAAGTGGACCTCAAAGATAGTCTTAGCTCTTTCTCAACCTTTGCAGTGTCTCTCCCTGCATCTAATTTATCAGAACTTACCTACGTAGTGATATGTTAAAAAGATACAAGAAACATCAATCTCTGTTGCTTAATCAGGGTTATTATTTAAATAGTTTCCATTTATTGAGTGACATCTCAAAGATATATCATTCACTTAATGTCTTAATGTGTATTACTATATTAGAATCTTATTTAAAATACTCTGTGAAAAAATAAATGAAAAATAATAAAAAATAAAAACCCTGTGAAGTAATATTTCCCCAGCACTAAAGATGATACTGAAGCTCAGAGAGGATAAATCTGAGCCTATGGCCACAGTGCAAGTAAGTGAAAGATCGGGAACCTGAGACCAAATCAGACTGACTCCAATTCCACGCTCTTAACCAAATCTTTTGATCATTCTCACATTGACACTGCATGTCAAGGTCCATTCACAGCTTCCTTGTCTGCCTTCCACTAACATACTTACAGAAAAAGACAATAAATACAATCAAAACCAAAAATACTAAGTGAATCTTTCTAATGATTGGTGTCGGCCAAAGCAGTTTTTTCTTTCAATCCCTTTTTAGACACAGCTCAACTTTAATGTTTTAAATATACAAATTTGGAGTTCAATTCAAATATCTCCAAGACTAAAACAAATGAATAAATCAGGAAGCATAATGGCTTTTGGAAAACATCCAGTTGTAATAAATCTGTCATGACCTACTAAAGGATACATTACATTAAAGAAGCAAACTTTGATGTTTTGCCAAGTATCAAAATATGCAAATATTGCTTGTGCTGCACATATATGAGAAATGTTGATGACAGGGCTATTTTAAAGACTCTGCAAATATCCTTTTTTGGAAATAATTTGTTTCTGTAGCAACCTTAAGATGATAGCAACTCATATGCTCATTTTAAAACACCCGTGGATGTCATGGATGGGTTGAACTTCAATGTTTAACTTGGGGAACATTTATTCTTGTGGGCAGAGAACTAGGTTGGAGTTCTGACTTTGGTACTTTTAACATGTGTAAATTTCAGAAAATTTTCTAATTTCTCTGAGCTTTAATGTTATCATTTGTATATTTGTCAAAATAATACCTTCTTCACAAATTTGTTGGGAGGATTAAATGGGGTCATGGGTAAAAATGCCTCATGCATTTTAAGTGCTCCATGATGCCTACCTTTAAGAATTGCTGTGCAGGTTAAATGGGATCATTTGCATGGACATAAAATAATTCTTATTTTATGCTAATTATATGAATTATGTCAGATATGATTGTCACCATAGAAAAGATTTATTGTAGGTATGTGATAAAGTTATAGGAAGGACAGAGAGAAGGCAGAAAGAGGGGATGGTTAATTCTTACCTACTTTAGAAAGGGGTTTAAGAAATTTTTCATAGAGACGTTCATAATGGAGCTGAACTGTAAACAATGAGTAGATGTTCTCAAGCAAAAAAGGAAGGTAGAAAATTTCACCAAAAAAAAAAAAATGGACCAGCTTGATAAAATTCTCAGAGATGTAACACCTTGAAAGTACCCAGGAAACTTCAGTGTCGGTAGTGACAGATGGAGGATAAAAAAGAGGGGAATTCAAAGCAATAAGTCTGATAAGGTAGACATGGAGGACCATGAAGCCTCCAGCGCACCAACCTGAGAAGACTGTGTTTACTATTTAGGCGTGGGGAGCATGCGAAATGACAGTGGGCGTCATGAGCTGATTAGATTACTAAAAAATTTTATTCAAAGCCAAGTAGATGATGGATTGGGTGTGTGTGGGAAAGGGGTAAGTCGAGGTGCACAGAGAGCACTTGGGCTAAAATTGTATAGTCCACGAGCAAGATGAAGAGATTTCGCCTTCAAATATCTGGAGAGGAGATAGGTAGAGATTGAGAAGGTCATTTGTAACAGAATTCACAAGATGTGGTTGAAAGGAATGAGAAGAAGAGCCTGGAGGCCATTCTGACATGGAAGCATATTTGATACTACTCATTAAGAGAAAAAGCCCAGAATTTGGGGGGAAAGTTGACGAATTCAGTTTTAGACTAGTTTAATTTTTGATGCCTGGGAGATATACAGATATGATGTCTGGTTGAAAACTGGAGTTGTGAGTCTGGAATTAATACTTGTTGAACTAATGCTTATATAGAGCAAAAAGCCTTGCTGAGAATACCAATATATATATATACACATACATACATATATATATATATATAAATACCATTTTGAGGATAGAGTTACAGGTTAAGTTTAGTATTATGTCACAATTTTATAAATATCCACAGAAAGAGATAGAATAAAAGGCTTTGTCAATGTTATAATGCAATTTGATATAATTTTAAGATCATTGTACAAAGTACTTCATTACTGTGTGATTATATTAACAGGAAAATCCTGAAATAATATTATCTTAAATTTATTATTTACAATGAACCAGGTTCTGTTTCTGGTGTTCTGTATTATTTTATTTAATTCTCACAACAACTTTGAGAAGTGACTAATTCCAGATGAGGAATTCAGGGGAAGAGAGATTAAATAACTTCACCAGACTGTACAGAGATAAAGCTTGTTTCCAAAACCCAAGAAACCTGAGTCCAGAGCCCACACTCCATTAGCCACTAGGCTGTATATATTTCTCAGATATTTCCAAAAGGCTTTATATAATAGTTTCTTTTTTTTTTTTTTATTAGATCACATCGCACAAATTAGTACAGGTGACAATTTGAATCATTTACAGCAATGTTTACAGCAAATAAAGGCCAGTTAGCATCATTATACAAAAAATTAATAATGTACCCAATCTCAGTAATGACTATATTTACCCATATCTAACATTCAGGAAAAAACAAAAATATCAGCAACTTTTTTTCTATTACTCAAAGATGTCTAGATGGTTAGCAGAGAAATGCTGACACAATTCAATGGAAAAAGGAAATTGAGAATAGAGGCATTTTCAAAAATATTTTTATTAAGCAAACATTTGTTTTCTAAATTATACAAACTTTTCTTAACAGACTCGATTATTTTTAAATTATTTTATGTTAATTATATGAATTATGTTAGTTTAGGGAGCATTATGCCTTTGCAAAGATCTGCTTAATATATTATAACTTGTTTTTGCTAAGCATAAAAATTCTTTTTTAGATGGAAATGGTTAGCCTACCATTTAAGGCAATATCAGCCTAAAATAGCAATCAGTTCCTGACTTAAGCAATTGCTTCATATTGTAGCTATTACATTCTAATTAAATATTCCTCCTCCTATTCTTTGATTTAACTTTCCTGAAAATGTCAAATACCCCATCCTGTAGAGCAGTATTTTGCTGTATGGATATGATAATTGAAAACAGTGATTTACTTAAATTATCTCTAGTATACAGACTAGAACCTGTTAAATTACATGTATCTCATCAGATTAAATATCCACCTAAAACTCATAGCATTAAAGAAATCTGTTTAGGGCAATCTCCATAACAATGGAGGTTTCTTACATATTCATGAATTTCATCTTTCTCTTTATAACCCATGGAACTCATCTATTGTTTTACTGAAACTTTTCTTTAGCCCATTTAATTTTTCAGGTAGGTGTATTGAGGTAATTTTATTACTTTCAGTATTTCATAAATAGTGTTGCTTTTGATTTCAATCAAACTTCAAAAGATATTCCCTAGTTTTGTTGTTCTAAAATTTAGTGACTCAGCCATGTTTGCTCTGTTCAATAAGTTAATGGTTTTATATATTTTATCTTATCTTCCTTTTAACCTTTATCATTTCTGACTTGTGAGATCTAATTATTCCTGGCCTTTCCTCATGGAAGGCTCAACTT
>CM053508.1:19500773-19565297 GCA_028627145.1 Eidolon dupreanum
CTGATACATTACGTCCAGTTTTCAACAAAACTACAAGGCATGCTAAAAGTCAAGAAAAAAGAAACAATCTGAAAAGACAAAGCAAGCATCAGAACCAGACTCCGATATGACACAGCCATTGGAATTATCAGACGAAGACAGTCATACTTTGCTACACTGCTTGGCATCATTAGTCATTCCTTGAGGTTTACTGTACCACAAATCCTGACTTGTGTCTGAAGCACTAATAATTACAAAATAAGACCCTCTTAAAAGCCAAGAGTATCTGAACTATTGTATACATGTAGAAATGTCACAGAAACCAATTTTAGGAGTCCTGTAGAGAAATTGTACACTTCTTTATAAAATAGTTGTTATCTAAAGAAAGAGCCAAAAATCTCCCAGGACAAGCCAGACTAAAATTCTAGAGTATAGCATTGTAGAGTGTGCTGTCCTCAGCTTTTTTCTTAAATGTTAGGCTGGGAAGAGGGAAGAGGGAAGGAAATGATGCGCTTGGCATGTTGTAAAGCTACATGTGTCATCACTTTCAGTAGTTTAGAACCTTGCCACAAATATAGTTATCACCACATAGGAAAGGATTTATATTTAATATCATTTCCTCTGGAAACCTCTAGTTTTTCCAGCTAAGATTTATCCTACTGTTCAGTTGTTTTTGTCCACTCTGATTTATTGCTGAGCTCATGAATCATTTGTCTCTCCTATATAAGAAAAAAAAAATCCCTTTCCATTAATTTCAATTTTGTCAGTGACTGGGTGTGACAGTTGATGATAACCTCAGCCATCGGCCGTAAGCCTGAGTCTAGAGAGACTGATGTGTTGAGTACAATGACAGGAATTCAAGTTAGCATGTAACCGAGCTTCTATTTCCCCAGAGATAGTTGTGTGGAAGACAAGGGAAATACGCTGACGTCATTAGTGATGTATTTATAACTGTTGGTACTCCCACCCTCAGTTCCATTGTTGAACTGCCATTGTTCTTTCCATAAGAATCACACTAGGCAGCTTCAAGTTTATACAAATGATTTATTTCCACACTTGCAAGGGTGAGAAATAATTCTTTAAAGCAAGCATTTACTTCAGAAAAAATTCAAATAGGTCTTACGAGGATATGGGATGGGGAATGCAATCTAAGACTATTCTAAAATACACAATGCAGTGTACATGTGACGTATTACTGAATTGTACACTATATAATTTTATTAACCATGTCACCCCAATAAATTTAATAAAAAGGTCTTAAATAAGCTTTTCTAAATAAAACCACATTTTATTAAAGTCAATATTGTTCACAGCTACCAGTGTAGCAAATTAAAGGACTTATTTAAACTGTGGATGTATTGAGCCCTTTATTATAAGGAACACATATATAGTAATAATAACACTAATGATGATTTTACTAATTTTATATTGTCTTTGTATTCAGTTACGAATAAAGGGGTTGGTTTTATTGTATTTCCGATCAGATGACCACCTCAAAATTTTTAGGATCAATCAAATAAATGCACTTTTAGCTCTATAAAACTTTTAAAACATATCTCAGTCAAAGATATCTGGTGAACTTCTAACTTTCTAAGTAACAGAATAGAGTACTGGTCATGAGAGAATATTTAACCGCTTTTGTCCTAAAAGTATCTAAGCCTTAACTAGACTACTTAATGGTGTTTTGCAAGTCACATTCAAACAATTTTGCTTTCAAGGATTAACCTGTATCATTCTCCCCAAGGTATTGCCAGACAAAGTCTTCCAGAATGGTGGAAGAGAGATTTTCTTTTGGTTGAACTAGATTTCTTTTGGGGCTCAAATAAGATTTTTAAATCGAGAATCAATGGTGCTGTGGAAATAACACGTTTGGTTTTGAGAGTCTAAGAAACTTGGCTTCAAATCTCTGCTCTAAAAATAGGATTTAACTTGGCTTTGGATACCCTCATATCCTCCCTGAGATCCACGTCCGTGCTGGAGCTTTGGGATGAAAGCACAGTGCGGTGTTTGGTGGATAGTAAGGTGCTCAAAACCTGCTGCTTCTGCAATTCTCCATGCCTTTATATATTAATGGTTTTTAAGGAAATTTTCACATAAATGATAAATAATGAGGGAATCTGAGGGACTTCGCACCTAATACATGGCTTCTATATTCTCAGTGAAGTGGGGTCTTGTCAAGACTGTCAAATGTATTGAAAATTGAAATGAAGGTTTAGAATCGCTTTTGTGCCCCTGTCTACATGAGTTTGATATCTGTATCATAAGAATATTGATGTTCTAATTTCTTTTGTTCCTGCTCAGGACTTGTGACAGTCACATCTCTACATTTTACTGCTAAAAAACCCACAGCCAAATAGTTGGTGAGATGAAGTTAATGCAAGTGAAAGTAAGAGAAGAAATATATTTTTAAAAATCATTTATAATGTTCTCACAAAGCTAAAAATATACTTTTAGAGGTAAGACATCGAGATTGCCTGTTCTTCATTGGATCTATTTATTCACTCATTTGTTTGGCAAACATTCAACATGTATCTGAAGATACAAAGATAAATAAGATAATGTCTATATATGACAAAATAGACAAACTAAATCAAATTAGTAAATACTTTTTAGTTTATCACTTGCTTATTAAAATTCTGTTTATTTTTAAGCACTTAATGGAGGAGGAAAGACAAACAATAAGTGACAATGTCATACAGTCTGTGATATTAACCATATATAGCCATACAGATGTGTCACTTGAATTTCTCTTCAAGAGAAAACCTGATACATTTAGGTAACAGCCTCCAATTGCAGCAACTTTGGAATCTGTTAAGAGCATTTGAGCTGATGCTACCCTCTCTCTGGATGACCCTCATTAATGAGTGAACACTGGTAGAGTAGTAAGGCCTGGCCACTGACCAATGCGAAGCTCTTCTGTGGCATTCTCTGCAGTGAAGCTCTTCTATGGCAGTCTGCAGTGGAGTTCCTCAGGCCGGCTCAGACTGTCTCAGAGCTGCACTGTAGTTCCAGACTCTTCCTACACAGTCTTCTTTCCTTCGCTCTCTCCTTTTTCAGGGATTTAAATGTGAGATTCAGAAAAGAGTGGTTAGTCCCTCCCTGATGATAAAAGATAGATGTGTTAAAATTCAAGAACCTGGTTTCTTAACATGTGAAGAAAATGCAACTGTATTAAGATAAAATGAAGTCCAATGCGGTTGATATTAAGATGGGGAGAGAATCGATGCAACAAATAAGTCTGTGATGGTTCGAAATCTCGGCTAAATCTCTGCCCTTCTCACACTTCAGTAGTTCACCACTTCCTTGGATTGTAGGAGTAAATAATCTCCCTTTTATTCTAAGTCAGTTCAAGTGGGGTTTTCTTTCACTTGCCATGAGAATGTTCTGACCAGTACAGCTGAATGATGTTGAAGCTTGCCAACAAATGGAAGAGTGATGAGGTCAAGGGAGATTTCTTTTTAAGATGAGAAAGACTTGAGCATGGGAAAGCCAGTTGAAAGAAGGAGGGAGCAAGAATACAGTAGAATAATATGTATGAGTGATGGGATGGGGTCACTGGAAGCAAAGGGAAAGGAATCTAAAACACAATGGAGAGGCTAACCTTGAATGGAAGGAAAGACTGCTCTTCCATCCAGACAGAAGGAATGAGGGAGTGGAGTGGGAACAGATGTCAACACATTTAGGGTTTACCTATGAGAAAGTAAGTTGAAAAGATCTTATTGTTGATTTTCATTTTCTCAGGAAATACCATTTGATGTGTGAAAGGGGGTGTGGTTATGTAGGACATTTTAAGACAAGTCAAAGTTTAGCATAGCTGGGGAGATAAAGGTCAAAATGATTTCATTAGGAGCTTGCAGACCAGCACTGAGTGAAGATGATAAGTGTCGGGAGTCTCCATTGGCTTGGCTGTTCTGGTTTTCCAGCAGTGCTGGGCAGCCATCTGCTACATTGATCCAGAGTTGATTTAAATCTTTACAATTACTTACAGCAGTTTTAGGTTTATAGTGCAATTGAGCTGAAAGTGCCCATATACTGCTCCTGCTCCACACTGCTTCTCCATCATCAGCATTCTCCACCAGGCCAGTACATTTGTCATAATCAATGAATCTACATTGACACATTATTATAACCAAAGTCCAAACAGTACATCAGGATTCACTGTTGCTGTACATTCTATGAGTTTTGACAACTGTATACTGACATGTATTATACAGAGTGGTTTTCCTGCCCTAAAAATTCTCTGTGCTACACCTGTTCATCCTTTTCCCTCCAACCACTGGCAATCTCTGATCTTTTCACTGTCTCCATAGTTTTGCCTTTTCCAGAATGTTATATAGTGAGAATTGTGCAGTATGTAACCTTTTAATACTAGCTTCTTTCACTTAGCAATATGTATTTAAAGTTTCTCCATTTTTTTTCATGGCTTGGTAGTTAATTTCTTTCTATCACTAAATAATGTATCCATTTGACTTTGGGTGGAGAACACACAATGCAATAAATATATGATATATAATTGTACACTTGAAACCTATATAATTTTTTATTAACCAATGTTATCCTAATAAACTTAATAAAATTTTTAAAATAAAAATAAAATTAAAATAAAAAGATTTCCCTTCCTATTTCTCTTTTACTGGCTCTCTTGAAATAAAAAAAATAATGCATCCATGGTAGCAATTAATTTATCCATTCGTTTATTGAAGGACACCTTGGCTGCTTCCACATTTTGGTAATTACAGATAGATCTGCTATGGGTTTTGTGTAAGTTTTTAATGTATTTGAGTAAATACCAAACAGTATGATTGATAGATCACGTGTTAAGAAAATGTTTAGTTGTCAGAAATTGCCAAACTGTCTTTCAAAATAGCTATATCATTTTGCATTTCCAGCAGCAATGAATGAGTTTCCCTTTGCTCCACATCCTCACCATCAAGAGTTGATATTTTGAGAAATGAGTTGAGAGTAATGGAGTATCTCAGAGGTGCCCAGGTAAACACTGCAGGGAATGAAAGCGGAAGGGAGCTGGTTGGGAGAAAATGGGGTGCTTGGTAATTGAACAAAATAGAAATGTAATTGAAAGGGCACAGAATGAGAGTTTTGGTGTCACGTGTCAAGGATAATATTTTTCAAAAAATCAACATAGAAAGGTGGACTGGGGAGTAGGAGGTAGGAGGAGAACAAGAAGAGTAGTGTCAAGCATGTGAAGGGAGGAATTGACAAACAAAACAAGGCAAAGAAGAGGGCTCTAAATTCCATGTAAAAGTCAATCTGGGACGACACAGGTTTTCCAAGTGCCTACTCACACAGATTCTCAGGTTGTTCACAAATGTCGCTAGGTCTTTATATATATATGAGTAGCCAAGTCCTCGAGAAAAGCAAAAGTGGTGGTAAAGCCCATATGGTAATTTAACCCAATACAAATTAAAGTACTATAATAGTTAGTGTTTTTAGGGTAGAAATATTCTGGATGAAGAAAAGTTTTTAATGAGAACAGAGACCCTTTATTAGATAATGTAATTACGTTTTTAAGTAGAAATCCAGTTTCACCCTTAATCTCATGATGCCCTGGACCTATGATGATGTTTATCCTATCAAGAGGTTCTTGTCAGGCTCTGTAGATTGAAATTGTACACTCTGTCACATTGCTGATTTTCATGGATATGCTGCTGGAGGTCTTGGCCTCAGGCAAACTGCATTCCTATGAGGTTAACCCCTGCAAGGTTTTATGGAAAGCATTATACAAGGGACAATGGTTCCAGCTCACCACTTTGTAGGCAGCCCTCATCCTCAGCAGGCAAAGGCATCTTGAAAAAGGCCCTGGATTTCAACTGTAAGAGAAAGAAAGAACATCCATCTTGTATTTTTCATCATCTTTATCATTTGGTTGTTTATCCTTAGAAGTACTTTCAAACAACCAAAAAGTCAACCACTACCTCTAAGCAACACCTCAAAATAATAGAATTTATCAAGTTTGATTTAAATTTAATGACGAAAACTAGATATGAGGAAGCAAAAAATTCCAATAGGTTCTCTCATTGTGAATAGTCAAGTGGTCATTTTCTGAGTGATTGACACACTTAAATGGATCCAATTAAATAAGCTTATTAAGATAAAATATGTATATTACATATTTTTAATATTAGCATATAAAAATATATGTATATATCTGTTATCAATTTATTTCAATATCTAAGAATAAAACAAGTATTCAAGGAAATGAATCAATCTTAAGAGATTGGTAGAACTGGAATACATGGAGAGGAGAAGGCTGTCTATGTACAGCAATTTGAACACGGTATCTTTAGAAGAATGAGGAGACTAGACTCTTGCATTTGTTGGGTTAGAGACCAGTTAAATAAATAAATAGTTTGGGCCAAAAAGTGGAAACTTTAAAAATAGGACAGAGGAATTTATATACAGTATCTCCTTAAAAAGTTTTCGCTTATTGGACTGGCATAAAGAATAGCATGACAGTTGTAAAAGGGATGAATTTGGGGAGATGCTGAAGAAAGGGGTATTAGGTAGGAGTTGATTGCAAGAATCTAGGAACCAAGTAATGAATGTCTGAACTAGGGTGAATGGGATAGGTAAAATGAAAAGAAGAAGACAGATGTAACAATCAATTTATAGGAAAAAAATTAGTTGTTTTCAACTTTCCTTTAAATTAGCATTAAGTAAAAAATAGATGGTCACCCTTTTTAATGTACAATATTTTTAAAACAAACTTCATAATGTGGAGAATGTCACACCTACACAAAAGCAGATAGAATATTGTAATAAGCCCCAATGCACCTATCACCCAACATCAACATACAATCAATCCTGTCCCTACCTATAGTGCCATCTACTTCACTCTAGTTTTTATACATCATTTGCAATACTAATAATCAACAGTGGTCATGATAAATTTTATTTAACTTTTACTTCAAAAATCCTATTGCATTTTTATTATTTTCTCGAATTTTATCAATGTTATAAAATAGTTTATTTTATTTGTAGTGCACACGTTCATTTTAAATAAAGATTTGAGATCAAGAAATGAATAAACATGCAACAGACCTAGCTACATAGCTAAACTTTGAAAAGTTCAAGAAAACGGCTTAAGTTTCTCCTATTTGGGACCAGAATCATTATTTCGCATAATACTTAATTACAGGTAAGACACCTTCATTTATACCTAGTGAAATTGCCTTGCAATCACAGATCCTCAGTAAATATTAACTGATGAAATGACAAAGAAAATTCAAGTAGTGACTGAATTTAAACAAATGACATTGTAACTACTGACATTATTGTTGATGACACTTTTAAATAAATATAAGGAATAGCATATAATTTAAAAAATCACAAGAACTAAAAAAAGGACATATTTATTCCTGAAAAATGTTATATTATTTCCACTTAGAGTTGAAGTCATTGTGATATGAAGACTTCTTTAGCAATTAAAAATGATTTAATGGCAAATCTAGGACTGTGCCTGTATTAGTTTTTTTATTGCTTCCATAATAAATTACCACAAATATAGTGGCTTAAATTGGCACATATTTATTAGTGTACAGTAGATCCTGAGTCCCTCACAGGTCTAATTGAGCTGAAATCAGGTGTTGGCAGGGCTCTTTTCCTTCTGGAGGCTCTAGGAGAAAATGATTTCCTTGCCTCTACCATCTTCTAGAGGCTGTCCACATTTCTTGGCTCATGCTCCCTTCCTCCATTTTTAAAATCAGCAAAGGCAAGTGGAATCTTTTTCAAGCCATACCTGTCTGATTCCCTCTTCTGCCTCTCCTACTTTCACTGACTCATGTGATTAGGTTGAACCCACCCAGTCAGATACTTCGGGGTAATTTTCCATCTCAAAGTCCTTAATTTTTATCATAGCTACAAAGTCTTTTGAGCCATGTAAGGTTACATATTCATTGGTACCAGGTATTAGGAGATGAACATCTTTGGGGGGCCATTATTCTGCCAACAATAGTGTCTTTGTGATTTGAGTGAATAAACTTTTTCCAGTCAGTGTAAATTCAGCTGTAATAATACAATATTGATAAATCACTGAACAATGAATTCTGACACTGTAGAGTGAGTGAGTGTGTGTGTGTGTGTGTGTGTGTGTGTGTGTGTGTGTGTGTCCTTTAAATGTGAATCTATTGCTTTGTGGAAATTTTGAGGCGCTGTTTCCTTTGAACTCCATCTTAAGTGTCCTCCACCAGGCCCACTGAGAGAACAAAGAAAATAATATACTTTGAGAAGAAAAGTTCTCATCACGAGCTTTAAAGTTTGAAAGGCAATGGATTTCTGTGATACAAGAAATAGAGTTAACAGACTGGTATTTTAACATATTTGTTAGAATGCAAGGAGTAAAATCTTGGCATTTATAGGCATATGGCTCATAATTTTGACTATTTTGTTTTATCCTAACAGTCAATACCATGTGATAGATTATAATTTTACTTGGACATCAAAGTTCTATGAAACTGAAAAGCAGAAGTATCACTTAAATTCTCTAAACCTTATTTTCCCAGTCTGTAATAATGCTATTCCAGAAAGCAGTTGAGAATAAATTCCATAGTGCATATAAAGTTCTCAGAGAACCTTAAGTGCATAGTAATCATTCAATAAATATTAACTATTATTTTGCTAGTAAGAAATCCTGGATGAACTTTCCTGTTGGGACTCTTTCATGTTGCTTTATGGTTGTTCACTCATACTCTATTATATATCTTATGGAAGAAAGCATATATTTTGGCAGTATCCATGAATTTGGATAATTTTGAAGGCCTCAGAACAGGGCATATTGATCATAAATATCCACTTAGAACTTCCAGAATGCTGGCCCTTCAAAAGAAATCACCTAGGAGGATTTTTAATGGATTCAGCGCAAGGCCACCTCTTTGTTTTAACTATATTGCTAGGGTTTGTGCCAGTTGTTTTAAAAAATTCTGAAAGGTAGATTCAGTTTTTGGAAAAAGCCAAGATCCATGTGGAGGTCATTCCATTGAATAGAGCAGGCTATTAATATTTTGGACCAATAATGAAGTATGAATGCAGAGTAGCGAATCTCAACCCCTTACTACATATTTGAATTGCCTAAGATGTTTTAAAAATAGAATCGTGTAGATATCACCCCTAGAGATTTATATTCAGTTGTCCAGAGTTAGGGCACATGTATGTGTATCTTTAAAAATATTCACAGATGATTCTAATGCATGGCCCAGGGTGCGAATCATTGCTTTAGCTCAATTAAATCAGAATTTTCATGTCAGAATATCAGGTAATTTTTAAGTCTTCCCAAACTGTGGCCAACATTTAGAAATTTGCTTTACGCTAATGAGACTAAACCAGATCTGAAGATGTTCTACAAAGGTTTGAGCAATGAGTCATCCTCAGGTGAGTGCAGTGAAGGAAGAATTTCATGTTAATGTTTATATTCATGTGTATTTTCCAAAATACCACTATCTTTTTACTTCAGTGTCCCATCTAATCTGAGCACTTTGAGATATGGATTTACAAAATGGTTGTCGGTTGTCTGCAGCTGAAGCACAAGATCTGTGGTGGCAAAACATTGTTCAAAGAAAGGAGGAGAGTGTGGAGGTGGGGAGGAGGGAGTACATGATCCTCCACAGGGTCTGAGGGAGACAAGGAAGAGCATGAGTAATACAGCCCTTCCTATACTCAGCTCTCTTTTGTCATCCTCCATCACGACTCGAAAGTCATACAAATTTGGTAGTACCTCCATGTTTAGTGATTTCCCAACTTTTTGGTTTCTGGACTGGCTCTTGTGAGTGGTAGCAGACAGAGGAGTAAAATAAAAGAGAGAAAGTAAACAGGAATTGAAATTGAAAAGAGAAGTTGATGAGAGATGTCAACTTGCATTGTCACAATACAAATGGTTAAGTGCCCTTATTTATGTGAGTATCATCACTGGTGATCAAATGATTCTTAACACTTTTTTCCTCTCTCTTAGACCCCTCTGAGAATCTGATGAGAGCTATGACTCTCTCCTCTAAAAAAATGCACATGTTCACAGACACAAGAAGATTCATATATCATTTTTTTATAGTCTTCTTAGAGTCATAACTAGAATGTCAAGTATTTCACAACCCCAATCACTGGCTGGTTCTCTCAGTCTCATTGAACTATTAGCTGTAGCTGTGCAAAGCCTCAAGAGTTAAGGCTACTATAATCTTACTTTTTGTGAAAAGTAAGCATTAGGGATAAGTATCAACATTTGGATAAAAAGACTCTTTTCATCTTTTATTTACATTAATTATTTCTGGAGGAGGTTAAAAAATGCCCTAGCATACTGCAGTTTTTGGTGTAAGCAGAGTAATCAAAGTTTAAAAGCGAAGGAAAACAGCCAAGTGCAGGGAGAAGACGGTGATAGGAATGACTAGAGAACTGAATGTAATTTTGTTGTTGTTCAGAATTTTAAAAATTTGTCTTGGAGTTTCCAGCAACCCAATAACAATTAGAACAGCAATGATAAATTAAAGTGTTTCTTCCCAAACATGTTCTGTTCTTTCAGACACTTTTGTAAAAAATAGGAGCTTTAAGAGAATAGTCAGATTATTGGTTTGCTTGTGTTGGAAATATTATGCCTAAATCTTTACACAGGTAAAGGAAATATGAGAAGAGGAACTGTAAATATCTTAACGCGAAAAGTGGGTTCTTAAAATGTAATCACGAAAGACTTTGCTAGAGAAAGTAATGGCATTGTTGATCATAATGACTATCTAGGGCTTGGTAAAAATCAGCCCTCTGGGGCACAAGGATGGTGCACTTGCCCAGGAATCATTTCTTGACCTGCTCAGCTGGGTGGTGTTGAAGTGATGCTTGTCCCCTCTGTCCCCACCCTTCTGAAAGCGCTCTATCTTTCTAACACTGCACAAACTATACTTTTGCAGAATTGAGTGCCTTTGTTTCCACCTCAGTGCAAGCTTCCTTGTGCTACCCCCTACACTGTGTCTAGAGCAGAGCTTAGCACATACGAAGTGCTCAATATGTATTGAAGTAGTATTATGTAACCCTAAATAGTTTGAATTCCCAAAGGGACAGAAAAGATTTTTTTGGATGACACGTCTTATTATTCAAGACTCTTAAGAAATTCTCTAAATAGTCCATCAACTAACAACTGTGGCTTAAAAACCCCAGTTTGTATTTTAGATGTCTTTTTGTAGAGGTATTAAATTAAAGTTTAGCATCTTGTTTCCAACAAGAAAGGCATCCACATACAATTTCTTATAAACATAAGACAAAGATGGTATGCCATAACAGTTGTCTGAACTCAGTTGAAAGATTACTTATATGTAGTATTATATTATACAAAATTAAATATTATATCAATTAAAATAATAAAATATGAATAATTTTCTCCTAACTATTTGCCTACTATAGTAAAATTATCTTTTTTTTTTATTTGAAGGTTGGTTTACCAGAAACCTATGTTTGACAACTCCATTATAATAAGTAACATTACAATGATTTATCCACTAGTTATGGAGAAAGAGATTCTATTCTCTCTGGAATTAGAAGACTTTTATGTGGAGTAAAGAGTAACAGCAGCTCATTTTAATTATACTTGTACTTTATAAAATGCTCTAAATGTATATATAATCTCATTTGATATTAAAAAATCTTGTGAAGTATTTAGTATTTCCCACTTCCACCCCCAATTCGCAGTTAAGAAAACTGAGTTCAAACTCATTTACTTATTCACTCAATAGATATTTACTAAATTTTCATTTTTTACTAGACAAGTACTCTTGGGAAATAGAAAACTGAACAAGACAGACATGTTTACTGGCTTTATGTAATTTATGTGTTAGTGGTAGAGATAGTAAATAAATAATAAAATAAAAATAATGATAAGTTTTATTAAGAATTATGATAGAAATAAAGAGAATACATACTGGCAGATGAAGGAGAATGGAGAATAATAATAAATAGGGCAATTAGCTGAGGCCTTTAGTCACATAGTCAACTGGTCATTGATGAGTCAGGGCCATATTCATGTCTTCTGCCTTCTAAGCTGGTGCTATAAAATTGTAAACTGCTCCCAAAAAAGGTTAAAGATTTTGATAAACGACATTATTTTTTTTTTTCAGGTCCTATATTGACCTTAAAGTTAAATAAACAGGCAAAAGTACCAAGAAGCAGCCTTCACTTACCCTTACACAACTTGGGACACCCTTAGAGTTACTTCAGCCTTTGATATTGTGAAGTGACATCTCACTGGTCCCTAAAGTAGAAGAGTTTAATACCTGTTTCATAAGAAGCTGAGTTACATTTCCTCCCTGTGGTACCAAAGTACCTATTGGTTATATATCTGTAGCATAATTGGACCTTCTATGTCATTACCTCCCTTTTATGAATATTACATTCATACAGCATTTTCATATTACAGGAATATTTTCCGATAAGTGAAAATGAAAGATAAAGTATTTATTTCAAAAGTTAATTCTATAGCCAGGTCTATGGTTCCACTGTAAGAATAGAAGCTCAATTTGCATGCTCAGGATTGCTGTTTGCAAAGACCATTTATTCTTTCTCAACACAGTTGGGAAAGCAGCTGAGAAAAATGGAATCTCAGTTTTTCCAAAGGGTTGTTATAATGACAGGAGTTCAGTACAATAATATCTATTTACTTTTCCCAACACTTGATTACCTCCCCCCGTGACCTTGTGGAGCCTGAGGTAATGCATTCTGCATGGTAGCTTGGGTCTGAGAAGGTTCTAAGAACTTGCTGACAATTACTCATTGTATTTCATTATTTATCACACTGGGGTAACGTGAATCTCTGATGTCCATTTTGCAGGCTGATCTGAGACCCTTGTTCACAAGGGAAGTCATGAGGAACACTTATCCTGCTTTCAAAGCACACCCCCCCCCCCACCTCTACCCTTTTCATTTTATTCAGTAGTGATAAATAGGAGTAGTTTTTATGACTGAAAACTACCATCTTGTTTCCAAGAGTTTGACTCTGTTTTAACCTAATGCATTTTCTGTACATAATGTACCTTGTGTTATCGAAAATTTGAGATATTTGCTCTGGAAAATTTTAACAACTTCAAAATGTAATTGAGCAGCCAGAAATTCTTCTGATGTCAGCTGCATTCCACCAACACCAGAAGCCTGCAAGTATCTGGTGTTGTAAATAAATAATGGACATGATGTTTAAAGATGTTTGAAAAATGTGGTTTTTCTTGACGTGTGTAAAATTAAGTGAAATGTTTCTGTAACATTCCCTTCTTGCCTTTCCAAGCTATGGATTAAGGCAAAGTTCCAAGACTTTTCAGGAACTGGTGTCTCCATTTTCTAGTCAGTTTGTGTAACTCATTAAGATTGTTTGATGTAGAAGTTTAGGAAAGAACATTTGCTTTATTTAAAACTTTTCTTACATCAATACCAGAATTAAATTGTTTTTATATGCATGCTCATTGAGCTCGTGTGATTTAAACTGTGGAGAGTTTGGAATTCTAGGTCCACTGAAAAAGAAGGAATGCCAAATGCAAGAAATAAACAAAGATTTTAGAATATTCCAGTGTCCTGGTGACGGGGCATAAGTACAAATTGGCTGTGGGGGTGTGGGTTGCTCTCCAGTAGCAGAGACCAGCTGAGGAATGCCATGTTGAGGCAGAAGAAAGATGGCAAAGTCTTGGGTTTGAGTCAGGCAGAGAGATGAAGCAGAAAGTTATTTACCAAAAGTTTTTATTATATTTTTTCTTTTAGTTATGTTTCCTTTAAGATAAAATAGGTTTTATTTTTAATCTATGGTAATGTACATTTAGAAATTGGAACAGTTGATAATCAATGGACTATATTAAAGACTTTGACTTGAACAATTTGGGGTTTAATTAACTTTAAAGACATGAACGGAAAATCTGTGGACTTGGGGGCTTTCCTGTGGTTTGTGTCATGTTTGAGAAACATGCTTTAGATGACTCATCATGTGAAAAAAAATTGGTTAGATCAAAAGGAAAATGTTTAAATGAAAGAGCAAATACTTGAGAGATTTAAATGGAAAGTACTAGGAGAAAATCCATGTACTACGTTTGCCATGCATTAGAGTATGAGTGTGTTTGATGAACTCGAGGTTAAATAGTTTCTGAGAACTTTTAAAGCCATGAGCTTTGCGGCATTCCCAGTATGACTCAGCATGGGAAACTTCAAATCAGTGTAAGCATGCAGGGCATTTTGTGAGGGCAAAACCCTTCCTGCTTCTGAGCTTCATGGGAGAAAACATGACTATGGAAGATAATTGCTCTCCAACTTAGTGGGAACAAAATGTTCTGAAATTAAAAATAAAAGCGGGTTTTATTGAAGAGAACCTTATTACAGGGAGCTCTTTAGTCAGAGCAAAAGTTCTAGAACATCTTTAATGGTATGAGTTGCCATTATAGATTATTGAAGAATGTGCACAGATATCTAAGACTACCTAACATGAGCATAAAATAAAACCATTTTATAATATAATGAAATATCAAGAGATTTGGAGCCACAAAGCTAGGGTTTGAATCCCAGACCTATTATTTGCTAATTGTCATCGAAGTATAACAGTTCAATAACATTTCACAAGAGACATATCCATGTAACCAGCACTCACTGAAACTGATATTACAAGCATCTCAGAAAGCCCCCTTTTGCTCACTTCCTGTTATTGCCCCCAAGGTCACCCACTCTCCTGATTTCTAACACTACAGATTCATTTTGACTGATTTGTCAGAACCTTATATGAATTGAATCATTCTATTGTATACATTACAACAATTTATACAATCTACACTTGATGGACATCTGGGCTGTTCTAGGTTTTGGTTGTTCTCCAGTGTTGCTAGGAATCTTAGTATATTTATTTTGTGTGTGTGCATGAACATCTGAATGCAAATGCATTAGTTTGCTAGAGATACGATAACAAAGTAACACAGACTGGGTAGCTTAAACAAGAGAAACTTATTTTCTCACAGTTCTGGAGGTTGAATTCCAAGATCAAGGTATCAGCTGGTCTGGTTTCTTGAGAGGCCTCTTTCCTTGACTTACAGGCAACTGCCTCCTTGCTACATCCTCACATGGCCTCTCCTCTGTGTGTACACTCATGCGGGCCCTTCCTCTTCTTACAAGGACTCCAGTCTTATTGGGTTAGGACCCCACCCTTAGGAGACACAATTTAGTCCATAACAGCATTCCTGTGGGTTATATACTTAAGAATAAATGCTGGGTCATTGGATATGAGTACATTCAGTTTCATTAGTTACGATAGTTTTACAAGTTGGTTGAAAAGATTTGCATTCCCAGCAGCAGTATATGAGGGTTCCAGTTGCTTCATGATCTCTGTAAATATGATGTTGTTTTTTTCATTTTAGCCATTCTGGTGGAGATGTAAATGGTATATCACTTTAGTTTAATTAGCATTTCCTTGATGATTATTGAAGTTGAATATCTTGTATATGTTTATTAGCCACTTAGATTATTCTTATTTGTGAAATGTCATTTTAAGACTTCTGACCATTTTTACATTTTATTATCTGCCATTTTCTTATTCATTTATAGAAGATCTTATATATCTCAGAAATCAGTTATTTGCTGAATATATGTCTAGCAAATATCTTCTTACAAATATCTATGTATTGCCTTTTCAATTGTTAATCATGTTTTGATAAACCTAAGTCCTTAATTTTAATAGAGGAATTTAATTTATAATCTTTTCTTTTATGGCTAGTGCATTTCATATTTTATTTTAGAAATCTTTGCTTAGCTTAAGGTCATGAAAATTTTTAATATTTTCTTTTTTCTGTTTTATTATTCTACTTTCACATTTAAATCTCCTTAATATCCAGAATTAATTTTTGTGTATCGTGTAAAGTTGGGAATGGGGTCATGATTCACCTTTTTCCATACAGATATTCAACTGACCCCAAACTATTTTTTTAAAAAGACTATCTTTCCCCCACTGCACTGTATTGACACTTTTGTTATAAATCAGGTGACACTTCTAATTATGGGTCAGTTTCTGGATGTGCCCTTCTTTTTCATTGGCGTATATGTTTATTTTTGAGCCAATATCACACTGTCTCAGATAATATAGCTTTATAATAAGGTTTGACTTCTAGTAATCCTCTTCATGGCCCTTTACATTTCCAAACACATTTTTGAATTTGCTTGTCAATTGTCATAAAAAAGCTGCTGGGATTTGAGTTAGGATTATATTGAATTTAGAGATAAACTTAGGAAGAACTAATATTAAAAAAATATTAAGTCTTCTAATTCCTGAACATGGCATACCCCATTTTTTATTTAAATCTGCTCTGATTCCTATTAGTAATTTTTCCAGTGTAGGGCATCTCACGCTTCTTTCATTAGATTTATTTCTTAACATTTTATAATTTTTAAATTGTCATTACAAATTAGTCAAGTGTTTTAAGATATTTCCAGCCATACTTCTACATATGGTATTTTGAAGATTTTCCATAATGATCTAGGCAAATGATAATGATCAGCATCTTCATTCATTCTCTCATTCATTTATTTATTGAATACTTATTTATTGCATGCCTCTTGATACTAGTGCTTGATCCTAGGCACATAAAAGTATGTGCCTTTATTCTCTAAAAGGAGTTAAAGGTCTAGGGTTAAACAAATAATAATACAGGGTAACAAGCTATAACAGAGGGAGTTAAAAGTATTACAGAAGTACTGAGTGGATGAAACTATCATGAAAACAAAAATGATATTTAAGAATTATCAGAATAATCACAGAAACTACACTGAGAAGTAGAATCAATCATTTCACAGGGGATCAATAAATGCAAACTAAGACACTTGAGCAAAATGAAGGATAGTATAAAAGAATATGTTAATATTATGTTTGAACTCTCAGTTACAGCAAAAAAAAAAAAAAAAAAAAACTATTAAAACTTCTCCTAGAATCATATCACACCAAGTTGCTCACAAATTAAACTCAAGGGAGAAGATAGGAGCCTGGGAGTACTATGTGATCAGTGTAGTCTCCATTTAAGGGGTTTACAAAGAGTAGGAGCCATAAACATAAGTATAACCAGTGATCTCTTCCAGGTGGGACCACAGAAAAAGGGGCCTGTTTAAGTTACAAGGAAGAATTTACCTGGAAGCACTGAGGTGGGAACTGAGACCAACAGTAACCTGTTAGGAGTAAAGCCTAGTTTAATTTAAAGTATGTGTCCATATCGTACATTATCTAAGAGGAGTTATGTTGCCATTGACATTGGCAAAATCAGGACATTTAAGCAAATATAAGAACAGGAAAGTAGGAAAATGAAAGTACAAAGGTTTGAGAAGTGAGTAACTTTACCTTCCGAGAGTTCTGAAAAGTGTGTCTAATCTAAATCAGAGCTAAATGGATATTATGGAAGGAGCTTGGAACTGAGAGTCAGAACTAGTCTCAGTTCTCGTACTTTGCTAGCAGTGTTACCTTTTTAAGCTACATAAACCTCTCTGACTCTCAGTTTCCTAACATAGCTAGATCAAATTATTTAATGTGAGAGCCCTTTTAACTGATAAAATACTATATAAGTGTAAGAGATAGTGGTTTAAAACAAGTTCATTGTATCACTAAACATATTACAACCTATTAGTGACTATCGCCTGTAGCAGCCGTTCTCAAACTTTTAGGTCTCAAGAGTCCTTTACACTCTTAAAATATTGAGAACCCCATGTTGGCATGGCTTATGTCTATGGAATGTGCTGTTTTAAGAATTAAAACTGAGAACAATTTTTTATAAATATTCACTTATTTAAAATAAAAAGAACTCATTACATAATGGCATAAAAAATATATACATAAAATAACTATATTTTCAAACTTTTTTTTCCAAAACAAAACAACATTGAGTGAGAAAAGTGGCATTATTTTACATTTTTGCATATGTAAAATACTGTCTGGCTTAACGAAGATGATTTGCTTTTCATTTCTGCTTCTGCATTCATTCTGTTGAAATATGTTGTTTTGGTCGAAAAATAAATATCTGGCTTTGCACAGTTAAGTATTAGAAAAAGGAAGAATATTTTAATAGCTCTTTGGGGTATTTGTAGATCTTCTTTGATTTCATAACTTAACCTCTTAAAGGTTAGGTACAGTGTGAAATATAAACTAATATAAATAAACTTTTTTTGCTTGTAATATTAAATTTGTTATATCGTTTTGCTCTTTGAATGGATCCTTTACCCATGCATTATTTTGTAACATCATTTATTAGTCAATTTTAACTAAGTGCCAAATGTTGGCACATTTTACATATAATATTTTAAAAATCACATTTGTTACTATCACCACTATCTCATCAGAAAATCTTTAAGTATTATAATGCTATCTAACTCAAGGTTATGGATATAAATTTTCCAAAATTCTAATTTTCACTTGAAAGCTTGAATTCAGTCACCAGTGATAAATACTGTCAGTTGTTTTTGATGTGACAGAATTACTTGGTTTTGAGAAAATGTCTACCAAATACCCATGTCTAAATAACCATAGTGTTTTTCAAGTAAAATTAGCTTTCTATGAAAAAGGCAGCTAGTTCAACTCACAATTCAACCAACTATATTAGTCATTTTCTGTGAGACTATCATACTTCTGTAGGCTGGAGAAGTGCTTCATTTGTAGTTCCCATTTCATCACAAGGACTTCTTAAAGACATGATTTTTGACATGAGATTTGATAAAATTAATTCTCTTACTGCTCCATCAAGAACATTCTTAAGTTAAACCAGCTTTTTGTCTTCTTCTCTGTTAGTGCATGGAGGTCAAGAATTCAGTGATCTCAATACAGTTTTGTTCCACTGCCTTGATTTGTGTTAAGGTGTCAGCAGTTATCCTCTTAGTGAAAATTTTGATATAGTGAAAAAGAAAGTGACATCTTTTTATTATTATGAAAATAATTTGATCTTGCAGACTCCCTGAAACAGTAGCAAGGGATCCCAGAGGTCTGCAGATCCCACTTTGAGAACCACTGACCTAGAGCAATGTCGAAAAGAATTCTGTGTCTTTCACCCTCAGGAAGACTGTCTGGATCTTGAATGATCAATGATCAGATAGCAAAATAATCTGTCTGCTGTCATTCCTTGGCTAAGATTTCCCTGGGTGTAGAAGGTAGAAAAGCAAGAGATCACAGTCTGGTCCCAGTCTTTTTCAGCTGCATCTCTCCTGAATCCTCAATTCCAACCATGCTGTTCCCAAGCCCCCTCAAACACTCCTCAGCATTTTCAGCTTTGTGCAGTGACTTTCTCTACCACTATTACCAGGATTTCAGGAGTCAGCTCAGGACTCATAGGCTTCATCAGCTTTTTCACTATGCTACACTCTAGAAAAGTTCATCTCAACATATTATTTGTCTCATTGTTAATAATCTATTCAAAAACTTGAACAAGTTTATTGAAAGGAGATTTTTATAGATAGTATTATTTTTCCTTCATAGCAACTCATATAATTATTTTTGTTGAGTAATTACATTCAGTTAAGTAATTGCACCCAAAATATGTGATATAAATAAATGAATACATAGGCAATAATGACTTGAGGGGTATCTCTCCTTGGCCACCTTAGTTTTCTTATATTATACATTTTCCGCAAACAAACTGACATTCTTCTGTACCTTTTTTCCCTACTATTAACTCCCAAGTCATAAATCCATCCCAGATCTTTCTTTTGAACTCTAGGTATGTATATTCAATATTTCTTCTTTTTTTCCCCCCAAATATCTCCAATATTTCCTACTTAAAACATGACATACCTAATCTGAACTCATAGATTTTATCTCTTTCAGCTTGCTTCTTCTGTATTCCCACTTTAGTTAATGGCATCTAATGATCAACCCAGTCACCCAACTTAGAGCCAATCATTGTTTTCTGAAGGTGCTATCTCTTAAAAATTCTGAGAAGTATTCATTTCTCTCTATTTATACTCCCACAATCTTAGCTCAGGTGATCATTAAAATGACCTGAACAACTCCAGCAACCTCCCAGAAGATCTCTCTGACTTAAAACTTTTGATTTGATTGCACTGCTGCAGACAAAATGATTGTCTGCAACATTTTATTATATTCATAATTATAGCATAAGCCTATTTCTCTCTCCCTCACCCCTCTCTTGAATTCGTAGCATAAAAGAATAATAACAACATGTATAATTTTATTACATTATGCTCTAATTTAGATGACTGAATTGTGTACTATTTCATCATTAGAAAGTACCCAAAATGCTACTGAAGTCAAGTCTCTATATTTGTGTAGTTAAAGGAAATAATGCAATTCTGCCCCACATCCATCCTCCACGGTGGTCTAACTAGATACTTGCCCATTTTGATTGTTGACAGAAGGTTCTTCCATTTTTGGAGAAACCACAGTTACTAGTTTTAGCTGTTAGAGTTCCTTTTCTCCTCCTCATCAGCCAGCCTAGGCAAGTTCCGCAGACAGTATTTTTTCCTGTTTCTCACCACCCAGAAATCCTTAATTTAATCAGGGAATAAAAAATATGCAGCGGTCCCTTTTGTGAATTGCTTGGAATCAATCAAAAATCCCTTTAAAACTCTGAATGGCACAGGAGTGAGTGCTATAAAGAGAAGCAAACATGTGGAAACTGGAAATGGCAAGAAATTGAGTTTTATTCCCATTCTTCAACACAAAATTCTGAGTTTACAACCTTTAAAATCTTATGAAAATGAGATAACCACATTACAAAAAAATTGAAAATAATGCAAATATTAATTTGTGATTCCAATAGCTCATTCCATAACTTTTTTACTTTGAGTAAAAAAAATTGCAATTTTTAAAAATCATATCTGATAAAAAATAAAACACAAAAAGTCATAAATAAAACAAGAGGGACACTGGCTATACACTCAGTTGAAACATTTTGAAAAAGAACATTAACAGCCATTGCTTTATAGCAAATATATGATCTCAACATAGCAGAAAAATTAAGAATTAATTATCTTTTAAAAAGTCATAGGCAAACTAGTACAGTGGTTAAGAGCATGGATATTAAAGTCAAACTGTCTGGTTTCAAAGCCTAATTTTGCTATTAAACTCTTCCTGTAATTTTGGACAGGTTGCTTCAGTTTCCTTATCTATAAAATGATAATACCCGTTATATCTACTTTACTGGGTTTTATGATAATTTGATGAGTTAATAATAGGAAGTACTTTTGAAAAGTTTAGAATATAATAGCATTCAGTTAAATTGTTATTGTTACTATTCTTCAATTTCTAATATTTTTAAATTAAATACCGACCTGTAGTGAAGAATAGTTGTACTTCTAGTCTCTGAAAGGTTCATTAAATAATCAATAATAAATTCCTTTTTTAATTAGGAAATCAAATTTAGTAAGTCTCTTAGAATATTACTATAAACTGTGTTTCAGAATTAAAACCCTTCCCCACAATGAGTTTGTCCTTTTCTGTGTTTTGTGCTATCATATGATGCTATGGCACCAGGAGATGAAAACTCTGCACTCAAAAAACCCATTCATGCAGACTTGCAAATGTTAGCAGTGGGAGGAAAATTCTAGTCTATCTAATTCATCACTGATAAATCTGTGAGTGACAACAGATTTGCCTTTGGACTAGATCTAAGAGATTTTCTTCTCATATGCAAAATGTTTTGTGTTTAATTTTATGGCCTACAGCCTTAGAGATTATATACAATAAAATTGGGTTTTATCACATTTCATCTTATTTTATCAGATACAACTTAGGTTTCTTTAGAACTTAAGTCATGATTATAATCTGTGTGCAAGAAAAAAGAATTATTCTTCCTAGATCAATTGTAATGAGATTTGTGACCTGTTCTCCTGCAAAATATTTGTTTTCGAATTATTTCCTCTTTGCTCCAGAAAAGTATAAAAAGCTTTTTCTGTATGACTATTTGGTTTCCTTCAAAATACCTTAGACCGTATTTATCACAGCCATGTTCTCTATTTCAAGAAGAGACGATTCCAGGTATTTCTTAATTTAGTAGCACTTTTTGTTCAGATTTTTAGATAAGGCGTAATATAGGTTTTAAATATAAAAAGGGTAGGCCGTTTCCTACAGATCACACCGGCTTTCATAGGATGAGAAACTGGCCCCCGTGTGGTTTGATATAAAAGGAATTCCTAGCACGGAGATATTTTTAGCACATCTGATGGAACATCAGTTCCATCCACATTTCCTTAGCATGTTGTACTATATTCTCCCTCCAACATTCCAGGATTGGTTCATCACCCAAAGTAACAGGGGGAAAAGTTACTTAAGATCTTTCTTTCAAAAGAAGAAAAAGAAAAGCTATTGTTATTATATTAACATGTTTCTCTTTCTTCATTAAATATGCAGCAGCATTTGTCACACTAAGAGATGAACCGAGCCCTTCTGAAATTTTTCATTTTGTTTTCTGACTATAACATCGGTATGTCTAAATTACATGTTTACTTTTGTCTACATTTTGGGTATGGCTCCTAATGACCAAAAATTAAAAGTTTATGTTTGCTACATCTATTTCTTTTTCCAAGAAATTGATTAGCTATTGACTTCTTTACACACTGAAATCTTGGATAAAGACAATATATTTTTTCTTTTTAAAATAGAATATAAAAACAAGTAAAGAAAGAGATGTTTTAAAAAATCTGTTAAACAAAATCTTGGCCAAAATATAAGCTGATTGCCCACATATAGTAAGCTTTATTATATTATAATTATATTATTCTTGAATATGATTTGTAACATCTCTCCCCCTTCCTAAATAATATAATTTTGATTTAATACCAAGTTGATAATTGGCTGACCAAAATTAGATTTCTTAGACATGTACAGACAGTTATCAAATTTACAGGTCAGTAATGCAAATGGAAAGAAATAATTTTGAATAATTTCCTTTCGACTAAAACTAATTGTGTCACAGTTCAATAAACCTCTTATCACATATAATTTCTAAGACATTATTAAAGAGATTTGTCAGAAAGAAAATCTGGATTATAAGTAAGAGTAGTTGGAGATATATATAAGTACATATATATTTTTTTTTGCAAAAAAGTCATTGTATTTTATAAATTTGAGATTTAAAGCTTAAAATTTTCAGCTGCACTGTTAAAATTCTAAAATAGTTGACCACCTGGTTTCAAAAAGCATTTCATAATTTTTTAGGGTGAAATGACTCATAAAACAAATCTAGAAAAAGTAGAAATAAATTTAAGAATTAAAATTAAAGTTATTTTAAAAGCACGTATGATTTGCATTTAGGGGAAGATGCAGCCCTGCCAACCATCTTCTCAAATATTCAGAGTACATTTTTAGGGCATTGTGCAAACACTTAAATGTCAGTGGTTCATTATTTTAAAAAGATCATCTTTTTTAAATGGCCAATATTGAAATATAGATTCCGTTTTTATTTTTTCCCCCCTAGGGCCTTGATGAGTAAGTTTGTTTTATGGTTTATAGAATTTTTGCTAGGAAAAATTTTTTTTTTTTGAGTTCTGGGAGGCATAGAATTTAATTTTTTTTTTTTTTCTGCTTGCAAATTTTACCTGAGAGCAAAACACTTTTTCAAATGTCAGACTCCTTAAAATACATTTTTTCTCTTTTGTTTGTAATACCCTTCCCAGTGCTTTCCCAGGAGATCTGAATATCAAAGTTCTCTGTTTCGATAGTGGATAGAGTATTATAATTTTTATATTAAAATAAGGCACATATTTGGTTGCCACTAAGAATGATCCCTAGCTTGAGGATACGCTGACAACCTGTCAGATATATTAACCCCAACGAGGACATAAGGAGGAACACAAGGATGAATAACACTCTTGCCTTTGAGTCCCTGCTGAGGGTTAAGAAAACATCCTGGCATGTCCATTTGTAGCTTATAGGTTTCCTGAACTAAGTTAGGGATTAGGATGAGAGGTGTGGCTGGAATCTCTTCCTGAAGATTGTGATTCTGAGAATCAGAGGAATCGAGACCCAAGGTTCCCACAGCAGAGCCAGAAAAAATAAATAAATAATAGTTACGCCTGCACCTCTGACATTTTGCCACTCCCATGGGCATTGTATCTTGAGCTTGATATGTTTTGTTTTCCTAGTTCAGGCTGTAACTGTTTAGCACAGAGAGCAACTACTTTGTTCTTTCTAAATACATTCTTATTTTCCAAACTCAACAGATAATAAATAAGAATAATAAACATATCCTTAAAGTGCACTGAGGATGCATTACCTCTCTCCCTTGCTAGATATATAGGATGAGGTTTCTTGTAAACTGCTTCAAAAGAGATTAGAGTGATATATTTATGTATTTTGTCAGAATGAAAAGTTGTGCTAAAGATATAATTGATCAAATCATTTTTGGCAATCTGTTACCACAGCAGAGTCAAGAAGGGCTTAAAGTCAGCCAGAAACTTTGCCAATTGAATTCAACAACAAAAAAAATAGGCACCTATGATGTGCTAGGTTGCATAGCAGCTGCTGGAAGGTTTAGAAAATAATTCTAACTTCTTATTTTTCTCATTTTCTGTCTATAACTGTACTTCAACTTATTTTGAAAATAAAAATGCCCACACCATTGAGGAAAATATTCTAGGGGCTTTGCAATCTGACAGATTTATACTAATGCACCACTACCAGTTATGCAATCAGAGCCTCGGCTTCCGTAAATAAGGGTGATTACTACCCACATGCAGCAGGTTGTGATGAGATTTGTCACTCATCCAAGGAATATGAGGAGGCACATGGTAAACGTGCAGCAAATGGTAACTCCTTTTATTTCTTTTGAGGTTGGAACCAGTGTCCACACCCCAAAATGGAAGGAACTTAAATTTTCCATACATCTTGAATAGCTATAGAGTCATTTCTTTTTATAGATATAACTGACACTCTAAACAGAATTGAATGTTAATTAAAATAAACTAGACTAGTACTTATCATAGAAATTATGATAAGATTATGCAATATTCGTTATTCTTAAGAGTTGGACCTGTCCTACACAGAATTGAGAAATTACTTTGATCTGTTTTTGTCACCTACCCATCTCCTGTTCAGGTTTCTTTCCCAATTCTCACCCTGACTTCTCAGAGCTGCTTTCTGTGCCCTAACAGTATTAAATGGCTAGTTTCAGTGGAAAGCAAAGTCTCTCTCAGGTGTTCGCTGATGCTGGTTAAACTTCTTAGCTCACCAGCTGCTCTGCATTTTCATATGGGTCTCTAGAACACACAGGAGTTTTCAAAACCAGGGGAATCACAATATCTTATGAGGTAGATTCTTTTCTATAACTACTCTCCCTCAGAACGTTCATTCGTCCTTATGACATTAACTTCTTTTTCTTTCCTTATGATTCTTAAAAATATGGGTCAAGACTGTCTCTCTCTTCCATATTCTAGTTATGCAGCTTCTTAATGGACATTTCTATTAGTTTCAGTTACCTGAAACCCTCACGGGTTTACTATGATCATTGCTACCTTTTATCCTTTACCTATTTAATTTCTCCTTTCTCAAATTTTTCTTTTTCTCCTTTTGTCCATACAAATTCTACCTATTTTCTCTGAAGCATACAATTAAATCTATAGCTCTTCATTTTAAAGTTGGGTTCTATATCATATAGATCAATGCTTAGTTATGTGCTGTCCACCTAATGTTTACTATTTCTTACTGGATTTAGGTTATAGATTTTTCTTTTTAATCATATGATGCTTCTTTATGCTTATATTCATTCATCAGTGGGTTATCAAGTATCTACTAATCTACTAAAATCCAGGCCTTGCATTCTGTGCTGGAGATACAAGTTGAACATAGAACAGCCCCTATCTTTTGAAAACTCGAGTTCTGGGGTGTGCTAGGGAAAATAAAGCCCACCATTTTTTCCTCTAAAGTTGCCAGCCTCCTTACAGGTAGGCAGGCTCAATGACAAGCTCTGGTCATGATATGTGGGCATTAGTAATACGTGTCTCTTCTGGGCTGAGGTGATAAAACACCCATTTGTGGTTCTTTGGTGTCGCTATCTGCCATTGCATGCAGCTACGAGGTACTGAGTTCCTGAGAGACTATGAGCAGTAGACCCTCTTGTAAATTCATGTGGGACATAGAACACATCTAAGAGGCAAAACTTTGTTGCATTAAGCCACTGAGATTTCGGGGTTATTTGTTATTACCAGATATAGCCTAATCCTTCCTAACTAATATAGAAAAAGAAATATGGGACTCTTTATGGTGTGATGTGATAATGTGTGCTGATCGTAGGAAGTAGAAAACTCTTTGGAAGAAGAACAGGGGGAACATTTGAGTAGGTTCTTAGAGGGGGACTAGGAGGCCTGAGAAAGATGAGGTGTGGGAAGAAGTATTTCTCCACAGAATGAATAACACATGCAAAGCAAAGGCTTGAAAGCCTAAGATAGAGTCTACTTGACAGAGAAGGGACACGATTTCTGAGGAAGAAAGAGGAAAATTAAAGGCCAGGGATAGAGCAGAGCCTAAATACTAAAGGAGAGCCATTCTAAGGCATTTTTTTTTCATTGTGTAAGCTAGAAACTCTTGAAAAGCTTTTAAAAGTTTTGTTCATTTCTTTCTGCTTAAAATAGTAATACAAGTACATTATATAAAGTTGGAAAGACAGAAGAAGGCAAATTTTAAAAATTACAATTACTGCTAATATTATGACATTGAGCAATAACCGTGAAGGCTGCTTTTTCCTTTCTTCCAGATATTTTTCTAAATATGTTTTATTTGTTTTTTCATCATGCATTTTTTTTTTCATTTTCCCATTTAAAAGCCTTTTAAAAAAATTTTAGTTTAGGCCGATAAAATTTTGGTAACTGAAAGATATACCTTAATATATTTAGCTATTTGGCTTATAGGATATTTCCATTGCTACAGAGACTCTCCTTCTCAGTAGACATTTAAAAACCAGTTTTACTGGGGAATAATTTATACAGAATAAAAATTACTTCTATTTTAAGTGTAAATTTGGGGAGTTTTGAGAAATGTATTCCCCTATTCCCTCAATACTATGAAAGGATTTTTTTTTTTTTTGAATGAACTTTGATAAAATAAAATTCTGAGACAAAAACTCCCAAGAGGGAGGCATATCATCTATTGTTTCTTAAGACTGTCTCTCGCCCTTTTAAGGGGAAAGAATATCTAACCTCTGATTTCCTTTTCTTTTCCTTTCTTTTTTGGTTGGGATTTGCAAGCTGAGTTTTAAAGCTGAATTGCTCCGTACAACAGACGAAATTTTAGAGATCGTGTATGTATTCAGCAGATAGATGTAGAGTTAAGGAGACAATAACTTGCATTGGAAAGGGGACTTGAGGAGGGACAAATATGGTTTAAATAAAAATTTTTAAAGTTACAGTAAAAAGTTTTTTTCCGTTTTTCCATGTTGTCTGCTGATGTTTTGTTAAGCTGGATCTCTTTTAGGATGACAGGATAGGGAATGTGAGAAGGTCTCATTATGGCCACAGGACAAAGCCACAGTGAACCTTGGAGGGTAGTCGCCTGTCTGGGTTTCATGCAGTTCAGTTTACTGATTGAGAGAGCAGTCACAACTGATTCTAACCTAAAACTCCAAATTTTTGTTTTTATTAGCGGTACATGTTGGGCAAGCTACTTTCCTATCAGTGTTAATAGCTTTATTTGTAAAATAAGTAAAACTCATTTTGTTCTATGAATAAATGACATAATGTATACAAGACACAGGAGATGCCAGTAGCACCCCTTTTAGGTATGAAAACTGAAAATGTCATTATCTGTATAGCCAAATGCTGTGGGGGAGAAAAATGCTCCCTAATTGAGAAACACTGATCTATGAGGACAGTTTTAATTTCCTCTGAGGATCTCTGGAAATAACTGCACAGAACAGACTTTATGGAAAACTAGAGGCCCTTCAGTAGCAGGTGAGGAACGAGCTGGTGAAGCACAAATTATACATTTAAATACAAAAGCTGAAGGCCACACACACATGAGTAGTATGTCTAGGGCTCTTTTAGGATATGTGGCTCCTACTCTTAATCTTAATTGAATATTCTAAAGTACAGACTGGTAGGTGTTATCTTCTGACTCCCCAAAGTCTGTAGGCCTCCTCGTGCCATGTTTAGTCCTTAGGACCTTTACACTTTCTGTTCCTTTTTCTTGAAAACTTTCTCCCTGACCAGTACCCCCACAACCACCCTCTTTCATTGTCATCATACCTCCTATGATAGTTAATTTTATGTGTCAACAAGACTGGGATATGGGATGCCCAGATATTTGCTCAAATATTATTCTGGATACACCTGAGAGGATGTTTTGGATAAGATTAAGATTTGCATTCGTAGACTGAATAAAGCTAATTTCCTCCTCTAATGTAGGTGGGCCTCATCCAATCAGTTGAAGCTCTGAATGAAAGAGAAATGCTGAGCCTTTCAAGCTAGAGTGAACTCCTCCTGCCTGATTGGTTGAGCTGGGACATCTGTATTTTCCTTCTTTCAGATTTAAACTGAAATATCACATCTCGTTGTCTAGAGCCTGCTAGCTTTCTAACTGAAAATTATACTGTTGTCCCTTATGGCTCTCAGGCTTTCAGATTTGGGCTGGAACTACACTACTGGCTGTTTTGGGTCTCCAGCTGTTTGATTACAGATGATGGGACTTGTCAGGCTCCATAATCACACAAGTCAGTTCCTTATAATAAATCTCTTCATATATACATGAAGGTATATGTATACTCTTGGTTCCGTTTCTCTGTAGAGTCCTAATACCACCCCTCTTTCCTTGATTAACTCCTCTGTATCTTTTCTATCTCAGGCTGAACATTATTTCCAAGTATCCTTCCCTGAACCTTTAGAATTACTGGATATCACTTCTTTGGGATCTAGACTGCTTCATAGTCTATTGCCTTTTCTATACTAAAGCTTCCTTAGAAGAGAAACCATATCTCGTACACTCATGTGTTCCCAGGACTTAGCATGGTGTCTGGCATAGAGCTGGCAATCACAAAGTATTTGTTGAATAAATGCATAATTGCTTGGTAGGAAATAAGCATGGCTTGAATAATCATATTTACATTTTGTTTAAAGATTTCTCTATGTCAGCTACTACTTAGGAATCAATGACATTTTATTAATAAGACACCATTAAAATCATTGCTATTTATTGAAACCAAAGCAAGTGATGTCAAATTTAGAAGTAACCTGGTTAGTGGGAAAGGACCCAGTAATGGAGCTAAAACTCACTGCATGAAGTGAAAGTTGAAGAGGCTTTACTTCACTCAGTAGAACACTGTTCTGTTCTGTATTTTTTTTAAAAAAGTGTGCTCAGAAACTGCTTTCCCCATTTTATGACCTGTTATTTATTGTCCTGCTCTGTGGATTCTTTCATTAGAGGTCTATTTGTGCCTGGTTTGCCCTGAGGGAAAGGATGATACAGAACTCTCATCTGTCTCTGTTACTATGTATTATTACTTGAGAAACGTCAAGGCAAATGCCATATAAATAAATAAAACCCTCCAGAAGCTTTAACTCTCACTGTTAGGCAGTGGGGAGAAAGACCAAATGTTTAAGTTTTAAGAGAGAGACTTAATAAAAAGCTGCCATTTTCTGCAGTGTGGGAGAAAAAAATATTCTTCTCAAGCATATGTAATTTGGCATTGAGGATTAATAAAATGTTATTGAGTCTAGCTTTGCTATCTGTTTGTAACAATTGTTATTTGGTTTTATCACAGCCTGGCAGTCTCAGTTCTATTGGGCTTAGTGTACGTGTTCAGTTATAAGTAATAAAATTAATCTTTTGAAAGGAGTATAATCTTTTATTAGGAGAGGCTAGGCAAAGCTGATTCATTTTCCATTGCTCTGGGGACTCATTTTTGGTTAATCTCTTTTTGATTTCCCTAATCATGTGTAGTATCAGTAAAATCCGGTCAGTTTTACTTTCCTCTAAAATCCACACAAGGAAACTCAGTTACCCTCAGACACTGGTGAATCTTGTATCAGGTACTCTCTGTGGGGTAGGACATGGGAGGTTCAGTCTATTTGTATCTTATGTGCAGCTGATGGTTGACGTGTCAATGTAGAGATTGTTAACACAAAGAAGATAGAGTAATTATTTGGTGAAAATTACAGAGTGCACTTCCCTTTTTCCTAGAAGTGTTGAGCATCAAGTGTTCTGGTTAAATGAGCATCCTTGACAATAGAGATGCTCCACGCTGTCTCTAATGGGGATACGTCGACTATCATGGAACTTGCCATACATAGATTGCAAATTTTTAATTAAAATCCTTGAGCTCTGAAGACACTGCTCCAATCAGATACTATGTGGCAGCTATTCCCCAAAGATGGCTCCTAATGAAACGTGCATCCCAATATCTGTGCTCTTGTTCTGTTCCCCTCACATCAAAGCTGGGCTGATCCTGTGACTTGCTTTCTCAATAGGATGGGATAGAAGTGATGACGTGCTTGTATTTCTGAGAGCCTAATCTGCCATGTAGAAAGTCCTATTGTTCTGAAGGACAGGCCACATGGAGAGACGAGATACTATGGAGTGTGTTCATGTGAAGAGGACTATATATAAAGACTATATATAGAGAAAGAAAGAGATGAAGAGAGAGATGGAGAGAGAGAAGGAGAGATAAAGTGAGAGGAAGAGAGAAAAACCCTGCTGTCCCGAGCATCCCAGCTAAGCCCATCTGTTCTTGCCAAGGTGCCAAGCACATGAGTAAAGTCATCTTGGACACTGAATATGCACCCACCATATGCCTGAAGCTTTTTAAGGTGCTATAAGCAAGACTAGCAGAAGAACCATAGAGCTAAGCCCCAGTGAAGCCCCAGAATCATGAGAAATAACAGAGTGATTATTGTTAGGCCACTGGGTTTTGAGGTAATTTGTTATTCAGTCATAGATAACCAAAACTGACACCCTAAAATAATTTAACTTGGCCATCTTATACTCTAAGTGTGGAAACTGAAGACAAGCGCAGTGAACTCATTCGACCAATGTTACAAAGTAATTGAGAAAATAATGCTGGGATTAGAACTCACATGTAAATTGAAATTAAGATGTCTGTTCACTTACTATGCTGAGTTACTTTAAATACATAAACCTTTAAAACATCTCTGTGACCAAGCAATTCCACTTTTGAGAATGTGTCATTAGGAAATAATAAAGAGAAAACATTGGGTCTAAAAATGTTCATCACAGTTTTATTTATAATAAACAATTGGAAATAAACTATAAGTCAAAATATAGAGGCAAGGTTATGAAAGTTGTCTTTTAACTGAAAAAAAAAATAACATAGCCATCAAAAATAATGCTTTTGAATGGCATGAAAAATGCATTATAGAACGTTAAGTGAAAAAACTGGAGCACAATGATAGGATACAGAATTTTATATAAGATCCTTAAAAATCAGTTTTTTTTCTTCTAAAGACAAGGTAGAGAAAGCAGATTAAAAAGATATCATCAAAAATTTAACCTTAATTATTAAGAAGTAGTAAGATTAAACGATATTCATTTTTCCCTAATTTTTTTTGTATTATTTCCAGATTTTCATAATGGGTTAACATATACTGAAAAAAGTAAATGTGTAGTGGAGAGTAATACTCTACTAACTTTAATTTCATGCGTTTTGATTATTTAAAAGGCACTTTTGGGTTTTCTATGACCTTTGAGCAATGCCCTTTGTCACTGTATAGTCTTCCGCTGACTGAGGAGTGAAGAAATCGTCTCTATGAACTTTACTACTTCTTCCATGGGTTATTTTCTTAACATGATCCCGATGTGAGTTTAAATTAATTTGTGTTTTTCTTATAAAAAAGTGGAACAAAATAAAATTCCATTCTAGTTATTTATACTCTTCATTTTTTTCAATTCTACATAATTATAATTATAAATAGTATTTAAAATACAAAATGAATGTCATTCACTATATGAGAAAATTAAAATATTAAAATGATTACTTTAACTTGGCATTCCCCTTCCTATTTTCCATTTCCAGTTTTTAAATTTAGAATAGATCAGTTCAGAAAAGAAAACTGCCTGTTTCCTTAGAGAAGTTACTGCTGTTAAATGCTGGTACTAGCTTCTTACTTGATTCAACTAGTTTACAGGTAAGGCTTTCATTCAACTACATAAACAACAAACCCCTTTCTCAAATGGTTTATTTTTATCTATTAAATTTTTATAGTTGGTATGATATATGGGAGAATAAAATATTAAAACTAAAGCTATTTTTATTTATTAGTAATCATTTTTAAATGTGAAATAGGATTAAGACTTTACAATTTTTTAAAGTTCTAAATTAATTTTTAAAATGTGCTCTCAAGTCCTCATCTTTACTGCGGTTGTCCACATTTTAAACTTCCCCGGTGTCTGGCTGTAACCCAGAATATGTTCAAATACAGTTTAAATATCTGAAAAGGTTGAGAACTTCTACTTGGTACGTGTAATAAGGTGTAATAAGTAAACAGTGAAGGAATGCCTCGACTCCTCTTCAGTGAAACAAAGTACATTAAATTTATGTACTTTATTAATTCAAATTGTCACCAATACTGGCAGGTGTGTTTTTCTCCCTGACTTTTAGGGTGGTTGAGGTTGCTGGATATTTTTCTCCCCTAGATAAAAAAGAAATAACATGTAATTTTAAAAAATAAATAAATATATTTAAGCCAGCATAAGTATTTATCTATAGTTAACTTATTTTAAAGGTTACAGGCACTAGTCTCAAGAAGATTACACACTAGTGAGAGAAAGATATATAAATACATTGTATGAAAATAAGTCATTATGGTATTATAATAAGCTGTGATAAATATTTTATTCAGATATATTTAAAGTAGTGGTTACAGGAATAAAACATATGTCAGCATATGTCATCAAGGCATCCAAGAAAATCTGTGTTATAGAATGTATAAACACATTTTGAGTTTTAAAAAATTGCAAATTCATCTTCATTAGTCATTAATCTTATTTTTAAATATAATCTAATTTTTGACTAAAAATGTTTTTATTAATAGCTTAAAAGTATAAGATTTCATCTTTTCAAGTTTGAATAGTAGCCTGAAAAATTATATGATGAGGAAATTAAAAATACTTTGTTTTAAATAACTTAATCTCTTTTCTTCATAGCCTATATAGAGTCTGCATATGACTACATATATAATAAGAGTTATTTATCAAAGAAGATATTTGTTCGAAGTTGTGGAAATTGGACACAATGCTCAAACAACTTCTGTTGCCTGTCCAGTTCTCATTCTTTCCAGGAGAAGTGCCATCCACACAGGAGTGATTTCCCATAGCCACATTTGTACTATGTAACTCTATCTTTCACTACAGATGACTGAAATATAGCGACATATGCTCAGCTGGGCCAATTACTTCTCTACTCTGATTCTGAAATAGGAACACAGGATTCTTATTAATTTTGGATGCCAGACATTGAAGCAAATGTAGGGCTGGGGCTGAAGCTGAAGCTGAGGCAGCCACGTGGATACTCACTTTGGGATAACAAGCAGAGAGAACTGGTCATTAGCAAGACACAGGATAACTAAGAACAATAGGAAAAAGAGATCTAGATTTTCAATTCTAGAAAACAGCCTTTGTTCCTGAAAGTTTCTCCATTCTAGCTCTAGCTCTTGACCAGCCCTGGCTGTGTTCTTGACACTATGGTCTCAGAGATTTTACTGAATCTTTCTAATATTTTCCATTCTTCTTATTAACTTATTATGTGAATCTACTTCTTGCCACCAAAAAAAAGCCTCATCTAACTCAATAGTTGTTTTTTTTATAATTTATAGCAAAGTATAAATAAAATTTCACCAGTTGTGTTCCATAGAACATATTAAGCTCTTCAGTTAGGTTGTAAGCTTTAAAAACAGGGTCTTTATCAATTATTCAGAGTTGTAGCACAGTGCATAATATAGAGTAAATATTCCATAAAAAGTGCTTAATTAAATTAAACTGGAAGATTAATGAAAATAAGATATTTCTGTATCTTATTTTCTGATTTGCCAAATTATTCTTGGTGTCAGCAGATCACTTTCACTTTTTTTACTTATTTCTTTAGATTTTTAGGTGCACAATACTTAATCTCGGTGTCTAGAAGAAACATCAAGCATGCTGGCACTTGAACTGTAGAAAAGGCTACATCTCTGACAATTATTAAGTACTGGCTTGAACTTCATTTAGGGCATCAGGCAAATAGCAGCTGAATAATCTTTAATGCTCCATGGAAGTCTGATTATTAATTGTTCTTTTTGTGTTTCATTTTAACTTTTTATTTCTGTACTTTTTCAGGTGATTGGATTCTAGCAACTTCCAGAAGGACTGTACAATGGACTCATGCCAGCCTAACTCTAAATCATACATGATGGAGAGCCTGTGTTCTCATTTAACTTCCAGCCCAGGCATTAATAAAGGTTCTTGAAAAACGAAGAACCCTACCAGCTACTGTAGTGTTCAAGGCCTTTCCCCATCCTTCAGGTTTTCATAAATACCTCTCTTGAAGTTTGTTGTCTGTCAACTTAACTGAATGGATGAACTTTCCTTTCTTCCAGAGTGAGATGTCATTTTCTATAGAGAATTCAGTCAGAAGCAACCAGAATTAAAGATTCTACAACATTAACCTCTATCCCTTTTTAATGGAATAAATTATGGTTATGACAATTCATCCATTTTTATTTTGATCCAGATCTTCATTAAATCATGCTGCACTGTTTTCCACAAATACTGATTTTTTAATAGCTAAGGGTAGAAATAGTGACCATAGAAAAAGGGAGGGAAGTAGAAAAGGTAAGAGAGATGGGGATATAATTGAACTTCTTGAAATGTGAAGAATCACTAGAGAAGAGTAGTGGAGATTAACAAAGGGATGCTTTGCAATTAAGAAATTAATTTTTTCTCATCCTCTTTTTGGTTCTCAAACAGCTGTTGTGATCATCTATCTTTATACATTCTATGTTTTGCTAAATAGTCTGGGAAGGATGCATTAAGAGACAAGATGAAAAATGTCTGTTTACTTGTGTTTAATCAGTTTTAAGTCATTTTGTCCACAAAAGTCACAAAATCAAAGACAAAATATTGGAGCTGGAAGAGACTTTAGTAATTATATAATAATTTTGTCACTGATATTAATATTTGTTTCAATTCCATCTTATCCAAACATCTCATTTTATTTTGTATATGAGGAATGTGAGCCTTCAATATAAAATCACATTGAAGGTAATTGAAAAAAATTACAAGGCTTCGAGATGAAGTCATGTTAAAGTCAAGTGAAAGTTAATGACTAAAACTAGTTCTTTTGAATTAGTTCCCTACCCGGTACATGACAATATTTCCTTAGAGTTTTTGAGGTTTGTGGTGATAGAGAAACATGTATTTCTATGTTTATCTGAATGTATGACATTAAATATTTTTGAGTCTTGGAATTTACTCCATTAAGGATTCATTTATTGCCCTGAAATCAATCCATGAATTAATTCTGCTAGTTGATGTATTCGTCCATGTTGGAGACTTACTCTGGTTTCTAGAAGAAGTCTATTTGAAAAAGAATGTTCTGTGAGGAAGCTGAATAAAAGATAATTAGAACATTCTACATATACTCTTTTTTTTACTGCTTCCTGTCATTAAAAATAACTTTCAAGGTATTTGGTTAAAGAACTCTAAGTGAGAATAAATATTTAGAAAAAAAGTTTGAACTAACTTAAACTTCTTGAAAGGATATTTATTTCAAACTTATGAATTTGATGTTCATTTCAGGCAAGATCTGGAATGGATATTTAAAGGACAATGAATATTTAAGGAATAATTACTAGGATATCACATGGATCTTCTGAGACATTTGGAAGTAGTCACACCAGGTTAAATTCATGTCCATATTTCATGGGCTTATCTGACTGAATAATCAGGAATATATAGCAGATGTATGACAAATGTGTAGAGGCATTAGTAATAATTTTATTAAAAATATAACAATATATAATATACTATATTATGTATGATAAATGTAAAACATTATAATAATAAGAGAGATATATTCCAATTTTACAGATGAGAAAACTATAGGTTAGAAAGTAAGTGAACTTTTCCAAAGCCACTCAAAAAGCAAAGAGAGGTGCCAATATATAAGTTTCTGATTCCAAGATGATACTTCCTACCACTAGATTAATATGATCCTAGTACAAGAGTCTAGTGTTCAGCCTGGCTCAATTTAGTTTAGTTGAATTATTACTTGTGAAATATGGAGGGTATGCTCTAATGATATAATTGTATTGATATATAATTTTAAACCTATTCATATAAAATTTATTTGTATTTTGCTGGTAGTTTTGCTTAATTTATTCCATAAATAACATTTTATTGGCCACTTATGCTTTGAATGACAGAATCAGGATCTAGAAAAATTGGAAGTTTTTGGTTGAAATCAACAAGATGAAATTTAACAAAGATAAATGTAAGTACTAGACCTTGGGTCTAAGAAAGCAAAGTAAAAACACCCAAGGAAAGAAGCAATGTATGTGGCTTAGCACATGTGATTTTGATTTATGATTTACAATAAGAAATATATATTTGGTCTTGTAGAGTTTAGGGTTTCTAAAACCCTTGGGAATTTCTAAGTGATGAGAGTACAAAAGTTGCCTTTTGTTATGTTAATGAGGTGACTTTTAGCAAGCCCCCAAGTAACCTAAGATGGGATCTTGATTGCAGGGGAAACCAAACCTGTTATTAGAGGGTTGAAACTGACCTCCAGGGAAGGGTGAGGGGCTGAAGGTTGAATCAGTCTCCAAAGGCCAATGATTTACTCGATAATGCCTATATAATGGAGCCTTCATAAAACCCTAAAAGAATGGGGCTCAGAGAGCTTTCATATTGGTGAGCATGTGGGGATGCAGGAAGAATGGCGCACCCAGAGAGAACACGGAAGCTCCTTGTCCCTTTCCATGCTCCTGTCCTATATATCTCTTCATCTGTAATCTTTATAATACCCTTTATAAGAAACTGGTAAATGTTAAGTAAATGTTTCTCTGAGTTCTGTAAGCTGCTCTAGCAAATTCAAGAAAGAAGTCATAGGAATCTCTAATTTGTTGTCTGAGGGTCAGAAGCACAGAACTTGACCGCAGTTGGTGTCTGAAGTTGAGGCAGCACTGTGGAACTGAGCCCTTAATACAAGATCTGACGCTATCTTCAGGTAAATAGTGTCAGAACTGAATTAATTGTGGTGTGGGAAAACACACACACACACACACACACACACACACACACACACACACATACACACACACAACACTGGAGCATATGTAAAAAAGCCTGAGAATTTGATTTAAAGTAAGCTCTTAGAGAGGCAACATTTAGATGTGAGTGCTCAGAGAACATCTGTGAGTATAAACTTATTAATAGAAATGATAGTACTACAAATGGGCAGCACCAGTCTGTTCTCTATTTATCAGAACACCTCTGGAATTGTGCTTTAAGTTCCAGGTGCCATAAAGCACATGGATACGTGTCCACATGAGATTGCCAATCATGTCATAGAAAAAAAGAAAAAGAATGTTCGGGCTGCGGGGAGTAGCATTATTGTTATCTTTAAATATTACAAGATTTTCCAAGTGAAATATGACCAGAGACTAGTGTACAAAGATAACCAAATCAAAGATTTTGTTTTAACATGAAGATATCTTTAATAGCACTATTTCTAGATGGCCTGGGTTGCCTCATTAGGAGGTGGTGTTTAATCCGAGAGGCATTCAAGCAGACACAGGACAAGTAAATGTGAGAAATTTGGTAAACAAATGCAAGTTATCTTATTCCTAAGAAAACTCTAAATTGTGTAGTAAATCTATAACTTTGGATAGAGAAGGTAGAAAATGCTGATAATTTGCAGTCTCAAAGCAGCCAGGGCAGACCTACTTCTATTGATATTCCTATACTGTTCAGCTACTTAATTTGCTGGAGCAAAATATTTTGCATATTTTAAAATAGGGCTTTAGAAATATTTGCTTAGAATAACTATGGCTTGCTCTAATGAATAGTTCCTAGACTTTACATAAATTAAACAGCAAAAACGAAGTAGTTGATCTGCTAGAACATATTGAAAAGTATGACTGCGTGTCATATATCTCCCAGTTCTGATCTGATCCCTTATTATTATTATTTATTTGTTTTTTGTTTAGTTAAAATGAATCAGTAACAGTAAACAGAGTCTGCACAGGAGCTTCTGGGAACCACAGTTGTCTTTCTTTTTACTTATTAGACAGTCACATAGCCCTTGGTGTATCCATCTACTAAAGTCTATGAAATCAATATCTTCGTGGTAGTTTCAATAAGAGAATGGTAGCTCTGCAGAGTGGTTTGATCCTCTTCAGGGAGCACATATTACAGTCAGACTTTTTTTTTTTTTCGAGAAAAGTATCAAAAAGCAGTTTGTCTTGTGACTTTTTGACTTCTCCTCATCCCCTTCCAGCCACAATCATCTCCCTCCTGCCAGACTCTGAGACTTGAATGTATAATTGCAGCCCGTTGTCTGCAGAGTAATTATAGCCTAATTTGACTTGTTGCACAGCAGGATGACAAGAAGGATAGCTGTCAGGAGGGTTCAGAGGTCAGCCATTACCCCATGGACAGCAGGCAGCTGCCTCATCAGGACTCTCTGGATGGCTCTTCTCAGCCATGGGATGGGTCTGCAGCTGTCTGTATCTCTTCAGATGTCTCTTTGGATAAAAACATGGACTGTTTTCAAGACATAACGTCCCAAAATGCAGTTTGGCTTCTTGCTTTCTAATCAAAGACATGACAATCATTCTGAAATGAAAGGAGCTATTTTCTTGAGTGTTCCATATAAATGTCAAGTGGAATATGTGTATAAGCCAGCATTAAAATATTACATCTGTTTTCCTTTATATATTTGAGATCTTAGAATGATATTTTAAAAGAATGTTAAATCAGTATGCTACATTAGGATGGAAACTGCCGTGTATTAAAAAGGAAAACAACTTGAATGCAAATTAATTAATTGCATTTAGACTGAAAATCCTATAGAGCCTGTAAATAAAGGATCATAAAATCACAAAGGGAAAAAAAGCACATGATATGTCAGTTTACCTAATTTTTTGGTGATAAAAAAGTTTCTTAAATGGTGTTTCTTGTTTTGTATAATCTAGATTTGTCTCTAATCTGACACAAATACTGATATTTGAAATATTTAACATAATTGATCTTCTCCAAACTTTAGGAAGGTATATTGCTCTAACTCATGGTAATTGCAATGAATAAATTTAAGACAATATAATTAAGAATTTGCTCATCAAATTTGCAGATATTACTAAATTTAGTGACAATTTTAACATTCTAGAAAACAGGAATAAACTACAAAATGACCTTGAGAAAATTAATTTTCTGAAAAAGAATACATTTAGAAAGGGGCAATATAAGGTGAATGGAGGGACAAAAAAATTTGAACACAAATATAGTAGGCAGAAAAATGCCAAGGAAATTTTGTTGTTAATACACTAAGATGTATGGATAAAATGCTTTTATGAAGTATGCTCAGGTGATATGGTAATCTACCACATGTGTTAGATATCAGGAGGCATTTCTACTACTCTATTTTACAGAAGGAGAATATTGTGTTTCATTTCTATTACTGTTTCATTATATTATTCCTGTAAGGCTGTAGTGTACTTATTTTAGTCAGAGTTTAGGGCAGGATTTTAAACCGTAGAAAGCCAGGAATTCATCAGAGAAAAGACATTTTTAGGTTGCCAGGCTGAAGTAAAAACACAGAAATCAGATATGGTATAATACTGAGTAAGTAAGCAGGAAGTGAGAGCAGTAAGAAACATAGGCAGGCCGAGCCTGATTGCCCTGGGAGGGTCAGGGACAAAGAGAAGAGAAGCAGGCTGTCAAACCAGAGGTGTTAACACAACGGGATCACAGTGTGTGTGTGTGTGTGTGTGCGTGCGTGTGCGTGTGCGTGTGTGTGTGTGTGTGTGTGTGTGGGAAGCCAGCGTCCGGTTCTCTGCCTGCGACAGGGAGGTTTGAGACACTAACAGTTTCAGAGATCTGGTTGTATACCCTTCTTCACGTGATCCTTCTGGTTAATTTTAAGAGAACTACCACTGTTTCTATAATTATAATGAAAGTTTCTCTAGAGGCCATACTATGTACCAAGACATAGTACAGGGAGCCATTTGTTCAATCATTCCTTCATTATAAATATGTATTAAATATAGAATGTGCCTCATATTATGATAGTTACTAGGGTACAAAGGTGAGTAAAACAACATGGTCCTCGCTCTTATAGCAAGTGTGAGAGAGATAGTAATCATATAGTGTGTCTAACCTAAATAAGTAAGAGTTTGCATATAATTAAAAATGTGGTAAGTTCTATTAACAATAAAAAGGGATACTAGGAGACCTAGGGCCCTAACTTGGTTTGAGTAAGCACTGCAGTGTGAAGGGTGAGCAGGAATGGGCTGGAGGGAGAGAGGATAATGAGATCTCTGGACAGACTACAGTTCTTGAAGGATCCGAGCGTCAAAGAAGAAGGGAAAAGTTTCAAAAAGGGAAGAGTTTCACAAAGAGGGCTGAGGATGGGCAAAGAGGCCAGATCACTCAGGGCCTAGCAGAGTATCTTAAGGAGTGACAGGAAGCTGTTGAAAGTTTTTAAGTACTGATGTAACATGATCTAATTTTTTAAAGATAACTTTAGCTACAGTGTAAAGAATGGCTTGGACCAAATGTAAAAACTAGTTGCTTGGACCATCATGAGAAAGGCGGGGGATAATAATTTACTCAGTGCTTACAACCTAGCAGGATCCTCGTTTTACTGAGTAGACAGAGGCTTAGAGAGGTTAATTCTAAAAGTCACGCGTCTACAACATGAGAGATTAACTCTTTTGTGTTCAGTCTTCTTACTCACATACTTGTTGAAGAAAGACATACAATTGTAGAAACAGAAACAGATTCTAAGTAAATTAATTCATCGACTTATTCAAATTATATTTGTTGAGTGGCAGTTTTGGGCACAGAGAATATAATACTGAAAAAGATAGAAAAAGTTCCTCCTCTAATGAAGCTTACATTTTAGTGGATAAAATGGTAATAAATGAACAAACTAGCTACCTAACTAACTGTGATAGGCAATGACAGAGTATTTTCTTTTGTTTGGTGGTACCAAAAAAGGCCTCCTAAAACCAGAATAACAAGAAGAAGTCAGCCTGGCAGAAGACGGAAGGAAGAACATGTCAGGAGGAGGGGATTTCTGAGACAAAGACCCTGAACTGGAACAAGCATGGCATGTTTGAAAGAAAAAAGAACCTCAGGGTGGACCATGAGCATCAGGGAGAATGGTACAGGACGCATTTGAAGAGATTATCAGAACTCAGGTTACAAAAGACCTTGTAGGTATGAAGTTTAGATTTTATTTCAACTGAACAAGAAGATTAGGGAAGGATATTAAGGGAGACAAGGTGAAAAAGATGGGATATGATTCCAGTTTTAAATGATTTTCCTTTTTCTCATAATTTATTCACTGAAGAGTGTTCATCAATTTGAATTTTCCTAATTACATCTTAATGGCATCTTTTTATATGTTCTTTTATTTTCTGTATCTTCTGTAAATTGGCACTTAGAGCTAGAAGTTTCATTGGATTCAAGTTTGATTTTTTTCCCCTCTTCTTAGGCAAGTGTCCTTCCATTAGGAAGCGTATAATACCAGGTCATTGAGAATCATTGCTCAGATGCCTTAATTAATCAGTGGTGTGAAATAGTGATGATGTAATTCCACTATTCAAAAGTAGATTGTTTTCAAATATATTTTAAAGATAGTATGAATAAGACTTGCTGATAGAATTTATTTATTTTTTATTTTATTTATTTTATTTTATTTTATTTTAATTTTTTAGGTGAGGTGACCTTTAGTTGACCTCACAGATTGTGAGGAACTTGCAAGCTTACAATCTCTTATTTTTTATAATTTAGTTTTTACGCCTACAGCACCTGGTCTACCTAGGTGTTCTCCCATCCAAGTACTAACCAGGCCCAACCCTGCTTAGCTTCCGAGATCAGACAAGATCGGGCTTGTTCAGGGTGGCATGGCTGTAGACAAGAATTTAGATAAGAGGCAGAGAAAGAGAAAAATTGGGAATGATTCTGATACCTTTGGCTTGAGAAATTAGGTTGTAAAATTGACAATTACTGACTTGGGGAATGACAAGAGAGCTGGTTTGGGGTGTGTGAAGAATGATGAATGGAGGAATATATACTTTATAAACATCCAAGCGTATGTTTCAAGAAGGCAGTCTAGAATTCATAGAAAAAATCAGAGCTGTGTATTATAGTCACAGTACATACAGTTGATCTTTGAACAAGGCAGGGATATGGAGTGCCAATCCACTGCACGGTTAAAAATTCACATACAACTTTGACTCCCCTAAGACTTCAATTACCCTTCAGTATCAGTGGCAGATTTGTTCCAGGTCCTCTGCGAATACCAAAATTCACAAATGCTCAAGTCCCTTATATAAAATGGCCTAGAACAATACGTAGAGTCTTTGCATACCCACAGATTCACAACCATGGATCGAAAATTCTGTTTCTGATCTGTTTCTGATTTGATTGGTTGAATCCATGGATGGGAACCCAGGGACAGGAAGGACTGAAAAAAAAAATAGCATATGTTTTTTAAAAATGAATATAAGTAGACCTGTGCAGTTCAAACCTGTGTTGTTCAAGGGTCAAATGTACCGGTATTTAGAGCTGTGGGTCTGATTGTGACTGCATAGGAAGAAACATATAGGAGAAAAAAAAAAGTTTTGAAGACCTTCAAGGATGCTGAGCAATTTATCCCTAGGTAGAACCTTGTTGAGAATTGAAGAGAAAGACCAACCTATTTCAATAGGCCTTGTTACGTTCAACAATGTAAATTAGAGAGAAGTATGTCTTCTATACACCACAGAGGAGAAACACAAGTTTATGTTTGTTTAGGGATAATTAATACTAATCCACAAAAGGCAGAACAGGCCCTTGTGGCATACACCTGAGACTTGGACATCAGGAAGAATTTCTTGTTTGTCCATAGCACTAGAAAGCACAATAGCAAGAGGAGTTAAAAACTTCACCCCTGCTGGAGTAGGCCGAATTCTAACATGGCCCCTATGACCTTTGTGCCTGTTGTTACTCCTGTGATTATATTATATGGAGAAAGGCATTTTCAGAGGTAATTAAGGTTATGAATCCCTGGGCCTTACACTAAGGAAATTCCTGAGTGGGCTTAAGTTAATCACACAAGCCCTTCAAAAGCAGAGAATTTTCTCCTGGTGGCAGAAGAGGAAATCAGAGAGATTCTAAGTGTGAGAAGGATTTGAGAAGGTGTTAGTTGCTTAAAGATGGAGGAGTCCACAGAACAGGAAATATCGGCCACCAAGGAAATGGGAACCTCAGTCCAATAACCACAAGGGACTAATTCTGCCAACAATCTGAATGAGCTTGGAAATGTGTTCTCCAAAGCTTTCAGATAACAGGGTAGCTTGGCTGATATCTTGATTTTGATGCTGTGAATCTTTAAGTAGAGAATCCAGTTGAGCCTGCCTAGCCTTCTGACCTACAGGACCGAGAGGTAATGAATGGGTTGTGCTGTAAGCTGCTAGATTTGTGCTAAGTTGTTACAGCATTAGAAAACTAACTTGCCTAAAATATGCCAAGCACTGTGACAGGCTGTTACAAGGTATGCCATGATAACTATGCATTAATCCTACTTTCAGAATGCAGGCCTAGGATGGTTGACAGAAAAGGATAGGTGGAACTAGATCCCATCTTGAGAACTCAACTGGTCTTCTGTTTTGTGTGAAAACAAGCAGCCACAGCCTTTGTTTCTTTTTCTCTTCCCCTGTACTCAAACAACACACTCTTGGAAGCCACAGATTATCTGACATATAGCACTTATAAACTTGTTGTTTGTATCCATGTAGAATCATCGACTTAAGCTGTAATGTTTTCTGAAGAAAAATATCTAACATTTGCTCAAACTCATTATTTAAAAAAAGTATCCAAAATCTACAATAAGCACAAAACAAGTACACTAGTATCCACATATGAAATTTCTGTGAACAGGCTGAGAAGATAACACTGTCGGGGTCTTACCTGGCACTTAATTGAGGTGGCATACCTGGGATCTGGTCATGTTCTCACGGGCACTATTTTAAGTCATTGGATCTGTGTAGTTTTAAATTATTTTTTTAAAAAAACAATGCAGTGCTATGGAATTTCTAATCTGTGACATGCTTTTGATAAGAAATATTTGCATATAATAATTGGGCATTTTTATTGAGAGATTGCATTGAAACAAGCAAACTTGGCAATGCATGTTCATGGGAACAATTCTAGCCTTCCTCTGCCTGGGAGGCTGGGAGGCGGGTTGTCCAGTTAACAGTGGTAGAAGGAATCCAAGGAAGAGATAATAGAGGCCAAGTCAGAGGAGTGTCTGTGGATCTAAAAGTGGAAAGATGCAAGAGACATTTAAGGGGTGTTGACTGGATTTGGGGACTTCAGAAAGAAAGGGTAGGAGTCAAGGCGCTCATATACTTTATAACCACATTATTTTAAGAGTGAGTCAGTTTCTTCTTAACTCTTGAGACCAGGTGTTTTTTTTCATGCTAACCCCTCATCTGATTGAAGCAAACAATTTTAGTCCTATTTCTGACCTACATTTAGAGAGGAAAGTTATCAAAGCCTCTTGATGCAGTCCCACATCAGAACTCCTCCTCTTATCCAAGAGCCAGGAGAGTGACCCAAGTTTGCATTGCAAATAATTATATGTGTTATAGTATTTGATTGTTCCTCATTCTTATTATGTACTGGGAGTTTAAAAGTTACTTATAATTTGAAATGGTGGCTCTTGATGCATCCTGACAGATGAAGGTTTTGTGCAAATTTTTTTCCTGTTTGTTTTTTTCAGACTCTCCCAATACTCCATGTAACAACAACTCCATTTTAATGCAATGACTGCTATGAAAAAAATAAAACTATCAGTCATTGTCAAATACTTTATAAATGGAGACAGAGGAGGGGTTCAGTTCTCTGTGTAACAAGAATAGAGGAGAAAGGTCAGTGATGTATCATGTGGTATAGGATTTCCCCTTAAGCAATCTTTTGCTCAGACTTGCTCATAATGTGGAAGCTTTTGTCTGATCAGGGACTCTTAAGATTGCTCCTCAACTTAAGGCTACAAATATTCAAGTCTCTGCTCTGTGTAGTATTGGAGAAAGGAAAGGATGCATTTCAAGTGGATTTGGGGAAATAATTAATTGTTTTTGCCATTTATGAAAGTCAGGAACTAATATTAACGGTTGTTTAACTTATGAAAAATTAAATAGATGACATAAATTATGTATATGGGAAAAAATCTATCAATGGCTGTTTTGAGGATTCAGAAGAGCACTTAAGTTGATAACAAAAGGTATTTTGTGCAGCAGGTCATGTTGGGGTGGGCTTTTGTTCTTCCTTTGTGCCTGAAAATAGTGAATGCAGAATTGTTCTTAGGTAATTCCCTGGTAGTGAGGAAACTAGACATTTCAATAGAGTTTCACTATGTGCTTGTCTGCTCTTTAGACACATAGAAGACAATTGACAAGTCTCTAGAACTAGAATGTCTGCATACTGAACTCATGTGCCTAGCACAACCTCATAATGAGCCCTTCTTCCAGATCTCTTGAGAAAAGAATAAACGGAGTGACCCTGGAAGCCAAAACCATACGAGTAATATAAAAACAGATCTGATACCAACGGAAGTTTAGATTTATATTTAAAAATCTCTTGTAGAGTAATAAAAGATATTTACTTATTTAGCATCAGTCTGACTTGTAACTTTATATTTAATATTATTGTACTTTTTTACTGGTTAATTTCCATACCAAGAAACATAGGCAGTTGCAACATCCATGAATAGTTGCAAATTAGAGCAAATGTGTTAGAAATGTTCAGTCTCACTTCGAAAGATACATTATAAGTATGACTATCAATACATCTTTTTAAGTTTCATAATTTGGGAACAATGTGGTGGTATGATAACCAAATATAAATAAAAATAATTTAAATTCAAATTATTCTAGTTTAAATTATATAATGAAATGAAAAATGACAAACTATAACTCAGGAAATAGTAGCTACTCTGAGTTAATGAAATATTTATCTTTTGATCTTAATCTTTGTAAGTATGATTGGACTCTTTAGTATAAATTAAATTCTGTTCTTCAATTCATATACCACAGAGGATTAAGCATTGAATAAAAAATCAAATTCCTATACTATCTGGTATTTTCTACAGCTGTTTTCATTTTACTCTTTTCTTTAATCTTTCTTGAAAAAATATATTGTTTTTTTTATTTAAAGAAAATAGCTTAATTAACACTAAACAATAACCTCTAATAAAATTGAAAGAAATCAATGATTTAACCCAGAATTAGAGAAGCTTCTAAAAGGAAAGTATAAATATAACTAAAGGAAGGAAGGAAATACTTTTCTCCACATATTTTAGCAATCAAGTAGGTATTTGTAATCCCAACTGAGTGTGGCATCTTTCATTCTGGGAAGGATTGTCCAAGGGCTTCACTGTTGTATGGAATATATCATGAATATGGAATATCTATAAATTTTCATGGTGATATACTTGAGATTTTATCTTATACTTAATGGTTCTACAGAGGAAAATATATGGATAAAAATATTAATTGCAACTTTGTTACCAATTCTAAGGCCCTCTTTTAATTCACAGATGCCCAAATATTAACTTAAAACTGAGTGGCTGAAATGTGTCTCATTATATTCTAGGCATTTGCAGTGTCAAATCTACAGAGACAAGTGCATCTGGAGACAAATGACCAGACTACCATAAAACAGAAGCTTAATTACGTTCACTTACACTTTCGAATTATTCCCAACAAATTACCTTGGGTGGGTGACACATCCATCAAAGCAAAACTCTAATTTTACATTCACAGTAATGTGCTCCTGTAAACTGCTCTAATAAGGCTTTAACTGAGTTTTCCTTGTGACCTTACTAAGCTGAAATATTGCAGGCTGTGTTTTGCAGTGTCTCCAATTAATTTCTGACCTTGGTACTTCTTGGGCACAATGAGGCAAGTGAAGGGTGGAGATCAGATTTAACTTTGAGTTTCCTGACTGCGCTGGTTTGTATCTCAATTTGAACATTACTTAAACATGTTATTTTTGGTCAATGACTTTTATGCTGCACACTGGGCAAATGTAATTAAGTGGGCTAAGTTTTGTTTTCAGCCGTCTTCTGAGTTCTTGTATGGGAACTTGTAGTCTCAACAGGAAACACCTGTATGGTAGTTGTATACCAAGCCTTCCCAGAGAATTAATACATAACATTGTTCCAGCACCTCACAAGTTCTTCCCCAAATAGAAATGCCCAGCTGTATTTGAAGGCTGTATTTTTAATTACTGAAAATCCAACCTCTTGGCTTAGGAAGTAAATCTTGTTATAAGGGGCTATTAGGCTTAGTGATATCAAGAATCAGCCACATCAATTCATTTATTTTGTCACTCAATTAAAAAAATTTGTTAGTCAACCAACTTTTATTGAATGTCTACTCTGTGTAAGAATCGTGGAGTTATACAAAGAGAAATCAGATGTGGATCCTACCCTTGAGGGAGATTAACAAGGAAAACATTGTTTCTAATGGAATCTAATTAATTCTTACTTAGAGACAATGAGCAGCTATTTGGGTAGGCTGTTTTGTGAAAAATAAGTTGAAAGTATGTCGTTAGTATGTGTACTGCCAAAGTGAGCACAAAACCATGCTGTTAAAACTCCAAATGACCTTCTGTTTTTGGTAATGTATGGATTAGACATGATAAAAATTAAAAAAAAATTCAACAAAAAAAATCTAGAAATGAAGGATAAACATAACAAAACTACATTTTGAATTTTATAGTTGAGTTCCTATGGGAAGAATCCTCAGAGGCAAAAAAACTAAGAAGGCTTTGAAAACAAAAGTGGTAACTCGAGTTGAACATGAGGCTGCAGTCATCCTTGTAAAACTTGCTGACTTACCTCATTCAGGGGTTTGGGTTTTAATAGCTTAGTGGGCTCAGGATATAAGGAAATAAGGCCTTGAGCCCAAGCAAGATGAGACATTGGAACTGAGATCTCAACATAAAGCCGATGGTCTTGAAGAGTCACATCCTACCTGAAAGGGAAGACCTAAAAGCTCATCTGCTACAACAGGGAAATGAAATGCCCGGATCAACCTCAGCTCAGGACGGGGGTAAAATTTTCCCCTAAGAAACTGCAATTACAGATTGCCCTCACTTGCGTGTAGAATTTGAATTTCCTACAACAGAGATGTCTAGATAACATCAAGCTAAGAAATTAAGTGATCAGGGATCAATAGTGTTCCACAGAGTATAAAAGAAGCAAATACAATTCCAGTCAATAGTGATACATGTTCAGCTTAGACCTCATAGTATCCTCACAGGTAAATCACCAAGTTTTAATTAAAAAAATAGTATTTGTATCCAAAATATACAAAGAACTGTTAAAACTCAACAATAAGAAAAACAACCACAATGGAATATTACTCAGCTACTAAAAAAAAAAAAAAAATGAAATCCTACCATTTGTAATGACATGGATAGGCCTATAGGTTATTATGCTGAGTGAAATAAGTCAGACAGAGAAAGATAAATACCATATAATTTCATTTATATGTGGAATCTAAGGAAAATGAAAAGAACAAACTAATAAAAAACTGACTCATAAATATAGAGGACAATCTGGTGACAGCCAGAGGGGAGGAGGATTGGGGGAGTGGGAGAATGGAGCGAAGGGTTAAAAAAGTACAAATTAGTAGTTGATAGATGGTCACAGGGATGGGGAGCACAGCATAGAAAATATAGTTAACCTTAATGTAATGGCTAGGTAGAGAGCCAGAGGAGAAAAAGAGCAATCAGGGGGATCATTTTATAAACAATATAAAAATGTCCAACCAATGTACTGTATACTTGAAATTAATATAATATTTTCTTTTAAAAAAGAAAAACAACCAATGCATTTTTAAAATGGGCAAAATTCCTGAACAGACACCTCACCAAAGTGGGAGTGGGAACATATGGCTAATAAGCTATGAAGAAATGCTTGATATCATAGTTATTAGTGAATTGCAAATTAAAACAAGATAAAATTACTCACTTGTTAGATTGGAGAGAATCCAAACACTGACAACACCAAATGCTGTTGAGAATGTGGAGCATCAGGAACTCTCTTTTATTGTTAGTGGGAATATACTTTGGACGACAGTTTGGCAGTTTCTTACAAAAGTTAACATAGTCTTGCCATGTTATCCAGCAATTGTACTTCTAGATATTTACCCAATGAATTAGAAACTTACACGTTTACACAAAATGTGCACATAGATGATTATAGCAACTTTATTCATAATTGCCAAAACTTGGAAGTATGGATAAACAAACTGTGATATATTCATACAATGAGATATTATTCAGCAGCAAAAATAAATGAGTTCTCAAGCTAGGAAAAGACACTAAAAAACCTTTAAAATATGCTGTATATGAAAGAAGCCAGTCTGAAAAGCCTACATACAGTATGATTCAAACAATATGACATTCTGGAAAAGACAAAAGTATAGAGGCAGTAAAAGGATTTGTGGTTGTCAGGGAGTTCAGGGGAAGAGAGGAAAGAGAGATGAATAGGTAGAGCACAGAGGATTTTTTTGGGTAAACTATTCTGTAAAATACTGTAATGGTGGATACATGGCATTATACATTTATCAAAACCCATAGAATGCATAACACAAAGAGTGAACCCTAATGTAAACTATGGACTTTAGTTAATGATAATGTATCAAACTGTTTTTATCAATCATAACAGATGCACCACACTAATGTATCATGTTAATAACAGGGGAAACTGTGCAGGAGTGGGTAGGAGGAGGGAAGTATATGAGAATTCTGTGTATTTACTGCTCATTTTTTTCTGTAAGTCTAAAAGTTCCCTAAAAAATTAAGTCGATTAATATTTTGAAATTACAAAACACATAAAGAAAGAAACTACTGTAAAGCAGAGACTAGTAGAACAGCTAAAAGGGAGTTAGCACTTTGGTAACATCATATAATTGATTTATTAGATGTAGAATATAAAATTAGAGTGTTCAAAATGTTTAAGGAGCAAATATTAAATCAATCAAGAAATAAGAAAAGATGATGGAAAAAAGAACCAGAAATACTTAAAAATTAGTCAATAGACAGTCTAGAAAAAAATGTTATTATTGAAATTAAAGACTTAGTGAGAATTTAGACTTCCACTTTTGGCCAAGATGGAATAACAGCGACTATATTAACCCTTTCACCTGAACCGGCTGAAAAATGAACAAAATATAGGAAACAATGGTTTTTAAGATGCTAGATGTTAGATACAAGGGGAATGATAGCTGTGGGATAAGAAATAAATAAGGTTTGTCCTGTAACTTCCTGAGTTACTGTGTTGAGAGAGTTTCTAAGCCATGGTGCAGGAAGAGGGAACTCAGAAAGAACCCAACAGTATCCTTGAGTTGAGAATATAGAACTGATAGTCCTGGCAGACTAAGGTAAACAGACATTGCAGGGCAGATTACCAAAAAGAGAGAGCTGCACAGCTGGGGAACTCTGGAGATCTGCAGTGGGTTCCCCTTGAATATTCAGCGGAGTTCCTGTTAGCCTGTGCATGCTACTGGAGGTTGGAGCTATTAAACCATCCAGAAGGATTAGAAATGATAGTGTCTGATGCCAATAGAGTGAGAATAGTGTCTGTCCCACCAGATGAACTGGAAAATCTCAAGTTTCACAGGGCATTTGGTAAAGTATAGAGAAGGGTCTTGCCTTCATAGGGTGGAATAAATAGCCCTAGACTGAGCACTGCTCCAGCTCTACCCAACAAAACTTTAAAATGAGTCCAAAATGATCAAACTTTTCAAGCAACCTGTTTCCCAAATAGAGCTCAAAAAATATTTATAGGAATACAAAATACCCAGCATTCAATAAAGCAAAATTTAAAACTGCCTTGAACCAAATAAAAATTTACTATGCAGAAAAAATTTACCAAGCATGTAAAGAGGCAGAAAAATTCTACATATAATGAGAAGATAAATCAATCAGTTGGAAGCAACCCAGAACTGACAAATTGGTTAGAATTAGCAGACAAGACCTTTGCAACAATTTTATCCTATATGTTAAAAAGTTAGAGGCATAAAAAGGACCTAAATCAAACTTTTAGAGATGAAACTTGCAATGTGTTCAATAAAAAATACATTGGATGGGATTGATCATGATTAGACATTATAAAAGGAAATGAGTAAATGTGAAGACATTGCAATATAAACTATCCAGAATAAAACCCAAAGAGAAGAGAGAATTAAAAAAAAAAAAGAACAGAACCTTAGTGAGCTGTAGGACACATTAAGTGAATTAATATATATATAATTGGAGTCCCTTAAGAAGAGGATAGAGCAGGAGACAGAACAAATATTTAAAGAAATTATAGCCAAAACTTCCCCAAACTTGATAATAATTATCAATTCACAGTTCCAAGTAGCTCAATGAATGCAAGGTATAAGAAATGTAAAGAAAACTACACCAATGCACATCATAATAAAATTACTCAAAATCAGTATTAAAGAAAAAACTTGAAAGTAAGCAGAGGAAAAAAAAAAAAACATTACATGTAGAGGAACAAAGATAAGCAAGAGTGCAGATTATAGTCAGAAACATGTAAATGAGAAGATATTGGAGCAATAGTTTAAAATACTTGAAGAAAAAAACATTTTCAGCTTAGAATTCTAAATGCCAAATGAAAATCTTTCAAAAATTAAAATAAAGAAAAGAATTTTTCATATATAAAAAGCTGAAAGAACTTATTCTCAACATAGTCTCACTATAAGAAATATTAAAAGGAGCTCTTAAGGCAAAGAAAAACCTTACTCCAAGTGTCTGTGGATCTACAAGAAGTGAAAAGCACTGGAAAATGGTATCTACATAAGTAAATATATAATCTATTTTTCTTTTAAATCTCTTTAAAAGATAATTGACAGATTAAACAAAGGTAATAACTATGTTGTATAGACTTTATATCACATGTAAAAAGCACAAGGTCAATAGGGGAAAAACAGACTAGACTATTGTATGTTTCTCATATGTTTGGCATAATATCACTTAGAGATAAACTGCAAGACTTAAAACTGTATACTACTAGCCTTAAAGAAACCACTAATGAAACAAGCCAGGAGAAGATAAAGTAAAATCATTAAAAATGTTTAATAGAAAAGAAGGTAGAAAAAGAGAAAAGCGAACGAAGAATAGAATGAGACAAAAAACACATAGCAGGGTGAAAGATTTGAATCTAACCATATCGATAATTGCAAAATAATGTACAGCTACATCATGTTCATGAATCAGAAATTGAATACTGTTAAGATGTTAATTCTCCCTAAACTGATATCTAGAGTGAATACAATCCAAATAAAATTCAAGCTATCTTGTACAAATCGACAAAATGACTTGAAAATATAGAAATGCAAAGGGTTTAGAATAGCCTAAATAACTGAAAATAAAAACAAAGTGTTGAAGGATTAACACTAACTGATTTCAAGACTTATATTATAAGTCTACATAAATCAGGACAGCATGGTATCAAAATAGAAAATAGATCAGTACATATAAGAGAATCCATAAATAGAACCGCACATATATGGAAATGGATTTGGACAAAGGTGCAAAGGCAATTCAGTGGAGAAAGGATAGTCTTTTCAACATAACTCACACCGTATACAAAACTTAGCTTAAAATGTATGATAAGCTAAATATAAAGCATAAACTATAAAACTATTAGAAGGAAACATAAGAGGAAACCTTTGTGAACCTGGGATAAGCAAAAATGTCTTAGCTACAACAGCTAAAGCTCAATCTATAAAAGAATAAGCTGATAAACTAGGCTTAATATTAAAAAATTGTAATCATTGACACCATGAAGAGAATGAAAAGACAAGCCAAAAACTGGGAGAAAATATTTGCAAGTCATATTTCTAATAAGGACTTGTATACAGGATATAAAAAGAATTCTAATTGAATTTTAAAAGAACAAACTATTCATTTTTAAAGAATGGTTAAAATATTTCAATAGACACTTTACCAAAGTGTGTATACAAATGATAATAAAAATGCAACTTAAAACCACAATGACATGCCACCGCACACCTATAAGAATGACTAAAAAAAAAAAAAAAATGAGCCTATTTGCAAGGATGTAGAGAAACAAAAATACCATGTTGGAAAACATTTTGATAGTCTTTTAAAATGGTAAATGTGTAAATATTGAAATCACAAAGAATGATGACAATCATACAGGATAGTGATAGTGATCTGCTAAATAAAACTTTTAAGGGATGATAGGAAGAGCCCAGGGATTTGTAAACATGTTTATCAAAAGCACAGTGACAGATCTAATACGATGATAAGAGCTTCAAACATTAGGCTTTTTTAGAAAGTAAGGAAGGGCAAGCATCTGGAAACGACAATGACAAGTAAGAAGAACTCATAATCATCTCCAGATCCAAAGACAAGGAGACTGTGGGAGAGAAAAGACCTACTTGGGAGGGCAGTGAGGAGAGAAGCGAGAGCCAGGCTTCCCTCAGAGCAGGAAGGTGAAGGGAAACGTTTGGAAGACAGGCTGAATATATAGAGAATTTTGATGATGACAAACTGTGAGTTCCAAGAAATGTTGACAAAATTGTTAGGAAGAAATCTTGTTTATCTGAGGACTATGAATAGATTTTACTTTGTAAACTGTGTACAAAGGCAGATGTTTATGTGTAGATGGTATTTGTGGCTGCCTTCCCATTCAAAAAAGACATTTTCTAAAACACTTACCTAAAACATTGAAAGAAAAGAGGGTTCCATACATACCTTCACACCGTAGCTATATATCTGTTACTTGTATTGTGATTATTCAAAGAGAACTTTGAATAGAGTCCCGATACCCACTGTTAAATGAGTGGCTATGAAATTGAAATGTATTTGTGAAATTCAAACATTTTCTTTGATTCAAAGGAGCTGTTTTAATCAATGCAGATGTGTTACTGAAATAAATGACCAGCCTTGCTTGGGAAAAATAGACATTTTCTTTATGGTCAATATCGTTGTTTACAAACACAAAAGATCTCAGCCTTTTCTTTTTTTCTCCCATATAATGTTTATATGTACATGTGTATAGCTAAAAATTTTAAGCTGGCTAAAATTAATTCAATTGAAGATCGACATATAAATCACGGTATAGAAGCAGAAGTGTCAACATAAGCACAATATAATTGGCATATCTCAGATGGGGAATAAGTAGTAATGAGAATTTGTAAGAACACTCATTTTCAGTTTCCTGTTTGCCCCTAGGCTACCAGGATAGCGTCTCTATACTTATCATTTCTCAATACACAGAATACAATATGTTCATTAATATTGACTAAAAGACACAATTCTATTTTAGTGAATTGCAGTTCCCCATTGCCTCATTTTACATTTGATGTGCATTGCAGATGCAGAGAAAGTTTGAGGAGTGGGGTTAGGATTGAGGTCCACTCTGCCAGGATACTGTTCTCTCCAGTTTTTTTGAGATTTAAGCATAGCAAAAGGAGCTGCCAGAACCAGGGAGCTACCTCCAATGACATCAATAGCCCACCCACAACTCACACAGGCTTGAAGGAAATTTAATTGCTTTCCAACTGCAGCCATGGCTGGATAAACTCACTTTCAGGCAGGCCGTGGAGGCAAAGAGCAGAATTCTGTATGTCTTCCCGCACAACTGCATTCAGATGATTTCCTACGCTTTTGGATGGATATCTCTGATGATCAAGAATCTCACTATCTTATGCTACGTGTGGCTAATAAATTCTAAAAATTCCTGCATTACATAACTTAAACACTAGAGCTTATTTTACCATTGAACACTATATTAGTTAGCCTTTGCACAGGTATAGGATCTAAAAATTCCGGGCATAATATGCCCAAAATTTTAATGTGACTAAATCAAGCTAGCATACTGAAAGCTTTAAGAAATTGTTATTTCGAATATATATTCTTTCATGAAACTTTAAAAATGGCCAGCAAAACAGTTAAAATTGAATTTATTTTCTGCATAAGTTCTTACAGCATGCACATTTTAAAAAAGACAACTCTTGAATTTTATTATTCTGAAGAAAGAAAAAACAATTCTATATTATAAATTTGCTCTGATTTTTATACTTTCAGAATATGTTTGGAGACTACAAGTTGATGTTATATACAGAACAATACATCAAGCTTGTTCTTTATAGTCTAAGTAACTGCTAAAACTAATAGTAAAAAAGTATTCATGGCTATAACATTTAATTGTGCAAATAATTCTGTCATTCAGACAATTTATACTTTATTTTTATGACTCTCATCAAAATCATAGCAATGTTTAAGAATTATTTGAGCAATAGTCATTGTATTAAACATGACTGTTATTAAGCAAAGTATTTCTCAAGGTTCATAGAATAAATATGTGTGTTGTTATTGTTTTATCATTTCCATCACCATAGGTATCAAAATGATTAGTGAAATTAAAAACATTTTTTAAATTACTCAGAGTTCTAATAGCATTTGTAATAACAACTTCCCTTTGAGGAAAACACACACACACACACACACACACACACACACACACACTCATGTTTGAAGCCTAAATTCATTCAACAAACAATAATCAGGAGTGTAGTATATGCCTGGCAGTTAACACTGAATTAATTAAATGTCAAAATTGAGATGTACGAAAATCCATGGGAACCAGAAAAGAAAGAGAAGAGTGGGGAGAGAGAGAGAGAGAGAGAGAGAGAGAGAGAGAGAGAGAGAGAGAGATTGATTCAGGGAAAACTTCTTAATGAAAAGGGATATTATTATTGAACTAAATTTTTAATGCTAGTTTTGCCATTTGGGAAAGTCAGAGTGGGGAGAAAGTATTCGAATTGAAGGGAATGGTATGTATAAAGGAGGTATGGAGTGATGAGGTACCAGAATAGTAGTGCAGTATGGCTGGAATATGTGGTTAATGGGAAAAGAATGGAAGCTGAGGCTCAAAAGGAAGATATCAATCAATTATGAGGGACCCTGCATGCTATGGGATCTGTTCTGTATCTCCCAGCGATGAGACTTTGAAGCACTTTTTTTAAGAACGAAAGGGGCAGGATCAGAAGATCATTTTGACAATCATCAGCATCATCAAATTATCTACTAAGTATTTGTTTTAAATACATTATCAAATCATACTGTAAATGAAATACTGTTATTATTCAAATTTTACAAATAGATGAGTTAAGGAACTTGTCCAAGGTCACTCATCTAGTAAGTGGCAAAGCAGAGATTCAAACCAGAGCAGTTTGGACTAAGCTCCCTATCTCCTAACCACGACATTTCATGGCCTCTGAGCATATTCTAGTGTAGTGCCAGGGACCAGGGAGATGAGAAGAGAGACTATTGAAATAGAATACATGAGGAGGTGAATGAGAAGGAACAAATCAATTCAAGAATTATTTAATAGTAGATTCTCCCAGTACTTGGTTTCGAATCGGATCCATTCAATTTTCTCAGAATTTGAAATGTCTGAGAAATATGTTAAGAAATAGCTTATATTTTTAATTAAAAAGTACTATTTTTCTGTTATGATATAACATGTATGCAAGTCTACAGTGTGTGTAATTCAAAATCTTTGCTGCCTGGTTAGCTAAGTCTTAGTGTATAATCAGTGCAGATCACTGTGGCCATCTGCTTTATTCTCAATTTATGTGACCTTTTCTCACATGAGGTAATATACAGACATACTATATTACTAAAATTTTACTTTTCATCAATATTTTCATTATGATTGTTTTTGTTTAGCTTTTATCTTTCTTGTGCTCCTTTGGGAAAGAATTATTTGGTGGCTTTAATAGGCTGGCTACCCTAAATTAACAATTTTGTTCAGCATTTTCTTGTCCTCATTCAGAAAAAATATTATAGTTTGTTGTTATGAAAGTTACATTTGTGTTGTAGAAAGACTTTTTTAGTTTTTTATAGTCAATAAATGTAACTGTAAATTTACATCTAAAACACTGAATGTATACCTAAGAGTGTTTAAATAGTTGGCGATCTGGTTTCATTCTGATAGTTCCCTGTATACTGTCCTTAATAATTGTATTTGGCTCATCAATAGATTCCCATTTAACTCAGTATAAAATGCAATGTTCTTACAATAGCCTATCAAGGCTTATCTACTCAGCCATTCCATTCCACCTAGTTCCCATTATCTACTCAATCTCATCTTCTACCCTGCCACCCTTAACTCATTCTTCTTGGCTACCATGACTGCCTTGCTTTTCCTCAAATGTGTCAAACACCCAGGACCTTTGCACTTTCTATCCATACTATCTGGGATGACTTTTCCTCAGATATCCACATGGCTGGCTTCCTCACTTCCTTCAAGCCTTTGTTTAAATATCCTTTGATCAGAAAGGACTCCTAAACTACCCTATATATAATACTTTTCTTAAAATTCTCCTTATTACCATGTTTCATTTTCTTTCACTGCAGTTATCATTAACTCAGTTTTCAACTCCTGGTGGAGGGGAGGCTGAAAGTTCCAAGCTTCTAATGATGACTCAGTCTTTCTGGTGACCAGCCCCTACACAAGAGCCCACCAAGAGTCATCTCATTCGAACAAAAGATTTAGGAGCTTGATGACCAAATATTCGAGCAAAAGATAGAAGCATCTTTCATTCTTATTACTAAGAAAATTATAAGTATTTTAGGAGCTCTGTGCCAGGAACTGGGGACAGAGACCAATATTTGTATTTACTATTATTTCACATATATAATCTCCATACCTAGAACATAATATTCACTGACTTTGAATAGAAAAAATTTATTAATAAATGGACAACAGGGAATATTTTTTCCCTAAATTCATTGGTCCTCTAAATTCAATGGTTCAGTATGCTTTTTCAATTAATTGCTTTATCCTGGCAACATGATAGGGATATTTAGTTTTATGAATAATCTGTGAAGGGATAATTGCAAATATTCAAGGATTAAGTCAGTAAGGCATGAATTTGGTTTTGTTTCATTCTTAATATACATACTATTCATCACTTCCGGAGCAAAATGATGCAGATTAAATCTGTAATAGCTAATAAAACATAAAAATATTTTAAACTATCATCAAGAAACTTCTTATTGTCAGTACATTTTTTATATAGTCTAGTTTATTAAGCATTAAATAAATTTCCTTGAAAGTTACTGGAAGAATCCAAATTATCAAATTAATGGAGTGAAAGTGAGAGAAAGAGTTAAGATTTTGCTTATGAGTATCAGGTCAGGTGGCCATTTTATTAACCCAAACTGAAACCCAAATTGAAAATTCAAGAAATAATTCCTGGAAAAGACATGGAACAATATGTTGGTTTTAAGACACGGTTACACATCTAATTATAGTTGTCCAGGAAGAAGCAATCAGAATTTTATATCTGGATCTTAGGAGTGTGTTCTGAAAATAACAATTTTTAGGGCTATCAGAATATATACAGTCATTAAAATTATGTGCATAAAGAAGATTGCTTAGGGAGTGTGTATATGTAAAGATAAGAAGGTAGAGGTTATCTAAAAAATGCTTAACTCACTAATTAAATGATTTTTATCCTTTTTATTGCAATAATTAATTTTTTACCATACCTGTATTTGTATTGTTCTTTGCTTTATGTTTTTAATAAATTCCTCTTCTTTTTTCCTCAATCAGTGATGGTAGATGTTTTATTAATTTATTAAACAATCAACTTTTAGTTTTAGTTAAGATCTCAATTACTTTTTATTTTTTGCTTTGTATTTAATTGATTTCTATTCTTATTTTATAACTTTATTTCTTCTTACTTTAGGTTTATTCTGTTGTTCTTTTTCTAGCTTATTGAGTTAAATTCTATAAAAAGAGAAAATTATAATTCTCATTTCTGTTAATGTAGAAAGTATAAACTCTATGTTCTTTGATTCAGTTTTTTATTTTGTTAAATCCTATTTGGCTATTAAATCATGGCCAAAGACTGAAAGCCTCTAATCAGCAGTTGTCAGTTAAAAGCTTTGACAGGATAAAAGATTGTCGAAAATAGTGCAGTGTGTATCGGTTAGCTAAAACCACAAAAATATTGCATCTAGCTATACCTAAAACTCAGGGACTTAAAACAATGATCATCTATTCTCATAGATTTGAGTAGCTTTGTTGTCTAGGGTTTAGCTGGAGCTTAGCTGATGTAGGCTGTGTGTGGCTGGGATAGTTGAATTCTGCTCAATAATTCATGTTCTTCTCATGACAATGGCAAAAATTTAAGAGAGGTAGCTCAAGAATGCAAATATTTTCCAACTCATTAGTCACATGATACCTGATAATAATTCATTGCAAGTCACATGACTAAACCCAAAGTCTAAGGGTGAGAATACATAGTCCTCTTTTGTCAGACTACAAAATCTCTTGTCACATGGATACTGGCAGGGATGGAGAATTGGAGCCTTTACTGCAATAAATCTAACATACTATATAAAATATATAAAACATTATTTAATACAAATTTATATTATAGTAAAATATTTTTTCTAACTTTTAAAATTTCAATTACTATATTATTTATTTATAGTATTTTTACTTCACTATTTTTTATTTTCTGTTCTCTTTGTTCTTATTCTATATTTTTTCTTTTTGTCCAATAGATTCATGCCATCTTATATCTCTTTGATAATCCTTAATAGGTATACTTCAAAATGATTTTTGTAGTGCTCTATTATATTTTCATTTTGTTAGATTGAATTCATCTCATGGCTGTTGTTCCTAAATTGTTTTCCTCATGAATTTTGGAATGTTGGTTTCCAGGTTTGATGTGACTGGAAGTCTTCATGTTCTGTCGTGTACCTTAGGGCCTCTACCCACAGTGAGATTATAAATAGTGCAAATCCAGTTGCCAATCTTGTGGGAAGTATGTTCTCTACCCTGGTTTCTAGGCTCTATTTACTTCACCTTGTCCCTTTCTTTATGCAGTACTGTGAAAGCTCTAACCATTGCTTCACGTAAATGGTGAGTGCCCCTGTTTTGAATTTCCATTAAGAAAAGCCCCACTGCAACCCCCTAGTTTTAGGCTATGAGTTATGGCTTGGTCCCATCTTGTATGTGGCATTTTTTAGTTTTCATTACTCATTAGAATCAAACCTACCAGTAGTCTACACCTACTTCTAGTTCTGGAACAAACAAACCCCACCTATTGCTTTGTATTTCTTTTCCATTTCTAGTCAAGAAGATGTATATTTTGCCTTGAGAGTGGTTTTAACATTCCAATTTTTTTAATTTTGTTTCTGTTAAAATTTGTATGGGAGATGAGTATGAATTTATCACATATAGATTTACCACTGTTCATTTTGTGATAAGATGGGCATGGCATATATATTTGATTAAACTATTTTCTATTCTGAATATCCCAATTGCTCTTATATAGGCAAGTAGTTCAGTGGGCCTTGGATAGTTAATGGGAGTTTAGTGCATTTCCTCTACAGAATAAAAATAAGATAGCTGAGTTACTTTTTGAAATATTATAGTTCATTATACACACCCTGTTGAATCCAAATATTTGTTTGCTGAGTTTAATGATATTCTGTTTTATTTTGTTTTTTGGAAACTTGGGCTTAATGCTTCATTGTCTCCCAAAGACCAGGTATTCTCAATGTACCATTCAGTGAGCAAGACCAAAATATGCTTTGTATATGCTTTGAAACTTTGATATAAGAGATTAATGATATTTCATTCAATGGGTTCTTTTTATTTTTGGTCTTCCTTCAGATGTTCACGTGACCTATAGCTTATCCATGTGCATTGTACATTATAAACGAACTTGTCAGAAAAGAAATTATAGATGTCAGGGAACCAGAGATAACCTCAGGACCCATTTCCCATACACCACCCCTGAATAATGTGCAGAGTGTTATTTTCTCAGGAAGAAAAAAGTTTTCATTATCATCATAAAATCTTTATTATAGCAAGTCGGTCCCAGAATTGTAGAGATTTTTACATATTTTAAGGTTTACTTTGCAATAAATGCAATGTGAGAGGTTTCATTATGCTCCTAATGTGAGAATAACATGTTTGAGGAGATGTTTTTAAAAGAAAACTAAAGGAACATGGTTTGGATTGCTTGCCAAAGGGGTATAAAAGGTAAAGTGGTTGGTAAATTCTCATTATACTAGGCAGAAACAAACATCTTCTACCCAGAGAAACTTCATATATTTTTAAATGTCTCCTGTTTCTCTAAAGTTAACAGTTAACATTTTACATAGTATGTAAACTACCTCTTGTTTAAACAAAAATTCAAATTGGTAAACAGAATTTTTAGCAACAAAACCATGGGAAAAAGTATTTCATGGGAATAAAATAAGAGAGAGAAAATTTACCAAAACAGAGGTTAAGTTAAATTAGGAGATTTTCCTCTCATTTAATAAGGCCAAACTTTGAATGCTAAAAAAAGAAGGAGGAGGAAGAAGAGAAGGAGAAGAAAATGAGAACATTCACATTCACAAAATGCTTATCGTTTTCCACATATAATATTAAGGGGAAAGTTGTCTGGCCAGGAATAAAAGAATCAGAAACAGGGAGTCTGGGATTTCAGGTCTCCTAAACACTGTGGCTGCTCCATAATTTCTGAAAGGGAGGGCTCCAAGCTATTTTTGTATCACACTTTTTTGCAGTATATAAAAGCATTAACTATACATATCAATGATTGTAGAAAGAGAGGTTGATGGAGATTACAAACAGACTATCCCTCACTATCTTCCCCCATCTAATGCCACCAGGTGCTAGTGGGTGTAAACACAACTGAGCCTTAAACAGAATCTATATATTTTGTGTCCTATACGCTGTCCAACTTTACACACTGAGTGATAAGAAAATGCAAAAGCCTGTTTTGACAAGTTGAACACTCCAGAGGCATTCTATGAAATAAGACAAAAGAAAAGTTCCTGACTTGGGGCATCTGAAATATGTTCTTAAGAAGATTAAAAAAGAATAGGAGAACTCATGGGCTATGCGAGTTACTACTACTGCCAAAAGAGCAGATTGTGGGGGTGGTTGCGCAGTCTTAAGTTGCTATACTAGGTGAGTTGGCCTGAAAAGCAATAGGTCTGTTTTGTGAGTATTCATGTGCAGCAACCACAACCAAAAATATGGGAGGAAACAGGTCTAAAAACTTTTTTGGGGAGGTAGGAGGGGAATTATATTGTTTAAACTGGGACTAGATAAAAAAATCAAAGTGTTCTCCTGCCTAAATGGGAAAGGTTTCAAAATAAATTTGTAACTTAAAAATAAAGATTTTTACAATAGACATGAATAAACTTTTAGATAAATGAACTAACTTTCTAATAAATTCATATTTTAAAATATTATCAGCATTCATGACTGCTTGCATGAAATTTTTGTTTATTCTAAATGAATGACTACTTGGAAGGCAGTTACAAAAAATATTCATGAAAAGCTCATAGATGCCTGCCATTCATAAATCACTTTGAAAATAAATATGAAAAAACTATTAACATTCAGACAGTTTCAGTTAGAAAACAGGCAGCCTTATTTTAATAACTAAAGATGCTGGATATGTCAAAGCACAGTACTAAAATATTTTTAATAAGTACTTATCACTCTATGTAATTTATCATGCTTAATTAATTATCCCCTTCTCTTTTTTGAGGGCCTGCTATGCCAGGGCACTGTATAGGAGGGAATATAGCATCATGGTAAAAAGTACAGGCTTTAAAGCTACACCACTGCTGTGTGATCTTCAGCAAGTTACTTAACCTCTCTGTGCTTCATTTTTTCATTCGTAAAATGATGTTAATAGCATTTATTTAAAGAAGTTGTTGTAAATAGTTAAAGTTTTAATATACTTAAAATATACTTAAAGTACCTGGCACATATATAAGCATAAGATAAATAAAAGCCAGAGATAATTGCATTTTACCTTGATACATGGTTTTTTAGTTTTTGTGAATATTTCATGTATACTATTAAATGAAATATTCCTGTAAAACAACCATTATTAACTCTATTTTTCAAAGGCAGTACTAAGGAAAAACGTGACTCTAGGCCTCTTAGCCAGTAAGAACCAAATTTAGAAGCAGTGTCCAGGTCCCATGTTTCCTGCTCCGGGATGCAACCTACTGTGACACGCTGTCCCTTGACAACTGAGTTTTAATGATGTCTGTGAATAAGTCATATGCACACACACACAATTTGAGACAGAACTTTGGATGTGCAAGGACAATAATCTCACTGAGAATGTACTTCAGAGAAGAAAAGTAATTATTTAAACATGGTCAAAGAAGTAAACAGAGCACAAGGAGGAGACAATTAATCAGAAAATGTTCACTGGCCTATTTTATTTGATTTCTCAGTATATTGAGCACAGTGTCAATCAGTGGCTAAGAAAGAAACCCAATCCCTGAGTCTGAGTTTCTTTTTTAGTAAGTCTTCCACAGAGTGTCTGAGATATTGCTGTGGGGCAAGCAGAGCCACAGATCCTGATACCTGCTGAGGGAAGGCAAGGCAGGGACAGTCTGTAATTAAATCATCTATAACCATTATCTTGTTTTGGTTCTCAGAAACAGAATGTACATTGTTTTTTTGTAGTCTTGCCCTCTGGTATAAGTAGCAGATACCTGATCATAAGTAGTGCAGGCCAATGCGGAAAAAATTTTATGTACATAATAAAATATGCCACTTTCACATTCTCTGGAAATTGCTTTGTCTAGTTCCTCTGTTCCTTTTGTTGGGATGACTTGGATAGCACTGCTTTACCATTTTAACTTCTAGCATAGAATTCTTGTACCTGAAGTCCTCCAAATGTAAAGGAACATATAAAAATATTAATAAATACCAAAACCAGACAAAGATGGCACAAGGAAATTACAGTTCAATATTGCTGATAAACATATATAAAGAAATCCTCAACAAATTATTAGTAAACTAAATTCAACAATACATTAAAAGGCTCACATATCATGAATAACCGAGATTTATTCCAGGGATACAAGGATGGTTCTACATCTGCAAATCAGTCAATGTGATATACCACATTAACAAAATAAAGAAGAAAAATCATATGACCATCTCCATAGATGCAAAAAAAAGCATTTGACAAAATTCAACATCCGTTTATGATAAAAATTCTCAGAGATTTCTGGTTAAGATGGCAGAATAGGTAAATGCTGTGTTTTCCTCCTCTCATGACCACATCAAAATTACAACTACAGAACAACCATCATCAAAAGTCATGTAAAGTGTAGCTGAACAAAAGTCATACAACTAAGTACACACAGAAAAAGCCATCTTGAGACTGGTAGGAGGGGCAGACATGGAAAGGGCTGATCCCAAACCCACATGTGTCAGTTAAAAATTAGGAGGAATATTTCAACTGCAGAGGTTCCCCTGTAGGAGAATGGGTCACAGCCCCACACCAGATTTCCAAGCTCAGGGTTCCCTTACT
>CM053508.1:19565797-19633318 GCA_028627145.1 Eidolon dupreanum
AAATCACGGAACTTGACCAAATAGTCACTAGTCTGTTTGATTCCAAAGTTACGCTGCTTCACCAAATGTATCTATGTGCTTTCTGGCACGCTTTCATATTTCTAACATGAACTTGAAAGGAATGTAAATTAATATCCATACATGAATTAGTTAATTATTATTTGTCCTTCCTGCCTGGATGCTCCATAAATACATAGGCATATTTCAGACTACCTGCTTTACGTAGGAGCTACTCCAAGACTCCGGCATCACACTTTCTTAGGTTAACTTCTGTTTCACTGCAGACACCCTCTCAGGTTCTTTTACAACATGCTCTCCTTTCTACAACCTCTAAATGCTGGAGTTCTTCAACGCTACGTTCTAGGCCCTCTTCTGATTTCTCTTTAAATTCTCTCCCTAAATTTTATCTATTTTCATACTTTATATTTCGTCTATAAAATATAAATCCAGAATGAATCCCATACTTCTATCTCTAGGTCAAAGTTTCCCCCTAAGCTTCAGACTCATATGTGAAGTCTTTAGACTCATATATCAAACGACTTACTTAATATATCAATTTAGAAGTCTCACAAGCATTTCACATTAACCCATCTAAAATAGTTTTGCTTGGGGATTCAATCATGCTAAACTTCAGAGAATTTGAAAATTCTGGACACAGACTTTTCTTTCCCAGTTTCTTAAGCAATAGCAAGGGGCGTCCAACAATGAAGACAGCTCTAAGGAAGCAAAGCTGTGAAACAGAGAGAAAGCTCGTTGCAGCTAAGAAACCATTTCCTGTTGACATGATGTGAGGCATAGATCAAGTCTGGCCTGAATCTGAACCTACTCCTGGACCTTTTCAGTGACTTTTTAGTTCATTGGACTTTTCAATAATTTCTCTAATTATTAAAGTATTTCAATTGGGTTTTCCACTATTTGCAACCCATAGCATACAAACACAATTTTATATGTGAAGTCTCAGGTTAAGGAAAGAGGAGGAAGAAGAAGGTAATTATATCAATGCACACATTGAACTCTGAAAATAAATCCATGTGTATATAGAATCCAGTATATAATCAAGAAAAGTTTTTTTAATCTGGGCAGAAAGAGTAGAGGATCCAGTAATACGGTCCTGAGCTAATTAGCTTTTTATTTGGAAAATTATTTTTAGATCTTCATACCTCATTATTAGTAAAAATGCATCCAAACTAGCTCAAATATCTAAATGTAGATGGATATCTAGATAAATAGATAGACAGACAAACTGACAAATCTAAGAAGCAAATATAAAATATGTACATATTAATTGGGGTAGGGTTAACTTTTTTAAAACAAAGTTGTAATGGAAGAACTATAAAAGAAAATGATAAATTGCATTCTTCAAATCAGAATGTAAAGCTTTTACATGACAAAAGACATTTTAAAATTGTTTTAAAAATAAACCATGAGAATATATAACAAAGAATATTTAATATATATAAATAACTTTTATAAATATATAAGGAAAAGACAAATAACACAATAGAAAAAAAATGGTTAAAGAATTAAAAACATAATTGAAAAATTGGAAAGCTAGTCAAGCTTTCCAAGAATAATGGAAACTATTTAGACCACAAATGAGATAGCCCTCTGCACTTGCTAGAATGGCAATAAATAAATAGTGGTAAAAATAAAATATTGGTCAGTGTATAGGTAAATACTCTGCTTGTAAGACTATAAATTAGTTCTATTTTGTGATCAATTTGATACTATTCAATTAAATCAAAATACATACAGCGTATGACCTGGCAATTTTACTTTTGGAATCTGTTATAGAGTAATACATGTTTTCATGTGAATAATTAATCATATACAAGGCTGTTTATTGCACCCTTAGCTTTAATAGAAAAACAAAAGAGAAAATTTAATTGTTATCAAAGTGGAAATGACTGAACAATATGACATATTCATTTGTAGAATGCATTGCAGCAGTTAAAAGAAATGATATATATTTATTCTTAGAAAGTTCTACTAGATGTGTAAGAAGCACAATGCAATTTTTAGCATGACATATAGTGATACTTATAATTTACATACACAGAAGGAAAAAGAACTCAGAAAAATATACCATATGTGTTAAGTGTGTAAAAAGAAAATAAACATTAAATTATACCATATGGCAAAGTTCTGAAAGAATACACACCAAATTCTTATTCGTAGTTAACCCAGAGTAGAGATTAAGTATAGGTGGTGGTCAGAAGGGACTTAGTCTAAACTGTTACATTTAATTTTTTTTTAACTAAAAGAGAAAGATATTTCTGTATTTCTTATGGAATTAAAATTAATAATAACTAAAAGAATCTCTCTTAGGATTTTGTATATACTTGGACAGCATGAACCAGAACTGGAAAATGAAGTCAAGAATCTGTTGCCAGCATAATTTACGGTGGTCAAGACATGGAAACAACCAAAATGTGCTTCAGTAGATGATTGGATCAAAAGGATGTGGTACAGCCTTTGGAATATCCAATGGAATATTATCCAGCCATAAGAAAAGAGGAAATACTGCCATTTGAGACAACACAGTTGGATCTTGAGATTATCATATTAATCTAAATAAGTCAGAAAAAGTTGACAACCATATGATTTCACTCCTAAGTGGTATATAAAACTGAAAGCAATAAATGAACAAGACAAACAAAAATTCGTAGACACGGACAACAGTTTAGTGGTTACCAGAGGGAAAGAGGGGAGGGAGGGAGGTAGATAAGGGTAAAGGGAGTCATATACATGGTGACGAAAGGAGATTTGACTTGGGTGGTAAACACACAATGCAATATACAGATAACATATTGTTGAATTGTAAACTTGAAACTTATGTCACCCCAATAAATTTAATTTAAAAGAAATAAAAATAAATTATATATAGTAAAAAAAAAAAAAAGAAAAAAGAATCTGTTGCACAGTATAGGCAAAATATTATGCAGTATCCTTTACCATGTTTTGTTTTAACAAGGCTAATTATTTTTGGTTCTACCATATGCCACACTTGGGTCTTGGGAAAGCAAGTTTTGACTGGTCAGAAGATAGACCCCAGAGAGGAGCAGAGTGCAGAGTTTCCAGGGATGATACTCATTTAGGGAAATCATTCAGAGGAGTCTCCTGGTAGGGACAGGAGCAGAACAGGGCCAGGATTGTAAATCAGCATTCAGGAAGTATTTAACACTTTTCTTGGATAAGCAGACCCAAGAATTGAAGGACTGTGACAGCATCACAAGAATATAGAAAAGTGTTTGATGACAACTGAGTTCACGGACCAAGAAACCATTCATTGTTTCAACTTATTCTTCGCTCTCAGCTCTAACAAACTAAGAATCAACATGAAGCGCACATGGCATTTTCATGTTTTGTTTTATAAATCTGTATCTTCTGCTTCTATGTGGACCTCAAAAATTCATTCTCCACACAGTTCCCAAATGGGATGCTACTCACTCAGATCTCTTTAATGGCTTCTCATCACACTTGGAATGAAATCTAAATTTTTCTCTTAGTCTTCAGGACCCACTTGATTTGACACTAGACCCACCCTCCAGTCCCCTGCCAACACCTTGCCCACTCATTTATTCCACCTTCCATTACCTGATACTGTATTTCTTTAGTGTCTTTCTTGTCTTTGTGATTGTAAGCTCCAAAGGAGCAGGAAATTGTCTCTTTACTTCTCTGCTCAACTAAGCTTTGAATAATGATTGGAACATATTGGGCATTAAGTGCATAAATTAATAAACAACTGGTACTAAGAGACTTAGCCCAAGCTTACAATCCTGTGAGAGCCAAGAGCAAAATTTGAACTCTCATTTTCTTAATTCAAACCCAATGTTCTTTCTATTATACTAAAAATATTACATTTATTTGTATAAATGCTTTTTTGGTTATAATGCTATTTAATAAAAGATTATAATGATGAGTGAGTTTTTTTCTTGGAAAAATGATATGTGAAAAAACTATTATTAAATAACTGCTTTTGACAATCACCTATGCTTGACTAAAACCATTAGGGAAAGGAAAGGAGTGTTTGGCTGGGGCATGGGAGAAACCCATAATCATTGGGCGATATGTTTACAAACTTATATCTTGAATGTCTATTGAATATGAAGTTGAAGAGATCTATGGGATATGATTGACATCCAAAGCACATTTCATTTTGGAATTGGAGATATCAAGACAATATCTGTTAATGTAGAGTTAATCTAAAATTGTAGTAAGAAAATAGCACTACTAGAAGATATCGTCTGTCACCTGGTGGCTTCTGGTTTTCAGACTCCGTACATAGGAAGGGATCTTACCTTGAAACTCCAATTCTAAATAGGAGACTTTCACTGATATTGGAATAAATTATCAATTTCTGAATTTATAATTCATCTTCAAAAGTATTCAAACAATGCCCTAAAATCTGGATTTTTATCATAAAAATATGCCATTGGTCTTGAAACGGTTGGTGTTTTGCCCACATGAAAAATGAAAGCAAGAGACTCAATAACCAATGACACTTGGCCAGATAACCTGGCTCCTGAAAACTGTTGCTTAACAGTGAACTTATGCCAGTGAACTCATTTCTGGAATTCAGAAATCTGGAGTCTTTAAAATTTGGCAGATAGAAAATGACCTTGTTTGAGACTGTACCTTAAGTGCAATAATTTTACACATTCTAGTGGAATCAAAAAGTAAGCTTACATATCCACATTTATTTTAACATTCTGCATTATCATTTAAAATGAGCAGTTCATCTCAAATCTAAGAGGCAGGGACATGTTACACTGGCTTATGACTATGTTAAGTACATATCTGCCCTGTAAGTAATAAGTCTTATTAAATCATCATTTGAAAGGGTATGAAGATAGAAGAAAATACATCAAATGAGTTCATTGGCATCTTATAATAAAATATACTTGCAACTAAATGAATTAAATATAAGAGAAAATTTCCAGAACTCAAATTGAGAAAACTTAATTGCTCTTTTGCATTTATACACATATATGTATATATGTATATACAGTGGGTCCTCAATGTCATTGATAGTTTCTTGGAAACTGCAATTTTAAGCAAAAATGACATAATGAAACCAATTTTACCATCAGCTAATTGATATAAACAAGAATTAAGTTACTGTGGAATATTTCTGATCACAAAAACATTGCAAATGTCTGAAAAGAAAACCCAAATGCTTTTAATATTAAACATTAAAATAAATGTGAGCTATCCATACATTTAAGAAATGTGAGCTATCCATACATTTAACAAGTAAGTTAATAATTTTCCAATCTGAATATTCTAGTTCAGGGTCATGGGTGGTTAGAGCTTCTCTTAACACCTTAGGACCCAAAGCAGGAATTAAGGACACCCTTCTGTCACAGGGACACACGCATACCTCACACTCACTCAGACAGAGAAGATGCACACACCCCAATTAACCTCACGTACACATCTTTGGGATGTGGGGAAAATTAGAATACCTGGAGAAAACCCCCCAGACGCAGGGAGAACAAGCAAACTCCACACAGACAGTGGCCCCTACAGGGAATCGATTTTTTTTTCCCTCATCAACATTATAATGAAATGACCTTAAATGAAACTATATTATTTGAGGACTAAGTTTATATAATTTAAATATTAAATATATATGATAATTAGCACAAAAATTATTACATTTTATTTCAAACTTGTTAGGTGCCAGATGCTCAAGAAGTTGAGACTTAGAAGTTTTTTAGTTATGCAGCTAATTAGTGGGTTCCACCATATACTATTATGACTCCAAAGTGCAGAATAGTTGATATTCATCTAGTGTTCACCAAGTATGAAGTATTCCACTAAGTTCTTAATCCTCAAAATAACTCCATAAGGTAGGTACGATTAACATTGTCATTCCTGCTTTTCAGATGAGTATATCAAGACTCGAAATGGGTAACTATGCCAGAGGTTGCCGGCTAGTCTGTCATGGAGATGAGACATAAACTCTGTTCTCTCAGCTAGAATTCCAGGGCTTTTTACAACCCCTTGTGTAGCTGCCACTTTATTTCCTTGCAATGGTCAGGATTGCTGCAAAGTTCGAGATGAGGGAATGAGAAGGGGGTGGTTGATTGTAGGCCAAATGAGACTTCCAAGCTGGCCTTATGGTCTCACGGGCTCCCCCTGCTGCACTTTCCTGGAATTACCTCTGATGTTGACCAAGGAAGTGGCCTAGCTGAAAGCTTTGAATAGTATAGTTCTGGGAACTATCATTTCCTTTCTCAAACACCTAGGTAAACAGGAACAATTGACAAAAGGATTAATACAGCAAATAGAAAGCATGATTTACTTTTTTTATGTTTATTTCTACCTGAGTTGGCCACTGAAAACCTACTAACTCACTCTCATTCTCTTTTCTGTCAATTGCTTACAAATTGTACTCCAAGTTTGTTGTCACCTAATTTACTTAATCAATGTTGTGTGAATGCCGGCTATTGTATTCTATGAAGAAATTCTTATCTCCAATGCCATCTTTGGGGCTGTGTAATTTACTTATGCAAAGATAAGTGTTAGACTCTGTGACTTCCCTTATCTCCATGCATATAGGATAATATAATATAGAGGATTCTCTTTCTTTGCATGAAGGTGCATTAGTATGTTCTTATATCAGGAAGAATGGTATCTGTGTTTTCTTCCCTTAATCTTCTATATTATTTTTACTTAATGTGCTGTACTCAGAGTCATGAGAGAGAGTGACTCCTTCTCTCTTTTCTTACTAACAGAATGCCAATTTTTAGTTACATAGGAGCATCTCAAATAATAATGTCAATTCCAAGGCAGGTTGGGACTGTTGTACCCATCCAGTTTAGATGTATGAAAGTAAATGTTGTGAGAGACTTCCAAGAATACCCTTTAAAGAAACCTTAGAAGCAGACACATTTTGCTTTCTTCTATTTTTTCTGCTGTCTGGAATGTAGGAGAGATGGTTGGAACTCTGGCATTCATTCTGGATCATGAGGTTGGTCAGTCACCTTAAGTATGGAAGCAAGACACAGCAAAAAATGGTACAGCAAAAAAGATAAAAGAGCATAGGTATCTGGTGACCTCATGAACTTGCCACAGCAGTCCTGAACTTTCTAACCCTGGTCTTCCTTTGCATGAGAAAATACATACTTGAGTATTTGTGCCATTGTAATTTTGTTGTTACTTTTATTCCTAACTATAAATATAAACAATTTTTAAAATAAAAATAAATACAAGTTTTTGAGGGAGGAGCCAAATGTAGTACACTATATTGGGTTTGTTATAAATATTGAACATATAATGTCCACAAAAGCCTTATGTAACAGCTAATATAATCCCCACTTTATAATTACAGACGATATACTCACTAAGTTTGGATATTTACTCAGTTTATACAGCTAGTGAAAAACAGAACCATAATTTAAACTCAAATCTAATGGATGACACATCCTATTCTTTTCTCCTTTTATTATATGGTTACCTGTGGAAGTTTGTTCCTATCTCTTCAAACTCTTTGCATTGATTCGAATGCTAACTTTTCTGATCTTTGATCATTTAACTGTAAGCTTCAGTGTCCCATCTATAAAGCAGGACTATTAAAAGTGCTTATTTCATAGGATTGTTGGGAGATTATATACATTAATTTATATTAAAAAAAAAATCACACACAGTAGCTCACATATATAATAGTCAATAAATATTTTTACTGTATAACTTCATTATTTCTACATTGTGAGAGCATTAATGATTTCTATGTCTGTCTTAATAGATTCTAAGGTCTCAGTAGCAGGAAATATAGTTTTGTCATTTTTGTGTCTCCTGTAGATTTTGTGCAATGCTTTGCACCTGTTAAAGGCTCTATTAATTAGTTGAATTTAAGTTATTTTAAAAACAATATTGTAGGACACATCTTGCTTGGTGATTTGTTTAAACTTTACTTTTATTGTTATTTAGGTGTATTTTATGATCATTTTTGTGACTGAGGTGAATAGTTCAGTCTGAAGAATGTAGTTTGCCTGAGTAAAACAGAAGTCAATTATCAGTCATTTTTTAAATCCTGTGGCCCTTACTAATAGGATTTAGCCATAAAAGATTAATTTATAAAACATTTTAAGAAGCAAAAACTATTTCATTGCCCATAGCAACCATTTTGAAATACTTAGGCCAACATTTATTTTAATTTGTATCATTGACTTGTAAGAGATAAAGAAATATTCTGTTATTTATATTAAGCTAAAAAATAAAAAAAAATATTTGTCTCATGCATGTGAAACAGCTCTAAAACTGACAAACTCATCCATTATACTCAAAGCTCAATTGCTGATGCCAAAGTATGTCAATCTAGTTGTTTCTTCAAAAGCCTGTTCCATAAATGTACTTATCATAAAAAATAACTCAACAAAATTTGTATAAATATTTATTTTTCTTCTAGATATATGTCAATAGGATTATCTTGGAATGGGTATAAAATGCGTAAAAGAAAAAACTTAAAATATAGTTCAATGTCCCCTAGGATCTCACATTAAGGGCAGAATCCTCCAGTTATCTTCTGTTATTTGTTAAAGTAACGTGAACTTTGGAGGAGGTGACATCTTTTAGCAAAGGAAATTTCAATGCCAAGAACATGAACTTGAATTCAAACCAATTAAAACATCATTTATTTGGCAAGGGAAAAAATATTTTGCTAAGTAAATAAACAAAATGTTACTTAATCTCATTCTTTACAACTAACAGAAGCTTTGATTGTAGCTATTTGACAATCTACAACGGGATTTTTCTTGATGATACATTTTGTGTACAGTCAGTAGAAAAGCTAGAGGATTCTCCACAGAGCTCCATAGGTGGTGGTAGACTCCAATGTGAATTTTTACAAAATGTTGTCCTGGAGTTTCCCATATTAAAGAGTTGGTTATGAAAATTCTTTGTAATCAAATTATTACACGACTGAGACAATATTTTGAAAATAGTAACTTGATATTTTGAGTTCTTCTTTCCCACGAATCATTTTCTCTGGAAGCCATTTTGCTACTACGCATGGGGAAGCAGGGAGGGTAGATACTTCCCGGGGAAGGAGGTGCCAGAACACTGAGCAATGATCAAGAAAACCAGTGACACAATCGCCACAGAAGCTCTCTGAGCAGCACAGGTCCCCCACTGCTGTCCACAGAAACCCTTCACTTCTTCGCTGTCCAGATGAGGCTTCAAGGGGCTTATGAGACATTTTTTCGGTGGCGGGGCGGGGGTGGGGGGGTGTGGGGGGGAGGATTAGGGTGATAGGATAAAGGATAGAGGAAAAAACAAGGAAAATCTGTCTTTACCACATACTTTGGCTCAATTATTTTAAGGACATTTTACTTTAAATTGACAAAACTTTCATATTTATGACCAAGAAATTTCTAAGATAATTTCCATGTTTTCTCCTTAGAAATTGTATTTTATTTTTTTGTCTTTGGAAATTCAATTTGGTCTTTTTATATCTTCCATGTTTCTCTTAACATGCTTATGCTTTCCTCTAATTTCTTGAACATATGAAATACACAGTTGACTCTTTAAAAACTCAAAACATTAAGGATACTCACCCTAGCTCAGTTGAATATCTGCATATAACTTTTGACCCCTACAAAACTTAACTACAGTTGGCCCTTTGCATCCATAGATTCAACCAACCAGCGATAAGAAACAGTAATTTTGATCCACAATTGGGAAATAGCAACTGGGAACGTGAAAGTACTGTTTTTGAGCAGCTGTTGGTTGAGCCCATAGATTTGGTAACCTGCAGATAGGAGGAGCTGACCATATTTAATAAAAAATCTGAGTAAAAGTGGACTTATGCAGTTCGAACCATGTTGTTCAGAGGTCAACTAGTTATAATAACTCACAACTTTCATGATACTCTTGTCTACCAAAATTCTATCAGCTATGTCATTTCTAAATCTCTCAATTGATAGATTTTTCTTTTCATTCTGGGACATATATTCCTGCTTCATTGCCTGCCTGTAATTTTAATTAGATTTCAGACATTCTAGATTTCATTTAGAATATTCATGTGCGTGCGTGCATGCGTGCGTGTGTGTGTGTGTGTGTGTGTGTGTGTGAAGGCACTAACACTAATATTCTTGAGTTTTAATCTGGGACACACAGTTAAGTTACTTGGAAAGTGTTTGATTCTTTCAAGGATTGCTTTTAAGTTTTGTCTGGCAAGTTCAGAGAAGTCTTTAATCAGGACTGATTTCCCCACCACCTCCACCCTCTCCCCCATTACTAATGCAATAGCTGAGTATTCTACTCTGTACTCTGTGAATTATGAGGTTTTTCAACTATGGCTGTGAGAGACAAACTATTCCTAGTATGTGTCAGTTCCAAGGTTGTTATTCCTGTTCATTTCCAGTGGTTCTTTCCCCAACATAGCACTGAGGAAACTTTCTGCAGGTCTCTGGGGCTCTCTCTCATTGTGTCTCTCTCCTCTTTGGTATCCAACCAAGAATTCTAGTCTCCTTGGCCTCCATGGATTCCCAATTCCATCTGAACAATTCAAAGAGACCACAGGGCTCCATGTTCTCTTTGCCTGTTCTAAATCCTGGGAACATTTCCAGGTAACCTGGTACATCACTTCATTTGTATCCCCTCTTTTAGAGATCATACTTCTACACTGCCTATTATTCATGTTTGAAAACTGTTTATATATACATGTATATATATATATATATATTTTTTTTCTTTTTCTTTTTTCTTTTAGTTGTTTAAAAAAGAAGAGTAAATCTGGTTCCTTGGACACCACCTTGGCTAGAAATAGAAGTTTCTCTTTTTTTAATATTTAAAATATAATCAATTTTATCTGGAAAAGTTTCAGTCACCATACAAAGCAATGCACAATGAGATTGCTCATAATCTTCAGTTATTTTTTAACACTTACTAATAACTTCTATTCATTTCATCAAGAAACATTTGTTAAATGTGTGGTATTATGCCAGGACTGGATATTATTGAGATAAAAAGCAATTCTTGCCATATTCATAGGCTTAAGAAGTTTTTAGTGTTTTCATCATTATTTCTCAAAGCTAAATTTCCAATTTATTTTTATATACTTAGAGATTTCATCATTAGTGTGAATTAATCTACATGACACCATGTGTCAGAATTAATTTTGCTCATTTCCAAAGCTGTTCGGTTCTTCTTCAGTTATAGCGGGTCCTGTTCATGTTAAAGAAAATTTTAACTTCTATAAGTTTTTTACATATAATTACTAATTTTAGTTGAAAACACAAGAGTAAGAAAATACTTAAGAATTCACAGGAAAACAACAAAATGGTTAAGAGATTGAGGGTGACAAGAAAAAAACTTTTTAAAATTACTTTAAAAAAACTTGTATTAAAAACACATTGACTCTTGGCTCATAGTGTAGTGTATCTTGGCTGACAATTGGGAAGGGAGAAATGAATGTTAAGTGAAGTTTGGGTAGCAATAGTGGTATCTCAGCTATTAAGCAGGTGCTTCTATGTAAACTAGAACCTCTAAATATTCAGTATCTCTTTACCCTCCAAAATTTAAAAAATATATATAGTTCTCTTGCTTTTTCTCCCTGACTATATAAATAGCATGTCTTCATTTTTTAGAAGTCAAACAAAACTTAGGATGTGCATTTTTAAAAACCATGTTAAATCTCATGCTCTAAAACAATCAATATAATTTTTTTAAATAAGCTTATTTATTTAAAATTAATAAGGTTAATTTTAGTTTCGAGTATTCAGTATGTTGGTTAGACATCTATATTGTTCATAAAACGATTCCCCTATTGCTCCCTTCCTCCCCTGGCCCTCCACTCAGCCATTTTATTAATGCTAACTGCATTCCCTCTGCCATGCTCTTTGTGCCCAACTATCAACTACTAATTTGTACTTCTTTAATCCTTCACCCTGTTCTCCCAGCCACCCAAATTGTCTGTCACCAAATTGTCCACTATATTTGTGAATCTGTTTTTGATTAGTTTGTTCTTTTTGTTCCTTAGATTCCGCATATAAATGAAATCATATGATATTTATCTTTCTCCGTCTGACTTATTTTACTCAGCTAGTAACCTCTAGGTCCATCCATGTCATTGCAAATGGTAGGATTTCATTTTTTTTAATGGCTGAGTAATATTCCATTGTATATATGAACCACAATTTCTTTATCCAATTGTCTGTTGATGGGCATTTAGGTTGCTTCCATATCTTGGCTATTGTAAATTGTGCTGCTATGAATATTGGAGTGCATAGATCTTTACAAATTATTGTTCTGGTTTTCTTTGGATAAATACCCAGAAGTGCAATTGCTGGGTCAAAATGTATACCCATTTTTAATTTTTTGAGAAACCTCCATACTGTTTTCCATACTGTACCAATTTGCAATCCCACCAACAATGTATGAGGGTTCCCTTTTCTCCGCATCTTTACCAAAACTTGCTGTGTTTTGATTTGTTGATGATAGCCATTCTGAAAAGTGTGAGGTGATATCTCATTGTGATTTTCATTTGCATTTCTCTGATGATTAGCGACCTCGAGCATCTTTTCATGTGTCTGTTAGCCATCTGTATTAGCCTCTTTGGAGAAGCATCTGTTCAGGTCTTCTGCCCATTTTTTAATTGGATTGTTTGTTTTTTTGTTGTTGTTGTTAAGTTGCATAAATTCTTTATAAATTTTGGATATTAACCGCTTATCAGATGTTCCATTAGCGAATATCTTCTCCCAAACAGTCAGTTGTCTTTTTGTTTTGTTGATGGTTTTCTTTGCTGTTTAATGTTAATTTTTGATGACTATCATGTAATATATCTTTGTATGCAAGCATATTTTTAAATGTAATTATATTACACATACTTTAAAAATTACTTTTAGTCATATTTGTTTTAAAGTCTTCCTTCCTCCTTCCCTCCCTCCCTCTCTCTTTCTTTTCTTTTCTTTGAATTATTTTGCTGGAACCAGAGTTAGGTGAGCCTTACCCAACCCACATGGAGTGAAAGGGAAGGCTTATTCCAAGGGAAATTATAGGTACCACTAGCATAACAAAGTGTATTGATACTGGGCACTTATCTCAGGATCAATATACCTACCATATAAGGATTCTGGACATGGAGTAAGAAGAAATAGGCACAAACCCTAACAAACCTCTAATTAGCTTTGTGACCTTTAACAAGATCCTTTAACTTTTCTGACCTTCAATATCTTCATCTTCAGTATGGGCTTATGAAAACTAAATGGACAATCAAATGTAGAGCAGATATTCATTAATTATTCATGTCACTCCTAATTTTTGACATGCATTCATGTTTTCAACAAATATCCAGAATGTCTATTATGTTCCAGACATTCTAGTAGGTGCTAAGCATGCAAAGTGGAGCAAAATCAGATACACTCTGTCCTCAAAGAGATAAATATTAATCAAAGAATCATATACATAAATGTTAAATTCCATAATAAATGGGCATGAAGGAGTGATGATTGTACTGAGCTCTGAAGGAAAATCAGTAGTTGAATAGGTAATAAAGTGGGAGAGCATCCCAGGTTGAGAAAAAGCACCTCAAGGCCCTCTGGTGGTAAGGGGTAATGTATGTTTGAAGACCTGAAGGAATGCCAGCACAGCTGGAATGTAGTGACTGAAGGGCTGTCCGATGGGGACAAGGATGGAGACAGAGTTGCCTTGTAGGCCTCTATAAGAATTTTGATCATTATCCTAAGAACAAATGGCAGTAAACAATGTATTTTAAACAGGGGAGTGAATAATAAGATTGTATTTTAAAGAGATCACTTTGACTATAGTATTGGAGAAATGATGGTGAGAAGGTGGCTGGCAAGAGTGGATATGGCTACAGCAGCAGTGGGAGGAAACTGTGTAAGTCCAGGAAAGAGAATTTGTTTGCTGAGACCAGGGGAATGTCAGTGTACATTCAGAGAAGTAGATGAATGCAGGATACATTTAGAAAGTAAGAATGTCAGGACTTGGTAACAGCCTTTACATGGTGGGTAATGAAGAGAGTGTGGATGCCAAAGATGATTCTGATATTTTTGCTTCAGTGATGAGATGATTTTACCATTCACTGGTATAGTTTGAAGATGTGATGGAAAGTTTAGTCAGACAGCTTGAATTTGATGTTGACAAACATAGTTTTAGGTCTTTGAAGAACCCAAATGGTGTGGAGAAGAAGGGTGGAAATATGTCTGGATCTCAGAAGTGAGATCTGGGCTGAAGATATAAAATGGTGTGACATCTCTTCATGTGTAATCATTTAAACTATGGCTGAGGAAAGGATCACCTCAGGAGAATGAGAAAAGAAATGCCTTCTTTCCACTAATATTTGCATATATTAAAAAATAGCACAAGATATGATAAAATCTAGGTTGTAATACATTCTAGATATACACATAACTATTAATATGTTTATATAAATATATATATTACTATACATGTGTGTATTTTTAAATTATATGCAAACAGTCTAATTATTATGAATACAACTTTAAAATAGTTTCCTTACTCCCTATTAACAGTCATTGATTCACCTATTGAAAATTTAGCCTATAGGTCATTTTTTCCCGTTACCTTCAACATAGTGATACCATTCTAGTTTTGTAAAACAATGGAACATATGACAATCTTTTTATGTTCTAAAGATCCTTTAGACAATCCCTTAATAATACACTTTTGAAAATTAGTAATTTTTTCAAAGTTGTATTTCCCCAAAATTTATGCACTGAAACTTGGCTGTACATACATTTGAAGAAATGATTTATTAATGTTCCCAGTTTACATTATCCTGTGTTGGTGGTCTATTGTAGATAGTTTCTGCTATGTTTTTCTCTTCCCTTTATGACAGGCTTAGAAGTAATATTTGTATAATAATTTATTCCCTTCCCTGTACTATCTTCTTGTATCCTTTAGTTCACAGGTGACCTTTTCTTTAAACATTACAAATTTGTAGGAGTGTATATTGCATACAAAAATTGATAATGTCATTGGCCTTACTCCTTACTTGGAAGGCTGCAATTTGCAAACATTTCATTGCAAACATTTCATTGCAAACAAATGGACTTTGATGGCTATGGAAAACATCTAACAATGTAATCTAGAGTCTTTGGATTAAATAAGAAGCAAAATGAATACAGCAGGTCACATAAAGGAGAATCACAAATATCTAACTTATTTTATTTAATTTATCATGAATTGTTTAGGTTATTGATAAAACTCTAGAGCAGGTTTGATAATGTACATTGTAGGGGTGGTAAATGGTTGGCTGATTAAATAACTTCGCACAGCTCATAAAGACATGATGGTCATTCACACCCCCTAGCCCCCTTATGACTAAGTGGAAGAAAAGGCGGGAGAATATGGAAGTCTATTAGATTCAGTTCTCTAGATTAAAAAGCATTACAAACCATATTTTCTGATAGTTTCAATTTTAATGGATTAATTATAACAGGGAAAAATAATATAGGAGTGCCCAGTAAACTTTTTTGCCAAAAGGTAATTTTCTAGGAATCTACAGAAACTAAATCCTGTGCTGCACAAATGAGATTTTTTTGAAGTCTTATTTTTAATCATAAAATTCACATGAAATTTACCATGTTGTCTAATATTGTATGAATTTTAATGTAAATGTAACACTAAAAGGAGTTATTAATACTATTATATAAGTTTTCCTCTCAAAATCTTAAAGTAAAATTGGCTTGTCAGGAAGTATACTATATACATTTTGTGGTGTTGACATATTCTGTGGCACACTACTAATGGAGTGTAGGCCATCATCAGGGCACAAGACACCGCTTTTGGCTATATTGCTCTTCGGAGCTTTTAATTTTAGTTATAAAGTATTAGCCACATAGACATAGCAAAATAGACTGAAGATACTATACTTGTCTATTTCATTCAGGTATATAATTTGAATCATATAATCATGTAATGGTTTTAAGTTTTATTTCTAGAAATTAAAGTAGTACTTCTAGAATATGTTATCTAGATTCTTCTTTGCATTTTGTAGCATAAGTTTTTCAGGGATAAGAGTTGTTAGCTATTTGGTATTTTAGTATCTAGGACAGTACCTGGCACATAAGAGATCAGTAAATAATTGTTAAATAAGTGAATAAACACAGGTAAGTGAATTAATTGTGTACAGCACACTCTAGGTATAGTGCTTTCTCACCTGATTTTTAATTGGTCAATATGTGGACTTCTTTTGGACAGTACTGACAGTAAGAAAAAAGTTTTAAATTTCAAGTGTATTTAAAAATTCTCAGAATAGGTTACCATTGCCGCATAGCATACAGCTACTGGATGTTAGAAAAAATGGCATTTAGGTGATGAAGAATATCCAGTTAAATTTCTAAATCAATTTTTCTTTTAGATAAGAAAAGGTTGAAATATAGTTTTTAAGAATAATTAGAACTATGGATTTCCAATTAAATAAAATTTATTCCTCAATATATGCTTCCTACTTTTTCAAAAATAATACTAAATGTAGACGTTACTTTGGAGGTTGTTTTCTCTGGCTTTATTATTAATTACTCTTTGTATTTTTTCTTCAGTCTTTCATTGTGTATTATTTTTAAATTGATGCAGTTATTGAATGGTTGCAAATTTTTGATAATTGGACTCTAACCATTTAATTATCTCCTTAATGTGCTTGTCTAAAAAAAGATAACTTCTGACTTTAAATATAGTTTTAAATTAGAGCAGAGGAAGCAAGGTTTGAAGTAAATATCTTTTGTTAAGTTAATTTTAGTTTTGACAGCCTGCAGCTATTATTTAATTATAGAGAGTTGCTTAAAAGAGAAACTCATTAGTATGTGACAAATTGCAGTGCATTCTTCACATCCAATGTTCTTATACAAAAAAATCTTGCATGTAATATATCTGCATGGTTTTGAATTTACCAGGGTCTTGACTTCACTGGACTTTCTAATTTTACTATGAGAGTTTCCTTCAATGTAAATTAGCTCTCCCACCGAAATCTCAAACTTTAAAGTTGAACCAAATACACGAACAGGCTGGTTATGTAGTTGAGATTTTGTCAAACTTTGGAAATGTATGGTATATCTTGATGTTCAAAATATCTTGATGTACACTTATATCTATAGTATTTCTTGTTAGGGAATGAATTAATGAAGTAGATGGAAATGATAATATTAATAAGTCTCTACTGATTTTATAGAAGACATGAATGCACATTTAAGTATGTCAGGACATTTCCACTTCCAGGAAGATGGAATAGACATATTTTTCTTATTCTTTCCACTAAGTACAAATAAAAAACTTGGACATCACATATAAAATAAACATAAGAAAACTTTAAAAGGAAGAGAGAAAGAACCTTTAGGGATCCTGAGAACCAATGAATGACACAGTGGGGAGTCCCTAAGTTTTTCTTTTTGTTCATGTATTCCAGACTTGGAGCTGAAGAAGCCAAGACCCAAGATGCCAAAGAACAAGAACAACAACAAAAGCCTGCTTCTTCTGATCAAAGACCAGGAAAAAAACAACCTAAAAAGATAGAAAATATTTGCACAATAACTACTCTTCTCCAGAATAAACTGTGGTCCTACCTCAACTCCACCAGCAAAGGCATAGTGGGGTACACAGACATCCATATTTGCCATGCTCTAATGAGGTACTCCCTAAATTCCATCTATCTGGAGAAATAAAAACTTATGTTCACACAAAAATTTGTACATAAATGTTCATAGGAGCATTATTTGTGACAGCCCAAAATGGAATCAGCCCACATGTCCTTTAAGTTGTGAATAGTTAGGCAACCTGTGGTATGTCTATACCATGGAATGGAAAGAAATGATCTGTTGATACATGTGACATCACAACTTGAATCGCCAGAGTGTTATACTCAATGGAATATGCCAATTCCAAAAGGTTACAATCCCTTTAAAATATTCCTTAAATGACACAGGTATAAAAATAAAGAACAGATTAGTTGTTGCCAAGGGCTAAGGTTGACACAGAGAGGAGGGGAGGAAAATGGGTGTAGTTATAAAAGGACCATACAATAGATCTTAGTGGCGATAGAAATGTCCTCTATTTAACTGTATCGATGTTAATATCTTGTTTGTGATATCGTAGTACAATTTTGTAATTTGTTACTATTTGGAGAAACTGAGTAAAAGGTACAGGGGATCTCTCTATTATTTCCTACAACTGCATAAAAATATTAATTATCTGAAAACTGAAAGGTAAATTAAGAAACTTTATCAGGCAAAAAATAGACATCTCTCACGAATGCGGTCAGACATCAAAATTTCTAGCACAAAGAAGAAAAATTCTCACTTCCAATGATTTTTTTAACATATTTTTCTCATGAACTGTTTAATCCCCTTACATTTGGTTTGGCTCATCCAATATTTGAAATGCACAGGGGATAGGTGGAGATATGGTGGGCTTAAAAACTAGAGAGACTGTATGGCCATGATCTCTCATTAAATTTTCTTTAAGATTTATTAGATGTCATTCGGCCAAACTTTTAAGGATCTTTAAATTCCATCTCTCAGTTATTCATGCCTCACTGTCTTAACCAGTTACCTTCTGGAAATAGTTTGAGGCAGTCTTTAAAGATCACACACAGAGTCAGCCCATCAAAGAAAGGATAAAAACCAAGACTTGTATAATACAGGCAGGGAAAAATGAGAGAGAAGATACTGCATTAAAAAAAAAATAAGCCTTTTTTTGAGGGGTAAAATTGAAAAGCATTTTAATCTCAGATTTCTAGTGTCTTTAGCAAAAAGAACATAAAGGTGAATTACCTAATTTCTATTGTGACATAAAAGTGACTTATTTAGTTCATTAGAAGAGAGAAATTATACTAGGGCTAAATCCTCCATGTACTTTATTGTATGGTTCTTAACCAGCAATCTTTAACAACAAATTAATTTTTTTAAATGTGGTCTTACAAAAACTCGATATTGTAAAACATGTGTTTTGTTAAAAAAAAAAAAAAAAGCAAACACCTTTAAAAAATGATAAGTCCATAACACTGAATTCTGGCCCCAGTAATTCTTCCTGTGGTAGAGAGAGTGGGGAGGGTCAAGACTGAGTCAGACTCAGCGTATCTGGCTGTCTGCTCATAACCCTGAACTCACATCTAACCATTGCATGCTCACCTCTTCAGTCCGGTCTGTATTCCCACCACCCTCTTTTTGAAACAGCCAATCCCACATCCTTCCAGTACAGTGCTTCCCCTGGAATATGGGATCATCATAGCTATCCTCTGCTTCTCTATATCTCTCCTTCCCTACTTTTTAGCACTAGGTCCTTCTAGAGTCATTGTTGCTTACGAAGAAACCTAGGTTACTTCACTCCATCATTTCTGCTAATGTAATTAATTTTCAGAGCACAAGACCTATCAATATATACAGGTTATTATTTTTCTATGCATGTTGATTTTATATTCCCAATTAGATTGAAAATATCTTGAGAGAAGTATATATATCCACAAATCTACTGATCTACCCCTCTGCATCTAGGTGCAGGCTCCAGAATAAATCTAGCTGGATTCCTGGCTCTGCCATTTATTAGCTATACAATCTTGGAAAAACTATTTAATTTTCCTGGGTCTTTGTTGCCCATCTGTGTGGATGTGGGGATAATTGCATTACATATCTCAAAGTTTTGTGAGAATTGAATTAAATTATACATGTATAGCTCATAAAACAGTACCTAACACATCGTGAACACTCAATAAATGCTATCTATTAAAATCTGTTCTCTGTATTATTCAGAATTGTGGGGGAGAGTCTTTATCCAACCTTATATAATTAAAATCTTAAAAACAAGAGCCTGTAAGCTGATCACCAAAACATCTGCCCTCCTTTTCTTTCTGGGTCCTCAGCTGAACCCTATTTCCCAACTCCTTTTGAGACTGAGTGTTAGCCAATAGAATGTGAGAGGGAGTGATATGTGGCATTTCAGGACTGATTGAAAACTTCCTACAAATAATTCTCCATGCTTTTGGCCATCTGGAATGGAGATAATCTGAGACATGGAAGCCATGTGTTGAAGATGGCAGAGCTTCTGTCAGCCTGTCACTACACTAAACTGTCCATCAGTCTGATTAGTTGTGTCAGGTTGCAAGAAATAAACTACTATTGAATAAGATCCATAATGCATTTTTTGGGTCTGTTTGTGATAGCAATTCATACAGCCCTGCTGTTGCAGTGGAGAGCTCTAATAATTGTGTGTGCGTGAGGATCAGCTTGACATGTCAATGTCTATCTTGAAGTATCTCCTCATTTGTCTTCTAATTTGGACCTGCCATTCAAATAACTGCTTATTTCCTCTGTCCACAGCATATCTACATGCATGGTAAGCCTCTTCTACTCAGTGATTTCGCAGGTTTCCAGCTGTACCTTAATTTTAGCTCTATTAAATACGATTGCTTTTTTGAATTTATCTCAGGATACTCCAAAGCAAAAATTGCACAGCCTCTCTTTTAAGTCATAGAATTCCAAATATCAAACACTACACCCAAAATTTGTTTAGCACTTTTCAAATGACTTGACAACAGAGAGATGAGTGTGTATGTGCATGCTCATGCATATACACACGTGAGCATGTGTACTGGTGTGTTTGTGACTTTTCTAAGTTATCTAGCACAGGACTGGCTGAACTCAATACATATTAATTCACTGATTGATTGGAAAAAGCCAACTCTGGGGATATTTCCGTATCTGCCAGAGCTGAAGTATGCTGGGTAACAGAAGATCATAGGTTAGAAAAGATAGGTATTCCTAAGTGATCACTACTTTCTGTTCTTGGAAGCATGCTTATCTACTTATTCATGCCTTTTGATTCTCTTTTACAGCTCTGTTCATTCAACAAACTTAGCTTTATTTGAATTAAGAAGACAAAGATGCATCGGTGCACATGACATCCTCAGGAAAGGTGCTGATGCATCTGCTCATGTTGTGACTTCACTGAAGAGCCACATATGAAGCACTTCTACATGGAACCGAAAATTTTCAATAAGAAAACATGTAGAATAAGCCCACAAAATAACATGAAATGAGAAAAATTACATTCCGACATAAAAAAAAAAAAGGAAAAATCTTTAGTGAGGGTCAGAAGTGGATGCTTTTCTTGAGAGATGGAAATTTGGGATCCTGTCTAGCACTGCTGTGGTTTGGGAACTGAACTCTCTGTCTCCAGAAAATGGAATGCATAAGCTTTTTCTTTATGTGGGGCACCTAAACTATAATAAAGTGACTCTAGAATTGTTACCAGTAATGACTCAGTCCAACTCAGAATGGGAAGAATTCTGTACCCTATCACTGGGAATTCTAAGATTCCTGGAGTAGTGTCAAAATGACAGTATCTTGGCTGGTAGAAGCTTGTTTCATTGCTGGTGCTTTACAGCACTTGTAGCCAAAGGAAGTCAAGGTTGAGCAATAGATATGTCCCCCCCACTGCCCTTCTCTGATTTCCCTTCTAAACTGCCCCACCCTAGTCTCAGCAGATGTTAGTGTTTGTGGGATGACTTTGCTGATGCATTACAGCAAATTTATGAGTTTACGAGTTCCTCTCTTTCCCTTCCATCCTCCTCTCTGGCAGCTGACAGTGCTGGAGAGAAAGAGAAGTATCTCGATGGTTGGAACAAAACAAAAAAAAAGTAATAAATTTGCTAGTTTTTGAGAGATTACTACTACATCACACATTGTTCTTCACTAGACTAGTAATCTTGGTATAACACAGAATTTTTTTGGTCATTTAAATGCAGTATTAGAATTTTTAATGCCACTTCAGATTTGTAATCATAAGACTAAAGCTGAATGTCTCCTGATCCTGTAAAACACATGAGTCAAACACTAGCTGTGCAATAACTTTTTTGTATTCAGGATCTTGGTCATGAGAGCTTAAGATACAAAGCCATTAATATATACCCATTTGAAAATTTATTAAATGCTATAACTATACACACACTACCACATATTTTCCGTACAGTCCTTTGTAGCTCCAAAAGTAAGTTCTTGTAGAAATCATTGATATTCCAGGAGTGGCCAGATCATGCAGGCTAATTGAAATTGGAGAAAGATCATGTTTGCAGCCTCAGTTGGAATGTTATTCCTTCTCAAATAATTCTTTGAGCTTACTTCTTGGACTCTGTCTGAAGGAAGTAAAAGCAATACTACAAAACATGATGTATAAGCATGTGTGCCACAACACTGTTTATAATAGGACTCACTGGAAAAAAATCCAAGTATCCATTAATGTAATTGTTAAAAGAATTGTATTAGATTCATAAAATGAAATGTCTTAGATTCATTGTAATATTTTACAAATATAATTTTATTTAAAATACTCTCATTATCATTAAAAATTGACATAAAATCAATTTTTAAAAGTACTTTGAAGTGAAAAAGGGGTAACAAACAAAAACTATATAATGAAGTAAAATAATATATACACATAGTATAGAAAATTTAATAAAATATAATTTATATATTAAAATTGTTCTATATTATCATAGAAAAATACTATGTCAGTGTTAATGATTATCACTTTCTAACAGAATTACAGATTTTTTTCCTTACATAGAACGTGTGCTTATAAACATGTATTGCTTATGATATAAAGATAAAATTTTATTTAAAAAGATTTCAGGCTAAAATGGCAGAATAAAGCTGGAGCAGAGAAGCTCTCTCCTCAGCAGGTAACAAAATGAATCAAAAATAGTAATAAGTAAATAAAAATGTAAAATTTACCTAACGATCAAGTGAGAAAAGAACCACATGTCAGCAAGTTCAAATGTGGCATTTGAGACAAAAACCAGTTTCTCTGATGGAGCTGAGTGCAGTGGCTCCTAAGACACTCCCATGTTCCAATAGTCATATTTGGTAGTCAAATTGAATCAACAAAACTCTCAACATTCTCATTAAGATCTGTACTCACTATTACCAATTTAGGGAGCAGTAAGTAGGCTAAAGCTGAGAGAATGCAGAAGTTATTCCAGAAAGAGTTGAGGTCAAATCCTGTAGAGAAAAGGCCATATCAATAGAGCCAACAGAAATGGATCCAAAAACCATTGAAGAGGCTTGAGATTATACAGCACTTCTGATAGATTTTGTGAAAAATTCAAAGTCCAAGTGAACTCCCCTTTAGGACTAAAATTCCTTTCCAACTAGGTAAAATGATACAGAATATTCAAGAAAATCCCAAAAGAGAGAACAGAGTTGGTGCCCTTCAATGAAGAATACATAGATCCAGCTGAGCTCCTATCCCACTTTTCTCTTAAAGAAGCTCACTAATGCCTCTAAGCTATAGAAAAGCAGATGGAACTCTACCTTAGCCTTCAAGGTGAACAAGAAGGACAGACAAACAGGTTCAAACCCCAGTAGAATGGGTGTCAAGGAAAATTTAAATGCTTAAAGGAAAAAATATTTTATTCACAACCTTTCTAATATCCAATATGTGAGTTTTGCATTCTATAATTCTCTGCTGGTGTCCTACAATTTAATTAAATTCTGACGCTAACTATCTGGAGTTAGCACAGACCTCACCACTTAAGGGCTTAGTGCTATAAGACTGTCCCACTTCAGACACCCATCACAAATAGTGAGTCCCAGGTTACCCACACTTCTGTCCAACTTGGCTACAAATCAGAGATTCCCACAGCCTCCTCCTCAGATTTGATTATTTGCTATACTCACAGAAATCAGGGAAACACATTCACTGATTTATTATAAAGGATTTTATAAGGGATACAAATATAGAGCCAGATAGAGGTACACAGGGCAACAACGGATAGTGTCTTAAGCACAGGAGCCTCTGCCCCTGTAAAGTTTAGGTATGCCGCCCTCTTAGCATGTGGGTATATCACTAACCCAGAAGTTCCCTGAACCTATTGTTTAAGGTTTTTATGCAGAGTCCATTATGTATGCACTGGTGACTGGTGATTAACTCAATCTCCAGCTCCATCTTCCTTCCCTAGAGGCCAGGGGATGCAGCAGAAAATTCCCACCCTCTAATCACATGATTGGTTTCTCTAGCAAGCCCAGCCAGATCCTGAAGCTATTTAGGGGTCAACAGCCACCAGTCACTCCATTAGCATACAAAAAGACACTCATCACTCTGGAGATTCTAAGGCTTTTAAAAGCTATGTGTCAGGAACCAGGAGCTAAGACCAAATATTATACTACAAAAGATGCTCAAGAAATTACAAGGGTTTTACAATTTCTGTGCCATAAATTGGGGTCATAGAACAAACGTATATTTATTATTATATTATAATATTACAATATTTTATCCAAGAAATAGCTTTTGGTAGACTTAGTCATATCAACCAGAAATAAGATACACAGAATTGTCATGGCAATTGTGAAGACATATAACATTAAAAAAAATTTCATCAGACCAATTTTGGGAAGAAAACATACTCCAGGAGCCAGATGAAACTTCTTTACAAATTCATCGCAAAATAGAAGAATTAAGCAATAATCTGAGTTTAATAACACAAGAAATTATTGGTAAATTGATGCAAGTGACATTATTACAGAAAAAAATGTATGGAAAAATAATAGCAAGGGACAGAATAGATGATTGATTATCAAATTGGTGTTTCAGAAAGGCTTGAGATAATCACAGGAAAAGTTAAAGGAAAAGACAAAACAAAACAAAGCAAAAGCGGGAGAGCAGATGATAAATTTAGAAGTCAAAGATAATCTAAATTTTAAAAAAAATCAGTGTCCATAAAAAAGGGAACTCAGTAAACGAAGTAGGAAAATATTGAAAGGAATAATGGAATATTTATTTTTTCTTGAAATGAAGAGAAACTGAATCACTAATTTGAAAGATGTTAGTGTGGTTTAGAAAATACATACTCATCATCTTTATCACCACCATCATCATTTTCAAGCAACCAACACTGAAAAATACCGCATTTGTCAAACTTCAAGGGTAGAAAAATAAAATTTCAGGCATTAGACAAGCAAATTAAGTTACCACTAAGGATTTAAAAAAAAATCAGGCTGGAGTTTGGTTTCTTAATGCTAACAAACAATGCCAGAAAATAACGGAAAATATTAAGAAAGAAAATGTGACTTAAAACAGTATAAGTAGTTATGTTGTCAATTTAAATATAGAAATAATAGGCAGGTTAATTCTGTAACAAAAATAAAAACAAGGAATAGGATGTCTATAAATGTTTCCTGAAAAAAAATATTCTAGGACAAAGAGCAGCTAATCAGAATATAAGTGGAAAAGCTGCAGTGTAAGGAGCAGAACAATTCTCGGTGATAAGAGACATTGGCGCCATGTCTATGAAATTCTTAAGGAAATAAAGTGAGACTCCAAAAAAAACTGTCCTTTGATATCACGTCAAAACCAGATATTTATAAACAAGAAATATTTCAGGGAATAAAATATCTGTCTTTTAAAAAAAAGTCAAATCCTAGAAGAAGTAAATATTAAGAAAGTTAGAAATAGAAAGGCTGATGTAAATGAGCGGCGGCGATAACTGAATACATTTAAATATAGAATAAAGACTAATTGTGAGAAATATGGTAATGAAAAGAATGCAAATGTTATAAACCTTGACACATTGAAAAGAGTAACAAGGCTGATTTTAAAGAAGGGGAGTCACACAAACAGGAAGACAACAGCAAACCATGGTGGTTAAAATGTGGACTCTGGGGACAGATCACCTGCTTGAATACCATTTTTGCCACTTACTAGCTGTATGTATTCATGGTCAAGTTAATTTTTGTGTCTCAGTTTCCTCTCATTTCTGAGATCGCAGAAAATGTCCCCCAGAAATAAGATCATCTACATAATGATAATTACCAACATTTTGTCTATTTTGGACTCATTTATTGCTCTGACTTCTCAACATTTCCACTTGAATATTGAGAAGTCACCTAACATTCAGCATATTCAATAGTAATCTCTAGAATTTTCCCCAAATCTAACTGTTTCGTATACCTGTAATTGTGGGTCAAATTCCTTGTGATTATGCCTGTCATTTGTCTTCCACTACTATATCATATCTAATTCATCAGCAAATTCTGCTAGCTCTGCTTTCAAATACATATAGAATCCAATTACTCACTATTTCAACCACTAATGCCCGGGTTTAAGACTCTATCACTTCTTGGCTATGAATGTAAGCTCCGTAACTGGTCTCCCCACTTCTGTACTTGCATTCCCTCAACTCTAGTCTCAATGAAAGATGATCATAAAAAATGTCAGTTCATCTCTTTCTATTGCACTAAATGTTTTCCTGTCTCACTCAGAATACAACACAAAATCTGTACTATGGCCACAATGCCCTACATGGATTCTCTGACCACTTGTCCGTTCTCTGCCCCACTTACTTCTCTCCAGCCACATTGGCCTTTTTGTCAATTTTGGATCATGTCAATATGCTCCTACTTGAGGCCTTTGCCTTAACTATTTCACCAGACTGGAATGATCTCCTCCAGATAGCTGCACAGCATTTCATAACCAACTTAATTTACAACTTTGCTTAAATATCACTTAATTAGAAAGGCCTTTCTTGATCACTCAGAATATAAACTTACCCACCTTTCATTCTTTATCTTTACCCTACATTAATTTTTTATAAAATATACCATAACCAGCTATAATTTGTATATGTAACATATAAAAATGTATTACAAAATATTAGATTTGATATATCAATATATATAAATATATATCAATAATATATAAACATGTATATGTGTGACCTTATCATCTGGTACACACTAGAATACAAACTACAAGAGAACAGAAACTTTGTTATATTTAGTGTTATAACTCCAATGCTCAGCACAGAATCTGTCACACAATGGATGTTGCTATTAAATATTTGTTTAAACATTACCCAATAAATTAAGAGAAACCAAAGATATTCATTGAACCTTTAAATATCTAATAATAAAATGCTTCAATGTAATAGTAAACTATTTTAGATTGAAGGAAAGACAAGAAACATACGTTTATCTTATTAGCTTTGCCCGACTTAAAATGAGGTCCAGAAATACTAAATAATTTTCTAAAGGAAGTACTGAGGTGTGAGGGAGAGCATGGACTTTGGGGTCAGGCAGGACTGGAGTTGGCTGCTTCTTAGCCATGTCAGCTTAGGAAAATTATATATGCTCATTGTCCCTTTACTTCCTAGTGTGGAATATTTAGACTTTATACCTTGTAGAACTGTCAGAATAATTAATAATTAAAAGCAATAAAGAATGTGTAATAGAGTATTGCATGGGATTTTTATGTTGCCATAGAATTGGCTCAGGAATCCACAAATGAAAACAAAGATACATTAAAGACCCCCATTATAGAGTTGAAAGCAATCGAGTTCTCTCTCCCAGCCCTAGCCAGGGCTTACTAAATACAGTAGTCAACAGAGCCACTCCAGACATAACTATCCTTTACTTCCCAGAGAGAAGAATCAGAAAAGAGAAGGGCACTGGGGACATGGGCCTTGAAGGGAGCTTAGTGTTAGTAATAAAAGATTTTACCTTCCTACCCCATGGAGGTGAAGGGGTTCTCCTATCCAAATGATGGAAAGACCCTCACAGAATCAGATGTTGGGGATGTCCACAAACTGACATCTACCCCCTGGCTGGATGCTTGCGAAGCCATGAAATCTTTGGGCACATCATGTTGCCTCGGTCAAGTGAAACAGAATATGGTGAAGGAGCTCAGCATCGCCTGCAGTTGCCAATGCTGCACTCAAGGCACTGGCGACCACTGCTCTTCCAGAGATTTTTAGGAGGTTCAAAGCTTATGGATACAGACCATCCTAGCATGGGTAGTGGATCATGAAGTAAAAGATACGTAGCCCTATTCTCCAAAACACTTGAAAGACCTCAGTGGTCCCTGTGACCCCATATGAAGTTCAGAGGAGAAAGCAGAAGATTCAAAGTTGACCACGTGGTCATCACACAACAATATGGCACTCACCAGAAGGGAAGGGCTAAAGGAAAATGCGTGCTACTCTGGGAGGATGTTCTTACAGATGAACAGGACACAGTGAGCTTCATGTCATCTCAGAAAAACCAGTACACTGAGAGAGCACATCAGCAGAGGCCACCAGCAGTAATGGAGCCAGACCAAGTCAGAGAATATCAGAGATGCCTTTACACCACTGATGTGGGTGGTTATGAGTCAGATTTCTTTCTCTTTTTCCTCACTTCTACTTCTCTTTTTAAAAAAAATGTAGATGTATTAGAAGGAGAGGATGCCAACAAATGATTTGCAAAAAATTAAATAGAGGTTTTTATGTATGAATGTGTGCTTGGGACTGGGGACCCAGAGTTTGCATGGCAGGAGTCAGTAAGAAGATAGAATAGATGCTCCTGATGCCATAGCAATAGTAGGTTAGTGAAAGACTGCCAAGCCAGGCCTGGTTATTTTAAGCTCCAGCTGATAAACAGGTGTTCCCACATTGGTGAAGCTGTTTACATCTAACTGAGGACCATTTAAGCTTTAAGGATACTCCAGTCTAAAGTACTTTTCTTTTAAATGCTAATGTGCCTGTCATAAGACTTCATTCCTGGGAGAAATTATTTAAAAGCAAATCTTTTAATAGAAGGGAAAGCTGTGGAAAGTTCCAATTCAAAGTTATAATTTCTAGGTAAACACATTAGTGGCTAAAATTATTTCAATGTTTTCACCAAAACTCTACTTGGATATAGTTATTTACTCAGTTGAGCTTTTTGAAAGTACATTTTTAAAGTCTGAATAATGGTGCATAACTTTTCAAAATTCTATCATAAAGGTATTTTCTTATGTATTTATGCAACAAATTAGATAATTCCATAATCCACTGAGGAATTAAATTTGTTTCAAATGAACAACATGTCAACTTGAATTAATTGTACAAAATGACAAATAGAAATAAAAGCAAGAAAAGAGAAAAAGCACAATAAAATAATTTTCAACTTAGATGCAGATTTTATTAATATCTCTTTCCTCTGGTTTGATCTTTTCTTTATCACTCATACTTTTCTTCATATTAACTAATAAGGAAAAGTGAAATTTACATATAATTCAGATACCTTTTCTTAGGAGCCAAGAGACAAATCCCTTCCATTAAATTCCTGAATTAACAGACAGGAAATTTAGTATGTGAGCTAATAATGTGTTCACCTCTTAACCATAGAGGATGAGTTTTAATGAGTAATCAGCTGGACAGTGGTTGTGCAATCATTTATAGGACATCAGAAGTCACTGCTGGGAAAACACAGGGAAGTTCAAAGAAGATGAGGAAAGAGGGAAGGATAGAGGGAAGGGCTCCCTTCATGGAATCAGGAAATTTATAGATTCAGATAATAGCGATGTATTTTGGTGTTTCTATCTCAAAAACATATAGGGGATTGTCCAATAAAATTAAGCATGTCTACAGTCACAAATTGTATTTAGAAAAACAAAATATAACCAGAGAAAAACATTAGGGGCATCTTTACACAAAGGTTTTTGAAAAGTGCTCTTTGTTACTCTGTATGTTACTTGGGATGTAATATTCAAAGGCATTCCAAAATATTGCTGTCCCTCTGCAGGAAACCCTGCTGATTTAGGAAGTAATTTAAATCTGTACCTACCTATCTCCACTCCCTTTTAGATTCTCATTTTAACATCACAGTGGGGAAGTTTAAGAGTTCTTACAACTCCCCTTGCTGGCAGAACATAAGAAGTGCAGCTTTAACGTGGAAAACCTCAGTGTATTTACCCTGAAAATAATGGCTTTTTACCCTGAAAATAATAATGAAAATAAGATCAACTTTTTATTTTTAAAACAAGATCTCGCCCCGCTCTGATCTCTAAATAAGCTTGAAACAAATTAAAATCATGAAACGTAATAATAAAATTTGCTGGAGATACCGATTATGAAGCTTCCGTTCAAGCACTGAACGATAGCTAGCTTCAAAATTTTATATTTCTGAAATCTGATTCGAATAATTTTATGATCTTTTGGACTTTTAGATTGTATCTCTGCTTGCTGCACAGATCCATCATTATTTGTGGCGGAAACAGGAGGTTTACCAATCATTTAATGTGCTCGCACATACTTACCAGTCCCCTGGCTATTCTTGCAGTTGAGCAGCAGTGATAGGTGTCACTTAAAAAAAGATCCAGATCACAACTCCTAGCTGTCTCCTCCACTGCTGTGGTCACTGTGGCTATCCCAGATAGTGTCCATCCTCCTAGGTCCTTGAGTGTCTATATGGAGCAAAGTCCCTCTGTATATGTCCTCCTCCCATTGACCCACAGTGGACTTTGTGTGAGTGAGAAATACTTGTCAGCAGTTAAGCAATTGAGCTTTTGGTGTTCTTCTGTTCTTAAAAAAACAAAGCAGCTAATGTTTTTGAACACTTGCAGCATATTAGGCATAATCCTGAACACTTTGTATGTCTTAACTGATCATTACAAAAGCACTATAAAGTATTTTGGATATTTTATTAGCCATAATTTATAAATGACAAAACTGTGGTAGAGGCAGAATAAGTGATCCCAGGTTGCCTGGCTAGAAAGCAATGGAACCAGGAATCAACTCAGTCTCCAAATTCTTTCAATTTTTATTTCTATGCTACACTGTCTTGTAAACCAAACTTCACAATTACTTAAGGCTAATTACATTAAGTTGAATATCATTCTATTTAAAAAGTTTTAAAGCTGAGTTATTATGCACTTATCCTTTTAACCAAAAAATTTATCAGGAGTCTACTTTGTTGGGGCACAGTCCTAAGCATTGTGAGATATATAAAGAAGTATATAAAGAAGTATTGAAGTGTAGTCCTTTATCTGTATAGAGCTTATATTTAGGCTAAAGAGATCAATCAGAGAAACATGGAAAGCTCTATAGCAATATCAGAGATTTATAAACAGTCCATGACTAGTTATTAAATTAGCCTTACACATAGTAGGTGATCACTAAATGTTTGTTAGGGAGAAGAAAGAGGGGAGATTAGGAAGGAAAGGTGGACAAAAACCAGAGAAGGTAGATGATAGGGTTACAGTGCAGACTCCCATCCTTCAGGATAGGGTACTCAGGCTCCAAGGAAGAGGTAGGCCTTGAGCATACACTTGATGGATGGGTAGGGTTTGTACTGACAGAGAGGGTGGGGTAGGGTATTTCAGGTGAGTAGAGTAGCACAGATTCATGGACACACAACACCTCAAAGAGAGTAAGTAGTCAAGTTTGGCTGGGACAGAAAACTTTTGTGTTATTGAACATTGTGAAAAGAGGTGAGTAAGGATAATTGCCACCAAATTATGAAGGTCCCTATTAAAGAAAATGTAGTTATCTTATAGGCAAAAAGCCTTTCTTACTGTTTGCAGAATATTGAGCTGTCAATATAGGCAAAGAGATCAGCCAGAGAAATCATTAATGTGCATGGGCATATATGGGCATGTTATTTTATCTATGGCAATCTTTCTACAATGTCTGCAGCAATGATTTCTCAAATTTTGTCTGAACCTGCTATTCGCTTATTCCAAAAGTAGTAGCTATTAGTATTTATGCTATTCTATTCTTTTATTTGATTTCCATATTCTTTAATATAAAACAAATGAGGTACCATAAATGAAGTATACTAAACATCATTTTTATTGGAGAAATACATGCATGTATATGGGTTATACAAACACAGCAAAAGAACTTGTGATCTTCACCCTCATTTCTACTCCCTGGAGGTAAGCTCTTTTAACTCTCTTAGTTTGGAGTGATAATTACCTTCATAACTCTAAATGGTATGCTTCTACCCCTATTTCTTGAGTAATACAAGTTTGAAAAATATCTTTTGACTTTTTAATTCAAAATAAGAGGATTTATCTCATACCACTCTCTTTTCCTTGATTTGATATTTTTATCATTATTTTAGTTTTTAACTACTCATAACTTCTAATAATAGTCTTAACTTCTCTTTATTTTTCCATTGACTTCTAACACTTCTCTACTTCCTCTTTGTGAGATGAGGCTGTGAGTGCTCCAGCCCTTCTCTCTCCAAGTTCTGCTTCTTAAAAGCCCAACTTGAAGCTATACCTTTACTTTAATCTTGTCAAAATTATTAACATTTACAGTCTCTCTGGTAACCCCAACCATGTCTTTTACCTTTTGACAATATACTGATGATAAAATTTGAAAATCAATAACCAATCTGATCATACTCATACTATTCAGTGCTAAGTGTATGCTCAAATCAGTTTCCTCTTTACAGGCACAACGCCTTCACCTCTAGGTGACCCTATGAAAAATGATTTTAGAGTTAAAGTCAACTCAATTTTCATTTTAAATACTTCATCAATTATTAAGCTCATGTTACATAATTTTGCTTTTTATCTAGACAATAAATTTCATGATCAAGACTTCTTGTTTGTTTTCTGTGAGGTTTTAATTGCCTTTCTCTTTAACTTGTGTTAGTCATATTCATTATATCCTTTTCCCCCCTTTGTTCTTATCTTGTACACCTAATATGTTCTGCTTTCTAAAAATATTAGAGGCTTTCTGAAGATATGTATTTTCTTTAAGGTCTGTGTTTTGGTTGTGATTTTCTTTCTTATTACTGGTTTTTCTTGCACGCCTGTTAATGCTTGGTTATCCATTCAAGGCTCTCATAGAAGAAAGGAGTAGCTAGTATGAATTTTTCTGCTATTTTATTTTTCAACTGAAGTTTCTCCCTGTGAGGGAATTATAATTGGCAACTCTGTGCAGGGCTGATCCAGACGGAGGGAACCAGTGGGTCCCTGTTCAACACTGTAGGTATCAATACAGTGTTACCTTTCCTTGCTGTAGGAGAGGATTGTGACACATGTTTACATTTTTTTTCACCTGAACAAGACTGCTCTGATAACCTTAGGACTAAGAGGCTTCACTTTAGGGAAAGCGGGTAAGAATTCTTTCTCTGCCTCTAGCCCTCCAAATTCTAGAATAAGGAGGACTTTCAGTGAGATATTACATCCCTATTGGAACGTATGGCTTTCTTTCCTCTTATACTTTGGTTGTGTTTCTTTAGAGAATAGCCCTGCAGTATTTTGCCTGGAGAGAATACCAGCTGTCTGGGCTCTTTCTGGGTGTGGGGTAGTGACATGGCCACACAGACTGGTACAATGGTCCCATAAAGGATTGTATTGACTCCTCTGTTTTAACTGCATTTCTCTTTCCTACTCGTGGTCATCAGCTAGTTCTGACTCAGAGTCCCTTGACAGCTCTACAAGAGAGATATTCCTCACTCCCTGATTACATATTTTAGGCTGACTTTGCCCATTGTTTCATTTCAAAACTCACCTTCATCCTTTCAAAATTTCAGACTGTTTTTTTTTTGGAGTGTTTGTTCACTGACAACAATTTTTCCCAGTCATCATCTTGGTCTCTCAGGTGCTATTGGTATATTCTTTTGATATTTTATACCTATTCGCTCACTATCTCAGCCTGCTACCAAAGGTGTTTGAAAAAATGGTAGGAGGAAAACAGGGAAGCCAATCATAGTATCTTCTATTTCACAGAGATATCACGGAGTTTAGAATCCTTAATAAAAGTTTCTCTAGGTCCCTGGAGAAATATCAATATGAAGGATAAGAAGCAGAGGTTGCTACTTTGGGAGCCAAATGGTATGAGGGAAATGAACACAGTTGCAATGGACTATTGATCATATTTCTCAGCCTCATAAAGAGAAGTGAGCCAAGTTGGTTTTTGATCCAGGAGATACACTTTTAGAATCCCTTATTCCTGTCCTTTCAACTGTATCTGGTTCAGTGATTGCTCTGTTTTGAACATGCTTTTGTTTCCTGACACAGTATCTAGAAGAATGATTTTCACATCTCTCTACCTGATGTCTCCACAAAAGAAATTAATGAGAGTTTTTATTTTATCACCATTATCATCACTCTTATTATTATATAAAGAGTTGGATTTCATTGATTCTTATATCTAACCTCTTAAAATCCTTTTGGATTTTCAATCTACAATTCCCAGTGTTTACTAGTTTAGTACCATCTGCAAATTAGTTAATGTGCAGTTTAGCCTTTCTTTGAAATCAGTAATTAAGATGTAAAATAAGACTGAGTCCAAGACTAATTCCCTGGGCTTCCCAGGGGGACCTCTCCTGAGCGCAATAACTCTTTTATCACCACCATCTTCCAGCCAAGTCTCAAGCCATTTTCCAGATATATAATTAAGTTGATTTGTGAGGATCGCTAGATTAATTTTATTTTGTTAAATGTTATCTGATACGTATATCTTTTGCTTAGCTTTATATTTACTTATGTTGAAATATTATAGCCAAAAAAGAAAAAAAATATTTTCAGCCAGCCTAACCTTGGCATTTTCTGATAGATAATCATTTAGTCTGGAGATATATACAGACAGTTTTTTAATAATAGTCCTATCATTTAACTGCAGCTGAAGTTCAACATCTAGAATATACTTACAACTAAATAATCTTTTTTCTTCTGTCTTATTTCTTTTTAATATTTTTCCAGTTTTTTAGTATCTTTCTACTCTCACAGGAGAAAAACAACAAAAAAGTAACTCTATTTTAGTAAATTTATTCACTTATTCCCTGATCAACCATAGATGAATCTTTTGTTTTCGGGTCTTTGGCATTTTCTATCAGCTGCCAATATCTATGTCTCAGACCGATGTTCAAAAAAATTAAATATTCAGGTGCACTGATCTTGCCACCAAGGGTTTTATGAGCATTTGAGAAATTTGTTTAAGTTTAATTGGGAAATTAAGCCATGGGACAACGTTACTGCAAAGCTATACTGCTGTGTTCTGAGTAACCAGACTAATCTAGGTCAGAAAAGCACAATAGGACATACAAACTCCAAAAGAACTCAAAATTGTGCTTTTAATGACTGCCAAATTCTGAGGTACTTTAATCTCCCTGTTCTGGACTCTTTCTTCTTTTGGTGTGCAGACTGGGCTCTGGCTTACAATCTAAATCTTCTTAATGATTTCTAGCCCCTGCCTCTTTCCTGTGGCTCTCCTTTCTCCCTCCAGAACTTAAGTATTTCATTACTCGTGTGTTTGCAAAATGTATTGCTTTTTTTTTTTTCTCTGTAGTATCAGATAACATTCCTAGCCCTCTGAGTTAGAGTTTAGTTTCTCTGTTCCTGGGAAAAGCATCCAGATAAGCAGTAAACATTTTTATTTCACTATAAATACTTGAGAGTTTACGATGGATGTATGCATGACTGTAGAATGATTTTTTCCCCTCAGCGGATTCTTAACTACCTCCTGGCCAATGGGCCTTTCTCAATTTATATTTTCCTTAAGATTGGCTTAAATAACTGAAAATTACCAAAAGGTGAAGAAAAAGAAAGAAAAGAAGAGAAAAAAAAGAGAAAAAAGGGAGGAAGTGAGGAATGGAGGGAGAAAAAGCATGAGAATATGTGAACTTGTTCCTAATCTTAAACTCAGACTTTCTCAGCTGTTTTCTACTATCTTTATGGTTAGGTTTTGTTGGGGGAGGGGAGGAAGGGAGAGGGGCAGGTTGTTATTGTTGTTGTTTTGTTTTTTGTTTTTTAAATAACACCTCCTGGGTTCTCCTTGGGTGAAAATTTTCATAGCTACACACATTTTCTCCTTTTTGCCTTCTGAGCAAGTAGAATGATTAATTGAAGCCCTCTACATTGCTTTAAGGGAAAATTTTACATGTTTAAGACTTCTGAAATTATCACCTTCTTGAGATGGATACAAAAGTATTAATTTAATTTTTTAGACAGAAGCCTTTACTTAGGAGTTGAAGTAACACTGAAAAGAATTTTGACAATGATATTCTAAGCTCTGCTATTCTTTGTTAATTAGATAGTTACCTGTCTACATCAGATTTAATAAATTTCTGTAATCCTGATTTTGCTTTGTTATCATTGTATTCTTGTTTTTGACTATTATTTTACTCTTGTCCCTGCTATTTTACTTTATGGTGACTTACAATAAAGCTCTATTAAACCTAAAATACAATATGTAATAACAATTAGAATACTTCTTTATTTTTCCATGCATATTATATAAACAGCATATATATACATATATGAAATGCATAATCTTGAATATTAATTCAGCCTATCATATTAGGCTCATTTTTATTGTGCTATACTCCCTTACTTCTTGATTTAAAAAATTATTTTATAATTGCTGATTTTTCCAATTATATGATAGACTAGATTAACAATATTGGGATAAAAAGTGTTCTTAACAGCCAGGTAGAATTCACTTATCAGGTATTCACTGTTTTCCACCTCTAGCTATGTCAAATGGTTTTGGGAATAGAGCTCTGACCATAAAGACTTTTGATCCACGATGTCAAATTAAACTATGATCCAACATGTATCTTAGTTGAATATGTCATTAAAATGACGTACTTTGGAAGCTATAAGCCAACTTAGAAATAAACTATGCTCTCAATTAAAAGATAATTGAAGTTCTGAAAAGTAAATCTATTAGCCAAGATAATACAGAATGCTAGTAGTTGCTACGAAGCTAGAACGAAAGCAGCTAGTCCTAGTGTTCTTCCATTTTCCCACCATAAAGATTACTACTTCATCTGAGTGTGACATAAGCACTGAAAGATATATAGGCTTGTTTTCCTAAGAGGAAAGTATGGGTCCTGGCCATCCCCAATGTAAACAATGTACACAAATGAAGAAATAAATGTCATGCTACTTGAAAATTATAAAAGTAATAGGTAGGTCGGTAGTTGCTGAAAGCCTTTGGCTAACACTCAGAAAGAAATTATCAATATACAAGCTACGGAAATAAATGTCCTGGGTTAATCTGCCTGATACTAAAATCAGCTATAAAGAATATACTATTTAAATATACAAACCACTTAGAACACTGACAGTTCCCAAATGTTTTTGTCCTTTGCATTACATAAAACATTTTTCTAAAAATTCGAAAAACTAGGAATTATGTTTTAATTAATATACTGTTCTTCTGTAGATAGAATGTATAATTAATTACAAAGGGGGCCATGGACACCATTAGATGGCAGTATGACACAAAATTATTGTTTCTCTTACAAGCTTACAGTACAGTTTATGTTCACAGCCACATTGTCCTGATAGTGTTTAAATTTTAAAATTGAAATACAAATTGGAGACTCTAATACAAAAGAATGAGACAGAACTCAGAGACAAAGAGAAAAAAAATGACTGGAAAAGAGCAGTTAAAACATGAAAGCCGATGACAGGGAAAAGATGTATTTTCCAGAAAGACAAACAAAACTTCTGTCTACCATGCTGGCTTAATGACTATATGATACAAACACTGAAAGGTTTGATAAATGTCTTGAACTAAAATATTTTATTAAACAAAACAACTAAAAGAAAAGTCACTTAATCACTCCATGATATTCTAACTTCAAAATAAAGAGTAACTCATATTCCATTCATCATTGGATACATAGAGGTCAACAATATACTTCCTAAGAACTGGATATTTACTTAGGTATAATTTTGTATAATAATAATTTAGCATATAAAAATTTTTTAAAAAGTATTTAAGTTTAATAAAACTTCTAAAAATAATCCAATTTCTTTTTGGAGACAGGTGTTATTCTATACAAAATTTGAATACAGTTATGAAATGCAATTTACTCTAAAGCTTTGACATCCCTTATAGAAAGCATGTATTATAAGGAAGAAAAAATTAAGAGAGTAACTCCAAACTTTATTTCATACAAAAATTATTTTGTATAAGGTACAATAGATACATGCCTAGTTAATACTCTTTACTGATATAGAAATACTAGATTTCTAGGTAGGACTATAGAAGGTAGTAAAGCTGGAAGGCTCTACTCTTTTTATTGCTTTAATTGGTCAATGGTCAATGTAAGTCTTGAAGGGCACAACATGACTACTCCATTTTTAACAATTTTCACTTCTCTTCTCCTTCCTTTGTATGGTCAGCTCCTGACATAATGAGAGAAAAGTAGCCTATTGGGACCAGCTCAATTCTGTGACATATTTTAACAAGGCATGATCCTCATTAATTCCAGGGACTTTTTGGAGCCTCAGTGGTATCCCCTTATAGATATAGTTTGTTCAGTAACCAGGTCTGCAATAGTATAGACTTTCTTGTCAGGTTCTTCCTTTTCCAGTTTATTCTCCACAGTAGTGACCCAGTCTGGTTAGTTCAGTATTTTAGCACACATCCAGTCTTTGCTAACTTGGGAGTGTTACCATTTTTGTATAATATTTGAAGCTAAAATTTTTCTCCACCCTTCCAGAAAACAAACAAACAAACAAACACACACTAAAGAGCTACCCTGTATACAGGGTGCCTGATTCTTTCATGCTCCAGGGCATACTGTTATCACCAGCTGTGGTCAGGGAAGAAAAAAATCCCTATCTCTGTGATGTAATACAGTACAATTAGGCACATAATGTAGATTTTGAGCTTTTCTGTGAAACATCTGGCATGTACTACTTTCTAAAACCAAACCTTAGAGAGCCAGACCTCCTGTAGCATTTTAATATCAATGTGCCTTTTCGCATATTAGTTATCTAAAGTTTGTGCCAGTTTTTGAAAATACCACATCCTAAATATCACCTCTTGAATGAGTATAAATTCAAAATGCCTGCCAGGGGGTTATGTGTTTGGCAGTGGGGAGGGGACTAATATCCGCCCTAATCTAAATACCAAATGAATTTTAGATTGTCATTCTAGCTCAGAATTAGCATTGGCCCTTGGGAAAATCATTGTTTATGTATTCTTTTCAGTTACTCAGAAATAAGAATCAATCTATTTAAACCTTGTTGCTAATATTACATTTGTATTTCTGGCATATTAAGAAAATGTGTATAGAATTATTACTTTGTCCATAGAAAAAAATTTAGCAATGAAAAGTTTTAAACAAATTACCTCTGTTTTCAGGAAAAAAAGAATCAAGTCATTGGAGAAAAGAAAAAATATTACCCTGAAATCTTTGTGAACAAAAATTCTCTCGCTAAGATCCATATCTCCCCAAGGCAGAGTAATAGGAGTTCAGGTAACTGTTCTAGCAAAACATACTGGTATTGTCATGCCATCTTCATGGGATGCCATTTTTCCATAAAATCCAACCAGAACAAACAAAAGATTAAAAAAACGACAACACACAGATTACATGAAAGTAAAACTAAGAATAGAATGAGGAAAGTGTATTTATATGATTCATATATTTAGAAGATTTAATAATATAGTAAAATGTTAATAAAACATTTGCAAATGTACACATAAAATGGCTTGTATTAACTGATACAGACTTAGCATTTAGTCATAATTCCATTAATTATGTTGAAATTTTAAAAAGTAAATTATGGACTTGTTTGTACCAACTACTACATGGCAATAATGTTTTAAGTTGTGTAGACAGTTGTCCACGCCCTAGATAATTGCTTTAAATTTATTAATAAATTTAATGAAGAGATTATCTGGATACTCATTTTAACAGAATGTTGGGTTGATTCTGAACAATACACTCAGTACCTTAGAGCTGTTTTAGTAGAGCCATTGCAAAGACCTTAGAAAATTGTTCGTGAAATCTCAGGGCCTTAGTTTTCTCACGTATAAGAGTTGGTTATAATGAGATAACTTCTAAGGCAGTTTCCAAATCTAAAATATTGATTTTAATATTAATTTTGTGGTGATTGTCTTGCTTTATATGATTATTAAGTTTGTTATTTATACATTTTGGTACTTTTATGCCATAGTGGTTTTTAATAAATATAAAAAAGCAATGGTCACAACAACATGTTAGAAACTGATGGCAGTGCTGGATATGTCTAAGTAGGACAGATGGAGCAGGACTTACGTTCTAACTCTGGAAGCTTTGAAGGAGTTGAATGGCAAGACTTATTTTGTTTCCTCTAATTTCAGGTGTAATATGGTGTAAAGACAAAGACTACTATCTCAACTATGTAAAACAATATGTAGAAAAGAAAAAACTGAGTTCCAGAAATATGGCAGCCGGGCCTAATATGAACACTTTTCCTTAACTAAAACTCATAATGTGCTGTATAAAATATTATAGCATTGTTTTAGTGGAAATACAAAGATGAGTTAGAAAGACAAAATAATTCCTAGTAACAGAATCAAGAAGAGTAAGCATACTCAGAGTGTAAGCCTATATATTGGGGCTTTGGTCCCCGGAATATTGACAATATAGTATAGGTCTAAGAGGGAAAAATAGAGTGTGCCTTAGGCTTACATAAGGCATGGAGGATAAAGCGAGGAGCCTGGAAGGGCTGCTCCTTTATTAAAGAACATCCTGAGAAGAGTTAAGAATGCCTGTCCCTAGAAGAATACATAAATCTCTCATGTTAAAAACCTGGAATGTGTAGTCAAAATTCATACATCCATGTTGTGTATGATTCTCAAGTAGGGAAATCAATGGAATACTTAGTCCTAGACTAACAAAATCTCTGGGGAATTCTAGAAAAGCAAATGTGGGGACTCTTTCACAATGTGGAGTACACAGACCTCCACAGGAAAAAAGAACAAACCAACTACAAAAAACCACAGCAACTACAGTAAAATACCAACTGAAGATGAGCTCACATTAAAAACTATAAACTACATAAGGAAATGAGAACCATAAGGGAACATCAGTAGAAATACCTCAATAAAGAACAATTATAAGGTTAGTACAAAAAACATATAAGCCAATAATGTTTAAACTAGGAGAGTGGGAATACAAATTATTATTATTTTCTAATTTGTGTTTTTCTCTCTTTGTAAAATGTCCACCAGTAACTGGTATTTATTTTTTAACAAGAAAAAATATTGTCGAGCTTTCCATTTTGCAATATTCAACATATTAATTTTAGGGACAGTTTTTCAAGTTGTTCTTGGATCAATGGTAATACAAACGTAAAAATTTCCTGTTGAAGTCCATGTTTATTTGAAATGCTGCAAGCAATTCTAATAGTTTAATTTATAATAAAATTTTATTTTTATTCTTAAATAAGCCTTCCATTGCTTGTTTTTTAAATCAATATTCTGGAAGTGCTTTAGTAATCATAGAAATAATTATTTTCCTAACTCAATATTATATCCCAAAGACCTCTATACCTGTTCTCTAGTAACAGAAAGGATATGGAAGTCACAATTATGAGATGATATTTTTATTAGTACATTGTCTTAATTTGATAATTAAAATACATGGCAGTTCCTTAATATCAGAATTTTCAGACACAAGGTAAGTAAATTACATTAGAAAACAAAGAATGTTGAGCTAGAAGTGATCATTTATTTTCCCTGTATGTCTGTAGAAGTACAAATAATCTTTTTTTTTTTTCTTCAAAAAAAAAAAAAAAAAATCAGTGTGGAGCCCAGAGGGTGGCACACTCAGCCCTCAGTGAAAGGAGGGGCCAGGGCTAACAAGGGACTGCCTTCACAGATGGTTGAAACCCAGGGGGATTTTCATCACAGGTTTTGGCATTGGAAGGTCTTTGAAGATTTGGGGATTTTTTACTTAACAGGTGGTCTCTGTGCCTGCTGCAGTCTCTGCTGATCTGAAGACACAGCTCAGCATGACTCCTACCTGCTTGATTTTCTGGAAGTAAGGCTCCAAGAACCTCTCTCTCTCTTTTTTTTTTTTAATTCAACAATTACTTTTCTTGTGAGAGCATTATGATTTCTCTCCCCCTCTTCCTCACCTACTACCAACTGGTACCCCACAGTTAGAGCAAGAATACCTGCCCCTTAATTATATTAGACAGGAAAAGCCCCAAAGGAAAAGTGGTAAGATGGAAAGGGCCCACTAGATGGCAGAATTGATCAAGCAGATAGTTTGTCAAGGCCGTGAACTTGGAACAAAAACTGAATAGGAAGAGATTGCTCTAAGGGCTAATGCCTCTACATTTCTCAATAAGGGCTCCAGACCGTCCATAGGTGCTGAAGTAATCCTGACTACACTGCTTTTACTTCCCAGAAAGAAGTGGCACTTCAGAGAGTGACACTGTAGTATCTACCAGTTAGCAGTATTATATACTTAGTGATGCTCTTGCTCTGTCACTGGATAAGATATGTCCCTAAAGGCTTTCATTTGGGAAGGTGTGACTAAGACTGAAGCATAGAGCAGTTAAGAAACTTGCAAATAAGGGATTTCTTTCTCTAATACATAAAGTTCTCTTCTTGTTGAATTTAAATACAATAAACATTACACTGTGAGCTCTCAATTATTTTAATTAATTGAGCTCTTGAACATAGAGTCTGTATTTTCTAGACAAATGTGAAATGATGGGTTAGACTGTGCACATACAAAGCTTACAGAGGAAAAGGAAACTTTGGCATGAATAGTTATGAGTCCAGCCTAATAATAGTCAGTTGTCTTTTACTTCAGAAATTCTAGAAATTGTTGGTGGTATAATTTCTATGTGTTGATGGGATATGTTATTAAGTGATAACCTTATTTTAGATCTTATATTTCTCAATAATCCAACAACTGAAGAAGAATTAAGAAAGAACTGCCATTCTTGTTATCTCTCTGTTACCTTTCGATTTTGTAATAATTTTATATTTAGAGAAAAGTTCCAAAGATAGTACAGTTCTTGTCAACCCTTCATCCAGTTTTCTCTCATGTTAACTTGTTATTTACCTTGGCTCATTTGTCAAAACTAAGACAATTAACTTTGGTAAAATACTGTTAAGTAAGCTACAAACTTTATTCAGATTTCACTTGGGTTTCCATTAATACCCTTTCTTCATTCCAGGGTCTAATCTAGGACACCATGGTTCATTTTGTGTCCTCTTTTTACCTAATTAGTACTCAAATGTGAAGTAGCATCACTCCCTCCATCTTCTGCTGCTAGTGTGCTTTGATGTGAACCACTTTAAAGTCCAGCTATTAAATGCAAATCTCATGGGTATTGGGTCAAATGGGAACCCAGCTTGAGCAGACTTAGGCCTGGGATGCTTCATATTGCATTAGTGCCTTAAGATCATTCTCAACTTCTCTGCTCCCCTATCTCACTGAGCTACTTAAAAAGAGACCTTTTCCTCCCATCTGTTAAAAAAAAAAAAAATCTCCAGGCAGTACTTTGTCATTGAGGAGATACAAATGGATTTTTAAAGTACCCTTTGACACACTCCTTTTTCATTATTGCTCAGTTTAGCCAATGAGTAAATCACTGCTTCTTTGGGAAGAATACTAAAGAAGTCTCCTCACCATTAGGAGTTTTTAGTATATAAAATCCAGGTATCCCTGCTTTGACTATCTTATTTTGTTTCCTCATTAGTTTTCCAGTATCATGGGGCATTCAGTAGCAACAAATGTGTTGCAATTCTCTATTGGTCATACAAAATAATTCTTAACTGGAAAAAGGATACTACAAAACAGAAAAAGAACAATATAGAATTAATGTAAATTTCTAGAAAGGATCTCAGGACAAAATCACTTTTCATTCCATATACAGTAGGAGAGATCTTTACACTCTGACAACCACTTAGAAACAATACACTTGAGACAGCCACTTGAGTGATATAAAAACATTGTATTTATTATTGTTATAATTTTTTTTGGTATTACTAATGAGGCTGCCTATATATGATTGGAAAATAACTTTCTGGCTTCTCAGCTGCTATCTCTGCTGGGTTATGCCTGTGACAGTCACATTCATAGGAAGTTTATATTAAAACCAGAATCAAAGGCAGCAGGAGAGGGAATCAGCCACCATTAATGAACCATTGAAGCCTCTCTGCAGTACGGATGCACACTAAATCACTGGTTAGATCTCTGGTGATTTCTCACTTGAGAGATGTGAAGAAAATGGCATGTTTAGACTAACAGCAAAGACTTAGCAACCTGTCAAAATACTTTCTAACATACAAGCTTAAAATTATTTTAAGAATTAGCTTGCTAGAACTATTGGAAATACTTTCACCAAGTATTTGATTTGGCAGTGACCCTTGAAGAAGCAAGTAACTGCATATGGAAGCATTGGGATTCATTTGATAGATCAACTGGCATTATCAACCGCTTTTGTAACAATTAACACAGGTTCTTTTATGGCTCAAGTCAGAGATGAGAGCTAAGTGACATAAAGTTATGGGGTTTTTTTTCTTAAATTTACTGGATAATTTTGTTGACTCTTCTCTTTTGCTTATGTTTACCTGCACTGCAGTTGTACCATCTACTATATCATTTTGAAATAGATAGTGCTCCGTGTTGGGATAATTCTGGTACAAATGAAGACACTTAAAGCACATCTTAATGCTGATTACTCCATCTTATAATTGGAATTTACATTATAGAAGTAACATTTGCTTTTTTGTCCTTTGTAAAAAATTTGTACCTTATTTTAAATTATGTTGAATATATTGAGTATCTATTCTGTATTCGTTTAGCTGCATGCACTGCTGTTTGCAACTTAATTAGCATGCACTTGTTGGACACATATGCTATGCATTATGGGGATTTTGAAGAAGTGAAACTCATAGTTGTTGAATTTTTTAGTATATAGTTGTTGAGAGAAGAGGCAGAAGGAAAATAAAATAGGGCAAGATAAAAAACACTGTATCGATTATTTTGCTTAATTATAAACTGACTTATGTAGTGTGTGTTTCCACATTTAATAACTATGTTTCTGGATCATAGATGGGTCATGTTTAGAAAAGTAACATGTTTATTAAGACTTGGGTTAGGTGATAACTTTACTACCAGTTGTATAATTCAGATGTAGGGTCTTAATAAAGTCTCAGTATATCTTTCTCCATTTCATTTTATAATTATACAATAAATAAAACAAAAATATTTCCAGATATGTTCAATAGCAGAAGGGTTTTGTAAGCCTAAGTGGTTTTTATACTCAGCAAAGAAATATTTTTGATTAAACAGAAAATAATCAGTGGGTCCAGGATGCTAGTTTAGGTTCTGTTCTAGTTAATTTCAGTTTAGAATCTGGAAAGAATGAAAAATTCAATGGACCTTTCCCCACTGCCTCCCTCCCCAGCACAGGGCCTACTGGGCAAGGATAACTGAGTGAGAATATATAGCAGTGATTTATAGTACAAGTTGCCAAAGATAGAATTTCAGAAAGTTTAGTTTAAGACTCTGGATAGAGAATAAAAAATATGCCTCCAGAAATATGCATAGTCAACAGAAAAAATTATGGAGATCAATTTAGCTGATGAGGAGAGGAGTACTTTGGACTAGTTATAAGGTTTTATGGAAGGCATGAAATGTGTACAGGACTTTGAGGAACAAGTTGGTTCTAGAAAGTCTGGGAGAAGAATCAAAATAATTCCAAGAGGACAATATGGTGAGAATAAAATTCCATAGTTGCAAAACTGCCTGATATTCCTTGGAAATAATGGTAGACCTATTTTACATGGGCATATGGAGAAAATAAAACTACAAAAGTGAGGGCAGAACTTAGTGCCATGCTAAAGAGTTTATACTTGGTCTTGAAAGCATTGAGAGGACACGGGTTCTAAACACAAGTATGACATGATTAAAGTACTATTTTAGAAGGTTAATTTAGAAATAAACATGGTAAGTTTGATGTAGAGATTAATTAGAGGCAGAATAACAAATTGAAATGTTTTTTCAATAGTCCAGTTCTGTAGCCAAAGGACCTAAACTAGAGTTGGGGAATTGAAAATATGAGGGAAGAAAAATGTGAGAGGCAATTCAAAGCTAAAATTGTCAGGACAAGAATTTGTGCCTAATTGATTTGAGAAATAAATTAGGGAGGAGAATTGAAAACAGCATGAAAACTCTGCGCCTCCAACACTGAGACAATGGTGATAAAATAAACTCAACGTGAGAATAAGAATACCTACTTTACAGGGCTGTTAGGAGAAGAGAAAGTCTAGGTAACAACCAATAGGATGAGGAGATGATGAATCTTGAGTTTATGGTTACCTAAGTGGAGATGGCCAAAAATGCCACTCTCAATTACCTCCATGTGCATAAACACAAAAATCTACTATTGGGAATAACAGGAACAGAGAGACCAGCATAGAAGCAGCTGCAAGCATTACCAGAAACATGATCCAAACACCCAAGTCCATTTGGTAGTGGGTTAGGTAAATAAAGAAGATAGCAAGGCATCAAACAAGAAGAAATATTTTAAAAGTATTTATTGCATATATATGAAAAGTACCAAATGCTTTTCCTCACACACTTTCTTTAACACAATCATTATGCTAGGTAGTAGGATTCTCACTTTAGAGGTGAGAAACAGCAATTAGAGTGTTTAAGTCAATAACCCTGGCTTCTCAATTAATAAGCAGCAAAGCTGTTTTTCTGATTCCAAGGCATGTGTCTTAACTACTGCTGTACCTTCATCTAAACATACTCAGGCAACTCAGCTTGCACAATATAACCCTCTGCACCTTAGTTCCTATATCTATAAGGTGGGAATAATAGTGTTTAACTTACATGGTTGTTGTAAGATTGAAATAATGTGAAAGTGTTGTTTATATTGTTTTATATTGGAACATATTAGTTATTAGTGTGTTATGATCAGCACACTGCTTTAAACATGCAGTTGTACAACTCTACTTGCAAGAGGTAGCTATCAAATAATTAAGTAGGGCTACATTCTCTAAGCATCTGACTTAAAATTTTAAAAATTAATTTTTATTGGTATAATACCTCTCAAATATTTCTGCCACTCGATTTATTTATGCAAAAAGGAACAGCAGAATTGTTGTCTATCTGGTGAGACAGAAAGTTTCAAGAATCATTTAAAAGTTATAAAATTATTTGATTTCCAATCTTAAGACTCCTTGGATATATTATGCTACTATAACTCTTTCATAAAAACTGCACTCTCAAACTAAACTTGGCAATGTTTATTTTAAAGCCTTTAGAATGCTTAAAAACATGCCCAGACTTTCAAAATAATGGTTACCATTTTACTCCATAATATTGTGTTTGTCTTCTGTGAAAACCTGCCACATTCAATAGCCATATGTATGTTAATGAAAGAATAATCATGACAACTAATAGAACACAAGAGCCTTGTCAGTGTATCACTATCAGAGCAAATCAAAACAAAACTACATAAAGACAATATGAATCCAGATCTGAAGCTTCATGGTTCTTAGCTAGTTTTATGTTAATGAAACAATTATTAGAACACACAAAATCCTTCCTTTTAAATTTGATAAATTGAGTGGTGATGTGAGTTAATTGAACCATTGGTGTGATAATAAGATGCAATTGCTATGATTTATTAGAGGATGACATGGTTGCAGGCATTGCTTCCACAGAAAATAATGACTGTTATTACCACTTCCTGAGGTGAGCAGGTAAGCCATAAACTTAGGTTATTGCTACATGGGTCAAAAAAATGAGGGGTTCATTTTGACTTTCATCTAAGTGACTATTTTAAGGCCATCTCTTTCGAGGCACACTAAGTAATTTTGTGTTTACTTTTCCATTTTTTCATAAACAACATCAATACTGAGTTTGTTTAGGCTATTTCATAATCTTAACCTATTTAGATAAGTATTGAAATGAAAAACGCCTAAGTCTCCAAGAGCTTTGAGGTCTAATGTGGGTAATTAAAGGGTCATCTCAAGTTTTCCTTTCTAAGTTGCATTATCTTGTGGAGATATTTTCGCAAGCTGTTATTCTAGCAGAATAATCCTCTAGGGTTCTGAAGCTTGAGAAGAAAGACCTGTGCTTTTTTGTACATGATTCAGAGAGAATATTATATGCTACCCACCTTCTAGTGGGAAAGAAAGAAATAAATGATCACAAAGCCTATTGGATTGAAAAAAGAAAGACATTTGTATTGTTATAATTCTTTATATCTTAAATTACTTCAAAATAAGTAAAAATAAATCAATGTCATTGGATACCTGATATATATTTGAACATGAGATTTATTTCTGCCACATAAAGATTCTGGCATAAACACTTAGCATATGTTTATACTATAAAAAATTCAAGATCAAAGAATAAGTTTGTGTCTACGCTGAGGAGCATATATCTTAAAATACCAACAAAATGTCCATTCTTCATTAATCTCATATTCATTGGTTGAGTTTCTTCTTTTCTAAATTCCATTTATAGACATTTTGGCAAAAAAAATTTCTTTATGTGTGTATATATACATATATATATGTATATATAATCACTTAATTCTTATAACAACATCTGATGTTGACATGATCAATTCAAGTTTTAAAGATAAAGTAAGATGTGAGTAATAATATAATTCATTATACAAGATGAAAAATTTTCGAGAGGGGAAGAGGAAGCTCTTATTAATTAATCCTGGATAACAAATATGAACAAGGTCTGACCTGGGACCAGAAAATACAGTCACCCTAGATAAGAGACTCATCAAAATTAAGTTTTACCAAGGTAATGCAGCTAGAAAGTGGCAGAGCCAGAATTTGTTTCCATGTCTTTAGGACTTAAACTTCTCTACTACTCCTTTCCAGTAAATTCAGTGATTTTCTTGTCCACTAATTATGACTTGATTAGAGGAAAACAAGTCAGAAATCCTTGCCTGCAAAACATCAATGCTAAAGTAGATTCCATGTCTTATTTATCTTTGTGTATCTAACTTGAAAAACATCAGGTCTTCAATGAACATCTGTAGATCTAAATCAAATCATATTGCTTGTTACTTCTTTTTAGATGCACTTATTTAGATGGAAGGGAGTTTTCTGTCTTCAAGAGTCAATAATTAGAATAGAGATATACATACAGGGAGATAAATACTCAGACCAGCCATTCTTTCATTGTCTATTAATTGTAGTTTACAATGATCTGGACACAAACTTTACAAAAAGATGATGAGGACTGTCAGATACTTTCTAGGCTCAGAAGGAAAAAGAACTACACTGTCTAGGAAGGTAGGAAGAGTAGCTTTGGTCTCTTACTGTCTTCAAATGGTCAGTCCTTAGATCAGTTTTTACCTTGTCTATTTTCACACCCTTACTGGCTGCACGGACTACACTATTTGGAAACATTTTCCTTTTATAGAATCTTCTGGTCTAGGTAAAGTTTTTAATTTAGGCAACCACATTTAATTATGAAATACATCATCTGAAAAGTAGGAGCTACTAAGAGAGCAGCCTAATGAGAAGATATAAAAAAATATTAAGGAAAACAATCAAACATTGTAATCATGACGCATTAAATAAAACCCCAGGTCTACATTAACAAATTTATTCTCTGGGCCTCTGATTCCCTGCCTGTAAAATGGCTCAATTAGCTTAAATTATATAGCATTTTAAAAAACAGTTCTACTGCTTTGTAAATCAGATGCACTTGGTAATGTAATATAATTCTTACTGTTAAGACATGAGGAAACTTCCATTGCCTCCATCCTTTAGATAAGTCACCTGGACAGCGAATGTTGTTTCCTTTCTAAAAGAAAGAAAAATTTTAAACATTAATATTCCATATTGCTATCATATTAATAAGAGCTATAAATAAGTATTAAATTAAAAATAATTACAGTATGGAAAAAATCTCCACTTCCCTACATATTTAAATATTATGAAATATTTCTGGAAGTAATTTCTGGAAGCATTTTGCTACACTATTGAGTCGTGAAGATAATACAGTTTCATGTAATATTTAATACAATTATTTTTCAATTGTTCCTGCACTCCCTTTTTCACTCCCCAATGACTTACTTTTATTTCTAACTTGTAACACTACCTCGGGTGAGATGTTAGGTGTATTTCTCACTCTTTCTGAGCTTGTTTATGCATTTACAAAATGGAAATGATCACTGTCCACCCGATCTCAGAAGAAAGAGGTAAGCTTTCATTTTAATGCTGGACATAAATAAAGTTTTTTGACCATTATTTAAAATTAGTAGCCAGTACTCTGATTAATAAATCAGATCTTAGCTACCTATTTTCAGGCTACTTCTTCCTAAGAGTATTACTTTTGGATACTTCTAGGTATCATAAAAAACTTCAGATGTATAGTCCTGAAATGTTGAAGGATTTTCTACCCATGTTTTATAGAAGGTATATGTATAGATTACAAGAATTATCTGTTGTTAATCATGTTCTCTTTTATTCAAACAGGACAGGGCTACAGAACACATAGATTAAAATTCCAATTTCCTTATATTGTATTTAGATTAATCATATTTGTTGTTCTAAAAAAGCAATTTATTTATAAATAGCGCCTTCATTTGGATTTATATATATAACACATATTTATACATATATGTCATTTTCAGAACCAATCTAACTTTGTTTCTGACACAATTAGCAGTCAACACTTATGAGAAGTACATCTTTTGGGGTTGTGACAATACATAGTTAACTATGTTGTTGTGGTAGAGCCATATCCTCATGTAGCAGAAGGAGTAAGGAGCAAGAATCACACTATAATGAAGACATTAGATTGTAAATATCTAAAGGAGAAAAGGGATTATGTCTTACTCATCTGCCTCCCGTAAATATGTAAGTCATTGTCTCATAGATATTCAATGTTAAGACACTTATGGAATTTGATGTTTCAAATAAGCAAGTGCAGAGGTCATAAAACTGATGTTAGTTTTATGGCAAATTGTAATGCTTTGATATTAGACCATTTACTCAACATAAACTCTTCTAAATCTTGAAAGCTTTGAAGTCAGAAAACTTCTAAGATGTCCAGTTGTTGAGATTAAAGATAATTCAGTAAACTCTCAAAACTGGAAGCTAACATATTAAACACAAAGTTAATAATCTGTATTTTTTATTGGTAAATCAAAGAAGTTTAAACAAACATGACAAAATATAGACATCCATAGTTTTAGTATTTCTACACAATGTAGAATCATTGCGTCAGTATTCAATCAATATTGATGAGTAAATGTGGGCCTGGAATGTGACAGGAAATAGTGACTCCTGTTATTATTATTAAGCATTTTCCCAAAGGCCTTTTTTAAGAAAGGAACCATGATTTCCATTAATACAAAAACCAGTGAAAAATGTTCTATTCAGGCACCTCAATACTTCTCTACTGCCTGAAAGTACTATTTGCAAGTTCTTTTTGTCAAATACTTTTTATTGAAATCAGACTAACAATGTGATACTAGATACCAGTATGGTAAATCTATGTGATTTGAACAGTATTTTAGTCAAATTAACAGTGCAAGAAACAGCCTCCAAGCATCTATATGAAATGACTAAAGCATGTTTTCCTGTCATCATGAGCCCACATTCAGGGAGCTGGTAGGCTTGCTTCCATTTGGAAGTTGATATTCATCAACAAGACTGGGCTTGCTGGGAATGTGAGAGGTACAGTAGTTATGTAATGTTGTATTGATAGTATTTTGTGTGATTTGTTCCATATCTCCAGTGGTTTGAGAAAAGATTATGTTTCCAGACTTCTAGTACATATAAGATGACATGAAATATACTGTTGACTTTATTGCACTGTCAGCATGGGCTACAGACTCACAATCTGACTTCTGAAGGTTGAGGTTATGAACAAGCTTGTTCTAGAGAAACCCTATACATGCCTAAAGATTTCTAAAGGTGATATAAAGCTTAAAGCTTCAAAACAATGTTTCTGTATTGCAATGTGACCTATAATGATATATTTGCCAGACTAAAAACCAGGAAATGAGATCCAGGTGGTAATCTAAACTTTAAGAAGAGCTGAAGACACAATGACAAATAATTGTCATACTTGTTCATTTGAAATGCAAGCTATGCTTCCTGAATTAATTGACATTTCTGCTTTTAATTGAGAGAAGCATGATATAAACATGCAATTATAGTACATAATAGACAAGCAGACCAATGAAGAAGCAGAATAAGAAAGAATAGGAATGGACACAAATATACATGGGAATTCAGGTAACAAGGGTGGCAACTCGGATGACTGAAATAAAGATAAACTATTTTAATAAATGCCATTGGAGCAGGGGGGTAACAATTTGGGGAAAAGACAAAATTAGATCTTTTGTATTGTACATAAACATAAATAAATATGAGATTTGAATGTAAAAAGGGAAAACATTAGAAGAAAACATGAGTTCATTATTTTATAACCTTGGACTAGAGTGGGGGGAGCTTTTTAAATTATGATCCAAAATCCAGAAGCCATCAAAAAAAGGATTGATAACTTTTTCCACATAAAAATTAAAAATATATCACCAAGACAAAAACAAAACAAGAAATTACCATAAATAAAGTCAATGGTGAATGTCAAATTAAGGGAAAATATCTACAACGCATATTAGAATAAAAGGGTTAATCTTTATACTATCTATATAAAGAGCTACTAGAAATTAAGATGAAATAGACCAATAACCCTGTAGAAAAAATAAGCAAGAGGCATACAGGTCATAGAATAAATTCAAATGGCATTAAAAGTATAAAAAGAAGATAAATCTCACTCATAACAAGAGATTTGTGAATTGAAACTAGATTATCTTTTCTCACCTCTCAGATAGTCATCAGCATGCTCTGCTGATGAGGTCAGGGAGAGCAAAAACTTATACATTTCTGGAAGAAGTATTGAATAGTACAGCCTTTACAGAGGTAAGCTCGGCAATGGTTATTACTTCTGGGAATCTAACTCACAGATACACTGCATAACTCAAATGACACAATTACAATATCATGCTATATATTACTTATAATAATAAAATATTGAGAACAAGCCTATATAGACTATGACATGTCCACAAATTGGAATATTATGCAGCTATAAAGAAGAGGTAGGAGTATCTCCGTATACAGAATGGCAGAGATACAGAATATATTGTTAGGTGAAAAAGCAAAGTCTAGAAGAGATAGCCTGCCACATTTGGTATATGAAAACAAGGAAGGATAAGAATACATCATATTACCATAAATAGAAAAATATTTTGAAACTGATGAAAATCCTAAGGAGGTGAGAAAGACTAGGAAGAATAGTTGTGAGAGTAGTATTTGTTAATAATCTCAAAAGAATTACAGAAAGAAAACCTGAAAAAGCACATTTAAGAATTTTAGAGATACACAGTAACATGACTTTATTTAGGGTAAAAAAAAGCTTGAAGGTACTCTAATAAAATGTGCTAATTATGTAGTGCAAAAAGTAATTAGTAGATCGTTTAATTGTTTGTTGGATTACAATTGAGTATTTTATACAATTTCATAGTAGTCTTCTTTATATTATTCTATCTTAGGCACAAGTTTTAAAAATACTCTGTAGAGAACACTTATCTACTTGACACTTTCACTTTAATTATTGGAGAATGAAGATTTGGCCTTCTTCTGAAGCTTAAGAAGGGCTTAAGAACCTCTTAATATGAAGTTACCCTTAGGATTAAAGGCATTCTTTCATTTATTTAGCAAGACATACTGAGAACTTACTAAAAGACAGCCAAAGCTAGAAGTTTCAAGAAAACATAAATAAATACTGGACTTTAAGGGATTTCCTGAGATACAAGGAATCTAGATATATAAATAACTAAATAAATATCATGTGACACATACTTAGAGCACATAAATTAGAGGTGACAAAGGTGACATCCAGGAGAAAAAAATGTCCGTTTTTAAAAGCAACATAGTAAAGAGGTCCTTCATGTCTAGTTTTGTCCACTCTGGGCCAGAAATCTTGATGCTAAGAGTGAGGTAGGAGACACGCAATAAAGTACCACGTGCATGATGATTACTGATGGGTGCTGGCTGCACAAGTTTAAAAGACTCCACAACTTAATAGCTGAGTGAAGCTTACCATTACATTTCAGAGAATAGAATGATCAAGAACAGGGCACTGTATCAATTAGTGAGAGGATGCTTTACTTTAACAGAAAAAAAGTGCTTCACTCTGACAGCAAAAGAGAAACAGCTGAAAGTGATGACACTTTTCCCATGGCATTGGGACTAAAAGTAGATGACACAGAAAAGTAACTCTAGACATAATTCACAACAGAAGCAGATGTGTGCGCGTGGAAACAACCTTGTCAGCCCAGGCATGTTTGGCTGAAAAAGAACACTCCTCTGGAGAAATAGTAAAATGGCTGATCTGACTAAATTCTAAAAGTATTGGCTCCTTTTTTCCTAGTCTTTAGTGAAACCATACCTAACATCTGCCCTATAAAGCCATGTGAACTTAAAAATATGAAGAGATTTAAAGACAGAATAGAATAAACGCAAAACTGATTGGGAAGATTAAACAGAGTAGATGAGTTTTGACAAAGAATTTTAAAAACAAGCACTAAATTCCATGTATTTGACTGCTATAATATTGAGAATGAAAAAATAGGTATATTATATAGCTGGAGATGCAGGCAATAAAAGATAATATAGGCAATGAATTTTGAATTTGTCATCACTATTAGTGAGAATATACAAAATTAGCTTATTCAAAATTTAAATTTAATTAAAATCAAGTTAAGGGATACTTAATCAATTACCCATTACATGCAATGTATAAACTTAAGTGCTATAAAAGATTACAAAATGATAAAATGTGGTCCTGCTGTCAGTGCACATGTCATCAAGATAGGAAAACAAACACTGTGCGATTAATAAGACAAGATAACATGAGAATTAGAGTTACAGATATAAGCAATATACTATGGAAATGCTCAGGAAGAAGCATTTACACCATATATAGAAACAAAAAAGACTTTATAGAAAACTTAGCAAATAAACAGCTTAGCCTTGAGGTGTAATTGCAATCCCAGAGGCAGAAAAGCTAGCAAAGGACCAGCAAAAACAAGGAATATAAGAAATAAGAATAGGAAATTAATATGGAAATACACTGAGACCAGATCACGAAGGGGCATGTATACATGCTAAGGGTTTTGGACATAATTCTAAGCCCACCACAGAGCTGCTGAATTTTATTGAGAAGAAGCATGATAAGCGTTAGATTTCTGGTATGAGTGTGAAGGTGAACAGGTCTATCAGCATGGAGGCCAGCAGGGGTCCATGTTTTAAAGACATAAAATCTGAATAAAAACAATAGAAATGAAAATGGAAAGGAAAAATAAAATATTAAATAAAATAATCACTACATAGAACTTCAAATATAACCACTATATAGAACTTTTTCACTTTTTAAGTAAAAATTTATAATTTTATTAACTGAATTTTAAGTTCCGTGATGATAAAAATGGTGATTTCTCATTTATATGCTTGGCATATAGAAATGCTTAATGAATGTTTATTATAAAGCTTGATTGACTTTATTAATCATAGTATTTTCTCTATTTACATTTGTTTAAATTGTGGGCATCTTTAAGAATAAATTTTATAGAAGATTGGGGTTTGAAGAGTATAGTTTTAGGTCTAAACCAGAAGTCAACAACCTTCTGCAAAGGGCCAGATACAAGATATCTTGAGATTTTTGTGGGCCACATGATCTCTATCACAAACACTTAGCTTTTACACTGTAGTGTGAAAGTATCCATAAACAAAGTTTGGCTGTGTTCCAATAAAACTTTATTCACAAAAATACATGGTAGGCCAGATTTGGCTGATGGGCTGTAGTTTGCCAATTCCTGCCCTAGATCAATCAGAGGTTAACCATCTCATCTACAGCTAAGTACTAAAAAATTTATATATTTGGCTTTTGAAAGATCATAATTCTTGATAACTTTTTGTTAATTCCATATTATTGCAATTTCAGGCTTATTGAAGTATAATTTACATATAGTAACATTTACCCTTTTTAGTGTAAAATATGATGAGTTTGGACAAATACATAGTTGTATAAACATTATTGCAATTTAGATATGGAACAGTCCCATCTTCCCAAAACTTCCCTCATGCCCCATAGTAGTTAACCTTCCCCTCAAGTCCCAACACCTGTAATTCTCTAATCTGTTTTCTGTCCCCTTTGTTTTGTCTACTCAAAAATTTCATGAGAGAGAAAAAAATGACATAGAGGCTCTGTCCATCCCTCTAGCGACCAAACCAAAGTTGTAATGGAAACAAGGAGCAGCAGAAAGGAAAAATTGTCTGGGATCTAGATGAATAAGTCATACAACTATGGAGAAATTCAAGAAAGTACCCTGCAATGACAGAAGGTAGGATGAGGCGAGGACACAAAGTTGCCTGGTCTCAAGTGGCTGAGTGAGACAGAGTTCTGCGACTGCGGCAGAAGCCTCTTAAAGGGGCCGCATCCACGAGCATATTTTCGTGGTGATGGACCTGCTCACTTTGAGCACCAGCGCCCATTCAGCTGCATGCAGGGGCACCAGGAACTTACAGGGAGACATTTTCGGAGTGAGGGCCTAGATGAGACTCACTTGGTACAGAAGTGCTGGAGGTATCAATTGTTCCCTGTTGAGCCCTCTCCGCTACCAGTGCGTCAGACACAGGGTCACCATAGCTGTGACATCATCAAACTAGATAACAGAGGTCACTCTGCCCAGAGGATTCCCTGAAACCCCACCTCTCTCAACTCACAGCCCCACCCAAGCCACATCCAGGTGTATCCTCAGTGAGTTAGGTGCTCCTTGCTGAGACTAACACTGGTGGAGGCAGTTGACCTCAGTTTCTAGTGTGGTCTCCTGAGGCAACTCTAAGCACAGCATCTGTGGATTGCTTGCTAAATCTTAACAGGTGGCCCAGGAGGGGTAGAGGCTTGGGCTAAATTTGGCCTGCAGCTGAACCCCTCTCAGAACTGTGCCACTAGACACCTACTTTACAAATTCACACTAATAAGACCAGGAGAGTTAGGAGCTTTGATCGTACATAGAAATAGACATGAAAAGGCAGCCAAAATGGGAAGACAAAGAAGCATAAACCATATGAGAGAAGAGAACAGAGATCCAGATATAATGGAGTCAAGTAATCTAACAGACGCAGAGTTCCAAACACTGATTACAAAGATACTCAATGATCTTTTGAGAAGTGTAGATAAATTCAGTGAGAACTTCAACAAAGAAATAAAAAAAACATAAAAATGGAAGTAGAAATTATAAAAGGGAACCAGTCTGAAATGAAAAACATATTATCTGAGATGAGAAGTATATTAAATGGAATACACAAAGTGAATAAAGAAGAGGATCATGTGCCCTATCTAGAGGACAGGAAAGCCAATCAGAACACTCAATCAGAATGACAAAAAAAAGATGCCAAGACTATAAAAATAATTTAAGGATGATATGGGACACTATTAAAGCTCCAAATATATGTCTGATCAGCATAACAGAAGAAAATCAAGATGTTGAAAAGCTGTTTGAAGAAATAATGATGGAAAACTTCCCTAACCTGGTGAAGAAAATGGACATAAAACCCCAGGAAGCTCAGAGAATTCCAAAAATCAGGGATCCAAAGAGGTCCACACCAAGACACATCATAATTAAAATGCCAAAGGTTAAATACAAAGAAAGAATTAAAAGCAGTAAGAGAAAAACAAATAATTACATATAAGGGAATACCCATACAACTGGCAGCTAATTTCTCAAAAGAAACTACGCAGGACAGAAGGGCTTGGCAAAAAAATATTCTACAGGATGAAGACCCAGGATCTACAACCAAGAATAATTTATCCAGCAAAACTATCACTTAGAGTTGAAGGACAGATAAAGAGCTTCCCAGACAAAAATTTATCACTACCAAGCCAGTATTATAGGAAATGTTGGAGGGACTTCTTTAAGAAGAAAAAACATGTATCAAAAACAGGAATAAAGAATGGTAACAAATATATTCCTATCAATAATTACCTTAAATGGAAAAGAATTAAGGGCTCTAACCAAAAGATAGCATGGCTAAAAGGATAAGAAAACAATACTCCTACATATGGAAAAGAAGAGAATGGAAAAAGATATTGTTTTAATGGACCTAGAAGGTATTAAAGCAGACAGAGAAAGATAAACACTATATGATTTCACTTATATGCGGAATTTAAGGAATAAAAAGAACAAACCAATCAAAAACAGACTTACAAATATAGTGGACAATTTGGTGTCAGACAGAGGGGATGGAAGTTTAGGGGGCTGAGAGAATGGGGTGAAGGGTTAAAGAAGTACAAATTAATAGCTGATGGATGATCACGGGGATGGGGAGCATGGCAATAAGGAATGCAATTAGCATTGATACATTGGCTAGGTGGAGGGTCAGGGAAGGGAGGGAGCAATTAGTTAGCAAATAAGCAACTGAAAGTATATTCAACAATATTAGTCATTAGGGAAATTAAATTAAAACCTCAATTAGATACTACTACCCACCTATTGGAAAGGATAAAATAAAAAGAACTGACACGACTAAAGTGCTGACAAGGATGTGAAGCAATTGGAACTCTCACACGTTGCTGGTGGGAGTTCAGTGGTGAAGTATCTATTCATATCTTTTGTTCATTTAAAGTATTTTTAAATAAATTTTGAGTTTTCACAGTTCTTTGTGTATTTTGGATAAAAGTCCCTTATCAGATATGTGTTTTGCAAATATTTCCTCCCAGTCTGTGGCTCATTTTTAAATTTTTTTTAACAATATCTCTAATGATTATATTTTGAAATGCTAACAGTACTATATTTTATATTTTTCTAAAAGAAAAGTCATCTAATTAGAATAATAGAACCTTTTCTTTGATAGACAATTTAAAAATGACATCCATGAATATTATAAAACCAAATAGCAAATTTTTATCATGCTACAGCTTTATCTTCAATGTGAACCTTAGTCATGACAATAAAGTCTAGACTCACAGATATCTCTATCATTTACTTAGTTTTGAAGAACTTTAAATCTTTGAGAAGTGACAAGGCAACCGACACATCTATGAAATAGGATATCAATCTGACTGCCTTAGTTTTCGAAGCACAGGAAAAGGGCACATTTTCAAATAGTGAGCTGTCTCTTTTATTTATTGATCTTTAGCTAGAAATAAGGCTATAGTAAAATGCTCTCTTCATATCTTTCTCGCTGTATGAAAACAGGGTTACAGATCAATTGATTTACCATCAAAATTGATTAGGTACCTTCCCTACTATCTCTGTTGTGACACAAGACATGCAGTCATATAGATCTTTCATTAGGAAAGTCATTGAAAAGCTAAGGTTCATTGCATGCTTAAATGGTTTGTATCCCACTCATTAAGCCATTAACCAACCGTTAATATTGCTTAACCTCAAGCCTTACAGAGAAAATAAGTTATTGCCATTTTATCTTCCAAGTAGACCTTTGCAAAGTTAATAAGTACACAATTTTGTTACATTCTGACTTAAATATTTAGAGACATGCCAAGGAATTCAGGTATCTAGATTATTAACACTAAAAAGATTTATGTGTGTATTCCTTTAGATACATACCCCAAAGCATAAAGTGTGAGACACCAACATAGAGGCATTATTTAAGATTGCTTTTTTCCAACAATTTAATCTGTTTTTAATATTTTCTACATGTTATTACTACTATCAATAACATTCATTTCAATAAGAAATTTTCTTTGTGATATTCTTAACCATAGCAGTGAAAGAAAAGAAAGAAAAGCCATGTAAGGAGAAATTAACCATTTTAAGACTGTTTAACATTTGTACTTCAACTTTAAGTTCAAGTAAGTAAATGATCATATACAACATCTAACAATCTTCTACTGGTATATTTCTCTTGAAATAAAGTCAGAGAAATTTGAGTGGGTTCTAGTTATTACCAATAATACAGACAAAATATGTTATATGCCTTGAATAGAGTAAAACATCATTGAGGATATTCATGCCAGTCTTTGCCTCAGTTCTCATTAGGTCAAATATAATAAACATACAAGTCTTTGCACATAACTTTTATAAGATTTTTTTAGGCAGATCTCTCCACAGGAAAATCAACTATAATTCAAAATAAACCATTTCTTTTAAGTCAAAAAGAAAAAAATATGAGCACTTGAACAAGAATCTCATAAATTTAATGGCATATGTGCAAGAAGAAATGTGAACAGTGTCCAATGTGCAATTATGGAAAACTATGGAGCTTCCAGTTCATGTAAAAGAGCATATCAAAACCATAGGGGATCTGTACAGTAGGTAAGTAAATGTGAGTGACCTTTACCAATCCATCTATAAAGAGGAAGCAATTGATATATATCTAGCAGCTGTACTGAAATATTGCCACTCAATGTCATTTTGATCAAATCAGGGCTGAATTTCATTTTATTTTTCAGTTTCCAACTAGTTAAAACCTTTAGCATTTCTTGGGCCATAAAAATTAAGTACTGGGTCATGTGACATCTCACTGATGAATGAGGGTTGGGTACATGTAATATCATTACTTATATAAAATTCAGGTATGTAGTTTACAAAATAGCTTATAAACTGATAATCAACTTAAAGGACCAACTCAAGAAGAGCTAAAACATTTGGTTGTAGTTTGCATTTATTAAAATCATTTATTACAGCTCAGTCTCCTTCTATGGCCAGTCAGAGGAGGCTGAGCTGGTCTTGTATAGGCAGGTGAATGTGATAAGCAGGGAGTCAGTGCCTTGGGCTATACCTTTCTGAGGCATTTTAATTATTTTCAATATGCAGTAAGGAAAATGACACATGTCCAAAGAATCATGCAAATATTCCTTTGCTGAAAATATGTCATATACCCTGAGGCATTAGAGAGAGTGGAAATGAACTTTGGAAGAATCAGGAGTCAGTACACCACAACATTGAAAGAAAAGGGATGCCGGGACACAGGGCTTTGTAAGGGTAGCTAGCCTACCTGTTCTCTCTCCGCATGTCTATCGAAATCTCCTGCTCCTTACCTAGAAGTGTGTGTGCCTGGGATTCTGTTTTTGGAGAAGGAGGGACAGAAAAAAGAAAAGAATGATCAACTTATTTCTTTATTAAATAAAGCTAACATATAGGACTAGATTACCCAGAAAGCAAGAAAATCCTATCTGCAGACAAGTCCACCTTTTCTTTGTGTTTTTTTCAAGATTGATCCAAAAGAATGAAGACTCACAGTAGACACAGGGATTTCTTTTCTAGACCAGTGTCAGAGTAAAACAATCAGTGGGAGGGGCATTAGTCAGAGTGTTGGCTCCCAGACCTTTTCAGAGCATTTACATTGCTCAGAAAATATCATAAGCTGCTATATTCTCTAGAGCCATCCTGGCCTAGAAACAGAACTTCCATAGCATTTTTTGGAGATAATAGTAGAAACTCACAGCGATCTGGGAGAGAGAGAAGGGCTTGAGATGTGCTGAGTGTCCTGTGGCAGAAATCTCAGAGCCTATCAGTCTTGTGTTAGAAGCTTTCCCCTAGAATATAAGGCATGGATCAAAGTTTGGCTCAAGGACAGTGTTCCATATGGGGGCCACAGGCCAGTAAGGTGCCAGTTCTGACTCCCACCTTGAGTCTGGTTATATTTTACATGCAATTGAAGAACTCTGGGCTGCCTGAGTTTCAGAGGCTATACTTGGTCAACTGGCAGTTTCAGGGTTTGTGTAGTTAAGAAATGACCTTAGAAAACTGATCTGACTTTGCAATTAAGAGACATGAATAGATATGTTCAGGCGTAGTCTGGTGTGGCCATGCAGGGGATGTCTGATCAAAGCAACTTTATAGCTCCCTAAGGCTGTCTCTGGAGGTTAATGGGGTATCGACACAGAGCTGACTAGCTCTCTTTTGTTGCTTGACATTCAAATGTATTTTCCATCATCTTGCAGCCCAGTGCTACTGGGCATAGGCTTGGCATTTGGGATGAGAAATTGACACATAAACTTTCTTATGGAACTTCCTATATCCAAATAAGTCCTCTGGCCACTACTTTGCTTCACATACTGGGAGTACTCTAAAATCAAAATAATAAAGGTGAAAAAAATTATGTTTGTCTGTCTGTCTGTCTGTCCCTTCTCATATCTCTCCCTCTCTAGTCTGCCTTCCATATATAACATAATGTCTTCTTAGGAACACATTAGGGTAGCAATTTAATTTAAGGAGTTCTCATAGGTAACCCAGAAAATACACTCCTTTTTTGTTTATGTAAGTAAAGAATTTTAAATTAAATACTCAAATATTTGTTATTTTAGATATCTACACTAAGAATAAAAAAAGTTAAAAAAGGAGGGATTTTTGTCTATTACAGAAATATTTTGTTACTAATTTATAATTTTTTAATACCATATTATCTAAATAGTGTCTGCAATTAGGAAGACTGCATAATTTACTATGCACTAAAATACTTTCAGTTTTCTGAGAAGATTATTTTCGTGAGAATGCAGTTATTATAAAAATCATGTGATATAAAACAAGATCCCTTCATGCTAAAATTGTATAAATAATTAATTGGAAGGGAAGTATTTCACCATGATAAATGAGAAACTGTATGGAGGAAATGATACCATTTCATTGGAGAAATAATATAGTAACATGCCACTAAATACAAGACATCATATTAAATTTTATAGTTAAAGTACAAAGACATCAAAACATATTAAAATTTGAATTGATTAAGTTTTCTAAAATTCTGTACTGGTGATATTAATTAGAGTTTTGCCAATACAATTATTAAAATGAGAATAAACAGGAAAAATGTTTAGTGGAAATGTCAAAACAATTTTCTATAGAAAACTCTGGTTGCCAGTAAAGTGAATCAGTATAAAATGAGGGAAATATAACACATGCTGTTTTTTATTAATGTAGTGAGGATATGATTTTAATCAAAATCAAGTCTGTGGTCAACAAGGACACAGTTCTAATAGTAAGGTAACTGTGCTGCTACCTTTTGTGAGTAATTGCATTAAATTAAAACACAATGGCTAAATTAACAGTAGTTATTAACCTTCAGGACAGAGATCCCTGTGAGAATATAAAATATTCACTGATGGTCAGAAAGCACCCAATTCCATAGATTAACAAATGCAGATGCTGCATCTGTGCGATCTTTTAGTGAACATGATTTTTAAAAACTGTAACTTTTATATTAAATACTATTTTTAGAAATTAAATTAGTTGCAAAAGAACACTTACTAAATATGGGTGGAGGTGTGTGTGTGTGTGTGTGTGTGTGTGTTTGTGTGTGTAATATAAAGATCAAAGAATCATGGTCCAGTGTTTTGAAAATTTATTCTTTTCTCATTGGTTTTTTAATGCCTCTTTTTCACATGTGTACTAGTTACTTTGTGAAAGCTCTTAGTACCTGTGGACTGTTTTCATGCTCTATTCTGTTCTGTTGGTCAACTTAACTATCTCTCCACCAGTATCACTCTGACAACTATTGTGACTTTATATTGTCTTGATATCTGGTAAAGCAAGTCTATTTATTTTTTCTCCTTTGTGAATGTATTAAAGATTCTGGGTATTTCTCTCTTCCAAATCCATTTTAGAGTAGATGTAGCAAGTTGCACCAAAAAATTGAGGTTTTTATTACAATTGCATTGATTTTATAGATCAATTGATAAATATTTGACTCTTTTTTATATTGAGTCTTCCAGTTCATGAATAGAGTGTACTATCTCCTTATTCAGGTATTTTCTAATGTCCTTCTAAAAGCTTTTCTACTTATTCATTAAAGATTTTGTAAGTCTTTTGATAGATTTATCATAATGTACTTTGAAGTTTTTAATGCTATTGTAAATTATAGCCTTTATTAAATTACATTTTAAAATATTTAGTATTGATATATAGGAATGAAACAGGTTTCTTGTGTTTTTAAGAACAATCGCTAAGCCTACCTCATTCTAATTCTAATAATTTATATATAGATTGTTTTGTGTTTTCTATGTTTATAGTCATGTTTTCAAATAAGAGCAATTTTGTTTTTTTCCATTCCAAACCTTATATATTTTGACTTCCTTGCTCTTCCATTCTGGCTAGGACATTGAATTTATAATGTTGAATAGAAATGATGAAAATGGGTGCATTGACTTTTCCCAATCTTGGAAATGTGTTCAATGTTTTACAACTAAATATCATTTTTACTGCGTAGCTTTTTGAGTGTAGATATCAGCTGTTAAGTTATTCTTGGTTTGCTAAAACTGAATGTTGAATTTCAATGTGTTCTTCTGTGTCTATCAAAATGATCATTTGATTATTCTCTTTTAATATGTTAATATAAGGACTAACATTAATCATTTTGTAATCTTGCATTCTGGCATGAACCTAATTTGGACATGGTGTACTATGTTATTTACACATTGTATGATTCAATTTGTTAATATTTGAGTTTGGATATTTTTTGCCTTTGTTCATGAATGAACTGGGTAGAAACCTCTTATTTTCTGTACACTGGAATAGTTGCATAAGACTGGAATTATTTGTTGTTTGTATGTTTGTTACAATTTACTAGTAAAATCATCTGTGCCTGATGTGTTCTTTGTGTAAAGAGAATTACAAGATAACTTATTTTAATCATTAAATAATTACATGGGCTTCCTGTTGCTTCTTGAATCAATTTTGGCAAATTTTATAGGTATTTGTAAATTTCTTTTCAAATCGTTTCTCTAATATTCCTATTTTTGCACTAAATATGCTTACATCACTTTTTTGTTACGAATAATATTTAGTGCACCACCTTCATTTTCTCTAGCTCACTTTTGCTATAGATTTACATTTTATTATTTCCTTCCAACAACTAACATTTGGCTTAATTGATCCTCCTTTTTATTATATGTTTATTTGCTATCTCATTAACTTCTGTCTTCTTTTTTTTTCCCTTCTACTTGCTGTGGGTTTAGTCTAAGTTTAAAATTAATCCACATTTTTACCCTTTTCTTGAACAGCATGAGGATCTGAACACTTCAACTCAATCATCCCCAGCTGGCTACATTTTTTTAATGTGTATACTAGCTGTTTTGTATGCTTCTTCCCCAATGACATTATTAAGTCTTTTTATATGTATTTACTCATATATTTATTACATTCTCTTCACATCATTTCTGCTGGCTTCTGAGAGTCTCCATCTGTGATCATTTGCTGCCAAAGCATATCCTTTACAATTTCTTTTAGTGAGGGTGTGTTGGTGAAACACTTGGTCTATTTGCTTTTTCACTTCGTTCTGGAAATGTCTTTATTTTGTCATCATTCTGGAAAGATCTTTTGCTGCGCATATGATGTTAGATTAACTTTTAACATTATTGTCAGTACTTTGAAGATAATCTACCCCTTCTCTCTGGCTAGCTCAGTCTTTTCTTTGACTTAGACATTCTATAATTTCACTATAATGTGCCCAAGTATAAATTTAAAAAATTTTTCTTTCTTGGGATTAATAATTTCTGACTCTTCTAAATATACTGAAAGTTTATATTTCTTAAAACTTCATAAAAATTTTTTTGGACTGAGTTGAAGGTGAGTGTCTTCAGAGAGAATCTGTATTTGCTTTAATCAGTTGTCTGGAGGGCACTGTGAGCTCAGGATCATTCTAGCTACATTATAAGGTTTAAGAGGTTTTTGTTTTGTTTTGTTTTTTGTTTTGTTGACCAACAAGGTAATATAATTTGGGCTGAAAGTCCCCTGAAACCTGGCTTATGTTTGTAATTCTCAGAGGAGAATTTGCTCTCTTTATCTCCTAAGACATTTTTTCTTATAGTTTCCCTTACAGGTTTGGGGCAGGGGTTGACGGGGGGGATGAAGCACCTTTTATTTATTTATACTATGAGGTCATAAACCACTGGGGTCCCAGGTTTATACAGGGCAGTTTCCCAGGAATTCACCACCTTTGGCGCGGGCCCTGGGCTATGCCTCCTGCTCACTGCCTGACTCTTGAGACAATAATAATCAAATCTCAAAATTGCTTGGCTCTGCAAAAGGCCATCAGACAAAACCCTCTTAAAGATTCATTGCTTCAGTGAAGCCTATTCTGGAGCTGAAGTCCATTTTATACTTTGCTTTTTCTGAGCATCTCTTATTTCAGAACTAAATTAAAACATATTACCAAGCACATTTCTCATTTTTTGAATAACCATTACCCAACTTTACCTGTCCTATCTCAAATATGAACTACTGATGCAATGAGATAAGCTAAAAGACCAGAGAGTGAAAAGCTAAATTACCTAGTGTTTCCTAAACTTGGTCATTTTAGATTGAAAGACAATCAGGCTTTTGTTATGTCAACACAAAGAATAATTATATTAATTACATGATTACTTTATTCAAGCAAACTCCCTGAATTGCCACTATAAGGTATGCACCAGTTTATTTAGATAAAGTGTCCTTATCTAGGTTTTCTGGGAAATGTCTGCTGGCTAGTAAGTTTTATTTGAGTAATATCTAAAGCTCTGTTTAGAATATAATATAGGGAGAGAGTTTTCCCTGGGTTTCTTGCTTTTTGCATGTATTGCAAGTGAAGCACTCATCATCTTTTGTTTCGAACTACTTTTAAAGGATGTGCATAAAGTGAAATAGCCTTTGAAGCTAGAGATACTGTCTCTTTCCAGAGCAAAGGGCAGGCATGCTTACTACCCAGTATAATAAAGATAATATTTCCCACCAGAGCGAAGGGCAGGTATGCTTACTTCCAATTAAAAAAAGATTTGGGTTTCCTAAACTGAGTTTTTCTCTTGAAATACAACCCATTGTGTGTGCAAGTGTTCTCCATCCTACTTCACATTGTCCTGTGGGAACTGGGGCACAGAGAAGCAGTGCAAAAATGATGAAACTCGAGTGACTGTGAATAATAAAATATCCTTCGACTTTGACTCAGGAGTATCATGTCTTCTACCAACATCCAAGAACTGTAGATGTTATTTACAAATATGTTTCAGTCTCATACCTTACACAGTTCTTGGTACATAAATACTGATTAAATTGACCAAATATATAAGCTAATCATTTTAATTCATTACTCTTGATTTATTATAGTACAATGAAGCATAAAGGAATTCATGTGATATAAATGGGAAAAGAGACAAATGGCCAGATGAAACCATAACTATTGAGTAGCATTTTGAAGATGTTGAATAATATATATAATATATATATACATATATATATAAAATGCAAGGAAGTAATTCATATTTTTTATAATTTATATACGAATGATATATAAATTTTAAAATGAAAAGTACTTCTTATGCATTATCTTACATCTTCTGGACCTCAAATTTGATTCTTGCCCTGTCTGTAAGAGCAGATTCAGGAAGATTTCGCTCAACTCTCATCTGTCAGTACTTCACCTATGATCTCACTCTTGTCTCCAGTCTTCTCAGGTGCCACTGCTTGGATTGTCTGAGGAGCCCAACACTCAAAGTGAGAAGAAGATAACATACTATGTGCCAAGCCAACCCAATAGGCATTGGAAGTCAATAAATAAATAGATAAACATCTCTTTTCTTCCTTAAGTGTCTGTTTCTTGTATCACAAAACTGTTGCCTGTACAAATGGCTTATTTAATAATGCTCCTGAATCCTCTGTTTACTCTCTTGTCGTTCAGTCCTGTTTCTTGGACACACATTACCAAATAAGCTATCTTTTTTAACGGGTGTAAGGCACTCAGGCTAAGACCAACTTGCAGTCTCAGCAGTATAGGAGATGAAGCCATTTTTCAATTTTGTCAATTAAAACTTTCACAGAAATCCCATATTATTAATAATTCTTTTTAAAATTTGCATTGTAGAATACACTTAACAAAATATAACAGATTAACCATTTTGAAGTGTACAGTTTAATCACATTAAGTACATTCACATTATTGTGAGACTATCAGCAACATCCTTCTCTAGAACTCTTTCATCTTACAAAACTGAAACTCTGTACCCATTAAACAATAACTCTCCATTCCCTCTCTGC
>CM053508.1:19633818-19759755 GCA_028627145.1 Eidolon dupreanum
ATCCCAGCCACCCCACCCCCACTGTGATATGGTGATTTAAAATAAGAATTATATATTTGGTCTTTGTCACTGTTTCTGACACAGAGCTCCTGAAACCCTTGGAATTTCCTAAGTGATGCGAGAGATAACGGTGTCTTTTGTTACATTAATGAGGCAACATTTCTGGAATTTTCCATTAGGTGACTTTGGGTAACTAAAACCAAAAATGGGGGACTGCTGTATTTGTATTTTTGCGACTACCTTATTTCACTTAGCATAATGTCCTCAAGGTTCATATATGTGGTTTTAGTAATTCTTACAGTTCTTATGCTACAAGAGCTGCATTGGTCATATTGTATGTAGCAACTTGCATTTATTTGACAGTGTAAGTTCATCTCTAAGTAAGACATTTTCAACCTATTTGTATGTTCTTGTTAACATTTGTTAATTTTACATGATTTAATGTCACTTTTATTTCTCTAGTTCACAAACTGGTTAATAGCTTGAAAAAAATGTTTTAAGTAAATACTGTGATAAAGATTATAATGTTAAGGCTTCAACTCAGTGTAGCACTGTTGTGTAAATAGTAAAGAAATTGAGTAAAAATATAAAATATAATCCTATTTATATGGGGTTTGATGCAGTTGGAGCATAAGGAATCTGAAAGACTCATGCTGGTAAATAAATTATTATTTCATCTCACCAACAGTTTGATACAAGATGATAATATGGTGTCTTTTTTAACAGTTTATTGAAAGGTAGCATAAAGCAGTTGTAGTTTAAAATTTTTACTTTAAAATAGAAACTCCTGTTAAACAAGAGTCTTCTAATGCTTTATAATTCTATGGATCTTAGCATTAAAATTTGGATTTAGAAAATTGTCATTGCATGCAAGTGCAATGGTCATTCTGGAAGCTTTATTACTATGTGATGTTTTCCTTGGTCAGCTTTTACTTACCGACAGCTCTCCTTCAGACTTCTAAATGCTATTCTGTACAGCTTCTTTTATTGTACTAGACACACAGTACAAGCCTTTTGTTTGTAAACCATATAGCTCTATGCCTTTTCTCTGAAGACATCATAACCAACATTTCAAACACCATACCAATAGATTACTTGATTCTCTTCCCTTGGTTCTTTTCTTTTTGATTTTGGCACTCATCTCTGGTTAGTATTTCCTATAAGACATAGTCATGGACCAGATCTCAAATACTGCCATTTTAAATTTGTATTCATCATTATATTTCTGATATGAACTATAGCCATAGATTTAATATTTATTGTCCATTTGTAAAATGACACTTGTGTGCTATAAACCTCCTGCTATTTGTAAAATTACATTATTATTTTTAAATGCTTTAAAAATAGCAAAAACTGTACAAATATTTTCTATCCAAATTTCCATCAGATAAAATAAAACATTTGGATAAAATAACACCTTGAAAGATGGTTTTTAGTTTACAGAGGGCAATGTTCTAGAACTTTCCTGAATTATTTTAAATGGACAAAATTGTTATATTATTACAATAGGAAGTCTATATGTACAAAGACATTGAAGAGATGCTCTTGTTTGGGGATATCAAGTCATTTTCCTTTTTCAGCATTATTATCCTCTATTTGGAGAGTGTAAAGGGAAATATCACAAGGTTAAGAGACTTACTTGTGGCAAACAATTAATCTCTTGCAGGGGTCACAAGGAAACTTCCCAAGCAACAGACTGGCCTTGCTAATCAGTAAACATGATTCCTTCATGTATGATAGCTTGGTCTGAAAACACTATGGGGAGGGGGGAGCTAAATAAATAAAACGTGAGCTATATGTGGCCAAGTGGCTTTTTTGTTTGCTGGAAGACGATCCAAGACAAAAGAGGCTCTATATCCAGCAAGCAGTAAGGAGTCAAATTTGCTCATTTGTTTTAAGAATACATAGGTTTATTGCTACCTGTGTTAGGTCAACATACACTTCTCTTATCCAAATACACTCCAGCTCAGACTTCAGCCACATACAGTTCTCTGACTATATGAACTGTTCAATTTTAGATGTGTGAACCTCCAGAACAGTGGAATAAACAACCCTATTCAGTATCAAGCAGAATTCAAAGAAATCTACAGTCTTAATAACTGTGTACTTACTCCTGAGAGAAAAGGACTAAAATGGGCAAGAATTCATACAGAGAAAGGTCTCTTTCTTCTGTCCAGTATATAGGACAGCATAGGAGAACCATAGGTAGAACTTTAAGCAAATACAATTAGCAATGAGAGAGGAGGAAGGGAAAAAAAAATGAGTTTAAAAAGAAGCAAGGAAACTATTAACAAAACAAAAGACAACCTTCTAAATGGGAGAAAACATATGCAAATTATATATCTGATAAGGGGTTAACTTCCAAAATATACAAAGAGTTCACACAACTCAACATTAGAAAGCAATCGGACCTCAACAGACATTTCTCTAAAAAATACATACAGATGGCCAACAGACATGAAAAGATGCTCAACATCATTAACCATCATGAAAATGCAAATCAAACCACAATGAGATATCACCTTACCCCTGTCAGAATAGCCTTTATAAAAAAGTCAACAAATAACAAGTGTTGGAGAGGATTTGGAGAAAAGGGAACACTATGTACTGTTGATGGAATTGTAAATCAGTGCAGTTAACTGTGGAAAACAGAAGTTTCTCAAAAAATTAAAAATAGAACTGCCACATGAAGAAAATGAATATGCTAATTCAAAAGATATATGCACCCTTAGGTCCGTTGCAGCATATTTACAGTAATCAAGATATAAAATGGCGCGCGCGCACACACACACACACACACACACACACACACACAACATATGCTTACAATGAAATATTTCTGAGCCATAAAAAAGAATGAAATCTTGCTATTTGCAACAACATGGATGGACCTAGAGGATATTATGCTAAGTGAAATAAGTCAGAAGGAGAAAGACAAATATCATATAATTTAATTCATATGTGGAATGTAAAAAAAAGAAAAACAAAAACAGACACAGAGATACAGAGAATAAATTGATAATTGCCAGAGGGGAGGGGATGGGCAGATGAGGGAAAAAAGGAAACATGACATTTCAGTTAGGTGAAAAAGGTGAAAGAGAATAAGAAGCACAAAGTTCCAGTAATAAAATAAATAAATCATGGGAATGTAAAGTACATCACAAGAAATATAGTTGATAATATGGCAATAACTTTGTGTACTACATTTAGTGTGCCCACATGTATTAGCTCCCAGGAATGTCTTTGTTTGGTTTATGTCAGTTGTTCTGGTGTTCTGTCTGGTTAGCCTATTCTCCATTCTCAAAAGAAACTCACATTAGAAAACAAACTACATGGTCACCTTACTGAAAGCCGATAGTGATATGTAGTGGAATTAACCCAACCTCTGATTATAAGCCAGCCCCCAGCTGAGGTTCCTGTCTGCTTAAGGCCTTGGTAGCTTCTCAGACATGTAGGTGTGGGAACTTGAATATAAGAAATCTGATTTCTCTCATCTACTTTAAAAAAAAATATTAGGAAAAAAGTGAAAATAAGACAAATTAAGTGCTTCTAGTACAGATACTATATGACTAAAACTTTGGCATCCAAAAACTAGATTTTTTTTTTATAACAGTTAAGGTAGAGGGTATTATTTATATTACCTACCTCCCCCAAACACCTAGAAAGTGTTCTCGAGGGTTCCCTTAACAACCAGGTCTTTATTAAAAGTTAGTTTAAAGATTATTAACTGAAAAAGTAGGTGTTAGAATTGCTAAAAATTGATATATATGGATTTGCCATTTCTGAAGATGTGCCATGAATAAAAATATAAACAGCTAAGTCAAGTTATAACAACAGATTAACAAAATATTCTAGGGTCATGATTATATCCTTCTGTTAGTGTGAGGTAAATGTTTCTCTCAAAATATGGTGTTTACAATGTGTCAAAAATTTTACTTTCTCCAAGAGCACTTAATTGACAGTTTCAAATTGCAACAATCTGTTAAGATAGTTATTTATTATCAGTGGCCCACAATCATATTCATGATGTCTAGAGAGCAGATAGGAACTCTTTGCTCTAGTCCAAAATTACAGCTGATCCTGGAAATAAAGTAAGCTAAGTAAACGTTTTATGTATGATAACAGAGGGTTAAATTCATTGCAAATTGTACTGAGCAGCTAAAAAAAAATCTAGTAATCCAGAAAATATAAGTATTCAGAATTTATACATGTTGCAAAGAGGCATTTAAGAATGTCTGATTTTTAAAGGAATCTTCTAATTGAATAAACTCACCAGTATGTAGAGTTGAAAAGACATAAGGTCAGAAATATGCTAAAGTTAAATAATATAACTGTGAGTAAGTGCCACAAAATTGAATCAAACTTCTGAAACCTTCTCTCTGCCGGCTCTGCTGAGTGTTTTTCCTGGGCAAAAAAGTAAAATGTCCTGGTATTTTCTTTTTAATTGCTATACTTCCACAGTCCTAGGAATTGGGAATCAATTTGGGACTAAGAGTCATGCTAGGAAGATAAATTAGATTCATATGTCAAATATTGCCTCATAACACTCTCTAGCTCAGCAGGCTATAATAAGCCCCCACTCACTAGGCCAAATTTCAGCCAAAAGTAAGTAAGTAAGTAAGTAAGTAAGTAAGTAAGTAAGTAAGTAAGTAAGTAGATAAATAAATAAATAAAATATATGAATAAAAGAACACTTACTCTTTCTCCATCAAGGGCAACTGTCTCAGAGGGCAAACAAAAGCAACAGAGGGAGGCCAGCCAGATCCATGTAGTTCTCTGGGTTGCTATGCAACCCTCTGTGCAAGTTGGGCAGCAACAGATGGACATTTTGAATAGAATTAATGCCCCTCTGACCCATGTTTTAAATAGTGCCCAGACCTACTGCCTGATGAATTCTATTAACTATAGGCATACTTACACATATAAAATATAGCATCATAAGTGACATTGTTATTACCCTCCTTACTAACATAAGGACATAAATCTATTGGCGAAATTTGAGACCGATAATATTCAATGAGATATTTCTATTTTTCTCCTTTTCTTGATAAATGAATCACTGATGTCTCATAACCTTGGGCTGCATATTTCCTTACAGTGTTGTTCTGATTCTGTATGCAAACCTGCAATGCCTGCCCTGAGTCTCAGCTTCATTTTTACACAGAGTCCTGCTTCTTCCTCAGCCATTGGCACCTGTGGGTTCTGGTCATTGTGCAAGAGACCTCCTTTTATTGTAACTTTAAGAAAGAACATAATGTGAAATAAATATTTTATATACCTTTGTGAGGACAATGTTGGAACCATGTTTCTGATTGAACAATCAATCTAAAGTCTATACCCAAAGCTGCAAAAGTTCTTCGTCCACTTACCTTCTGCCCCAGTCAAGTTTAAGCCACTTTTCATCACTTGTGGTAAGTAGATTTCAAAGGAACCAATGTGCACTCAAGAAGTATCTGTCTAAGATACCGTCCTTACGTCTCTTAAATTTTATATACTGTGTGACTTAACATTGTAGAACTGAAAAGGGAAGGATGTCAATTCTAAAAAACAAATAAACAAACAAACAAACAAACAAAAACTGCAGCATATCATGATGACAGCAAGCAGTTTTAAATTTTTAATGAAACTTATCTATGATAAGATATTTTAATAAAGTGGTATAAAAAAGAGAAGCATTGGGCTGGAGAGTGGTGCCTAGAGAAGACATTCTGGACCTAGCTCTCCATCTAAATAATCTTAAAAAATAATTTCTCTACATTTCTTGAGACCAATTTCCTAATCTATAAATTAAAGAAGTTTTGGTGAGATGGGTCCTTTAAAATTTCCTTTAACATTCTCATTCTCTGAATAAACAAAGATGCAATTAAAAATGAGTGACAATTACATTTCTAGCAGAGCATGGAGATAATAATTTTCAAAGCCCCATAGTCACATGTAATCATAAAATTCTTCTTTTAAGGAAGAAAGTGAAAAGCTTTAGACTCCTACCAAGATTTTCTGGGGGCTTTTTCTTGGTTCTATGCTTTCATTCCTTGCAGATGCTCGTATCCAGGGGGAAAGAGGTGCTCACTCATTGACTTTGTGGTTTTTGCAAATGTTTATATTTCACATCATAATCTGTTGCCAGAACCATCCCTCTGCACAAGGGAGCAATAGCATGTGTGCCTTCAGTTTCAAAAGTGATGCTGCTTCTCTGTCAGGCCTCCTGCTGCCACCCAGTGTGTCTTCATTTTGGAAATATGAGCTTGGTTTTCCACCACTGCGTGCTCAGGCTTACGGTCTCCTTGCTGAGAGCCATCACTTATCTGGGCATGCATATTCACACATGCTTACATATGTACCCATAGAGAAATATTTACTTGATTTCGTTGGCTCATTCTCCCACCTCCCCTGAAGACCCCGGGGGTGGGAAATGTGGCATCTTGAATTATGTTGTCATCTCTGGCAAGACTTAGTACTAATGACTTTCTGGGTTCTTACCACTTCAATATCACCTGAAGTATTCACATAAAAGCAATTCAGTCCAGTAACGAACTGTTCCTACAGTCCAACTGTTCTGTAGTTCCTCATATTTTCTGAAGAAACAGGGGATTTGATTTCATGCTATATTTATTCTGGTATTTATCATATTGCATTTTATTGAAGTCTCAAGTTGTATATCTTTAAAATACTATAGCTTCCTTTTATTGTTTCATTATACAATGTTTTTACTTCTGTTATATTTTATATTATAAACTTTTAATATTTTATGTCATATTTTAAAATTTATATTTTATATTTTAAATTATATATAGATTTCCAAAAAGGATCTTACTTTACTTTAAAGGGAACACTACATGTTCAATAGTTGTAGATATGGAAAACCAGGACTATTAGAAACAAATGAGTACTAATAGTTGGAATATATTTGAATGCTGTACTCCATATGTTTTTGTTTAAATTCACAGTGAGAAGGATGCCACAACTCAAACTCAATCTTCTTCTTTGTAAAAGTTGAAATTCCAGAATTAATGCCAGGAATGGCACATAGGCGCAGGTGAAAGAACAATTTTAGGCACTGTTCACGTAACAATGTATATAGCATAGTTTTTAAAGACCACAGCCTACAAACCTTGAAATGACAAAATTTTTTGAGGTGGAAGTTCTTCATTTAAATTTAGAGTGAATTTGTAGTATATATTTTATTCTAGACTTTTTCCTGACTCAAATATTGTCCTAGATAGAGTCTCCCAAAGGTAGCTAATTTCCTTTTTTCCCATTCTGATAAAGTATCATTAGAAAACACACCTAAAAAACTAACTTTGCTCCAAAAACAAGTAATAATTATGTTTACATTTCAATGTTAAATTTCAGTAAATTTCCCTTAGCTATTGTTTCAAAATATATAAATTTATGGATAAAATATCACTTCAGAAAAGCGATTCACAAGTAAAATCATCAACAAAGAATTAAATTTCCCTTTGGACTAACTTGTTCCAATCTTAATGACTCTTTAACATCTAAAAGGTAATTTGAATGTTTTTCATATCCACATTGCACTACTGAATTTTCATATTTCCTATAATTTGCATATTCATTTTATTTTTAGATAGTTCAACTTGCTAGACCCTCTGGGTAAACACAGTGAATTTTCAGGTTGATTCTTATATCTAGAAACTTCCCATCATAAAAGGTATGAATCAATATGTACATACCTTCATTGTTTGCAATGCAATCCTGTTGATAATTTGGTAGAATAGTGACTTGCATCTTAGTTCTGATGGAAGAAGAAAAAAGGAGTACGTCCCTTCATGCCAGCAATGAGACTCCCTAGACTTCTTCTAGGACTTTCTATGTTCTCTGGGCATATCTTATAAATTCAGATCCCTCCCAAGATTCATGATGCCATTTTCAATCAAACTAACTGTTGTATAATGTGATCTGGTTTCTCAATCCGGATACTTAGAATTCCTTAGAAACTTTCTTACTTAACACTTTAACTACCAGAAATGTTTCAATATGTATATTGATTGAAAAAGGAGAAAATTCTATATGGATCTTATTATTGTTCTTTAAACTGATAAAGAATCAGAGAACATAACTTCCAACTAAACTATGTACATCTAAGGTGCATGAATGTTTATTTAAAGTAATTTAAATACATTTAAATATCAAGACATTAAAATATGTTAATTTAAAACTATTTTTTTCCTAAGGACTTTTAAAACTAGGCATGCATTACAGCTGTTTCATCTCCAATTCTGTCCAGAGAGGTAAACCGAACTTAATGGAAATTTTAGGGTTTTTTTTTGTCCTACCAGTTATTGGTTTCATCTGGCTTATACTCAGGTCTGACATTACTAGAGAAAATTTAAGGTATTGGAGAGTGGCAGAACCTGATCCCACACCAATCATTATGCCTGTTTTACTTATCAGTTTATGAATGTTGCTAACAACCGAACTCCCAGTTCAATTCAGATTCTTCCTGTTCTTTAACCATCAAAGAAGCACAATTAAATTTGGGAATGATCTGAAATTGCCTATTCTGTGCTGTTTAAAGAAAGAAAAAGCTATAATAGAATAGTAAAATGTTCCACTTTATGTACTTTAAATTTTTCATATGCCTAGGCCTACATTTTACAAAATTCAGTTTCCCTATTTTTATGCATCTTATACATTAGTGATTATCTCTTTTAGCATGTGCCACCTCAAGACATTAGTTAGTTACTGATGATATTGGTTTCCATCTTCTAGTTCAGAAGCCCTTCGACATTAGTTCCTTAAAAACATTTACCTTCCTTAAAACCTATGTGTTTTAGAATATTTTCTACACAACTCTTGTAGAACATTAGTTCTAAGACATGCTCAGCAATAAAAGAGAGGATTTCCAGAGTCAGATAAATTTAGGAAACTCTGCATACTATATTCTACGTCTTGAAGATTTTATATTAATATATTAAAGGCTTTGAAGAGTCCTCCCTGTTTTCTAGGCACTAATATCTGCTAATTACTGGTCCACGAAGCTCCATGAATCACATTTTGGGAAGACAGTATGATATTGTGTAGTGTTTGAGTTTTTGTAGTCATATAGACTGTAGGGTAATCCAGTGATTCTCAAGCTGTGGGGCGTGGGCCAGTAATATCTGAGAACTTATTAGAAATGCAAATTTTCAGGCCCCTCCCCCACACACTGAATAAGAAACTGTAGAGAGGGCTCTGTCAATGTGTTTAAATTAATCCTGCACTGGCATGAAGAAAGCTGATTGGTGGTAAGAAAGCTCAAAGCTACTCTGAGGTATAAAGAAAGAGGTAGAGAAAGGATTGATAGCATTCCAGTCTCTGACTCTAGGTTTGTTGTTTCATGCGTTCCATTTTGGCCATTTGATTAGAAACATTAAGATATTTCATGTTTTGCTTAATTTTATTTCTGGATGAGACACTTGACAATCAAGGCATTCTTATGTACTGATTAGTACACCCATCATTTTAAAATCTACTTTTCTGTGTATCCTATTCATCCCATACTTTTGATTAGTTCTAGATCTTAAATGCACAATGTTTATGTTCCATATGAAATAAAATATTTTTATTTTAATTGAGAAAAAGAGAGCATTGAGTAATTAAAAAATATATATACATATAACTTTGGTATCAGATAGATCTATATTCAACACCTGGCTCTGCTATTTATAAATTATAAAATATGAATGATACCTACCTTACATGATTCTTGTGAGGATGCAAACAGTTGACAACTATTAGGTGTTCAATAAATGATCTGACTTCTTTCTCCCTGGGTGATAAAAGACAGAGAAGATGTAAGGAGGATATTGACAGTTGGGATACCACAATTTTAATTACTAAAAATATCTATATCATAGAGTTACACACAGGGCTGTATTTCATATATTTTTGTTCCAAATAGTAAAATCCTGCCATTGTTTAATGATCTTGGTAATTTCATATTACTCTAGTTAATTTAATAATTTTTTTTTCTTCTTGCTACATACTAATTATTTCAAATGATTTAGAGCTAATTTCTGTCATTTTATAAAATCTGTCATTTCAAAATTCGGGCTGCATGATTTTTGACTTTAGCAATTTTATTTATGATGCCAAATAATGAGATACATTAATAGAATTCTATTTTGCCCAATTATTTTATTCTCATTAAATAGTGTAAATATATATTTCCCTAAGAGATACAATCAGGTTAGTATTCTTATTTACATTGATATGATCAGTGTATTGACATCTTTTGCCTCTTTGGGGAATATTCTCTTTGAGGAATATTCAAAGACTGTTTATTGGAATCATTTTCAATAGGTGCTAAGAATACCAGATTCAGCAAATTTCCTTCCTTTATTTTAGGTTAACAAAGGGCGTGTCACTATATGAGGTTCTAATTATTTTTAATCCATAGCAGAAAAGATAACGGCAGTTTGGATTAAGTAATTTTGCTAGGTAAGTGAATAAATAATAGGCATCAAACATATTAATCTTATTTTCATTTGTAATAGACCCACTGGCACTGAGGCAGGGATGTCCAATACTGGAAAAGCTATGAACTGGACCTAGAGCACTTTGTTCTCCTTAATGATGAGATTATCCTCTTCTGCTATTGCCTAGGGCCAAACATCTAGAAATTAAGTAAGTTACTCATGGCAAATCCTCACCTCCTCTGTCAAATATATTTTTTCTCAGTGCATTCTTTTGCTTCCCTGAATCCCAAGTTCCAAAGCCTCTTTGGTGGAGAATATGATTCTAAACAAAGGAAAGTAGACACCCAAGTAGTAGAGGTTTGCTGTTACCTCTCTTCAAGGTATTTTCATTTTAAAATAGGTCTATAAGAAAAGTTCAATGGTCAAATAAAGTAATGAACTGGCCAGTTTATAAATGTAGAATGTTGGGGGTTGGCTTTGTATCTCAAGTCAATTCAGATAGACAAGTACCTACCAAAAGCTAGTTATGCATATTCCCTCATATTTCTCACTTTGTAGTACATCTGATGGCTTATTTAGGAGTATTTATTTAATACATTCTTAAGCACATTTTTGTATTCATCTGGTCTCTTTGTTAGAGACTCCTCATGCATATTGTATCTTTCCATAGGATCAACTATAGAATTCTGTAAAGAGGGGACATGTGCTCAATATCTGCTGAATAAATGTATGGAAAATTAAACTGAATAAGCATTGACTGCCCTCAATTGCCCTTGCTCTCCTGGCAGCAGATTTGGACCAATTAGCTACATTTTTTCAATGCACTTGTATAATGGACACAACTAATATTTGAAGTGCTCAAGTGATCACATGATCATTTACACATCCATTTATTTAATTAATATTTACTGTATTCCTACCACATGTAAGGTGCTGAAAATATATGGGCAAATTAGATAGAATCCCTGGTCACAAGATGCATAGTGACTCTACATAGAATGGTAACTAATAGGTTTGAGTCAAATGTTAGTTTCCAAGTCACTAAAGAATTGTTTGATATTTAAATATATAGAAACAGTTTGTCGAGCTTCACTTGTGCCAAAGAAATAATGGATTATGAGACCAAATAGGAACTATGAAATGCTCCACACAACTACTTTCTTTCTTAAAATTCAACTAGATTAAAACATTTTCATTCATTCATTCATTCATTCAGTGAGAAAAGCAATTATCAAGCAACTTATACTCCAGGAATTATTCTAAGTGTTGGGTATACGAAGATAGAAAGAAAAAAACAATAGAAACAAAGAAAAAAATAAAATGAAAGGTTGTTGAGATGATTAAGCTTGGGAAGTACAGACTTATATGCATGTAATCAATTGTAAAGTTATCCTGTGCTATTTTTGAACACAGTATAGAATAATATAAAAACAATTTCAGGATATACCTATGTCAATATCAAGAGTAGGACATAATTCTCATTAAAAATCTATTGTTTGGATTTATTAGTTTATTTGAATGGTTAATTCAGGGTAGATATTTCCACTGTTTATATTTATTATGTAAATACCAAAACTGCTCAGGTTCTCATTTAATTTATTGACAGAATTAAATTATACATGTCATTAGGCCAAAGACATCTATCTATCTATCTATCTATCTATCTATCTCAATATTTCTTTAAATGTTACTTATATTTTTCATGTTATTTTTTCCATACAATAAGACATAGAAATTGTCATTGTGCAATATCTGATTTTTGACTTTTGAAATTCTGAGGATTATTGTCTTATTATATTGACGTTTCATTTATATTATAATTTCTTTTCCATTATACAAGATAAGGTGAATTATTTCTCTTACTAGTATGCCTGACAGTTTCTTTTTAAATGATCTGATTTACATCACATCTATGTTGTTACACCATAACATATAATAACCACCAAGATTAAATTGTTTCCTAAGGTTGAACCCTCCTAATTTGTCAAATCTGTTATTTGAACAGTTGAATTGCCAGCTTTTATCTCAATTTCTTGACTGCTGTTAAAGAGGATTAGAGGCCTTGGTTGGCTTCACCAGGGTGGCTAACAGTAACCGGCGCCATTGCAGCTCAGATCTAAAATCAATGACCTGAGTCTGATTGACTGAGTCTCAATTGCTCCGTGGAAATAGCCTAATGCTAGTATTTACTTACACAAACTAAGTCAGACAGAAACCTGCAGCGACCTCTTCTTTTTAAATTCAAATGTTAGGGAGGGAATAGGAAGAGAGAGCAAAAACAACAAAAATATGAAGAAATGTGAATGTGAAGAGATGTCTTTTGGGCCCAAAGAAGTAACGTGATTTTGTCATTTTACTAAATATTCTAGTCTTTTAATTTTAAAAGCACTCAAAATACCCAGTTATCATCGTCTCATTCTTCTTTCTTCTAGTTTTGGTTAGCAAATTTACAAATACGAATCACCAAAAGTAAGTTTCCCATTTGAAATAGGACACTTAAAAAGGACACTCTAGGACAGTTATAAAGAAAAAAAATAAGTATATGGTCTTTCGCAGTTTTCATTCTACAAAAATTAGTGTGAAACAGATGCACTCATGCTGATGTAACAGGATATTCTTTCCTGTTTGTATTGTAATGGAGCAAAGTATATGAATGATCTTCATTTTCTTCTATAGGTTAGAGGTAAGGAAAAGAATTATCTGATTTCATTTTAAAGTGTTCATTTAGGAAAGAGAGGCATCTATTCTATTTAAAGGGAGATTTTTTTTTCCCCTGAGAAGACATATTATTTTTTAAAAATGGGTCTAAGGAACTAGATATGGTATTAAAATAATTCTATTAGAAGTTATGCAATTTAAGGTACTGTAATCATTAAAAAAAATTGAGGAGCCCTATGGCAAAAGCAATTCCGTTAACTCTCAACAACTGGCAACATTATTTGGAAAAAAGAGAGTCCCCAGAGATCAGTGGTGTTTTATATATTAGAATCAGAGTGCTTTAGAGCAGGGGTCCCTGACCCCTGGGCTGCGGACCAGTACCGGTTGTGGCGTTTTAGGAACTGGGCTGCACAGCAAGAAGTGAGTGGCAGGTGAGTGCGTGAAGCTTCATCTGTATTTGCAGCTGCTCCCCAGTGCTAACATCACCGCCTCAGCTCCACCTCAGATCATTAGGCATTAGATTCTCACCTGTCCTTGGTGCCAAAAAAGGTTGGGGACCGCTACTTGAGAGATTTTCAAACCATCTTTTGCAACTATCTAATTACAAAGATTATAAAACAGAAACCCACAAAGTTAAGGGACTTGACTTACAAACTAATTGAAATTACAAACTAATTGAAAAGCTTGATGTGACGGATTTTAAGAGGCTTTGTAAGAGTTGAAAATTTAAGTCAGAGATATTTTTATCTTAATTAGAATATCATTAGGCTCAGCTTGTCCACAATTCTAATTTAGAGGTTGTAATTCATTTTAATCCATGACTTTTTAAAAAATAAGCATGTATTTGTGAAACATCCTAGATAAAAGTTTTAAGCAGATGGCAATTGAGACAGAAGATGAATTTAATAAACAGGATATAATTTCTGGTGATGGTAGTTTGCTTTATTTTTCTTTCTAGAACCTACCTTTTAAAAAATGAGATCTTTTCATGTGTTGAGTAAGTAGCTGCCCCTTAAACTGTTCTTTCACCAAAAGGCAGGGCTGAAATGGCCCTTATGTTTAACAGGAAATAACATTATCTCAAATACCTTGTTTAAAAAATAAAATTTTCTAAAACTTTAATTATTTGCCTTTTGTCACTGTGAAGGCATTTGGTAGAATAACAGTAACAAGTGAAATTTGGAATAAATCAACTTTCTTATTTAAATAAAACATTTGTTATTTCTGAGAACCATAAAACAGCTGCTGAAACCTAAGCTTCAGAGAAGGAAATCTTTATTGTAATAAAGGAATCAGCAACATTGTTTATAAGCATCATTTCCATGGCAAAAGATTAGTTCATTCAATAAGAATCTTGTAACATGGTGCCAGCACAGGTGCAATAAACTTTATGGAATGGCTCATAAGATTAGACTAATTAAAGATAATCTAATTTGGACAATTTTATTTTCTGGAAAAGAAATGTGATGTTACCCTCTAGGAAGAGGCAATGTTTAGTCTCTGGGGATGTGGAAGGAGGGGGGAAAGAAAACAAAAAAAAAAAGCCTCACATGATATGTGCAATAATAAGAATTAAGGTTGATCCAAAGACAGTCTTAGATCTACCCATTGCCTCTCAAAAGATCCACCACATAGACTGTTAAGCCCCATAATTATCTCCCCTTTTTGTGACAAGCGTGAGCTAATCAGTCTCTGAGGGAGTTTTCCAGCAGATTCTGGGGATAGTGTGCACTTCACATTTCTCATCAGGCTATTTTGTACTCAGAACTGCAAAGAGCTGACCAAAGTTCATTATCCTCATCTAGACCAGAATTAATACAAATTAAGAAAAATAGACATTTTTAAATGTTGAGTGCTTATGATTTAGAACAAAGAGTCTTCACTATTTTTATAACAGCAACATAGGTTCTAGCTGCCTATAATCCCATATTAAAAGATTAGAAAAAACATCTGAAGAAATCAGAGAGTGTCTAATTGAGGTTCTTGCCTTTAATCCTGCAAGCTGACTCCCTCTTGGATATCAAGATCTGTCAGTGGTGAGCCAGGGGAATTCTGTAAGGAAAAAGCAACCACGAGGAATATAACATATTCTTTCCTACTTAAGAAATAAAAAGGGGAAAACACAGTTGGTGATATCAAAACATAAGCCCACAAAAAATTAAGGGTAAACCCTCAAATGGAATTGTAAATATAAGCTGTTAAAAGGTGAAGAAATAAGCTTGATATTGCTTTTTTATAATGTTTAAAACCACTGTGCAATACAGAGTACACAAATAAATTTTAAAAATTCTCATGAAAGAGTAAATAATAAAAAGTAATAATAAAAATTGAATCCACACTCTCACTAGCAAACAATTAAAAAACTATTTAATAAACATATTTTACTTGGATATTAATTGCTAGATCATCATCTGATTGTCTTTATATAATTCTATTCATTCATCTTGCCAGAGAATTATATGTTAATAAGTACTTTCCTATCAGGACTAGGAAATGTTACTATGAGACAAAGTTCCATGTAGCTATTATATAATTGTGCACAATATGATTTAGAAGCATCACTTGTTGATAATTAATATTTCATGTGTATTTACTAAAGCACAGAAAAATTAGGTTATTGCTCATGAACAGTAAGTTACATTAACATAAAAAAATTAAGGAGTTTATTTTGTTTTAAGAAATACAAAATCTTTTATAACATAATAAAGAAGAAAACAGTAATCAAGAAAAAAGAGAAAGGAAATAGTGTACTAAAATGAAGACATACTTTAAAATAATATATTTTAATTACAAAGTAAAATCTTTGCTTCCCTCACTAATTTCTAAGAAATCGATATAAAATTTAAATGATGTGAAGATTGTATCTAATAAAATACATATTTATATGTGCATGGTAAACATATTTCTCTTTAGCCTATTTTGCATTAGTACTTTAAAAGGGTTAATTTGCTGCATATTAGGAAAATTTTATTTCCATCATAAACTCTCATATAGAAAAATCATTTAAAATATTTTAATAGGTAGTTTAATATTTTACTAACAATCTTTTTCTAAAAGATGTCTCTCTTGTAATAAGCTGGATTTTGAGAGGAAAAAAGTTATTAGCAATAATTCCATAATATAGAGAAACTTGGAACTAAGCATGAATATAAGAAAATTAAATCGAACTAATATTTTTAAATTGCAAATAGAAAACAGTTTATAGAATACTATCTTTTGATCTGTACATGTTATTTCTCAAGAAATTCCATTCCTCATCAGAAAAAACCATACCACAATGAGCATACATTATTAACATTTAAATAGTGACTACACAAATTTCTGTAAATTATCCAAATAATAAATTTCAAACCATAAAATTTTTGGTAAAAAGTGATTTTGGTACTGTAACCAGTTACTATCTTCATGAAGCTATATGGTTATTTTTAAAATCCATTTTTCCTAATCTTTAAAAGTATGATTTTCTATTAAGTACTGAAGATTATAAGATTAATGACTATATATGCTATATGACTAATATAGAGTTAACATGAAGGGGAAGATTAAGAAATTCTAATGACTAGTTTATATTAAAAGGGGCAGAGGGTAAAATAAGTGAAGAGAGCTACAGAGCCCAAACCTAAATTCTCTAATTTCACTATCAAATTTGAAGTTGTCATCCTATGGCTTTATGGAATTGGCCACTGCAAAAGGAAGCCAGTATATCTAAACACCTTAATCACCAAATGTCAGATGAGAGGTGAAACTCACCCAGTTATTTGATTTATAATTAAAATAACATGCCTTTTCAGGAATGTAATTTTAGCTTGAGTTCTTAGATTTGATCCAACAAAGGAAAAATTATAAATCATTTACATTTTTATAAGATTTCAAATTATTCTTCACGATTTTATGTTGAAAATGGGACCTAAATATTTAACTTTTGTATTGTTATATAGTCATTAAAGTAGTTTAATGATTATAATTTAAGCCTGTACTGTGAATCATGAGGAAAAATATGGACCATCAGAAACCACTTTAAACTTACAAGGAATGTTAAAAAAAAAAAAAAGCATACTGCGACTTAGGATATCATAGGCATTACCCAGGGGTAATGACATTGGAAATGGCTAAGGCTAGTTTGGGCTCTGTACCATTTGGGGAGGCATTGCCAAACGGTATGGTAAAGCCTCCATCAGACTAACATAGAGGAAAGAAAGTCTATCCCATACATACCCAACTTTGTCTGTATATTACAGCCACATGGGAAGATCTTTTAAATCCTAGGCCTATGTAGAAACTCAGCCTCTCCCCACCAAAAAATAATGGCAATTAAAATAAAATTTAAAAAATATCCAGGCATCAATATTTATTTTAAAGCTCTCCAGGTAATTCCATTGTACAGCCAAAATTGAGGTCTACTGACCTATATCCATCCTTCTAGCTCTACCTGGCAACTTAGAAGTCAGTGTTAAATGGTTTCATGGAGTTGAAGCTTCTTAACAGACTAGAAGATGTTAGGGTAATTCTGTGGTTCTAATGCCTTTTGCCTCAGGCCCCCTTTTCACAATTATAGGTTATAGAGGACCTTGAAGCACTTTGTTGATGTGGGTTATATCTCTTGATGTTTACTTTATTAGAAATTAAAAATGAAAAAATTTTAAGTATTAATTAATTTCAAAACAAAAGCAATCAACCCATTACATGTTAACATGGCTTTTATAAAACAATAACTGTATTTTGTAAAACATAAAATCGGTGAAGGAAATAGTAATGCTTAATACTTTTGCAAGTCTCCTTAGTGTGTGGCTTAATAAAAAAGGCAGTTCAGTTTTCCTACCTATCTGTTTCTGTGTTTCATCTTTTGCAATAACATAAGTCTGTAAAACTTCACTATGCATTTATCAGAGAATGAGAATGAAAAATGCAAATAATTTCTTAGTATTATCATGAGGAAGAGGCATCTGAGAAGTAATTGCAAACATTGGTTGGATCCTGGACTGCTCCAAAGAATTTTGGAAGAAGGTTAGCTCATGTTTTATAGACTATAGTAAACCCTTTAACTGAATGGATCATGAAAAGTTATGGGTTGCTCTGAAAGAAATGGCCTTCTTCAGCACTCAATCATCTTAACATATGACCTGTGTTGTGGACAGGAAGCCACTGTCAGGGCAGAATATGGAGAGACAGAATGGTTTCTTACAGGGCAAAGATGTCAGAAAAGGGTGCATTTTACTTCACTAATTGTTTAATATATATATAGATCACATCATAAGAAAACTGAGCTAGATTCAGAGGAAGGAAGAATGAAACCTGGGGAAAGAAATATCAAACACTTAAGATATGCAGATGATACTATCTTGCTGGCAGAGAGCAGCAATGATTTGAAACAATTTCTGATGAAACTGTAAGAAGAAAGTGCAAGACTACATCTGATCATCAAGAAGACAAAAATCATGACTACAGAAGAACTGCATGACTTAACATAGACAACGGAGACAATGAAATTATTAATAATTTTGTTTACCTTGGTTCAGTCATTAATTCAAATGGAAACTGTAGCCAAGAAATCAAGAGAAGGCTAGACTCCAAAAAGCAATAATGGAAGACTTAGGAAAGACCACCAAGAGCAAAGATGTGTCATTAGAAACCAAGGCTAAGATCATCTATACCCTTGTATTTAGTCACTATGTACAGATGTGAAAGTTGGACAGCAAAGAATGTTGATAAGGAAAAAGTCAATTCATTGAAATATGGTGTTAGAGGAGAGCTCTATGGATACCCTGGACCACCAGAAAGATGAACAGGTAGATCCTAGAGTAAATTAAGCCTTAAAGATTTCTGAAGGCAAAAATGACAAAACAGAAACTATCCTAAAGGGCACATCTTGAGAAGACAGGGTTCTTTAAAAAATACAATAATGCTGAGAAAAATAGAAGGCAGCAGGAAAAGAGGAAGCCCAAATATGAGGTGGATTGACTCCATAAAAGAAGCCATAAGTATGAGTCTAGAGGAGGATAGGACACATGGACACCACTCATTCATACGGTCACCAAGAGTCAGAGCCGACTCAGTGACACCTAACACACATTAATAAGTATGAAAAACATTTTGACCTTATATGCCTCTAGAAAGGGCCTTGAAGAGCCCCAAGGGTTCCTTGGACCATATGTTGAGAACTGCTGGCATAATGAAAGTAACCCCCACAGTGGAGATGAACATAAATATAGCAAACCCTTACTTGGTGGTCCCCAAAAAGCTAACACAAGGTAACTACTTGCATATACATGAGAAATACTTTCTGTTACCATTTGCTTGGTGATGTGTTAAGCTATGGCAGTCCAGGTGTTATTTCAAAGAGTGCCCTAATTTAACAAGATAATTCCACTATTTCAAGACATAAAGTATCTGAAAAATATCATTCTTACTTTGTATGATTTTTGCACTCTTAAAAAATCCAAATCCTTGCACCCTAAAATTGTGCAATCTAGTTTGTGAGAAAAGGCATATGTAAATAAAACTTTACAGAGGAGGGTTTTATGAGGTCAAAATTATACATACAGTGACTCCAATGAGTAAAAACACATGTACAACTTCTTTAAATGTGTGCAAATGGTCTCACTTTGCTATATTTTCCACTTAACTTATTACCATCTTAAGTAAACAATTTATTTTTTAAATGATAGGACATAAAGGGCATCTTTGTGGTAAGTAGCTATTTTGGCTTATCAATATGGCTATAGACAGATACTTATGTAAATATTCATATTTATTCCAAAAACTTTTAGTTGTTGCTGCTGCTGTTTTAGTTCTTCTATACTCCCCCTTTTAAAGGCAGATGGTCCTTCAAATTGAAATAATATTCTATTTTATTTATATTCTTTCACCTTAAGTAGAAGTGTTTTCTTTGTCCCTTGTTATCTGATCTGAACATTCCATATCCTACATTCATATACAAGAATGTATACACATTCACTCTCATTCTTTCCATTTTTGACCACTGTTAATACTTGTTATGGTCATTTTTAATTTTAATTCTATTCTCCAAGATATTGGCTATTTCTTCTACCTGATGTCATCAGCAGACTTAACAAGCATACTTGATATTCCATCATCCTGGTCATTGGGAAAATGTTAAATAGCACTGAACTGGGAACTTACCCCTGCAGAACACTTCTGGTTATATTTTTTCCTTAATTCATTCCCCAAATGATACTTATAATCTGCATCTTTAGATGTGTTCCATGTGAGGTTGGTCAGTAGTCCTTTGGTACATAATATATTTCTAATAATTAAGAAATATTCTAATTGGAAATCTGTGTAAGTAGCAGTAGAACTCTTAGAGAACTGAATGTTCCTCATAAAAGAGTTATGCATATGCATAAATGGGCTAAAATTGGCCCTTACAAGTGTAATACAAAATCATGAAGCAAGGAAAAACACATAGTGTACTGAAACGTCCATTACTTGCTTCAATTTGACTAAAATATCCATATTACCTATGGGAAATTAGAAAGAAAAATAGCATTTTATAAATCATTAAACTAAGGTTTCCACTGTAGCTACCCTATTGGTAAATTATGTCTAAACAACTATCTTTACTTTTATTTGTAATTGAAACATCATATTTAGTGAAGCTTAGCTTGTTTCTCTCCCCTGACTCTATCCCTAACATCCCCTGTCCAAATGGATATGGTACACATACATACATACACACACACAGACACGAACACACACACGCCTTTTTTATTAAAGAAAAATACTAAAGTACTTGTGATTGTGTTGGTTTTATGCTTATATCACCAAAATCCTTTAAAAAATTATTTCCTTGATTAATCAAACATTACTCAGATTCCATAATAATCACATATTAATGCTACTTATCAGACAGAGCCAGGTAAGAGAATGGTGAGGCAAAATGGAAGTTATTGAAAACTTCACTAGGAAACTACAGTTTGGGATAGTTCAATACTATTGTTGAATAAGAAAATAAATAAAGACTTATTAAGTGCCTAATATGTACTTAACACAAAGCTAGATGGTCTTAAATAGCATAAAATAACTAACTTCTAATAGGGCTAATATTTGAGGGCTAATAGTTATGAATGTAAGACTAAAATGGATAATTCTGACCATACAACACAAGGCATTTTCACTGCTGAATGATACTAAGCAGACTATATATCACATGATTTAAGAAATTATTAGGCATTGGTTCGATACTAAAAAGAAGTTGCTATGTGAGAGGCAGCACTTGAAGAGGAATTAAATGATGGATAACAATTAAATAGATGAAGAGCAAAATTGAGAATATTTCAAGTGGTAGAAAAGAATTTTAAAAACAGGAAGGCAGTAATGAGACATATACATAAAACAACAGACCTTCTCACATATTCTGTAGATGCATATCTCTTAAAATTGTTGGTGAGTCTGTGTTATATTTCAGAATTCTAAAAGTGGTAGTTTTATAGACAAGATCTCTGAGTATAAACCAGAATAAAGAAGGTCTATCAGTTCTCTATTGTGCATAACAAATCACCCCCAAACTTAGCAGCTTAAAATGGCAATCAGTTATTATTTCACTGTTTCGCTTGTATCCTGAAACCGTTTAAAGAATGGGTGGTTTTGACTCAGAGTTCTCAGGAGGCTATAATGAAATTATAGGCTGGGGCTGTAGTCATTTCTAGACTTGACTGAAAAATATCTGCTTCCACTATTGGTTGTTGGCAAGCCTTAGAAGATCATTTTCCAAACTTACTTATACAGGTTTTTTTCACAGGACTGCCTCTGGAAAGGCAGCTGGCTTCCCTGAAAGCAAGTGAATCAAAACAGAGTGAGAACACTCAAGACAGAACCAGGTCTTTTTATAACCTAATCTCAGAAGCAAAAATCCAGGAGGCATGGCTAATTGCAGGCCATCTTAGACACTGCCTACCACAGAAAGCAAAGTTGATATTTGGTGGGTGAGAGAAGAAATTTATGCTCTCTCTCTTGGCCTCATGTTCTTGGGATAGAAGTAGAATTGTCCTGAGATCCTTGAGAATTTTTATTTTCAAATATGACCAATAGCATAGTGAAGAAATTTGGAATTGGGAAGGAATACAATTTAGGATAATATGGCTTATAAAATGTAGTTCAATCTTTCTTTCTTCATGTTACTTTATTTCCTCTTTCTTATTGTTTTAGTTCAAGGATATAAAATAGATGCTATTTTCTTCATCATTTTTCCCATGGCAATGGCAGGAATTGTTAATCAATCAATAACAGTACTCTTTAATGAGCCCAGATGTGACTTCAGAATCTTATCTGGTACCTTGTTCCAGATGTTTACAATCAACTGATCAGAGATGAAATATAGCTTTCTAACCCAGTCTTAGCCTTTAGCAGAGAAATGCTTTAGTCTCCACAATATGTGGACACCTGACTTATTTTTAAAAAAGTTTTCTCTACAGAGCAATGAAGAAAAGATACCCCTTTTAGTGAACAGTGTTGGGTCAAATAGATATCCAGATTGAGGGAGGGAACCTTGGCCTCTCCTCACACCATATACAATTCTTGATAGATTATATATGAAAAGTAAACCTAAATATGAAAAGTAAACCTATAAATAAAAACATTTATAAAATAGACTGTATTGAATTGATAAACTTTTATTTATCATGAAAAGGTAAGCCACATGGGTGGAAATATATGCAACATATACAAATGATGAACAGTTTATATCTACAGTATATATAGAACAATTACAAATCAATAGGAAAAGCAGAGATAACCCAGTAGAGATAAGAGCAAGAAACTTGAACAGGAATCTCACAAAAGAGGATATCTAAGTGAACAGTAAACCCAAAATAGATGATTCTATAACTACACAGCCATTAGAAGAGCTAAAATGAAAAAAATTAACACTTTTTAATGTTGATAACGATGAGGATAATGTCATTCCTTCATATATATGAATGTTGTTTGGTATATCTAATTAAGTAGTCAGATACCTTATGGCCCAGAAATTTTATTCCAACAGACACAATATATTAGGTAAATGATGATATGTTTATGAATACTATACAACAATGAAAATGGAGAGAAAAAAAACTAAAGTTATATGCAACAATTTAGATTAATCTCACAAACATAAAGCTGAGCCAAAATGATATATATATATTGCATGTTTCCATTTATATAAGTTATCATATGCAAAAGTAATCTATGGTGTTAAAGGTCAGGAGAGTGATTAATTTTGGAGAGAAAAGAGAAAATAGATGTTGGTACAGAGTACGAGGGCCCCAAGCGAGAATTTCAGAGTACCGGTAATCTGTTTCTTTATTTGAGTGCCAGTCACCTGAGTGTATTCACTTGGTGATAATTTATTGACTATGATTTTTGCACTTATCTATACATGTTATACTTCACTGAAAAAGTTAAAAATGTATTCAGCTTTGTATAAGTTAAATCAGAGGATCTTAAGGAAAAGATTCTATGCTAATTCAGAAAATAACTCTACACTCCATCAACCACAAGTTCAGTATGACCATGGTTTGCAGAATAACAAAGAAGCTAAGAAAATACAGTTTATAGAGTTTAGGGAATAAAAATTACTTGAAACAAATACATGATATGTATTCTGAGCTGCAGCTGTCTCCTGGTAGCTTATTATTTGATCCAAGTGAATAATATTGTTATAATGTGTCCAAATTTTTATAAAACTTGCAAGTTAGTTTGATTCAAGTTATATTTTACACATGTTAATATTTGTCCTCCTTAACTTCTTGATGTTCAAGTCTGGCTACCTCACAAAGTTTGGTCCAGATTTGAGAACAAGTATGATTGATACTTCAGATGGAATTAAGGTATGTTTCTTATTATTTATTAACAAATTAGCAAAACAAGCCATGGCAAGAGCATACTCATGTTCAAAATGCATGGAAGTGTGAGAAAATGTGGGTCCCCAGGGCATCCTTGTTGCTTGTAGATGTGGACCTGAAGTTAGTGGTCTCAGCAGCCACATACAAGAAAAAGGATAACCAAGTCAAATAATTATGTCTGAGCTCATTGCCTTTTTATACCATCTTAAACTGAGAAGGGAAGGGAGAGGAAAATATCAGCTCTCAGGAGTTCACTCTTTTACCATTAAATAAATTATCTTGCTACCACCATGGTTATATAATCTAGTTTTCTGGGGTTATGCCTCACTGTATCATTGGGCCTGCTCCAAATTTCAGTGCCTTATCCCTGGCTGTTGCCTACTACAGTGGGTTGATTTAATTGCTACATCAATTTGTTCTTTTATTCTTGAAATATATTTGGTAGATATCAGGTTCTATAATAACTTCAGCAATTCAAAATTGAATGGTGCTTAGTTTCTGCCGTATAGAAATCTTTAAAACATTGTAGTATTCCAAAATATTTGTCAAAAGAATTCTAATATATAAAATTGTATAAAATATAAAATATAAAATATATAAAATATAAAAAAGAAGTGTTTTGACAAATATAAAATATAAAGTGAGTATTTATCTTTTACCTAATTCACATTTGGTATTTTTCTTCAAATTTACAAGAAAAATAATCTAAAAAAATAGATCTTATAAATATCTTAAATTGCTCTCAGCAAAGATCTGAAGAATTTTTATAAGTGATACGATTTCTATTGAAAAAGTAATTTTATAATTTCGTTCTTGGGTTCAAAGACTAATGCCACAATAACTTTAACAGTATCTGATTTTAAGATAGTTACCCTTTTTTTTCTCCTAAAGGACCTGACACATGAAAAATGTCTCAGAGTTACTCTTTCCATTTTAATTAATTCTAAGTCTAATAAGCGGTATGCATGAAGAAAGCAGCATTTAAACTCTAAAATTATGAATCTACAAATAGAAAGAATACTGAGATAATCTTCCCTTATAGCTGCAGAGATATTTGACCCCAAATGAACAGCTGAGCTAAAACAACAAAGTTGCACAGCCTTGACATTTGTATTCATGCTAAAACAGCATGCATCTCTATAAAATCAATTTCAAATTATAATTTTCATTGTAATTATCAAGATTTCCCCCCATGAGTTTAATTTAAATTTTTTTCACAGATTAATCTATATTTTTAAATCTCTCAAAGCAAGATCCCTAGGTAACAGTTGCAGTTAAAACTAATAATGGAATAGGTATCTCCTCTGTTGCTTCATTGGGGTGGTGAGTTGGTCTGTCAGCCTATGAGAATCAGGCTTTTGGATCCTGAGGTCCGTATATAGAAATTGACATTTTCTTATCCATTTTGGCATCTGGGCAGTCATGAATTTTATTTAACCAACACTTTATTGAGTAATTACTATATTGCAGATACTCTGATAGATGTTGGGAATTAAAAGGATAGTAAGTTTCTTTCTTCATAGAGAAGCCAGTTAGGAAATTAATGTGACAGTCTAGGTTAAAAATGATAGGATCTGAACCTAGACAGTAAATATGGAGAGACAATTTTGAGAGGAAATGAAAAGAGGAGTTTTGAGAAGTATATCTGAAGTAAAAGTGATAGAATTTGATAAATGTATCTATTTAGAAAGAAAATAAGAGGATAGGGTTAAAACTGCTATCTTGGGGAAATCCAGAATACCTGTCCTTCAGTAAAAGCATTTCTTTAGCTCTTCTCAAATTTACATTTACTTTGGGAACATACATAATTTGGCTCAAGAAATACTTTGTAATTAGAAAGAAAAAAGTACATTATTACAGTATTATTTTAGAGAGTAGCAATATAGTTGATTAAAATTCTTTAAAGGCTGAGACAGTTCATGTGCTTTCATAAAAAGGTAGATATAGCTGTAGACAGAAAGTCAGAAAACCTAAGCTCTAGCTAAACATTTTAAGCAGGTGGGCTGTGGGCTGTGTTTGAATGTATTGTCAGAGTGTGTCTCCCTCTAGGTGATCACCATACCCCTAACACTCAGCTCACTTACCTGACTGGCCCGAGTCACTTGAATTCCATTCCCCTTCACATGGTTCCAAATTCTGCAATCAACTACCTGCTTGTCCTCAGGTAAGCAAAAAATTTCTCATCTGAAAATAAAGAAATTATTGATCTTCCTAGAGCCTTCCATTTCTAGCATGGGAGTTAAAGGTTTGCGCATTGTAGCAGTTCATTAGTTGTACATTTCATGAAAATCAGATTTCTGAATCAGCTATAGGACATAAGAATAATTTTTTTTATTGAAGTCACAATTTGAATTCCATCACATGAATAGTGACTTTCAACTTGAAATCTAAGGCCTGAGTTGTTTTCTCTGCACCAATTGTTTAACTTTGTCACAGATTGCCATTTAATCATGCTATACCACAGTGTCTTAATCTACAAAACAGAAGAAAAATCTGTGTCTACCAAAACTTTGAGGAATATTAAGAAATTATACCCATTAAAAAGACCTGGGTGCTAAAGTACATGTGATTATTTGAGGGAAAATGAATACGACAAAAAGGGCAAATAGTTGTTCTAATCAACAAATTTATTATTTTATTTATTTTTTAATTATTTTTCTGAATGCTCATCTAACCATCAGAATTCTCTTCACCGTGTTCTTGCGTCCTCCTGTGAACCACAACAATGGAGCCAGCATAATAAAAATGTTTGCCATCTGTCTTGCCACTCTGGAAAAGTTGCCAATTTGTACTGCAAATCAGAATAGCTTATAAGAGGAAGACTCTTCTATGTACAGGACAAATTTGATAGCGGAATATATTCTTTGACTTATTTGAAATATGAAAATCTTCTCATATCTCTTGTACCAATGAAAAATATGACTTACTTGGGAGGCCTGTGTCATTTTACAAAGATGGCAGTGATGAGACATGTTACTATAAAATAACTTAGCAATATTAGTGTGAATTACTGCTCAGTTAACATTGTTTACCACCTAATTATTGAGAAGCACTTCCATCCATCACTGACAACTGAGTAAATGACTCAAGACACTATTATATTTGCAACTAGAACAACAAGGTCATCGCAAGTTTAATTAGCCACTATCCATTACAAAACAGCAAATAGCCTATGATGACAAGTAAAATTCCAATTTCTGAATGCGCGTTATAAAAGGTATTGCTCATGTATCAGTGATTCTAATAATAAATATATAAAAAAACTCTTTTCTTTACAGTCAGTAAGGAGTGATGAAAAGAGTTAAATACAGATTACTCACAAATCAATGTAAGTTGGTTCTTAATTTTAAAATAAACAATCAACTTCCAACATTTAGAATAGAGATATTTTCAGTATGTGATATGTAAAAAAGAGTTTAAAAAATTATTTTTGGAACTTGTCTCTGGATAAATAAGGCAAACTCTGGGACTAGTCTTTGTTATCAGTGGTTTGACTCAGACTTGCAAAATATTCTGGAAATTATCCAACATTTAGACAAAAATACAATTTCCTGAATCTTTAGGAACATTTCTAGTGTGAACAGAATCTGGTGCCTATATATGTTCTTGCAAGGATTTGAAAGCTGTTTGCATCTGATCTTGTTTATCAGGGGCAGAAGGCTCTGAAAATATGGATGAGTAGTGGTTTGCATGAAGGACAAAGTATGGAACTCTGTCAAGGTCAAGACCCCAATGATTAGCTTAAATCGATCAAAATCATGATTTTGAAAGGCCATGTGTTTAGGTCTTTAAATAATACCTTTCCAAATACATGAGTTATTTCTATTTTTTCTTTCTATTCTTTGAGCTTTCAATAATTTTCTTTTAATCCTATAATCTTAGTGGATAAAATGAGTATTGTTTTATAAAGCACATTAATATTTAATATTTTCTTTTATTTTAAATATTTTTAAAACACTTTCTCACTTGAGCATTTTTTATCATATAAACATAATCTACTTATTTATAAAATCTTAAAATTCTAAAATATGAACATCCAGACAAGTCTTTAAAAATGTATCACATAAAGAGACATAAAGCATAGCAATAACAAAATTTGAGAAATATATCGGAGTTTTTGTTGAATATACAGTAGATATGTGTTTTGAAGAAATTATAGAAACTTAATATATCATTAGTTTCTTCATTAAGACATTACCAGTGCAGAAAACTCCATTTAAAAAAAATTCAGATACAGCTTTTATCTCATTCTTGAGATAGGGACAGAAGTAGAAATACTATAATAGAGGTTTAAAAAGAAAGCAGTGAGTTTTTCTCTATCATAACACATGCATCCAAATATTATTAAGCTATGAATTTCTCTGCTTATATAGAGGCACTTGCCATTTTTACTAAGGTGGTTCTTTTACCACTAAACACTGTGAAGTAGTAAATGATTCTGATGGTGGTCACTTACATCATTATATTCTTTGGGTTAGGGCGAGTCTGAGAAGCTGAATGGCTCTTCTGCCACGTTCCTCATTGTTACCCAAGAGAACTTCTAAATGTAGCAATTTATCTGCATTTTCTGTGTTATAGAGAAGTAGAAAATTATTGATGATGAATATTGCTCTATTATGAAAATTACTATAGTTCATGTTTCACAAATTTTTATTGACATAATTTGCGATCATTTTCCATACACAGTTTAAACATAAACATGGAATATTTAATACAGACCAGACCAGAATAATTATTTTCACAACTCATGAACTGTAACTAAGGTGAAGAAATGAGAAAAGGCATAGGAGAAGAGACAGGAGGCAAACACTCATTTTAACTCTGGACACAGAAGATTTTCTACTGATTCTTAAACTTTGGTGTGCATTAAAATCACTTTGGGCATGTTCCAACGCAAAGTCCTTCACTCTTGCCTTGGGTATCTAATTTCCTACATCTGGGGTAGGGTCCAGAGATAGGCTTTAGAAAGAAGTACCACAAGCAAGTATTAAAGAAACCTGTATCTAAGTGAATCCAAACTATCTAAAGTGAAAGCCAGGTACAAAATTCAGTTTCTGTGACAAACTGCTTAGAAAAAAAGGATCAAAACTTTGTAAATTTATAATAATTTTCAAGATGAAATGATAACCATGCCATTTATCTTGTCTATTTCCCCGATTAGGTCGTATTATGTGAGTCAGAGTTTTTAGATGTAGACACATCAGAAATTATCACTGTTACATATATTTTTAAATCTTGCCAAATATTTATGACTAGATGAAATCCAAGAGAATTTTAATAAGCTTATAATTGTAGTATAGATATTTGTATGCAATATAATGTTTTCCCTTAGAAGATGGCTTTAGTTCTTATAAAAGCCTGGTAAATCAGTATAATACTGCTTTGTGGCTGCAGAATATTTTACAGGTTCTCATTTCTTGTTTTATTTCAGACTATAAATATATACTCTTAAATTTTCCTGAGGTAAAAGGAGAACTGATGTCAGAGAGCCATGCCAAAAACAGTCTCTGCTCTTTCTTCTTAGTTTGTATCAAGAAGAGAAATGACGCAGCATTTGAAAACAAAAGTATTATTTTGCTTCATGTTTCTTTTCTACCAATTTAAATGTCTTTTTTTTAACAGGTGCACCACTGCAAACTCCTGTTACTATTTCCATCAAATAAGAAAAATAATATCATAATGGTTCTAGTTAAAGCTCCTTAAAATCATTGTCTTTTGGTGAATATGCCAACATATTTAAAATCTTGAACAATTCTATCCTTCTTGCTTCCTTCTTCCCATCCACCATCCCAGCTCTTTCTCATCCTTTAACCCTGCCTGTACCTAGTGCTCAGTGTTTGGATTGCCTTCCCAGTCTGCTACTAATTCGCCAATTGACTTTGGGCAAATTAAATGATGCACAAAATTGCTTGGCACAGAGCTGCACACATTGAAGCACTTAATGAATATATTTTATTTTATAGAGTTTTTTTCTCCATCTATGTTGCATTATAGCTACGTGTCCAAATTTTCTTTCTAAAGTACTAAAGCACTCCCATTTATTACATAAATTACATAATCAGAAATCTTCAAAAGGCCCATCGTGCTTAACTGAAAATTTAAGGCTCTTTGCATTTGGGATTCTGTCTCAATTTAAAGCCTCTCTCCTGTTTCTCCTCCACATGATAAACTTCAACTCATCCCAATGACTTGATCGATATTCCCCACATTCCAGGTGACTCTTTGCACCTGAGCATTTGATTTCTCAGTCTCCAGCTCTTGCAATGTTCTCCTCTCCACCTGTCTAAATCCTGCCTGTCCTGTAAAAAATAAAAATATCTACCCTTTCCTCTATCCATCTCCATCTGGAGTGATGTTCATCCTCTGAACTGCAATTGCACAAAATTGTCTGTAATGTTCATGTGACAAATATTTTCCAGTGGCAATTCTTCTGCTATTGACCTGAATTGTTAAAGATCTATTTTGCTCATATTGTATTTTGCAGTTCATTTGGTTATATCTTGTCTACCCAGTTATTCTGTAAATCTATTTAGAGTAGGCTTGTCTCTAATCTTTCTATTGCTGTATTCAGCTAGGACAGTATCTTACTCATAATAGCTGTTGAAGTCATGATTATTAACACAGTAAAGTAATAATAAGTGAGATAGACCCAAATATATAGTCATTCATAAAGTATACACTGTACTTCTATCAACTGATTGATAAATTACTAATGCTGCTCCATTTCTTAATTTTTTTTAGATAAAAACATAAGTACAAAACAATGATTATTTTCATCTTATGTCCCAATGTACTACTTCGTGCACACCTCGGGGGTTGTAAATGCTGCACCCTGGACACCAGTGACCTAGAGGAGTGCTACTCAAAGTAACAGATCCATGAACTGTGCGCTATTAACCCCAGAAAAGAGAAGTCCCATGGCTTGAAATTTAATCAAGTGTAACATTAAGCCCATTACTTAGCTCAGCTGAGGTTTTGTTGTTGTTGTTTTTATAGTAAGATTTTCTGAATGAAAGACAAATACTAGATAATATCATTTATATGTGAAATCTAAAAAAAAAAGTTGAACTCATAGAAAGAGAATACAATGGTGGTTGCCAGGGCTAGGGGTTAGGGAAATGGGGAGATATTAGTCAAAGGGTACAAACTTTCAGTTATAAGATGAATAAGTTCTGTGGATCTAATGTACAGCATGGTGACTATAGTTAATGATACTGTATTATATAGTTGAAATTTGCTAAGAGAATAGATTTTAAGTGTTTTCATCTCAAGCAAAGTAAGTATGTGAGGTGATGGTTGTATTAATTAACTTGGTTGTGATAACTATTTCACAATACACACATATATAAAATCATCACATTGTGCACTTTAAATATATACTAGTTTATTTGTAAGTTATACCCAAATAAAGTTGAGAAAAAAATAATGTTATCACTCATCCACTCAGATAAAACAGAAAACTGGGAATCATCCTACTCTCTCTCCTTTCTCAAGCTTTCCCTATATCCAATCATAAATTACTACCAATTTTACTCCCAAATATTTCTTGAATTAGTCCCATTTTTCTATTTCTTTTCTCACTATCTTATTTGATGTTCTCATCATTATCTGAACTACTTCAGTAACTTTCTGTGATTCCTTTCTCCTCCCACTTTTTACCTTCTGTCCCTTTAAACTTAAATCTATTGTAGAAAACACAGTTGGAGCATGTTTACTTCCCCGTTAAAGACTTTCAATTTCTCCCCATAAAGTACAGGATAAATTCTATGTTCCTTAGAAAGATATACAAGGTCCTCCATGAACTAGCCCCTATCTTTTCATCCTTATGTCGCACCTCCCCGCATCTCGCTTTAGATACTTTAACAATAACAATAACTGTAGTAATTTTATTATCGAAATATCAGGGAAGAGAAGGAGGAGGGAACAGAAAAAGAGGAGAAAGAGAAGGAGGAAAAAGACAGAATCTCTATGAACATAGCGTATGTTTGATGCTCATCACTGTGCTAACATTCTACCTTTTACCATTTCATTCAAGTCTCACAATTCTTAAAGTAGATGCTATTTTCCCCATCTCACAGATGCAGATACTGAGGCATGAAGAAGAGTCCTCTCTGCTATGTTCACATAGTCAGTAATGACTAAGCTGAAATTCAAACCTAGATTTCTCTCTACCAAAATTCATGTTATTATTAAAAAAAAAAAATCACAATATTGTCTCGAGCTTTACTTTTCTTTCTTTGCTTTTTATTTTATGTTGGTACTAACTCAATGTTCTTCTCATCTTCGACCATTTTTTAAAGGATCATCTTAGATCCTGAAAAGAAACTAAAAGCTTCTTTCTCAAAGCACTCTGTGTATAATAAAACCTATAATCTTAGAACTTACATTGTTTTGAAATAATCATTTTTTTTCACTCTCCTCCATTAGGTTATACTCTCTTTGAGTGCTGGAGCCATATTTCCTCTCTCTCTGATTCCAGTACTGATTCCAGTTCTCGAACAATGTAAGTAAGGAGTCAATACATTTGTAAAGCAACTTTTTAGGCAGGCTGGGGAAATAAAATTGTTGAAGTGATCATTGTAAAGAATTTGTATTATGCTGTAAACGTATAAGTTTCTAGGAAAATGAGACTATTGCTTTTCTTTTTCAGTCAGAATACAGAACTACCAAGGCTTAGTACAGAGAGGAAATGCTATCAGCAGGTTAGCCATGGTGGATGGCATAAGGTTCACTCTTTAATGTCTTATTCTTTTAATCGTCACCTCACATTTATCCCCTCACATTTATCCCAATATCACTTCTCTCACACACATTTTCAGGCAAGATCTGTGAAACAAGAAAACTAGAATATCCTAGAACGTAAACTCAGTGAAATCAGAAACTATTTTTCACTAATCTTTCTCTATGCCTATAACCATGCAGACACTTAGGATTTCTTCATAAATATTTGTGAAACTAATGTTGAATTAAATCTTCCTTTCCTTGTTTCCCTTTACCACAGACAAGTTGAGATGGCACTTCCAGAAAATTTCATTAATTCTTAAAGAACAACAAATAGAAAAAAAGAGATAAAGGGGTAGATTTGTAACAGACATATTACTGCTTTCATCTACTTCAATTTATTCCTACTCCACCCAAATAGCTTGAACTCTGGCCTCCTTCAATAAGTTGTCTTATAATAGGCAAATGTTTGCCTAAACTTATAAAAACCATGCCCAGCTTCAAGCCTAATTTCATTTGGAAGACATCATCTCTGACATAATCACCTAGCAACTTCTCCCTAGACTTCTTGATACCTCAGTGGGTAATATCAAAAGCAGCATATTTTCACATTGTAACTTGAATCATCATTTTTATTCTCAGTTCTGATCTCTAGATAAGAAAATCTAATTTCTTCTCTCATAAATTAAAGTGCCACTGAACCAGCATGAGTTTACTATTGAAAAATGAATTTACTAATAAAAAAAAATTCCAATATTTCTCAGCCAGTGTGAAAATGGTCACTGATGTGCAGCCAGGTAAAGCTCCAGAAGCCCTCAGTTCCGGCTCAAAGAGCACGAAAGGAAGGAAGCTCATGACATACAGAATGTGAGAATCTTCATTTATTTTTGTCTTTCTTTTCTCCATTCTCTCATATCCCAGGCCCCAAACATCCTGTGGATGGTAGTGGCAGTGATGGTAACAGGAGCCGACAGGAGGCAAACATCTGAGATGGGGAGCCCTTCTCTATATTCAAGGGGCCTATGGATACATAGGAATGAGCCAACTTTCTCTTTTTTTTTTTTCTTTTTATTCCTGTCACTTAGATTCAGACACAGACACAGTTACAGAATTGCCCAGTAGAGCAAGGTGAGTAAAGCCTCATCTTTCCAACCAGAAGACCAAAATGATGAGCTCCAGAAACTGGATGTATTGAGGAGATTATGGAGAGAGAATTTGGGAAAGTGATTCCATAAAGTTATTTATATATTTATGGACTCAGTTCAGAGCTCACATGTGCGGAACTGATTCTATCCATCATATTGAAAACTATCTAAACTAACAAATAGACTAACCTCCACTTCATGGACTGGGTGGCACATATATAGGCCACCCAGCAGTGGAAAGGCCATGAAAACTGAACAAGCAGCCCACAGAAGGTAGGTAGAAACTTACAGCCTAAACCTAACCAGATCAACTGTCTTCTAAAACAAAACTATCAACACTACCTTATAGCATTAAACAAGTCAGTGTCTCATAAAATAATATTCAAAGCATCTAGTGCACAATGCCAAATTACGCAACACATAAAGAACCTGAAAAATCTCATCTCAGAAAAAGGCATCAACACACATCAATGCTGACATGACACAGAGGAAAAATGATCTGACAAGGACTTAAAAGCAGCTATTATAAAAATGTTGCTTCAAGCAACCATGAACACTCTTGAAACCAATGAAAAAATAAAGTCTTAACAAAGGAACAGAAGATGCCAAGAAAAATGGAATTTAAATTTTAGAACTAAAAAATACAGTAACCAAACTAAGTGATTCTATAGGTAATATACAGAGATATAAGTTCATCCTAACAGGCTCACATGTATAACCATTTCTTAGGATGGTGCTATAAGCATTACACACACACACACACACACACACACACACGTGTACACAATACACATATATAATAAAAGAAGTGAGGACATTTTAAGTATATATAATTATGAATAAACAATTTTTATATTGAAATTGTTCCCATGATTCATATTAGTTATCTAGTTATCTTACATTTTGCTTTCAAAATAGTAGAATGAAACCTGTACATTTCATAGTCTGTGGAAAATGAGTGTTTTGCATTTACAAAGGCAGAAGCCCATTGTTAAAAAAATACCATATGTACATAAGCAGCAATTCTATTTACAAAGAACTGCCCTAATGCGTTTATTTGCATATCATTTGCATTTTTGTCACCATACCTGTCAATCAGCTCCAGCAATGAGCAAATCAGGTAGCCCACATGGGAACCTGGGCCAAAGGAAAAAAAAATGCAAGGTGATCTAAGATGGATAAAACCCTCATGTATTTATTTTTAAAGCAATATTTTTCAAAAAAGCATATCATGTTATCTGAATATGGGCAATTTAGATGTTTTGACAAATACAGATTCTCATCTTTTAATAAGTTTCTTTTCAAACATTTTGGGAACTTTTGTTTAATTATAGTTTCTTTTCCGTGTATTTTGTTCAAATTATTAGGTTAAGCTAAAGTACTTCCAACTACCAAATATTTGCTGTCATTAAATTGATCTTAAGAAATTCTTGGCATGCATTATTTCTAGAAACATTCTTATATATGTGAAAGCAATAAAATTAAAGATGTTTAGAAAAATTCTAAAATTCAAGATGCTAAAAGATGCTTGAAAATACCAAGGCTATAGTTGTGAATACTAAATCAGAAATAGATTTGGTCACAAATAGAAGAAAACTGGTGTTTCTAGAGTAAAACCTCCAGGATGTTGAGTGACACTATCCCTTTCAGGTAGGATTTCTGCAGTTTTCTCCTGGCACTTATATTTCAGCTTGGAAACCAAACTCTCTGTGAATGACGACAGAGGGAAATCCTGCTTGTTTAATAATGAAGCTTCCAGAAATGATGTTTCTTTGATGGGGTAACATCCAGTTATTGTGTCTGTAGAATCCCAGGATGGAGAATAAGATGCTTGGTAATCATTATCGTGAAGATCACTGGGAATGGCTGCTAGAAGAGAGGGGCCTGCATTCGACCTCCTAGACAGCACAGCAGTCCTGGCTGGCATCAAGTATTTTCAATGGGTATAATATTTATTTAGTTTTACACATGGCATTATGAATGTCGCTTTTGCACGTGGGCACACTGCAAAATTAATATTTTGACCCTGATCATGAAAAAAATGAGAAACAGGCACCAAAGTTGCTTTTCAAGTGAATGGTAAAGTTAAGATCTTGGGATCCTCCTTGGAAACCAGGTCCCTGCCAGCCACTTGCCTCTGCATTAAATCTGGGACTACACTAACATTCATTAAAGGGGAGAGAAATAACCCAATCAACAAGTTTGCTTAAACAGATGACCTTTCTTTGTTAAAACTCGTACACTAAAAAGATGTTGTATGGAAGTAAAGACTAAGCAAAAAAACATTGTAGCAATTTGCTGAACATGGAGACTTATTGAGGATGCATTCCTGAATAATACACACTAGCTTTGCTCTTCCTCTTTAGTCTGTGTAGAGAAGCTATGAATCATTCATGGTCTCCCAGCTGAGAAGGGCTTCAAAGGGGATGGTTCTGATTGGATGTCCTGTGTGAATTGCCATGCTGCAGAATCCTCTACACCCCTAGCACTAGAGGGTGGAGGAAGCACTTTCATCTGGGCCTCCAAAGTGTTTAGGGTCACAGTTCACCAGGAGATAACGATGTAGATGTACATTCAGAATTAGCTGCAGAGATACCTGTGTAGTGCGGTGTGGAAAAGTGAGCCAGTTAGATCCCCAGTGGATGCTGTGAATCAATTACTGTATTCTGAATACAAGGTTGGCTGCAGGGGATAAACAGATGTCAGAGAATTTTTCCCTAATAAGACCCTGGTAATAGAAGAGCACTGTCAGCTTCATTTTGCATTAAAAATCTCATTTCCTCTTTATATGACCAAATTTATTAGGTCCCTAAACAAAGATATTTTGTGTAACTGTTAACAGCGTAATGTGAATGGTGTCACTAAATTTAATATTTTTCGAATTTTGTCACAAAAATCAAGAGGCAAAATAGGAGTCTATCTAAAGCCTCAACTTGAGGTCTAATCAAAAAGGTTTTCTGTGAATCTGTTCACGTGCTGGTTGGTAATAGTTCATTTTCACTTTCAATCAGAAGTATCAACATTCTTAAAGAATACAATCATCAAAGTGTAAATTAAAGCTAAATCTTACATTTTCTCTGTGCTCTTGTTTCGGTTTTGCAATCATGACAGTAGCATAAAATTGCCCTAACTAGAGCTCAAGCACCATGAAACTTTTCTAGGTAATTTTATTTTTAAAGCCTTATAGTTTGAGAAATACCTCTGACATTTCCTGTCCCAAACATTAGTTTTTTGCAAAAAGAAATCGATAACTTGTATCTTTCCCTCTATACCCTTTGAATGCCCCAAATGCAATAGAAACATCATTTTGAAGTATCTGCTAATATCCAATTAACCTCTCCCTTAATCTGCAACTCTTCTGAAAAAGACATAATCTCCTTTAGGCTGTCAGACAGTACGTTTTCTGCATTCAGCTTCAAGTGGAAAAAAAACAGAAGCAGAGGAAGCGATGTAAGTTCACTTTATAATATTTTCTATTGATTTGCTGAGAAAATATTTTAAGATTCACTAGACTCTGATCCCCCAAATGTAAAAACCTTGGTTTCTAACATTTAAAAGGAAGATGGCTCAAGGAAGAACTACTTCTTTGTGATTGGAAGAAGACAAACTAACTAAAATTACACGGTGAAGTTACTCAAATGACATAGAGAAATAAATTCATGTCAGTTGGAAATGTAAGATGACAAAGCTAGAATTTCGAGGAGGAAAAAGCATTAAACAAAATATATATTTTGTGATGTTATTGTACTGTAAAGCTTAACTATGTTAACTGATAGGATGATATTAATTTTGCTATCATCTATTTATTTTAACTATTATGCATTCTCCAAACTATACTCATCAGATGAAGAAGCTAAAATAGAAAGGAAATGTATTTTTATAATACACAATTGGTCCCCAGATCCCCCCCAAAATCAAATTGCACACAGTAAAGAGAGGACTTTGACAAAGATACAGCAGATGGCGCCCTTCCCCTAGCATGGGTGCCAACTGGGACAATTTCCTGAGGGTCCATTTCCCTGATGGATATGCTAAATGGGAGTGAAAAGTTCAAACAGACTAAAATTTTAATTGTCAAAGATACTTTGACATGTTTAAAAAGAGTAGTGGTGTCCTATCAAAATCCTAGTTTGGATAACTGTGTTCTTTCTTACAATATTCTTTCTCAATTTCATTTTAATTTGGCATTCTTCATTTATTGGTCAAAATTTGGGGTAACAAGTTGCTGGTACTGTTGAATACTTCCTAAGTTTCTATCTTGAAGTGGATAAATTTCTGTTATTACTTTAAATCACTTTTGCACAGAAAATGTTTTATAGGGTTTCTTTTACACAAAATGAATGACATTATTTATTGTTAACAGGATCAGATTAATTAGCAATAGATAAATTAAGAAAGGTGAAAAGTAGACCTGCAAGATTATTGGCAGATTGAGTATTGAGCGAAGTATTCATGAAAGGTGAGAATTGATAAGTGATGTTGGTCCATAGGTAATAAAATCTCTATAGAGATTTAGAGTTTGTTTTTTGTGTTTACCCATCGCAACCAAAAAAGCTACTTACAAGAGTAAAATCCAGAATTAAATCCATGTTTTCTAACTATAAATCCCATTATTGTGTTACTAGGACCCACTCGATTTATTGTTAATAGATGAATACATATATTTTTCATTTCTGAAGCATAACACTTTTATAGATAATGTAGTAGCTACATAAAAATAGTTATAAAGACTTTAATAATAAATTAACTGCCTACTTCAATTCTGTTTGGAGTCTCCTTAGCTATTCTTTTGTCTAAAGTGTAGGTAGGTCCTTGCCATCTCAAAGAACATGTGAGACATATAGAAAATATTGTTTTGTTCAGTTTCCAATGTAGAAAATAGGAAGAGCAGCCACTGAGGAAATATAATGAACATCAACCCAAATGTTGGAATTGAAAATTACAAGAACAAAGTAGTCAATTGTGCAGTGCTGAGACTGAATATCTATGAAGGGGTGAAACCACATATGAGGGCTTTGATTTGATCCTGTTTGCTTTCCCAATGACTGAAAAATGATTCTAATATAAATAGAATTTCATGATAGTTCACAAATGCCATTAGCAAACTTATGTTTCATTTAATTCTATTTATAAGTTACTAAAACCTCAGGTGCATGTTAGATTAAGGAAATTCTAATTTTGTTTATTTGTCCTAGATAAGGATCTTTTTATTTTCCATACTGTTTCTTCCAAAAAAAAGTAGTCATTTCCTATAGTAACATTTTATGAGTAGGAAATCTGAATGTACTTGCATGGATAGTTAAGTTCAAGATGTCAAAAGTGTGGTAGGTGCTCATCGTATTTTGAGAAATAAAGGGTGACATAAGGTAGAAATACATAATATTAAACTATGCAACTTAATCAAAGTTTAAAAAATATTTCAATTATTTTGATCTATTCACTGAGTAGATAGATGATGATTTGTATAGTATTTAGAAAATGACCATACAGTGTACTATATGTGTCCCAGGTAGAGATCAGGTCTCATGAATTCAGTGTTTAGCAATATAGCTAGCACAGTACATACTTAATCAATGTATTTTGAATAAATGAATAAATGGAGAATTGAGCCAAAACCAGTTACATGAGGAATAGAGTTGATTTTTTTTTTATTTCTAAGTAGATAGTATCATATGGTGAGCAGTGGACTAACTAGTTTTCTGAAAAATGTCTTAAATGTTCATTTACTCATAACCTCATCATTCACTCATCTATTCAACAAATGATAATAGCCCCCCCCCAAAAAAACAAAAAAAAATCAAAATATATTAAAAAGGGCACAACAAATAATTTTATAGCGTTAAAAATCAACAAACAACAAATAATCTTCTTTTAAAATGTGGAAGATAAAATGGAGTCACAAAAACATTAAAACTGAGATAAAATCATAGGCTTATAATGTAATGGTAATATCCAGTTTTCTTTATGGTCTTAACTTGGTCATGAACATCTAAGGAAATTTAAGGTATTTTTATGAAATGAGAAGGAAAAACTCTTTTGCCACTCCGGTTTTCTTGTGTTCCTGGAAATATGTGTCAAACTCATATAATATTATAATTACTCTTCTATCCAGACTATAAATCTGGTGATATAAAATAAGCATAGCGATAATCCACACATTTTAGGGTCATGTGGCTCATGTGTGGTTTCTTTAATCCCTAGCAGAACTCTGACACCGTCACTCAGTAAACATTGCCCCTCATTTCTCTAACGTTGGCTTAGCTGCTTTTCAGTGAACTTATGATAGGAAAGCCACAACTTACACTTTTCAAGCAGATTGTCTACCAAAAGAATTAAATAAAATCATTAGAATAGTATAACACAATTTTATGTAATTCGATTGTATTCTATTTTGTTTTACTTCTGGTTTTAGAGAAACATGACTGTTCCTTGGCAGGGCCAGCTGTATTATTTTGGGGGCCTAGTCCAAAATGCAAATGCAGGGTCTCTTATTCAAACATTACTAAGAATTAAAACTGTAACAGCAGAGCATTAAACTACTAGCAGGGCTCTGTGCGACCACATGAATGTCACATACATGAAAGCAGCCCTGATTTCCTGCTACCAGACAACAGTCTAAAACTACTGTTTTATTAAAAGTAGTATGATGTGGGCTTAAATGTTCACTCTGGAAAGGAAGACCCTAAGAAATCTACTCTTAAAAGAATAGTGTACTGCTGTTGGGACTTCTCCATCAGACAAAGATTGGCTTCTCTCTCCCAATAAGTATGGAGATGAAGGCAAAGGTGAATAAAAAGCAGACAGAGATACAGGAAGAGCTGGATTCAAATCCCAATTCTGCCACCCTCTAAGAGCAAACTTGGGCAAGTCTCACATCTCTTTTAACTTTGATTTCCTGTTTTTACTTATTTATTTATTTATTATTTATTTATTTATCTATCTATCTATCTATTTATTTATTCATTCATTCATAATTGAAAAAATGATTAATTTTTCCCCATCTACCTCCTTAAACTATAAAATACTACTAATAATTTTGATACTGTCATTTTAAAATAGATAAAATATTATAAAATGTAAGGTTTAGTTATTGTGGAATAAATAATACTGGTAACAACAACAATAATAATAAGAAAAACAATAGCATAGTCAAGTACAATCCTTCTGTGGAAAAACTATTGTGAATTTATAACATCCTTACTGGATGAGCCCCACTACAGAATGTACGTTCCCCCCGCCCCTCAGGTGACAGAGGTTTAGATACTATGAATTTTATGGTAAAATGTAAAGGTCATTTATAAATAAATTCATGTTTTTAATATAATTTAATTGTTTTAATCTAAAATTTCCACATCAATAAAAAATATGGGATCAATAACCAATTTCGGTGAATGTTTGCTGGAGAAAAAAGATTCTTAGAAATCTACTTTGAACCTGCTATAGATATTAAAATAGTATATGTTTCTCTATATTAAAAGATAACTAGTATTCTATATAAATACCAAGCAAAGAAAAACTTTGTCTTCAATAAAATATGCTGATTTTAAATGAATATAAATATACACACATTTTTATTTTTCAAACTTTCACATGCACACAATTCTGTGTCAGAGAGAAAATAATCAGCCATGAACATAATATATAAAGCAATTCCCGTTTGTCTGATTGCAAGCAAAGGATTTATTTAAAAAGAATTATCCCTTCACCTTTATAAGCAATTTGGTTTCTGTATGTGTTTATTGATGGGTGCCATTTTCACAATTCAGCACTAATTATTAATTTGTATCTTCAGGGGGTTATGCATATCATTCTCATTATTCCCAAGGGATTTCTGTAAATAACACTTTAGAGCAGAGGTTGAAAAAGTATTTAGCTCTCACTTCTGGTTGCACATTACTTCACATTATCACCATGTTGAGAAGTCAAAAGTGTTAGCTAGTATTATACCTCCACACTCCAGGTACATCACATTTCAGGGAAAAGAAAGGAGTTTTCTGTTAGAGGAGCACAGGATGAAAAGTTGGTCCCTGGATACCTTTTCATGTTAGTGGCATGCCATTAGCATCTTGAATACTTCAATGTGAGCACAAGAAAGTTCATAAGGGTATAAAATAACAATAATGTCAGATTTATATAGAGTCTAACTCTTAAACTGCTTCCAAAGCAGGGTCAGATTACTTATCTGAGCTCCTTTTCACTTTCTTTTTATTTTTGAAAAAAGAGAAACACAAAACCCTAGTAACTTACAGTTATATTGTTTCTTTCACTGGAAGCATTCATTTTATCATTTAAATGTAATGATTTTTCTAAAGGGGGATGAAAATGAGTTCCCTCTCACCCCTTCTATTTAATCATCAGTAGCTAAAACAGAGTTTTGGGGGGTTTTGTGTGTTTTTATGTATCTTAATACTACTATTTAAAAATATTCAATACAGGATTCTAGATGATCATAATAATATTTTGGAACTAGCAAAAGCAAATTTTTTTATTTAATTAAATTCAATACACATGTATTGGAACTCACTACAACTAATGTATGTACCAGATATCTGAAGAATACTAAAATGAACAAGGCATAGAGCCTTGCCCTCAAGACATTCACAATCCACCAGGGCAGTGAGCTTCTCTACAGAGAGCTCATCCATAAGCCACTGTGGGAAGAGCCCTTGGAAAAGTATAAATACGATGTGATGAGAGGACCAAGTAGAAAGATGATGATATGGATTTGGGGGCTATTGTACAGAGAAGAGCTTGAAAGGTTTCCTGGAAAAGGTGATATATAAGCATTAAAGGACTAGAAAGAATTAAAAAGTTCCACATTTCAGATAAAGAGATGATGAGTCTAAGGAAGCGTATGGAGAATACAGATGAATTGGGAAGTAATGAGCAAGTTTCATTGGTTTTTAGGGTCTGTTAGGAGAGGAGAGGGAGAAATATGTCTACTGCCATAATAAAGTTTTTATTTTATTCTTTATATAATGTTGAATGCTTATGAATTGGAGAGTGATATTATATGAGCTGCACTTGAGGGAGATGATAATAATGTCCAAATTGTGCAAGATGGACCACAGTGAAGAAATCGTATTTGGATTGTCAAAAACCCTCCCAGGTTTTATGACTGTCTGGGCTTAAACATTCTGAAGACTTTCAGTCTTTATAGAGAGCAGATAATGTTGGAGAAATGATTGTAGTAAGAAGCATAACTAAAACCATGTTCAAGAAGTATAGAGGGAAGATTTTTGTCAAATGGACATATTTTTATGAAAAAATAATGATAAAACTCAATTGTTTACTAATAGCAATTTCAAAGTGCTTTTTATTAAAAAAAAACTACTTTCTTCAGTAAAATAAGATTTTCCTGTTTGAATTACTAATTTCAGGCAGAAATAAACTGAAGTATTAACATTGTGTAAAAAAGAAATCGATGCTTCTAAAATTATGGATTCTAAATTAATAACTGGTTTGAAATTTTGCAGAATACTTTGATATATTTATGAGTGACTGAGAGACTTCAATGAATGTTGTCTTGGTCTGTAGTGATCCTGTTATTCTGGAAATGAAATAAATAAATAAATATTTTCTTCTTCAAATCTTATTCCTTGAGGCTTGCCCCACCCTCTGTGGTTTTATATCTTTTCTCCTGAGTATATATGTATAACCTATTTGTTTGGTTACTCAGACTGAGGCTTCAGACCAAGGAATTGGAAGTTGCTGCCTCTTGACAGCCTGTGCTTTATTCTTCTATCATAAAAAGGATCCTAAGTAAAGAACACCAGCAGTGACTTGTGTAGCTTCTGGGCATTTTTTTGTTCTTGTGATCTAAAGTCCACTTATTGTGTTTTCTGTTATTTGGAGGTCATCAAACTTTGATCACTAGGGGGGAGTGTGGGGTTTTGCCTTGATCTTTGAGATCACACTACAGGCTGATTTTTAAAAACACATATGAAAGGTTTATTTTAAAATTAAAAAGGCCACAATTCATTTGTATCCATGTAAATGTTTGAGAATGGTGAAATTCAAAATAGCACTAATTAGAATTAATTTATAAATGGAGATAGGAATGTGGCAGTAATACTCAAACTGCTCAAATTAATTTGAGTATTTTATGAAATATATAATATTGTTTTCCTTTTCTGCATCCATTTGACCAGATGTGCACATGCTTACCTCTGAGTTACTACTACAGGTAAATATGGTGTGGAGGTGGTAAGAAAGGTGATTTGCCCTACTATGTGTTCGTTTTATCCACAATGTATTGCATGCTACAATCAGATTGAAAAGATTAATTTTTCTCTTGTGTTTTAATAATAGTGTAATCATTTTAATATGTAAATGAGCATACCCTCTAATAAACAGAAGTGAGGATTCCTTTTAGTCATTAAATCATAGAATATTAGCACCAGAAAAGATTTTAGAGATTATAAAGAAACATGAGACTCAATGGCCTTCATGCTTGCCTGAGGTCACTGAGCTAGATAATGAGTTGTTTCTACATAAAACTCAGCTCTCGACATTAGTTCAAGGTTTCCTTTTACACCAATCTGTATTGTTATTTATTTTAAAAAATTAACTTTCCAAGTAACCTTTTAGCAGAGAAATATTTTGTTCTATTATTTCAATCATGTCTTTTAATTACACAGAGAGAAGTTACAAATGCTTCCCAGTCCATCTCAATTCCACTGTATTGATAAATTTTATACTTTCGGGAACCAGTTCATGGGGGTAAAGAGTAATTAAAACCACTTGAAATCAAGCATGAATTAAATCACATGTGAAAAATTAATTTTTTGTTTTTCTTTCTTGTTGAAATTTGTGGTTTTAACATAAAATTAGCTCTTCCTCTGCATCTCTTAAATTCTTATTCTATTTTTTTATTCTCTAACAAATAGAAAACAACCTAAACAAAGCAGTAAGAAATACTCAGATGCCTCCTGAGTAGAAAGCAAATCTAAGTAATTCAAACTAAGAAACATGTCTAGGACTTTCAGATTTTGCCTGTCATCTTTAGAGAATGGATGTACTTCTTCCTAGGTGTGAGGGGTATCCATGGCACTCAAATATTCATTTAATCATTTATGAACAAACTAAATAATGGCTATTTTCATAAAATGTTATGTCAGATTTAGATAGAGTTCCAAAGAAAATATAAGGTATATGATCCTTGGCCTCAAAGAGTTGTTAGGAAAATACACACATGTAGTCAAATTAAAAATAATTTTAAAAATACAAGTAAAATTAAATATGTCATAAATATAATCACTAGAGGAAGTCAGAAAATGGATAGGTCTTGAAAAATGGTTAGAATTTGTTAAGTGGAGGAAAAAAGAAACCTTTTAGACTAGGGATAAACACTAGAAAGACTTGGAGTTGACAATACATGAACTGGGTTAGAGGAAACATGAGTTGGCCAGTAAGGAAGTAGTTGAAGTCAATTCTGAATCAAAAGTAACAGATCTTGAATGCCAAGAAGAAACTATAGATTTCATTCTTATGGATCAACATTTCTCAAAATGCTCCTCTGCACACCAAACTCTATTGGGGATGAAGGTCTATCGTTAAATAATTGGAAGAAATTTGCCAATCCTAAACTGCCTCCTGGAGATTTACATGCACATTAGCATGTTAAAGATGCTGAGAAGATCTGCTATTAAAAATGTCATTTAACCCTGTTTAATTTACCCTTTCTCACCATTTTTAATTTCAAAATTTTAGTTTTGCCTAACATCCTTGGCATCACCTTTTCCAATGTGGAATATTTCTCAGAATAAGATTTGGATATTTCTGCAGAAGGTAACATTAAATGAGAAAATGGTACAATAAAATTTCTCTTTTAGAGAGGTAAATATGAAAGTTGTATAAATTCAAATGACCTCTGTCCAATTAAGCAAGGTTTAGGTTGTACAGTCTGTCCAAGTTGTGCTTAATGGGTTATTCCACATGAAGTTCACTGTTTCAACACCTGGATTACTTGCTTTTATTGTTTTCAGGCACTATCAAATATGATAAATTATTATAATAATCACCAAGTTTGACAAGATTCTCCTATCAGAATTTATAAAGTGATGAACCACTTAAAATGTTAACATACTTAATATTGAATGACCTCCTATAGCAAAGACAAAACACATTTAGAAAGCAATAATAATAATAATAATAATAATAATAATAATAATGTCAATCAGAAGTGTAATAATCATAGCTTCTGATCGATGAAGGTGAAGGTGACAGTAGAGTCTTTGGACTCTATTTGATGAAGAATTCAAGTCAGTTAAATGATTTTTGGTATGCATGTTACTGTTGTTGTGAAAAAAATGTTTATTCATGTTTGGAAATAATAGTTATGTTGAATTTTAAAAGAAAATCTGAGTTCTATAGAAGAAAGAACTTTTTCCTAGGAAAGGGATTTTCTGAGCCTGACTCCCCCGTTACTTGGCTCCACTTGGGGTTTTTCAGTCTTAATGCCTGGGAGGCATTAAGAATCCCTCTTCTAAAAGTCTCTAAAACCACAGACATCACTTAAAGAGTCATTTAGCAATTTCAACATAATAATGCTAGGGTAATAACTCTGCCATAAAAAGTAGGTTCTCTGAAATCTACTGAAGAAGTAGCAAGCATGAGTAGACATTAAAAATGAAAGCTGCTTCATAGCAACAGCATAAGGGGCTGAAAGAATTAAGAGAATAACATAACAGAAGTTTATTTCTCAGCAATATCTTCTGAAAATACTTAGTTTTCTTAATTCTTTAGCAAAAAAAGTTTGCAGATGGAAACTATCAAAGTTATCACTGCTATCTTATATTAAACAAAGAGGAGAAAATGTATATTTACACATTGGGACATGCACACACAGATTAGCAAAGAGTCTTTGAAAAAAGCCTTTTTCTATGTGTTCTATTAACTGGAAAAATAATTAAGGGGCTTCCTCTATGAGATGAGGGAAAGGTAGAGTTCTAAATTTTATCAAGATTTTATTTTGTTATCAAAATCAATAGATAATACATTTGTATCCATAGGATTCCACCAGAGAAACAGAACAAGTTGTGTGTGTGTGTGTGTGTGTGTGTGTGTGTGTATAAATATATATATGAACAAACTAAATAATGGCTATATTCGTAGACATGCTCCAACTATTTTATTTCTATTACTTTGTACACAATGTACATATGATTGATAAAAAGACTGACGATCAGTGAGTTTAAACGATTCGCTCAAGGTCATCTGTCAAAAAACTTGTGATTGGAGGTAAGTTGGTTCACACAGCTAGGGCTTCAGGATTGTTTTTATTATATTGGTCAGTCAAATCTCAGTGCAAGATGTGAAATTAATTGGTAATAGCTGACTGTTTCTCATCAAAACCAGTAAGTGTCCTTCACTAATGGACTAACCTAGATTTAAAAATTACTTGAAATGGGATGTTGGTTGGTTCTCCATTCAAAATTTTGTTAACAAATACAAATCATTACTTGCAATTCTCTATTTTAATGAAACTTCTAGATTTTTAAATAGGAAATTTATCGGTCTCCTTAATTTTGCAAAATGTAACATAAACTTACGATAAAACTATAAATTTATTGAAAACAAACATCTTTCTATTTTAAGCATTCTGTTGATTTTACAATTGCATATGTATTTAAATTTGTAATCCTCCTATTTATAACCTAGTTTATTTATATGGCTTTATGTCAGTTTTTGATATTTTATTGACAAGTGTTATTAATGTAAAATGATACATTTATTTATGCCAACAAAATTTTCCATTAGCGGACTTATAAAAAATGTGTGTATACAATGTATAGACTTTTTGTAATCGTTCTTTCATATCCATTTATTAACAAATACAGTGTAAAATTAGAATTCAAGTAGTTTTCTTCTTTTTTTAAATTAAAAAGACGTCAATATTAAAAGGAAAGTATTAATTGTGGGAAAGAGATGTCAGATATGTTTTTGTACTGATCATAAGGAGTTTCATATTTTTCTCACTCACTCCCCTTGTCTTTTGTTCAGAGTAATGTATTTTGCATAGTCTCCTTTTCAGGCTCCTCCAATGCAATGGATTGTAAAAATTACAAGATTATATACAATGGGTTTATGTTGTAGACATCTGTCCACCAGGGACTCAACAAGCTGAAATTGTCAACTTAGACCTAAACCAATGGCCTAAAGCATTGCAGATGTAACTGTTTAACTATTTTTGTCTTAACTATTTCTTACTGCCATATTCTATTATATTTATACATTCATTAGTATTTATTGACCACCACCCTGCCCAATTTGTAGGATGAAAGGCTTTACCAACTCACTCTCCTTTTTCTTCTTTCGCTATTTATGCCCATGCGGATATTCAGGGATAATCACCCCATCCTGAGGTCCATAAATTTAATCACACCTGCAATGTCATTTTTGTGATATAATGTAACGTATTCACAGGTTTGGGGGATTAGGTTGTGAGCTTCTGTGGGGGCAATTATTCTGTCTTGGTTCAAAAACATTTTCCCCCAGATATTTAGAGGTACTACTCTTCTTCCACCCTCCAGGATTATTTTTTTGGTCAATAATTTTATGTCAATTTTATTTTTATTCCTTTGTTGGTAACTTCTTATCTCTCTGGAAATTTAGAAGGATATCTTTATCTAGTAATTCTGACATCCCATGCATTTAGTTGTAGTTGTTTTTTCAGTTCCTCCTCTTTAGCAGTCAGAAGGCCCTGGTAAGGTGACTTCTCAGGTCTTTTTTTAGGTCAAGAAAATTTTATTCTAGAATTTTTTTGAGTAAGTGATCTTCATTCTAGTTTCCACATCCACCATTAGGTCCATGCACTTAGTAAATATTTATGTGAGTGAGAGATGTTTAGGCTGTCAAGAGCATAAGTAAACTGAGAATGTGTATTTATGAAGAGAAGAAGCCACAAGAAAAAAAAAAAAACCCAAGAAGAATATTGCTGTTTAAAGTTAAGCAGAGGAAGAAGAAAAGCCAGTTATCTTATGGAATGGCAATATTAGGCAGGAAAGTGCTTCTGGTGGAATTTCATTCCCTAAAAACCCAAAACTCTCCCTGAATTATAGAATTCTACTTAATGTTCAAGACTTACAGACATTTTCTTGATCTAAAAATTTCCTAATGCCACATAATTTGAAATTGTGGTAAACTATAAAGTACTCTACAAATTTAGATTGTTAATGTGATGGCTATTATCTCAGAATGCATTTATTCTTTCAATAAATACTAAAATATTTTTTTAAACTTTTTTGAGAAAAAATTGACAAATATAGTTGTACATATTTTTAAAACGTATAATGTGATGATTTGATATACATATGCATTATGGAATGATCATCACAATCAAGATCAACATAACACATCCATCACCTCACACAGTTAACTCTTTTTTCTGTATGTGGTAAGAATGCTTAGGGTCAACTTTGAAGTATACGACACCGTGTTATTAACTCTAGTCACTGTGCTGTGCATTAGGTCCTCAGAACACATGTTTTTTATGAGATTCAAATTAAGTTTTAAGAGTTTCATGTCTTTTTTCTTCCCTACTTTCTCTTACCTTAGTATTTCTGTTAGAGTATATCTTAAATATTTACAGTGTACTGTATCAATATAACTTATAGTGAGGTTCCAGAGAGGGGATATTTGAAACTGAGATTCCAGTTGCAAAAAAAAAAAAAAAAGAGGAAAACATTTGAGATAATTGTCTGTTTGAAACATTGAAAAGGAAAAAAATTATAATTAAAAATATCCTTCTTTCAGATGCCATCTGACCATGGATATCAGACACTCTTTGTGGCTGAGGTATAATGAGCTTTACAGTCTGTTTCCTACAGAACAGCGCTGGGCAGTTCCTAGCATTTCAACATACAAAATATTTTTATGAGAGTGGTCTCAAATAAATAATTTTGTCCAGAGTCAGTCAGTCTTCTTGTTCTGGTGATTACAATAGAAGGTAGAGAAAATAAATTGGATCTAATATACAAACTAATATTGTAACAAAGACCTAATTTGTTTGTTATCCCTTGAAACAGCAGTCAGGTAGCAGAGAGGAGACAGAACAGTGCTGTTCTTTCGTGTACTCTGCAAGGAGAAGGGAGCAATCTAAATAAAATATCTGACAAATAAACCGTTGGGAATTTGTCAGAAGTATTTTTGTGGTCTCTGCAAGAAGTCTGTGAAGAGAGTTGAAGGGCTCTAATGATGAGGAAGTCTTTGCCCCAGTCTATGATATATTGAGTACATGGAGGGGAGTAGGGCTCTATTCTACAACTATGCCTGTATCTCTGTACCTCCCCCCTCCATGGAGGCCACTCTTGCCCCTCCCCAGCTAGTCAGTAGGCTCCAAACCAAACTATTTCTCTGGAGGGGTTACTTAAGATGTGGTGAATTTTCTCATATGATTTATACTTAGTTTGTACTCAAATTTGATGATCTGTGTGATTATTTATTAGATTATAGCTAATTATTTATTTTTAAATATATGTATGGTCTCTATCCACCACAAAGGACTGGAAAATAGGAGGCATCTTTTAGAAAGCTGCCTTTAAAGAGAACCATAAAAATGTCTTAAGATATTCAAAGTCACATTTTAAATAATAAACACTCATTCCTCAAATAAGTCATTTCATAATTTAAAATTTAGTGGACTATGCATACATTAAGATTTTATTTCATTGTGATTTTTTTAAGTTAAAATTTTAAAAATTTGGTTTCAAATAACTTTTTTAAGGAAATCATTTAAACTGATTTAAAATGACCTTATGGTCTTAAGGTCACAATCTGAAACATCCACACAGTTAAACAGTCTATAAAAATTGCATCTAATTAAAAAAGAGAGGGTTAGTTACAACATACCATGCAATAAAATAAATCTAGCTTCTATCAGTCTGAAGTAGGAAGTGAATGATGACTTTGACGCTCTTTCATAAAAAGTGATCATTTTCTTTCCTTGAGAATTGAAATTATAGATTTTTTTTGGCCAAAAATATTTATAGTTTCTTAAATATATATTAAAAAAAAAACAAGTCATAGACTTATTTCCATATTGAAAAGGATAGTGGAAATTTGGCAATAGAAAAGGACTTGAGGGCTTTCAGTGATAGACTCTCTGCCTTTGTGATTTTTTAAATGTATTTATTTTTTTTCTATCCGGTTGGAAATTCAAAATTCTTTTTGGTTACAGGCCAGTCACCAGGTAGACCTCAAGACTTCTGTCCTCACTTCTCTGGGAGAACAGTATAATCTGAAGACTTTCCAGGACCTCAGTCTGAGGTTCATGGTGTTTGTTCATGTCCTCCGAGATTTTATCACTCTCTTTTGAAAGAAAAGACTCCATCTCTCTAATGAACAATTCTTAGAGTCAAATTGATGACCTTACATTTCTTACTATCCCAAACTCAGACCCTTCTCTCTGTTTCCCTCCAACTCCAAGAGAACATCGTGGCTTCCTACATTTCCTGTATCTCTGCTTTAGCTTTCTGAGCTTGGACACTCAAGCACCAGTTGGAAACATTATGGCCTCTTCCGTGTTCTCTTCTCTAATCTTTGCCTTTTCAGAGCTTTTGAATTTTCCGGGGCTTGAGAACATTTGCTATTACAATAGCAAAGGAAGTTATTTTTTTCCAACATTTTATTTATTGTAGCACTAGAACTGAAATACAAGTGTTAACCTCTGATGTTCCCTTTTCCTCTCCAGCAGGTCCAGCTGTAAAACTTCAGCATCATATTATGTTGTCTCCACATGTATTCTACCTTTTCTAAGGTTATCTGCTGGATCAGGTCCCTGCCTCTTTTCTTTTTCATTATGCCAGCTATTAAAAAAATAAAACTTGTTTTTGTTTGTTTGTTTGTTTGTTTTTTAAGATAATAAATTTAAGATAATAAAATTTCTTTCTCTTGGAGATTCTCCTTTGGTTCCTTTTCAAAATCTAAGCTAAGGGTACTATGCTTGTTTGGATATCCTCACTAACTCTGGTGAAAACAGCTTAAATTAATAGGGAAAAATGTATATTACATCCTCTGTAATATGTTGAGAAACTGGCAAATTAAACCCAATAACAAGCAGAAGTAAAGAAATAATTATAATAATAGCAGAAATCAATAAAATTTAAAATAAAAACAATTTAACAAACCTCTAATGAGAGTGACCAAGAAAAAAAAAGAGATTTAAATGACCAATACCAGTTATAAAAGAGAGATCATACAGACTCTACAGATATTAAAAAGCTAATTAGGAAATACTACAAACAAATTGACACCCATAAATATAACTTAAGTAAAATAAATCAATTTCTCAAAAGACATAAATTACGAAGCTCACTGGATAGATAATCTAAATAGTCATATATCTATTGAAGAAATATAATTCATAGTTAAACCTTCTAATAAATAAAACCCAAGCCCAAATGGTTTCACCAATGAAGTTTACTCAACATTTAAAGAAAAAAAATAAGTTTCTCACAATCTCATTAGAAAATAGTAGATGAGACACTTCTCACTCATTTTTTGAGGCCAGCATTACCCTGATATAAAAACTAGATTAAAAACATTATGAGAAAATTATGAACCAATATACTTCAGGAACATAGACACAAAAAAGTCCTCAACAAAGTATTAGCAAATCAAATTCAGTAATAAATAAAAAGAACTGCCCAGCACTGTTCTGTAGGAAACAGACTGTAAAGCTCATCATACCTCAGCCACAAAGAGTGTCTGATATCTTGGGAATGCAACATGGTCTCTCACATTCATAATTCAATCATTGTCTTTTATCATATCAATAGGTATGAGAAAAACCATACAGGAGAAAACCATATAATCATCTTAATAGAGACAATCACTCGATGTAACTAAACTAAACATCCATCCATGACAAAATCTGTCAGCAAGATGGTATTGAAGGAAATTTGATAATGAGTTTTTTCTTCCATTGGTAAAAGGCATCTCCAAAGCCTATTGGAAACATTATACTCCATATTAGAAAACCAAATACATTTCTCCTAAGATTTGGTACAAACCAAGGATATCTGCTCTCCCCAGCCCTGTTTATCATCATACTCAAAGTCCCAGTCAGTGCAATAGGCAAGAAAAAAATAATGAAAATGCAACATATAAAAATCATAGAATGTAGCAAAAGTGATCTTGAATTACGTGTGTGGTCTTAAATGTTTATATTTACAAATAAATGAGTTGAAATTAATGAGCTAAATATCCAATATTGCTGAGTTTGATTTTAAAAGTTAGGAGAAAAACTGTTTATGAAACTCAATTAAAGAAAAGAAAGAAGATTGCAAAAATTATTGAAACATAAAGTAGGTATATGAAAAAGAGTCTCAACCAAGTAAAATATAGTTCATGGGTATAATTAACAATATTGACAAACCATTGACAATACTAAACAAGAAGAAAAGAGAAATGGCATAAATGAATAATAATAGGAATTAAAATGGGAGGAAACTGCAAAAGCTATAGAACTTTAAAAAATAGGATAGTAAAAATAATTTTTTCCTAATACATTTAAAACTTTGAAGAAATGGATACATTTCTAAAAAATAAATTTACTTACTTCAGCTTCCATGAGAAGAAATAACATATTTAAATAATTCTATAATACTCAAGTACTGAATCAGTGGTTAATAATTTTCCACAGTAACAAAATTAAAAAAAAGAATATTATCACTTTTGAGGAACAAATAATTTTAGCTTTATATCAACTATTCCAAATAATAGAAAAAGAAAGAATGCTCCATAACTTATATGAGGGCAGCAAGATCTTTACACTGAAACCTCTACACAAGAACAATATGAAAAAAAAGTAAAACTTTAGAGGATCGTGACGCTCAATAACATGCATGTCAAAATCTTAAAAATATAAGCAACTTGAGTCTGGGAATGTATTTTAAAAATCTTATATAGTAGTTCTCCTTTATTCTTGGGGGTTTCAAGACCTCTTATGGCTACCTGAAGCCAGACAGTACCAAACCCTAAATATACTATGATTTTCCTATACATACATACCTATGATAAAGTTTAATTCCTAAATTAGGCACAATACGAGATTAGCAACAATAATTAATAATAAAATAAAACAATTGTAATAACATACTGTGTTGCTGCAGATTCGAGTTTCCGAGGTAAGGCGTACGAGGCTCGGCTGTTGGAAGAAAATGGAGGTAGCTGTAGGAAAGTGACATAGCTCTTTATTCCAGCAAGGGCACAGCCAGCCTCATAGGGCGTTGGCACCTTTTATGCACAGGTTAAACACAGTGCACATTGCCAGGTAATAGAAACCCACGCATGGTACCGGGCACATGGTTACGCAAGGGGAGAAGTGCTGACTCACTTCCGCTCCAGGTTGCTAAGGGTGTCGGGAAGGAGCACCGACTACAGCATCTTTCTCTGCACACATACCGCAATAAAAGTTATGTAAATGTGATTTCTCTCAAAATACCTTGTACTGTATCACCCTTCTTCTGATGATGATGATGTGAGATGATACGATGCCTGCATGATGAGATGGAGTGCGGCGAATGATTAGGCGTTGTGACGTAGCGTTAAGACATTACGGTCATGCGCAGCTTAACTACGTGGATACGCTCTGGGAAAAGTGACGTTTGGTGATTTTGTCCTTGCGCCAGCATCGCAGAGTGCACTTACACAAACTGAATGGTATGGCGCTCTACTGCAATTGTATGTGCTACACCTTTATACAACCCGGCAACGCAGGAGGTCTGTTTACACCAGTATTAGCAGACATGTGAGTAAGGCCTTGTGCTATGACAAACAGGTCCCAGGAAGATGTCTGGAGGTGGGACTTCTGGCCCATGGGCTGCTGGCAGCAGGGGCGGAGGAAGGGGTGGAGTGGGGAGGAAGAAGGGAGGGAAGGATGAGTTCCTCGAGGAAGCGAGGTAGGATATATTCTGGCCACAGACAGACTCCAGGTCCACTGGTGCCACATTATGACAGTTACCATGTTACTAAGTGATCGGAATTTGTCAGCTCCATTATAATCTTATGGGACCACCGTCATATATGCAGTCTGTCGCTGACAGCAATGTTCTTACATGGTGGCATGTGATTGTGCTTGACCTCTGACAATAGTCAGCAGGAGGACCACCAACCCAGGACAATGTCATGTCTTCCATCCACAGACTTCATATCTTTTCCCTCTTAATAAGCACTTATCGTGTGCTGTGACTGTTAACTTTTGCAGTTTGAGGTGCAACAGAAAAACTAGCATGAATTTCTTTGTCCTTCTTTACAATTTCAAGGGTAGAAGATTCATTCTTACTATAGGTCTTAGCAACCTCAGCATATAATTTTATTTCCTTATGAAGTAAAAGCTTCGCCTTTTCACGTAACGAGACACTTCATGGCTTCTCTTTCTTTGGCATATCCAAATTGCTGGCATCACTCCTCTTGCACTTTGGGGCCATTATTAAGTAAAATAAGGGTTACTTGAACATAAGCACTGTAATAACTGAGATGGCAGCTACTATGTGACTAAAGGGTAGGAACGTCTACAGCGTGGAGAAGCTGGACAAAGGAATAAGTCACATCCCAAATAGGATGTCACGAGATTTCATTATGTTACTCAGAACAGCGAGCGACTTAAAACTTATGAATTGTTTATTTCTGGAATTTCCCATTTAATATTTTTGGATTGTGGTTGACTACAGATAACTAAAAGCTCAGGAAGTGAAACTGGATAAGGGAGATTATAAATGCGTTGTGTGAGGGGTAGAGATATAAGCTTCTCCAAGACTGATCTCCTCAACCTATATTCCCAAAGAGAAAACTGACCTCTTGCAAAACTGACCTCCTGCATAGGTCCAGTCCTGTGGTCCCAGAGCTTAAGAGAGAATACCCTGATTAGCCTCAAGATTTGTACCCCAGCTACCCTACCCCTAACTGTAATTTTGTCATTAATAATAAGTACTCTATATTTGGTCTTTGTCCCTGTTTCTGGCACAGAACTCCTAAAACTCTTGAAATTCCCCAAGTGATAAGAGAGATAATGGTGTCTTTTGTTATGTTAGTGAGGTGACTTTTGGAAAGCACCTTAGGATCCTGGCTGGTTGCTAGGAGAACTAACTGGTGATTTGAGTGTTGGAATTTTCAGCCCCTCCTTCCTGACCTCTGGGGTGGGGAGAGGAGCTAGAGGTTGTATCAATGCCAATGGTAATGATTTTGTCAGTCAAGCCTTTAAATGAAGTTTACATAAAAACTTCAGAATGAGGCTTAGAGAGTTTCCAGGTTGGCGAACATGCAGAGATTTGGGGCAGAGAAGCACCCTCGGAGAGGGTGGGAAAGTTCAGCACCCTTCTCACATTGTCTTATGCATCTCTTCAATCTTATTGTTCTTGAGTTATATTTTTTTATAATAAGCTGATGATCCAATAAGTAAAATGTTTTTCTGAGTTCTGTGAGCCACTCTAACAAATTAACTGAACCCAAGGAGGGGGCTGTTGAGACTTTCCATCTACAGTCTGTCAGTCTGAAGAGCAGGTGACAGACAAGGTGACAACCTGGACTAGCTAGCATCTGAAGTGGTGATGGGGGCAGGGAAGAAAGGACTCTTCTAGGACTGAGCCCTTAACTTGTGGGAGCTTACCCTATTTCCAGGTAGACAGTATTGAAATTGAGGTAAATTGTAGGACACCAGATAGTGCTAAGAATTGCTTGGTGGGGTAGGGGAAAACCCATATACACACACTGTAATTGGGTACAGAATCCTACTCACAATGCCAGGAATAGGTTGCTTCTCTAACCATGAATACTGACGTGGTGATGCCTGGCTTGCCATATCATAAAGCTGCAACCCAAGCTTATACATCACTCCCTATCATAATAGGGAGGAGCTGGCATCTCTTTCCCTAAATTATAAATGCTGAGCTGACTGGCTAGGCTTGGAGCAAAGCCTCTGTCACAGCATATTACAGTTACATATTGTACCATAATTATCCCCTATGTGATAGTATTTGGAGATGGGGCCTTTGGGAAGTAATTAGGTTGAGATGAGGTCCTGAGAATGGGGCCCCATGATGGAATTGGTGTCTTCATAAGAGAAAGAGACCAGAGCTTGGTTTTTTTCCACTATTGGAGGGCAGAGAGGGAAGACAGTCCTCCATAAACCAGGAAGAGGTCCCTCAGTGGAATCTGACCACACTGGCACCCAGATCTCAGACTCCCAGCCTCCAGAACTGTGAGAAATAAATGTTGGCGTTTAATCATCCAGCCTGTGGTATTTTGTCATGGCAACCAGAGCAGGGTAAGACAGTAGTAAACAAAAAAAGGGGGATTTTGATTCACCCTTTATTGTTAGAATGTGCTCCTTACAAATCTTATGAGCTCTCATCTAGGACAGCTAGGTATAGTCGTTGCCTCAACAAACGCTGTCTGAACCCCTGATTGAACCACTGTTGAATTCCCCTTGATTCATATTTGATGATGCATATTGCCATTGGAACTAGGTATTTCAGTAAAGATACCAATTTGTCCTAGAATTAAATCAAAAGGGATAGAGAATATTATCATGTGTTTTTTTGAACATTTTAATAGTATTGGGGGAGGCAGATGGATACCTTTGATAATTTATTTCAAACTTGAAATAACTTGGGTGCATTTTTTTCACTTTTAGAGTTCTCCCCCACCCCCGAGGAGTTTCTCATTCATTACTATGATAGTCTCATCATTCATTAGAGTTTATAGGGATAGAGCTAGATCTTCCTCATAGTCTATCTTCAAATCATATCACCAGGTCTTCTGCAAAGTCCTTTGTATTCACAGCAGACTAAGATCATCATTTCCAGCCTAGACCCTCTAGGACTAACAGAAATACCACACGGTGATAGCTATGTATGGAAGTTATGCAGCAAATCACATGAAAGAAGTTTTTCTTCTTTTAATCCTCATTATACATAAATAATGTAAGTAATTGTGACACAAATACCACATCTAAACAACACTAAATATAGCAAGACAGAAGGTAGAGAATGCTTTTGGATTTAAATAGGCCATCTTTTTTTTAACAGACATAGCTCTATTCTCTTGTTATTTAAAAATCAAATCTCAGAGTTTAAGTATTATGTTACTTTAAGAGTCCAGATAATTTACTTGCTATATTCCTCTCTTTGTCTTCAACTGCAATATAGTCCAAAAGCAATTCAAGAAGTGGGTGTCCTTATATTATCTAGAAAATTAATCTCATTATACAGCAAAACCTGAAACAAAACAATTCACACCAGGTGACGTGCCATTCAGCTGCCTGAAGAAGTGTGCAAACCCTGAAATATAAACATGCTGAAGCCACCTCGAAGGTGCTGAAGAAAAAAATATATATGTATATATAAATTTTATTTATATAACATTTATATGTATACACATACATGCACACACAAACATACATAGACTTTGGAATAAAATACATCACTTAGTTTTATCTTCTTGCTGTTCTAATTATAAAATGATGTATCATTAAGTCTAATTTTTTAAATGTTCAGTTGAAGCCTATTTCTGGGGTCATGTCCTAATGGGCCCATATCAGCTGCATTAAGGCTCTGACCATTGACCTGTCCACACAGCTTTGGAGGAGCACAGAGTAAACCCTTTTTTTTCCTATGGCAGGAGGGACTTATGATGCCACTGTGTCACATATGTTTCCAGTTAATCTCCTGGTAGGCTATCTGATTGAATTATACAATCACTGAAATGTTTTAAAGGCTTAACTAATTTAAAGCGTAGCCATAGGTTAAATACCACTGAAGTATCAAACACAAAATATATGTTTAACATAAACGAATCATTTCACAGATACAAACATGGTTAATAAGGGGAGGTAAATGCCTTTGTCTTATTTTGTCCTTATACCCAAAACATAATAGTGTCTATTTGTTAATACTAAAAATAAGGTACAAGGAGAATTTTCCATTTATTACAGTATAGACAAACAATCTGAATAATTCAGGCTGTGTTTACAGAGCACAAAGTGAGGTTCAGATTTCATAAATATTCATGATTAGTGTGGGTAAGCAGTCCAGATAATTCAGAAACCATCCTGTCCCTGAACAGTTCAATTCGCTAGTATAGAGAGAACCAATTTACCAGATAATTATGATATCTCCACTTTGTCACTAAATTTAGAACCAAAGAGAAGAAAAACTCTCATTTTTTAAATCTTAATTCAGTTCGTTGTTTCAATTTGAGTATGTGCATTTGGTTATAGAAGGAGATTATTCATCTCCCCAAATTCCTAGTCTGTATTTTAAGCATGGTGTTTCTCTTTTACTCCACTTTCTTATTCTTACTTCCTGCTCTTGGTATGGACAGCATGCAGGAGAGACCAGCACTTAGGTCTTAGCTCCCAGTGATTTCATCCAGTTAGGTTATCCAGCGCCTGGTAAAACTGTTACTCAGAAGGCAGCGACACTCTCCACTTTGAGAAATGGATGGTTTCCTTTACAAGGACATTCCAGAAAAATAGGTCAGCTTGCAATTATAAGCATAGCTAAGGAGGGAATAACAGAATGACATCTAAGATTTAGGCAACGGTTTTAAAACCCCTGTCCTTCTAATGATCTTTACTGCTTCTTTTAATAAATGTCTTTAGTAGCTAGAAAATAGCCATACAAAACAAAGAACCAATGAGAAATTATTGGTGGAAAACAGCAGGAAGGAAACCTTTTAACATGGTAATGAAAAATAAGAACGGTGAGTATAGTTTTCAAGTTTAAACCTTGTATTATGTTTTGAGCATGTCGATGAACATCAATCTCAGATGGAAACCTTGACTTTCTAGAAAACCTCAATTTTACAGTGCTTTTTTTCAAAACCTTGTGGGTTTCACAACTAGGCCCTCTGTTTTATCTAGTATGCATTGAGAGGCCGTTGCCACAACAGGAAAGAGCAAGAAAAAGCAAGGTGAAGACAACTGGAAAAATAAACTAGAGCAGTATATCCCAGCACCTGGAAGACTGGCAACTATTTGTTTATATGTTTGTTTCTCTCCACTAGTGAAAAGCCCCTTGAGGACCAAGATTACTTCTTATTTGTATTTGTAACCATTGCATTCAGTGGAGGGAAGTGAAATACTCCCACCCCTCTGCCCACCTTCCCTCTCATCACCTTTCTCTCTCTCCTTCTCCAGGGCAGAGATGTTGCTCATGTATTTAGTCTGGGTTTACAGTATTGACTGACTACATTGATTAGCAAGTAGGGTCACTGATCATACTCATCTGTGGGATGGGAAGCTAAATGAACCAAGAACAGTGAGCTCAAATAGAAAGTCTAGAAGGGGCCAGCAGTCAATGGCTGAAAGCCTGTTAGATAAATATTTCAAATGACAGCAAGCAGCATGTTTACATTTGCTGTATATGAACCTCTAACCAGGTACATGGAATCACTGGTGGCAGTATGTTCAGACTATATGGGTTCTCTATTATAATATGGAAAGATCAACTTCAAATAATTTTTAGTTGTATCTGTTGCTAGTATACATATAGATTCCAGAAACAAATGTTTCACTAATGTTTTAATTCATTAATTAAAATGTTTATCAAGAGCCTATTTCACCCATTCATTTACTCCCTTATCTGTGCTATGCAGAATTTAATGTTCTGCATATTCTGTAAAACTCTGTAGAGACAATCTGGAATCTGTAGCTACTCACAGATGTCTCTGGCTATATGGGTATGCAACCTGTGCCACTACACAATGTCTCACACTCTAAAGCAATTCACACTTGGGTTAATGCTCCGTTGTCACTCTAGACATTTTTACAATTTTTATATAAGGAGCCTCACATCTTTATTTTCCACTGGGCCGCACATTTTTGTAGCTGGCACTGTTCTCAATCGGGATGAGGAGATTCAGGTAAGAATGTCTGAAGGTCAAGGACCCACAATTCAGACATTCTTTTAAAAGCCAATGGATAGATAGTAAGGGCATCGACAGTTAGTCCATAGGATTATCTTGAATCTCAGTATTCAGAAGCTGTATGTCCCGGGAGTTAGCAAGGTATCAGGCAAGCAGGGTATGAAGTATGCGAACTAGAAAGTCAGCAGAACAGAGACTGACCCAAGGAAAGTTTAAACTCCAAAATATGTGATCTTCAGGTCTTTAAAAATTAATATGGAAAAAGAATATGGATTCATATTAAGAAGATACAGTCTCTGAAGCAGTTCTTTGTCTTTACTTTTATTTGTTTTAAGTTATGTTATGTAAAATTTCAGTCAACATAAATATATCAATATAATCATATCAATATAATCATATAACAAATCTTCCCATTCAAATCTTCCAGCTTCAATAATTATCAACATTTTGTCAATCTTGTTTCATTCATCCTTCCATTCTTGTTGAAGTTTTCATCCAAATACCTTTATTTCACCCAAATATACTTCGATAGTGAAGTCTAAAAGGAAAGGTATCTTTTATTAATATAACTTCAACATATTTGTCTCACCTAACAAAATCATCAATATTTTAAAAAATTATCTAATGCTTAGCTCATGTTCAAATTTCTCAAAGATACTTTTTTTATAGTAACTGTTAAAATTAGGATATAAAGTTTGTATTTGTTTGGTGTTGTGCTTAAATCTCTCTTAACCTCTCACATGTCCTTCTCTCTCCATTTTTCATACTATTGATTTGTCAAAGTATCTGGGTCATTTGCCTTATAAAATTATACACATTAAGAATTTGATTTATTCTATCCACATAGACATCTATGCCATATTTCTCTATCCATAGATTTGTTGTATTAACTGGTTTTAGATTTAGGGAGTACATTAGCTTTGGTTTAATCATTCGGCAAGAAAACTGTATAAGTAGTGCTATGTATTTCCTTTTCATCATATCAGGAAACATCTCAAAGTTCCTCACTGACCTTTTAAACAAGAGTTTTAGTAGCCATTGGTTATTACTGATGCTATATTATTTCATTAGAAGTTGCAAAATAGTTCAAATTTCCAATTCTATCATTCCTTCTGCTTTTATTAGTTAGAATTCTTCAATATAGAATTTTCTTTCATCAGCTTTTTACAATAAAATGTAGTTCATACAGGAAAGTTGGTATAAATGCTCAGTTTTTCCTCTTACTCCAATTTTTTTAAAACACTTTTTAGAATGATAAATTGGTATCTTAGCAACCTCTAGTGGCGATCAATGAGGGCTTTTTCTTTCCTTTTTTCTCTTTTTTAGTTAATTATAAACTCATGAAATTTTAAAAAAATACTTAACATATTTTAATCTATTGCAGTCATTGTCCTTTCGGCATTCTAATTGTCTAATCTATGGCTAGTGGGAGCCCTTCGAGCAGTTTCTTTTCTCCCTTTGACATGTCCCCAGTCGTCTGTCTTCTTCCCTTTATGACTAGCAGGATGTTCCAGATTCACCTTGTATCTTTTCTTTCCCAGAATGGAACCAACTTTTTCTCCAAGAATCCCTCATCATTTTTATGGGAAGTAGTATTTAGAGACCAAGGTCTATGCCACTCTTGAATTTTTCTTCCCTTTTGGTTGGAGCTGATGCTGGCAGAACTGGTTTGGGCCCTTTTTGTATGAATATGCCTTCCTCTGAGCTAAGAATATCTAAGAAGTTTGGGGCAATTGTCTCAAATTTTGAGGTCAATCTAAGAATAAGATTTTGTCTGTACAACTAACATATTTTCCATTTTCTAGAGTTATTCTACAGAATAAACAAGAGAGATAAAAATAGGAGAAATATTTTTTTAAGTTCTCTTATTTCAATCTTTTGTTTTCTACAGATTCTTTGCGATAAACCTAATGATGAAGTGATTTTTGTCCTAAATCAGTGAGAGTTTCCCAATAAATATTTGATGTAATTTATTATTTTTTAATATTTTTTCCCACAGTAAATGAGATTACAGTAGAAACTCAGATTCTTGATGCAAAAGTTGATATTTATTTATGGAACAATTTTTTTGATTATCGTCATTATATTATTATTATTATTATTATTATCATTCACACTCATCTTTGTAGCTGAAGAAAGCACTTTTAAGTAATGTAATTAAGCAGCTCTGGGGAGCCAGAACTGTATCTTAGAAATCCCTTGATCATAGCAGATTAAAGTACATGACAAATATGCTGGTGTTTATCCACAGCCATTTCAAGTGCTCACATATTGCTCTATCCTCTTATCTACTAGAGCAATTGTTTTGTGTAGGACACATCAGGGACAATAAGAAAAGTCCTGTCAACAGAAAGAAAGAGACCAAATCATTTTCTTTTCCCTTCCTTTATTTCTAAGTACAGATGAAAGTATGTGATATGTAACAAATGAGTACAGACTGGTGGAAAACTCTTCTGTCACAGAATAATATGAGTAAAACATTTGCCTACCCCATTTGCTGGTTTGAATGAGAATCTGTAACTGCTTGCAACTTTATCACCTATTAAAATGTGAGTTTCACAACTGTTTCTTTCAAATTAAACAGTTTTAAAAATTTCTTTGAATTGGTTTTAGTTCATCTAAACCTTTGCTTCTTGGTTTAAGGCTTAACATTTTTAGTATTCCTCTAAATCACCACAAAAATTCCTAGGATAACAGATTTTTTTTTCTTTCAAATTTGGAGATTTCCTTATAACTTTATCCGTCAGTCATATTCCTGATTTCATTTCGCAGTACTTTAGATTTTATTTTTCTCTGTATATTAAGTCTTTGTTGTATTTAAGTCTTGTTCAATAGAATAAATTTAAGAATCTTATTCATTTTAAGAACTATTTTATAGGGCTACATTATTGCATTTTAGTAAATGAGATTTACATTTTTACATTCTTTCACAGGAAAAGAAAAATATTAAATTATTAAATCTTTTGTCAAAATGCTTTAGAATTCTCTGTGGTTTTATTTGTTAGATATTTTAATTGAAGTTATTTCTTAGAAAATGAATTCCTTATGAAGAAAACTTTGAATTCTCCTCTTATCTATACATTAAACAGCTCATGCATTTTTTATTCTTCTAATTTTAGATGCCAAGATTTTACCTCTTGGGCACTTTCTGTGTAAAAGATCTACTACAAGAACAATGCTTATACTGCAATTCTCTATATAAAGGTGAGTAACTATTTAAAAATGATTACAAGTTGGAGATCAAAGTCTAATGTAAGCTGTTGTACTACAAAGAGAATAATGGCATATTTTGGCAGGCCATGCATGGCCAAGTCTCTTTGCAATCTAGAATAATATGGTAACACAGAAGTCTGTAATTATGGCATAGCAAGAACTGGCATATATTATAAAACTAGACCCTTAAATAGTGAAAAGGTTGTATTCTAGGTTAATGGAGAGAACTCAGCTCTTGGACTCACAAAGCTGGCTATTTAACTTCTAGAAAGAACCAGGGGGTATGTCTTCTCATTGAGTTTTGTCATTCTTTCATATAGTTCTTATATTGTTGATTTGGTAGAAAACAACATTAAAAACACCTTAAGCCAATTTGAAATATTTTCATCAATCTTTGAACCCACACCAGAATTTATTATATAACCTGTATATGTGTGCGTGTATACATATATATAATAAAATGTTACAGTGAATGACATTTAGTAATTCTTTTGTTCTCAAAGATGTAAGGGAATGAGACAAGATCACCACTACCTCCTTCAGGATGTGGAAAACATAGTGTGAATTGGCTCTACTGGTGTGCACTTACATGTATATGGCTAGGACACCACAGCCTGTGACAGTTGTTTTAATATTGCCACCTTAAATCCTACTTTATACTTATTGGCAGTCGGTAATTCTAAATTTTTTTTGCAGTTGAAGATATGATCTTGTATATTAAATTGCCTTATTTTTCCTTAAATCACCTGCATCCCTCTTCAAAAATCGGCGAGAGTTACAAATGTCCTAATTTCTAGGTATCAGGAATATCTTCCATTAGGTATGAATACCGAGTACTTATGAACAGTAAAGGCTAACATTTGTTTGAGTACTTATCTTAATTAAGCAATGATTTATAAGAAGGAATGAAGCAACATTGGCTGTATGCTTACTATGTACCAGTTATTAATCTACATACATTTATATAAATAATCTTCATTTTAATCATCAAATACTCTTCAAAGTAGTTATTACATTATACAATCTGTAGGTCAGTAAACTGAAGCTTAAATAATGATAATAATAGCTAACATTTATTGAGCACTTAATATGCGGTGATTACTATGCTAAGTGCTTTACATTTACATTTACATTGCTAAATGCGTATAAATCCTTACCACAACCCTAGAAAGGAGGCATTAGTATTGTACTCATTTTAAAGATGAGGAAACTGTGACTTAAATAAATTAAGTAACTTTCCCAAGTTAAGATGTGGAATGTGCATTTTATCGCTATAATAGCTTCAGTCTAGAGTCAATATTACAAGAGGCTCAGAGTCTTCAGGACTGTGTGTAAATGGCAGAGGAAACACCTTTTTCTCCTTAAAACTTTTTCATTATAAATAATGTAACAGGATTAAAGGGGATTCAGCTTATTTTCCTACTGCCATTGAAGGGATTAGGGGAGCTAATGTGTAGAAAGGCCTTTCTCACCAGGCAATAGGATCAGGGCTTTTTATGTTGCCTTATGCACTCTTCTCCATACCAGACAGATAACAAGATCCTATTTTACAAGGAAGGAAGCTAGGCATCAGAGGGATAAGAAAGTGGCCCAAGATTTCACAGTTAACAAGTGGCAGCCTGGAAGTCAGAAGCAGAGCACATCTGCACTGTAGCAGGATGCCATGAATTAGGATAAGCACAAATCATGAGAATTTGGAGGAATTGCACAAGCTTGAAGGCCTCCTGAGTCTCAGATACTATGCTAAGCCCTTCCACACTGTCAGAGTTCTTTAAGAAGCCATACATTTCTGCCTTTAAAACTCTGGGAACCATTTAAATGGGCAACCCTACTAATAAAGTCCTACATATACTCAAAGCAACTAGCATGGTGCACGGGGCCCAGTCCTGCTTCCTACTCTCAGAATCATTGACTCTCCTGCTTATTCCCCTCACTCTTTACCTTAGAAATGTTCCAGTTTCAAGTTAGGCTAATTATAATTGCGTCTTGGATCATACCCGAGCTGGTCCTTTTGACCTGGGGGACAAAGATGTTATACTCTTATCTAGCTTCTTCTGACCCTTAGAAAACTCATACACAAGATACATAACCTCTCTGAGTCTTCTTTTTCAGCTGAAAGGTCAAAATTATAGTGCTTTATATCACCATACAGAGATAAATTCTATAACTATGTATAATTGCTTTGAAAAATGTTACCGTGCCAAATATACCTTGCATATTATCATTAATAACCTGGACCACAGGGCCATACTGCTAGAAACAAGAATAGTGACAGCAATAGAATGTATCAGTAGGTGTAGAGGAAAGGAAACTAATATTTATTGAAACTAATATTTATATACCAGTGGTTTTCCATTTTTTAGGGGTATAGGGAAAGTCCTAATCTGCAATAAGAGGCAAGTTAATAAATAATTGCATCAGAAAATAAGCTTAAATGGATACAAACAGTGAGAACAGCATCAGCTGAGTTATGTCTTCCCTTCACTCCTATCATCCACACATACCATGGCCTAGCTTCAAGTAACCGTGTTCATACAACAAGGTCACCCCTTTCCCCCAAGCTGTTTAGTTCAAAGGTAGGGAACCTATTCTAAGCTGAACCAATTGGAATCACTTACCTGGAATTTGGCTTTCGTTTTTGGCAAGTGTGTTTTCATTGCAAGCTCATATTCACGACACCTACTGGCTTGCCACCCAACAGGGACTCAATATCTGCCTCCAGACCTCTTCTTCCCTGTTTGTGGCAGCCTCCAAGGAAGGCTTACATGTTTTCAGCTGTGCTTTTGTAACTCTGTCCAGGCCACCTTGTTGAAGTTGCTCTCTGGAAGGTCACCCCAGGAAGGCTATTGCTGTCCTTGCCTCTGGATATGCTGCTTCCACTTTCCATATACAGTGCCCTCTTGTCCCCAAGGCTTTATATTCTCACATTGAAAAACCTACTCCATACCCTCAAAGCCTCACTGAACTAGAACAATCCTGAGTTCTGCATAAATGAGAGAAATACCCCTTTTCCATGGAGAGTGTATATAATTTCTAGGTGTGGGTAGTTGTTTCAAGTACTAATTTATGTGTAACAAACCACCCACAAACTTAGGAACTTAAAACAATAACTCTTTGTCATTTTTTAAGATTCTGTGTGTCAGGAGTTAAGGCAGAACAGATGCCTTAGTGGGCGGTTCTTTTGGTTCATTTGATGTTGGCTGGGATCACTTATGTGAATCCATTCAGCTGGACTTAGCTGAGACTAAATTGTCAAAGATGAGTTTCCGTTCCCCAGGGCCTCTTTCTAGGTGGCCTCTACCTATTTACTACACTAGAGTGGGCTTCTTCACAACATAGTGGATGTCTCCAAGCCAGAGTTGCCTGAAAGGGATAACACAGAACCTGACATACCTCTTAAGGACTGAGCTCAGACGTCCCAGAATATCACTTCCACTATGTTCTATTGGTCAGAGTAGATCACACGGCCAGCTCAGTTTGAAAGGTTGGGGAAAAAGACTCCACCTCTTAATGTGAGGAGTGTCATGTGTATCCAGGAGAGAAAGAATGGTTGAAGGCCATATGTGAAGATTACCACTGTAATAAACAGACACCAGCTGACTTCTCCACCACCCTATCTCTCCTCCTGACTCTCATGGAGGCACCAAACAAACCTTTCTCTTTTTCCATGTGTATCCATACACACAAGAGATATCAGTGCATGTGTGTTCAGTTCACACAGACATCATCGAGGTAGTGGTGTTACAAACTCCCACATTAAGATGCACAACTAAATATTCAATCTGAGTTTTGGCTCAGCAGATACTTAAAATACTCTAGACTAAGTAATTTACATTTCTCACTTTATTTAAGTTTCTTAAACCCAATGAGGGACATATGATTATTTCCATTTTACATAGGAACACAGATTCAGTAGGGCAATATTTCTGAAGTCATACATCTGATAAATGAGTGAGCTGCAAACTCATCCCTTATCCATTTAAAACTGAAATTAGTGTTCTTGACATTGCACTTCACTGCCTTTTTTTAGGCTCATTGGAATAATTATGAAAGTGATTCTTACTTCATTTATAAAATTTGTTGATTTTTTTTAAAAGAAAATGTTTTATTTTAATATATTTTTAAGGCAGCTTTTTTTCAATGAGTTTTAAGTACTGCTCCTATGGTCTTAACTCTATAAATAGAAAAATTATTAAAGAATAATTGAAAACTTTGATTTTAATCAAACTGATTACCTATAGTTATTTTTATAACATTCTAAAACTTTGGAATATTCATTTTTACAAACATGCCACTATATAGACAGACTTTTTAGCTAAGCAAAATCCATGGTTTAGCATAAAAATTTATTTATCAAGGGCCCAAAATGTCCTTAGGATACTGTTAGGCACTGAGGAAATATGTAAGATTTACCAATTTTTGTCCTTTAGATGCTTATAACCTAATTTAAGAAGACAAAACATCCCCATTAAGCAGTTAAGTAACAAGTTATGGTCATGTAAAATTAAGTGCCAGAGAGATGAAAAAGATGCCCCCAGTTTACAGAAAGGCTTAGATCCAAAAGTGCTGGCAAGAGTGATCAAGACATGAGAGGAATTGTGGGCTAGGACTTTTAGAAGAGAAAAGACCCAGATGTGCAAAAGAAATGAGGAAAAGAAGATAAAACCTAAAACATAGCCTACAGCTCATAGAAGATGTGTAAATCAACACTTTTATTGAAAAAAGTAACAAGGCAAGAGGACAGAAGGAGGAAATTGCCTGAAATTAGCCAGTATAGTTGAATAGTTCTCTGAACTTTGGAGCCTGCTCTCAATATAACATAGTCAGCAGATAAAACCAGGTATTAAAAATAGTCCCCAGTTAAAACCCTGGGACAATTTCTGGGGCATTATGTATTTTTAGAGGGTTGCTGAACCCTCCAAATGATGACAAAAAGCTTGTAATCAGCTCTTTCTCTAGATTAAAGAGTGGCAAGCACATTTGCATTTTGGGGGTGGCAGTATGGGGATAGGACACTCCAATTTTACTCTGCTAACATCATTCCCTACTGTAATCTATTTCTGAGTCACAGATGTACTTCCTGTCAATGAACTTGGCACCACCTTGAGTAGTTTATAGGTGGAGCTTTTAGAAACTGAATTTCTGAATTGGGTGGTAGAGGTGGTGGTAATATAAAAAAAGTAATACATACTTTTCATATCACTTTAGTAAATAATATGATATCATTTTTGCCAACAATGACAGGAAATAATGTTGCAGTGTAATAGGAACTAGCAAGAAATCAAATTGTGAAAATTAGTTTCCTCATCTGTAAAATGAAGTGGTTGGAGAAGGTGATCATCAAGGTCCCTTCTTGCTTTATTAAGATGCTATAATTCTAAAATTCTATTCTGTATATAAACAAGATCATGAATTTGAACTCACAGTATTCATTTTAAAGCATGTTTTTTAATACATGCATATCTAATATTTTTTCAGGTTTCTGTAGTTTATATTATGCTATTTCACTCAATAACATAACAATTATTGTTATGGCTGAACACTGAATTATTTTAGTTTACCAAATGCTGTGGACCCTGTCATGATTAAATATGGTATATAAACATAAGCTAGATTATGATTATTTGTGATTAAATGAATGAACAACTCATCATGCATATTCTTAATCAAAATATAGACTTCACTAAATGGTTTTGACATCTCACTTCACCCTAATGCTGTAGACATTCGAATTAATAACTGCAATAAACATGGTCAACCTATTATATGGGTCAGTTACAAATGTAATGAATATATTGTAAACCACATTTTAATGGTGGGACCTCAGTTCTCATCTGATTGGTATTCTCTTTCTCCTATTTCCCGAAGTGAAAGAGATTTTAAATCTACTACTCAATACATATTCAGAAAATCAGAATTTAAATGTTATTCAGAATTTAATTTTTGTATCTCCATAGTAATTTCATTACTTTCATTCCATTTTTATAACAATAAATAAAACACATTCAGAAACCAATAAATATGATAAAATATCAGTTTCTGATACCTATGTAGAAGAAAATTAAAAATAGTTGGCAAGAGAATAAATGCCTTTCACAATCTACTCCCAAGTTGGATTTTGAGATTCATTTTATACCACTTCTCCATATTTCTCAGTTTTAACCACAATGGATGTTCCTTGTGTGCATTTTAAAATTTCCCATCTCGTGTTGTTCCATCTCTACCTCTCTAAGTTAATTCTTTCTTTTTGTTGCCACCGTACTTCACTTATATTTCTATGATTGCACTTAATACTGTTCAACACATTAGAGTTAATCGTGTAATCTCTATTTGATCCAGCCATAGGAAGAGTCACAATTAGTATTTTTCAGACTTCACCTCAGATAACTAGCATGACATCTCTATTATCCCTCAAAACTTCCAACTATATGGGAAGTTCCTAAGAGATGTCTTACATGTTATTATGGACATAGTCCTTACAGATTTTTCATAACTGGAAGTTATAATTTTTCATAACTACTTTTTGATTTGTTACTCTTAATGAGATCCTACTATTTGCTGCTAAAGTGATTTTTTTCTAGAATGAAAGAAATAATAATTTAATGACTTCCAGGTTTAAAATTCAAAATTTTGAACATCCATAGAGTACAGTTATACTTCTTAGTATGGCATTTAAGGCTCTCCATGATCTGGCCTCTAATTTTCTAGTTTTATCTCTGACTATTCCCCACCTTGAAATTTATACTCTAGAATTATCTATCTGCTTTTATTTTCTCCCACATAGCAGATGCTTCCATCCTTTGGGTTATTATTTACATTATTTCCAGTGCCTGAAATATTCTTCCTACCCTTCATCAACTGGTTCATCTCTGAGTCACGCTTAAAAATTCATTAAACAGATAACCTCCAGGAAACTTTACCTGGAACCCTTATATAAGTTCAAGGACTCTCTTATGTGCTAATTTAAATAATAATAACATAATAATAATAATAATAATAATAATATGGTCTAAATGTTATGTTTCATCATTTCATCTAATCTTGTCAACAGCCCTATTAAGTAAATAGTAGTATCATTCCCATTTTATTGATGAGAAGACAAAGAGCTCAGCTAACTTTTTCAAGTCACATAGCTACTAAGGTGAAGGAATTATAGCAGTCTATTTTCATTCTATGAAAACTAGATGAGAAATGACCCTAATCACATTTTAATAAAATGATCAATTTATGTGTCTGTTCTCCATACCACATTCTCCTACGAGGGAATGGTATTCTGGTTGAAATATAAGACTAGAATTCAGGAAAAAGCTCCAGGCAGGAGACATAAATTTAAGAATTGTGTATTCTAGCTGGTAATTGAAGCTAAGGATTTGAGATCACCCATGTAGAGCTTTTAGAGTGAAAGGTAAGAGAATTCAGGATGGCATCTTGGAAATTTAAGAGGTAGTCAGAGAAGCAGAAACCAATCACAGGAAAAAAGCATAGACACAGAGTTAAGAGAGAGGAGAGATATCGCAAGTTCCAGAGAGAACAATTACAATAAAACAGGAATGATCAGCACAGTAAAAGTCTGCAGAAATGTCAGTAATATGAGGACTAGAAGACATAATTGAATGGAAGAAAGAGACTAAATAAGTTGTGGATAAATGGGACCAAAAAGTGGAGGCAGTAGATAAAGCACGCATGTCCATGAATCAAATTCTGGAATTGAGTAGAAAGAAGGAATTAGAGTTAAAGGAAGGGAGAGTTAGTTAAGTATGGTTGTCATTGGACAGAGAAGAGAAAGCGAAGAAGGAAACACTGGGTATGTAAGAGAGAGAAAGAATGTCGATGGATTGAAGTTACAAAAAGAACACAACTGAAGAACCATCCTCTCTAACAAAAAGGAGAAAGGAAATTGTGAGTTTATTTATTTAATTTAATAAGTCTCCTATGTGCCTGGCACTGTTCTAGGCACTGGGGAAATACCTGTGATAAAATGAAACAAAAACCTCTGTCTTCATAATCTTACAGTCCAGTCTAGACTCTAGTAGAAGGAAAACACACAATAAAAAACACATAAAATCATATATTAAATGTTTATTTCTCATACTGTAGAGAAAAATAAAGCAGTCAAAGGAGAAAAGAAAAATGGGGATGAGAACTATAATTTTTAAAAGATGGGTTGATGAACATGGACAATAGACTAGTGGTTACCAGAGACTTGGGGGAGGCAGTGGGGAGAGAGGAGGTAGATAGGGCAAAAGAGGTCAGGTATATGTGGTGACAGCAAGAGATCTAACTATGAATGGTGAACACACAATGCAATGTATATACATGCCTTACTGTTGAAACTTACTGGATTTCGTTAACCAATGTCACTGTAATAAAAATTAAAAATTAAAAAATTAAAATTAAAATAAAAAGATGAGTCAGATAACCTCAATAAGATAACATTTAAGAAAATCTTGAAGGAGAAAAGGAGCTATATGCCTCCCTAGAGCAAGAACACTTCCCGATAGTCCAAACTGCAATTGTAAAGGCTCTGTGGTCAAGGGGTCAGTTAAAAACTAGCCTGCCTCTTTCAGGGTGGTGTGGACCTCAGAAATCTTTTCTAAGCCTCTCTGTTGTACCAGGGAATCAGCTGACCAGAGAGCGGTCCTATTGTACACAAAAGACTATGTAGCTTTCTTAGTCTATACTCTGTCAGATCTCTGGGAAACACAACCGCTGCCTCCTTGCTTAGCAGAATCTAAGCAAGGCTGAAGGCCTCTTCAGTGCAGGACGTTAGCAGAGCAGCATGTGCTGCACAGAGATGGGAGCTGAAGGGAGGACAGCAGGGGTTGACATGTGAGGTCCATCGGTCCAGTGAGAGAAGAACCTACCCTCGGTCTTGATTCCCAGCTCATTTAAAGCTAAAGAACACAAAAATCAAAGAAATTGTGACGTGTATCCCAGATAGAGTTGGAGGTTTGGAAACATTATCCAAAAGGGACAGAGAACACTGCTACTTTCCTAATTGTAAGGAGATTATGCAGAAGGCTGATCACAATGCAAAGAACGCACACATGAAGTAGAATTGTCCTAGCACTGTTCCTGATACTGTTTTTGGAATCTTCAGTACGAGACTATGCTCGGTGGAGAATCAAGTACCAGTTAATTTGCCGTAGTCCAGGCTGTCATTCTGCAAACTACATTGAATCATCTGTCCTGCCTCAAGGCAAATTCAAAAGTGATGCTTCCTCTGAGGAGGACCGACCCTTTTTCAAAGAAGAGGTTTCAGATCCTGTATGATATGTCCTCTCTTTGGCAGGACTGTGTGGCTCAGGCACTGGAAGCAGCTTTCTAATTGAAACCGGACCAGAATGCCAGCCACATATGTCAACGATACTCTCCTACAACTTTATATCTTTGAGGGAATCTGCCTCGGACAACCATGACATGGGGAAAATGGATCAGAAGAAGACTTTGTTATATAAAATAGGGTTTCCCAACACTGGCACCTGGCTAATATTCAGTAACTTTTATGTAGCTAAATGTTTAATCTTGGTACAAAAAGTTTTATCAGAATTTTAAAACATCTGAAAATGAGGCTTAAATTCATATCATTTTTTTCTTACAGTTCTTAAAAGATGTAAGCTGATACTTTAATGCTATTACCTACACTGTTCTGAAAAATATTTGCATTGCCTTTCTGTCATCGTCAATTCAATTCATTATGAAATTTTCTAAATGTCTCATGTCTACAACATTGCTTTAAGTAATAAATTACATCATTTTAAAAAATTCAATTTAAGAAACAAATTGACAGGCAATATTTCATACTTTTTAAATCATCAGGTACTGACTCATTGCAAATTACAGGATATGTCCTTTTTCTTGTTAAAAAAATCAAGATGGAATGCACAGTGAATCTAAAGAATGGACATTTGACACATTTATAGCGTGAAGTGGTTTACTGTAATATAATCTTTCCATGTGTTAGAAGAGCTGGTTGGCAGTTATTGTCTCAAAGTTTATCACTATTACAATGGGAACCTTAATATCCAAATTGGCCTCATGCTTTCAACAGCTTACACTACTTTACTTTTTTTACTGGATGTCTGTGACTATTTCAATATTTATTAAAGCATAAAAAAATAACTGAAGAAAACCAATAGACAAGCTTGAGTGAGAAAGGGAGCAGCTAAAAACTGCGGCCAGTGCAAGGAAAGTGACTGCGTGGGGCAGACTCCTGTCAGGGCTCCAAGAGGAAGGCAGCCGCGCAGGGCAGCAGCTTGGGCTCAAGGCCGTCCAGAGGAGGGCGGGTAAGTGGAAATACAGGTCTGCTGAGGTCAGGAGGCTGGCTACAATCATGAATATTGAAAAGATATGTAAATGTATTAAAGATAATGGGAGCCAGGTTTCTCATTCTCAGAGAAAGGTATTGCAAATATGAAAAGGAGAAAACATTAGAATGAACTCCTGGGTTAGAAGTGAAGTTAGGTAGTGGTATGAGCTGATGATTTTCAGTATACAGAGATAGGTGTAGAAAAAACATAGATGCGATTTTTTGTGTGTATGCATGCGTGTGTGCAGTATATACACATACGTAGTAGCTCTGTCCTAACTCTGTCTCCAGAACAGACCTGGAAAACCCCCCAGAAAAACCCCAATGGTAATGAGCACTCCTGGTGTTCAGATCTTGGTTTCTAAATACCATTCTTCAATAAGGGATCTAGGGATCCTTGGGAAAATGCCTGATTTCAGAGCTGGGCAGGAAATGTATAAGGTAAGCCTAGTATTCTTCTGTGATAGTAAGAAAGCAATAAAAGAATGACAGTGATACGTCTAAAGCTTATAGGGACTTCCAATGAAAAAATATGGGAAAATCTGAGCATCACAATTAATAATGAGAGTAATGGTTTGTATCTCATTAAGTAAAATAAAAATCTATGATTCCATACTAATGTAAATAGACAAATTTAAGAATAAATAAATAAGGAGGAAATAAAAAGCTCTTTCTTACAGTAGATTACCACCAAAGTATATGGAAGGAATAATGGAATTAGAAAGTGACCATTAGGCTAAAACTAGTGGGTGAGAGTTGAATGAAGGATGAGGTATTTACTCAAATTACTTCCTCACAAAATACTTATTAACAAGAAAAAGTAGTAACTTTTAAGTGGAGAATCTAGACAGGGCCCACTGTTAACATTACCAGTGATGGGACAAATTGAAATTGTGTATCATCTAATGAAATGAAGTGAAAAGAGCAGTGAATCACTTATGTGATATTCCCTCAAAATGCATATTTTGAATGTAATCACGAGGAAAGCAGATGAACCAATTGAGAATTATTCTTGTTCCACTATTTAATTTTGAAATGTCTAAATATGGAATTTCATAAATGTGTTTATTCTTCTTGTAGTTCATTAGCATTTTAAAATCTAAAGATTGGTGTCTTTCATTGTTTGGGAAAATTCTCAGTCATTATTATGTTAAATTATTGCCTCTGCTCTATTTTAAAAATGTTTCTTCACTTTTCTTTTTACATCTTCATTGAGAAATAATTTTTATACCATAAAGTTCACCCATTTGAGTGTTCAAGTCAATGTTGTTAGGATGTTTGGAGAGGTATATACCCATAACCATAATGGATTTAGAACTTTTTCAACACACAAAAAGAAATTTTGTACCAATTAGCAGTCACTCCCTATCATCTTGCCCCTGCTCCCCACAGCAGCCTCTGCAGGCCTAAGCAACCAGTAATTTACTTTCTGTCTCTGTATATTTTTCTATTCTGAACATTTTATATAAATGGTATCATATAATATATGAAACTTTGTGACTGTTTTTTAGTTACTATAATATTTGTGTGGTTTATCCATGTTGTAGCACATATGAGCACTTTCCTGCCAAATAAAATTTCATTATATAGCTATACCACTGTTTTATTTGTCCAGTGATCAGCTGATGGACCTTTAGGTTGTCCTATTTGACTTCTATGAAAAATATTGCTAGTAACATTTGTGCACAGGTTTTTGTGAGGGCATATGTTTTCATTTTTCTCAGGTAGATACCTACCAGAGAATTGTTGGGAGATATAATAAATCTAGGTTTAACTTTTCCAGGAACTGCTAAACTGTTTTCCGAAGTTCTGCTCCAACTTTAGTTGCCTTCCCTTCTGCAACTCTCTTTAGACAGATGGAAGACCTCACTGTGTCTTTCCTGTCTCCTAACTCTACTTATCATCTCTTTTACTCTCTTTGATGTCTTTAGAGTAATTCCTTTAGACATATCACCGAGTTTTATTCTCTCTTAAATGGCTTCGAATTTGATGTTACCTATTGAATTTCTAAGTAGACTTACTATATTTTTCCACTTCATAAGCTCCACTCATTTGTTTTTAAAAGTGCCTACATATTTTTGATAATGTCTACATCACATTTCATCCCACTTTTAATTTTGAAATATATTAATCTGCTTATTTTATATTTTGAATTTGTTAATTTCAGTATTGACCCTTTTTTTTCAGATCTGATTCAGCAATTTCTGTTTTTTGTTCACTTATTTATAGTGATCTGTTTCCTAGTGTGTTCTGTAACTTTTATTGTGAGGTCATATTCCTTGGAATTTTATTTGTGGGAATTTTTTAAGCCCTGTGTTTAAAGTTTAGTCATCTAATGAGGATTTGTGTCTGCCTGATGCCTGCCATTTTAAACTTAGTTTTCTTCTGAGGAATTCTCATACCACACAAGTAGTATGACATTTTTGCTACAAACCTTAGGATGTGTGTATCTCTTTAGTTCTAAGGAATGTTTGGCCATTATTGACTTATATATTTCCTTTTGTTTCTTTCATTTCTGTCCTCTGGAATTCTAAAGTCTCTTATATGCATCTTAATTTTTCTTTCTTATTTCACCTATTATTACTTACTGTTTTGTGTTTTCATTTGATGTCACTTAATTGTAATCTATTTATTTAATATTTCAACAATTCTATATGTTATATATAAATAGATACATATATGCCTATTTTTTTCATTATTAGTCTTGTTTTATGGATGTGACTTCTTTATCTCACTGACTGTGTGAAACATACTTCTTTAAAATTCCTTCTAATTATCCTATTAATACATGACATATGTTCTAGTTCTGTCATTTGTTGGGATTTTCATCACCCTTGCACAGTGTTGGCCCTCCTGAAATGTAAACTAATTCCTCATTACATACTCAACCTTCTGCAACAAATATCTGCTTTGAGCCTCTCAGACTTCAGCATATGGAGAAGGCCTTTGTCTATGGTTGCAATCTTAGCTTATTGCTAGCCCTTCATATCTGCTTCTTTCTTTTAGGGATATATTAATCTCAATTCTTTAGCAAGAGTCCCCCTTTTTGTTTTCAAGTATAGCTGTATATTTATTAATTCAACTTTAAATGCAATGAAATTTGGTTTCTTTATCTCAAAAATTAGGATAAAAGTTTTCCTCATTACTACTCTAGTGTTGGTCGGATTTAACAAATGAAATCTACTCTGGGATTTTTGAAAATATATACAAATGGATGTAATGATGTTCTAGATTTTTTTTTCTAATTGTGTTTTTATTTTACAAAAAAAAATGCAACAAAAGGAAAACTTAAGATAAACTAGTTACTTAATATCACTGTTATTTTACTGAATACAACTTAAGAAGAAACAACAAAATCCAGCAAAACTGTGTGTTTAGACACCATCTTATTGTCTTTATTTATTGTTAATTCTCCTCATGGGAACTGTTCTCCACACTGCTGCTGAACTAAATGCCAGATAAGCTATATCTGTCTTCTACACAGTTCTATTTAAATAGAATATGAAGAGAGTCGCCTTTTAAGAAAACAATCAAAAGAGGCTTTTTTAATAGCTATTAATACACAGAATTCATAATTTCCATATTAATAATAAGAATACTCTGCACAAAGCGCAGTCCTAGACACTTATACGCATCTCAGTTTTGGCAACAAAGCCTATGATCATATTTTTCAGTTTAAACATGAAGAACTGAGGTTCCGAGAAGTTAAGGAACTTCCCAAGGTCACACAGAGATGCCAACTTCTAAGTTAGGCCTGTGAATAACTCACATTTTGATTTTGGCAAATATCCACAGCGTAGCTGAAGAGTGTGAAGAAATGACTCTCCCTTCCTTCCTGGTCACCTCACTCTCCAGAAAAGGTACAATGTGTAAAACCACTTGGGTCTCTGATAACTGTTTGCTACCACTATTATGTCTTGCTGGCTCAGGTGGTCATCAGGAGAACTTGGACTGCCTTCCTTGGGCCCTATTGCCCCAAAGCAATCGGTGCTAGGATAATCTTTTCTACCATGAAACCATTTTCACCTGAACTTCAAAAAATGCCCTCCCTGGGATGACTTGGAGAGCCTCCAGGATATTTCTTTCTTAAAATACACACAAATGTCCAGACAGATACCTACAAAACCTGCAGAAGAGCATACCCTCCTGAAGTGTAAATGTCAATCTGATCTCCAGGCTTCTTTCCCGATTTAGCAAATACTGAATCTGTGCCTAATTTTGATTAGCCCCGTGGCATACATCCATGTGCAGGAGGAAATACTGCCTGTGATCTGATGCCAGGAGCTCCACACTGCTCAAATAATGTTTCTCACTTATAGTCTCTGTACTAAAAGTCATAGGAAGCCATAATGTTAGTTAATTCCTTCAAATGTGTTTAAATTATTCAACTATTTCATGAGAAATAAATCATTCTGATATAAAATTGGTCAACTTTTTTGAGAGCCATTGGTGATGAGAAAAATCCTGTGAAGTCACGATCCAGAGAAATACAGTTAAGGCTTAAAGGAAAGAAAATGTTAGATACTCCCTCCATAACCCCTTCTCCTCCCTACCCCGCAAGAAAGAAAGCAAGGTAACTGTAGTGTGCAGACCTCCTCATTTCCTCTGTAGCAGCAAGCACTGCAGCGAGCTGGAAACCTCATATTCACAAGGCAAACAAAGCATCATTTTTTAATGACTCTTCTGAATACATTTTTGCAGCAGCTTCCCTAGACTTGCTTGTCATAATGGTTTCTTCAAACGCTTTTTAAAGCCTGTGATGTTCAAGGCCTTAGCCTTCCCCCTCTCTTGCTTGTTTTTTATGTGTCACAGTTGTCAACTAAAATAGAGCACCTAGCCTTTGTTTCAAGATGGTACCTGATCAATATCATCAATCCGTCTCACTCCCTCTCCCTCTCTCTCTCTCTCCGTCTCTCTCATGCACTCTCTCTCTCTCTCTCTCTCTCTACAGCTGTATCCATTTCCTCCTGGCAAAAAGGGACTTTATGAATAAATGATACTGAAATGCTGAGGGTTCAGATACTAAATAATGAATTTCACCACCAAAAACACAACAACTTCTCCAATCATAAAATACCGCTCCTTCCATATTGATTGTGCTTTGGCAACTAGATGCAGTGCTAGGCTTCACTCTGCAAGGTGTTTAAAAAGAAAAACAGGTTTACCCAGGATTTATCATGTATGGAAAAATGTAATCTCTAAGTAGGCTGTCTGCTAATGTCTGGCATAATGTTTCTTCATAATGGTTAACCCTTTTTCAGGGAGTGGAATAATGCAAACAGTGCCTCTCTCTAGATGGGAACTTTGCTTCATGGGACATTACAGTAAGTGTGTCATCTGTTCTGTGCTGTTGTGTGGGTACTAGCTTATAATGATAATGCAAATCTCCTTTTATTTTTTTTTTAAACCTGCCGTGTGCAGGGAATAGAGCATCCTGCAGCAGGACAGGGAGTAGGTTAGAGTACCTGCAGTGCCTGCTCTTTCTCACGGTGCTGGGTGCTGGGTGCGCGGCTCACTCACTGTTGCATGTAGTGGGTCAAGGTTTGGGAGCATTTGTTGTCTGCTCAAATGTGACTTGCTTTCCTATTTCCCTCATGAATGGTCTCTGCTGGCGTATTTCTGATGTGCAAAGAATGCCAGTATCCGCTATCTGAGAGATGGCTGGGGTCAGAGAGGGTAGATTCTTGGCATGTGATTGGCAAAAGCTGCCTTCTCTCAAGTTGTAGGCTAACTTTTTTGACTGAAATGTTCTGTGTCTGCCTATAAATTTGCTTTACTGCCTATTAATGTCAGAGAAGCTTCATTTTTAATTAGATAAAATCGAGTAGACTTTGTTTTATGGGAAATGCTCTGCATTCCAACTACATAATATTTTAAAATATACTTTGTATAGTACAGGTTCTGAGATGATGTCAGTCATATGAAAGAAGCAAAGTAAGTTTTAAGCATTGTCTGTGCTGTGTTTATGTCATGAAATTTTAGTTAAACAGGATTGCTATAAGGATTTTAATGCCGAAAAATACAAATGTAGTTTTTTCTTTCTTCTATTCTTCTTCTTCATCTTCTTTTTTTTTTTTTTCTCTTTCTTTCTTTTTTGGACATTCATCTGCTTGGGAAAAAAAAATCTGTTTCTGTTATTCAATTGTCAGGGGAAAGGAACAAATGTTTGCTTGTTTACCTGTATGCTAAATGTACGCTAAAATAAGACACACATTTCCATTTTAATTTTTTTAAACTTAATTTAAGGGAAAAAATACAGGCATTAATTTAGAGCTACTGATGCAGTGAAATGGAGGAATATATTTGAGCTATTAGCCATTTCAATCTCCTGCCCACAAATAATTGATGAGTTTCTATTAAAGATTGACAAGCTAGCAGAGTGCAACCCATTTTTACTAGAAAATGCAGCATGGGCAGTGAATATGCATTATTCCTTTTATTCTATTGCTCCACATTAATAGTTCTGAAATTAAGCTTATGTTTCTATAGCCCTATTGATTAGCATTTAGCTGGAGATGTACATGTGCCTGCTCCTGGTTCCCTCCCTCTCTATAATAATAATTTGAAATCCCTCAGCCGTTATTCACAGCCTGTTTTCATGTTAGTATTTCAAATACATGAGGTTTTCATTTGCCTCTTTAGGACTGAGAAAGGATTTAATGCTATGTTGAAAAATCTTAACTTGCCTTCCTGACAATTAGGGCGCCAGGTAATGTCATCCAGGGACTCATCAGGACTTATGACTGGAATAGTTCCTCTTCAGGGTTCCAGCTCTGAAAGTCAATTTCAGTTGTCAGTGTCAATGAAGGGTGTGTCTTTCTTTACAGCTGTGTTTTATGTATCTTGAGCAAAGACTTGCTTTAAAAGAATATACATATGTCAGATATGTGTTCTTTACATACTTTATTTTTAATCCATGAAGCAAAACATTTTTGTTTTTGTTTTTGTTTTTTGGAAAAATTTGGAAAGAAAAATATAAACTTCAAACTATCTTTCAAGGTGTGTTTAATAGGCTCCATAGGTTTGCTACCATCACTGAGACTTGCTGTACGATTTCATTTGATAAGGTTTGACTTTCTTAGTGTTTTTTCAAACTGCTATCCACTTTGCTTCTTGGTTCTGCTCTATGTCTAATTTTGAAAGCAGCATTATCAACAACATCCCTCTGAGAACTGACAAAAAATATTTCTTAATGAATCAGAAAGTGCTCGCAGTATTTTAAGTAACAGATTTTCTTAACTAAATATGCAGTAAATTTATTCTTTTAACTTTATATTGGTGCTTACTGAATCTGCTTTAAAATGCTGCAGAAGTTCCATACTTACAGAATCACCATGAAGAAATTGAAAACATTTAATTTGCACCTCATTTAATTTACATTGCCCCATTATAGCCAAGTGGTGAAAACAAAGCAATAGGCGTGATTTTTCCTCAAAGTGTTGATTTTTAATAAAATTCTAGTAGATACCTCATTTCACCTAGGGCAGTTCTCTGCTGTTTGTCCTCTTAGGAAATCATACACAACGACATTAAGTGTATTGGCTGACACACTCATGTAATGTAAGGGCAGGTTCAATAATGTGCATATTTCTTTGTAAACTAACTGACTACATAAATGTAGCACAGACTCAACTCAAATCAAAAGTTTCCAGACTTGAAAACTCAAACATCAAATTATGAATCTGGATACAATTTTTAAGAGTCTGAAAGCTGAATTTTGTGATTTATGCCCTTTTTACGTAAATCCCATTATGTCCTTTGATTCTTGTGGCCATTTTGAAGAACCAGAATCAGCCTGACACCATTCATGAAAATTTACAATACACCAAACCCTCAAAAAATTATAGAAATTCCTAAGTATTTTATGGTTTTATTTTTAATAGTGACATATATAGTATGTGGCAAAGGGTATTAAGACCAAGTATAATATTTGGTGCACATCTGATTTCCTTTGGTATTTATGAATATTTTTTCTGTAGAAGAATAAATAGGTGAAAATAGTCCACCATCATATGATTTGTTTTATCCTTAGGCATTGCCTGAGGTTACTGGAACATCCCTGGTTTTCAATATCAAAAAGTGAAATGCACAACAATGAAAATTTTATTAAAATGTATGTTAACCCGTTACTGTATGTTCATTTTCAATTCTTTATAAGAAAGCATGATGTATCATTTTGTGTATGTCATTCTTTAAAAAAAAAAGATGAGTCAAGTAAAGGAGCAAATTTAATAGGGGAATTTTATGGGAAACATTATACAAATGGCAGTGTATGTGATTCTCATTATTAAAATAATTTGTCATTGTACGAAAAAAGGTATAAATTTCAAAAAAGAGTCTTCTTCAGTTATCTGCCCTTTTTTAATGACAGTGGCTTTTGTGCAGAAAGACAGACACGGTCTCAGGCAAAGCCCATTTCAGGCCAGAATTTCTGAAAGCCCTATTAATGTTTCATGCTAATCAAGGAGAGTGGGAAATAGAGCTGACAGGTGCTTTCTACTCTGCTTATTCCTGTCTTCCTGCATTAGACATTACTAGCTAAAAAAAGGGCCAATGAGGTTCTTCCCAATGCATATAGTAAGAAGGGCAAAAATAAAATGAATCTTGGCTTAAATTTCCTGTTGTTTTCCATCTTGGATGAGCTGATAACATTCTTAGTCATATAAGTACATTGATTATTAATAAATCTGTTTTACTCGAAACAATAACTTCAAAGAGGCTGTGCCATTTGGACTTAACATTCCAGTACAGTGAGCCATGATATTTGTGAATCTATAAAAGTTCCATTTAGACTTTCTATGTGAAAATATTGTATTACAAATAATTTGAGCTTTGCACCTATATCTGGTATCTTTAATGGAAATTTCATTGGTGGATGTGATAAATTCAGTCATTGTCATTTTATCTGGCAACATAATTCATATTGGAATAGTGATATTTTCTTTTTCTTCACTGGAATCCTTACACACAACCACACTTGTCAAAACTCAATGCCAGAATAAATACATTCCATCACATCTAGTCCAAGAAAATATAATGTATTGGTTATGGATTACTTTTGCTTTTTGTGTCTATATATACTATTTTAAGCTATTTAGATCTATTAATTTGTGTGTAAGACCCCTAATTAAATAAAATTAAAATACCTTACTCTTATAGGAAAACATTCACTTATCCCAACAATTATGTGCTTAAAAATATCTTAGCATGACTGACTTTTCTACATCTTTTATTTATAGAAAAACTTTTTTTTCTTAAAGTGCATTTAGACATGCCAAGGACTATTACCTTCAACTTTAACTGCTGAGAGCCTACCATTTTCTGACACCTGGTGTCTGTCTTAGGAAGGTGGAAGGTGACATATGGCGCCTTTGGGGTAGAATAAAATATTACTAGGTGAAGTTTTTAAGTAGTAAGGGTGGAGTCACAAGAATATGCTGATAGAATAACAAACTGTAGTTATCCATAATGAGAGATATAGAAATGATTATCTTATCCCTACTTTTTCGTGGTCAGTTGCTCAAGAAATATTAAACCCATACTAAGTTAAGAAAGTGACATAAAAATCTATGACAAGTACATAAATAAAACCAAAGAAATCATTTAAGTTATGGAACCTATCAGCATACCAAAACAGAATCTTTTAAAATTTTCTTTTCTTGTCCCTCAGTAAGAAATACTTTCTGGCCTTGTCTATGTACCCAGGCTAGAACAAAATATGGAAATGAATTTGGGTAATCCAGAATAATGAGTCAGCTTTTTTGCCTCCTTAGCCTCGTCAGATAATAGCAGGTCTTGACTGGATTTTGCATAGTTAGTCTTGATTTGAAGGAAAGAGTTACATATAAAAAGTTTGAAATTACAAAATTAAAAGAAATACATCTTGTGAAAATAGTATTGTCACTCAAATGATTGATTAAAGGCAATTGTTCTTAATTTGGAGGAGATGTACTCTTCAAAATCTGATGAAAACTATAGACCCTTCTGGAAAAAAACGTATGCTCAAAAATTTTTGTATACAGTAAAAGGGGGTCCATAGATTATTTAAAACCTATCTGTATAAATCCAAAGACTACAGGTTAAAAACCCCTTCATTTGCATCACCTGATTAGTGTCGAGAAGATAATTTGGCCCCCAAATCATCTTTTATAGCTTTTTTTCCCCTCAGACTAAAGGCAAATAAGAGCCTAAGCAACATGTTGCTTCATCCCTCTCTCTTTGATCATACTTGGTCACGTGGTCATTGTTTATTCTTCTAAAGATGGCAGGCAAGGATGTTGTTTCCTCCTAAAGAAGAGGACCCTCACACAAACCACACAGTAGTTTAGTTTTATGAAGAGCAATCCAAAAAGAGGGACTGGATATTTAAAACTGGAGATGTAACTTCTTTGTTCCTGAAATGGAGACCTGCATTTCTTAGAACTCTACCCCACTTTTGTATCTGAAACATGTAGAACTTCATCTCACTGAGGTTACTCTGAGAGGGTTTATCCTTGGCTAGCCTTTCTGTAGTGAAAGGGGCCACTACCCAAAATTGCTTTGGATGATGTGCCTGCCAATATCTAAAATAACTTTCATCAGATTCATTGTAGATCATTAGAGTAATAAAAGAAGAATACAAAGAGATATTTGGCTACAGATATTTTGCTACAAAGTTAATGTTCTGTTTTGCTAATGAGTCATATCTACTTTGTCTAGAATGACATAATATTGCCACTTCTTTTAAAACTGTTGGTTTTATTTCCAAATTGATTTCCCTATCCTTGCTCAGTCTAGTGCTTGTCACATAGCAAATATTTAAGAAAAATTAGTGAATGAATGAATGAATGAATAAATGAAAAATGATTCTAGGCCCTAAGGGGCCATCTCAGTGAATAATGGAAACTAATCCACTGATATAATAAACTAAAGATATCTAAGCTGATCTTCAAAAGTTTTCATAGAGTAATACTCATTTACCTTAGGCTGGTATAACATTTGCAAAATACCTAACCAATCCTAACTTTTACTTCTCTTCTCCTTCCCTTCCTTTAATATCTTTAAGTTTCCAAATGTTCAGTTTCTACCTAATCAGAGTATGATAGTTAATGAGATGCAAATAGATTTTTAAAATGTTATCTCCAGTAAAATTTTGCTGAAAATTGGTGCTAGTCAAATGATTTTGAAATTCTAAACACTAGACAACACAAATCATAAAGGTAAATATAACTCTTTTCTAACAGTTTCTAGAAATGCGCATCAAAATTAACTTTGTTGTTTTATTACATATAACTAAATATATAATTCTTAGTCTCTTTATATGTGTATATACACATGTATATATATATATATATATGTGTGTGTGTGTGTGTGTGTGTGTGTATATATATATATATATATATATATACATATATATATTAAACCAACATTGCATTTTTAAATTTTTATTGTTGTCTCTTGACCCAAATATGTAACTGGGATCAGACTTTATAAATAGAAATGGCAATTAATGAAGAGCATTAATCAGTTATATTTAACCTCTTCTATTATATTTTCCTCTTCTATTCTGGACTATCCTCAATTCTATCTCTATCACTTTTTTCTACATGGAAGACAGAAACCATCCTGCAATATGCTGGTATCTCCATTTAAATTTGGCATAGAAGGTTTATCTTTTTTCTATTCCTAGAGACCTGGAAGTGTTTCATTAACTTGAACTTAAATTAATCTTTTAAAAAAGAAAGACACAAAATAAATAGTTTTAGAAATTACATAGATTTTATTTAGAATTAGATATTTAACAGCTAATTGCAAAATGGTTCATAATGCAGAAATATAGTCAAGTTTCCCATCGGATAAAGTGTATCAATATTTCTAAGGCTATTGTGGTAAAAATTAGATTTCTCTGTCTTTTCTTAACAAATGTAAAAGAATTGCATTCCTTCTAATAGTCTTTATTTAAATCTCTATTTTTTGAAAGCTGGAAAGGAAACAGAGTTAATTTTAGTAGTTTCTTCCCTATCACGTGCTGTCATTTTTTAGAAAAGAAAAGCCATTTCTACAGCATTACTGTAATTTCTAAACCAACTCAACACAGTCTTCTGGCAGTCACAGAATCCCCTCATAAGGACAAATAGATACATAAAGACAAGCATTAAGACTGCAATGTCACACCCCAGAAGCTATTTCCATGTAGTTTCCAAAAATGGGAGAAAAACACCTCAATCTTGTTGTCAGGTACATATCAGAAGATATCATTGCATTCCGGAAGACTCTAGGCAAATCCAGAAGCAATGATAAGCACATTTGTAATAAAGAATCTGTTCCCACCAAGTACAAGCTTCATCACTATTCTAGCTCATGGTATGGGCCTTCTCTGAAAGAACTACATGGTGAGAGATCCCTCTCTCATCACCAGAATGCCTGGCAATATACAGACTACCTTGCCCTGCTCCTCACTCCACATGACTGAGAAGGGTTCTGCAGTCCCATAACTGACCACTAAGAGAGAAGGTATCCCTACCTGAATAAACCTATAAAGCATGTTCTTCTCAGGCAGAACTATAATCAATATGAAGGCAATTTGGGTGCTGGAACAGGGAACAGCTTCTAAAATGGGTTGCCACTTGGGTTAGTTGGGTTTAATATCCCACGGTCTCTTCTCCCACTCAGAGTTTAAGAACACACATTGATAGAAAGAGAATAAAGTTGAAATGACACAAGAAGATCTGTTTCCCTTTTCATATTCAGCTTTAGTGGTCAAATTAATGCAAGCCAATGGATTCGTTCTTATTGACCAGGTAATCAAGATATTTGATATTCATAGTTGAAAGGAGATCATAGTAACACAATAGAAAATGCAATAACCAATATATTAGAAAGAAGGTAAACTTGGAAAGTAATCTTAAAATGTCTATTTAAGGTACTCAAATCTGGGAAACTGTTTAAGTAACTGTAATAAATCATTAATGAGTGAGCAGTAAAACACTGTTAAATCATTAATTAACCATGTATTAACAGTAGAAAGTACTAGTAATTCATTCTTAAGGCACCTTTTGATAGCTACAATATTAAGTGCTTATAAATTCATATAATTAATTAACTATTTAACTTATTTTCTAATTAAGTTTTAATATAGTTGTAATTACATTAATAGAATTTTGCTTCCATTAACCACCTAAATAGCATGGTGGTTTACATGATGATTTTCAATATAACCTAGCTGTCTTCATGTTTTGTTTATTTTTAAAGCGCTGTTATATGCAAAAGTAAGTTTACCATCATTGAGATGGTAAAATATTCCCCAAACTCAATCTGATAATTACTTATTTTTATACATACACAAAAACTTTTTATTTTTCATTTTCAAGTAATTGAAAAGTTCTTTAATCTAAAATTGGCTTTAATTTGATTGAAGACAACTGTACAGTTTATAGATGATCAGTTTTTATAAAATAATTATCATATAAACATTATTCCCACTAGAATTTAAAAGATACTTGCAGAGTCTTTTGTATGTTTTAACTAAAGCTTCCAGCTAATACTTTGCTTTATCCATCTTTGAAAAGTGGCTAGCTCAATCATTTTTTATTATACTAGAACAATATATAAAAATGAAGATATAGTGTTTTTTATCCACTTCACATCAAACATATTAATAAAAAATTTCATCCTGAGAAATTAAACCTCATCTACTATTTTTTAAATTTTATTAAATTTATTGGGGTGACAGTTAATAAAATTATATAGGTTTCAAGTGTACAGTTCTATAATACATCATCTGTATATTGCATTGTGTGTTCACCATTGTGATAAAATTCCTTCAAAGGAGATTATTTGAGTTCAGTTGAAGTAGATCCAAAATAAATAATATATTATTGCATAAACTAAGAGAGGAAGAATAAGTTGTGGGCTTAATATTATTTTCTTCTAGTTAATATTATAACAATGATTCTTAATAATCACGTTTGTAGAAAACAAAACATATTAAGTTGGGTATATGTCAGACGTGTGAGACAATCAACTATTTATTATACAGCCATGGACTCAAGTATACATCTTAGTAAAATATAATATCATCCTTAATCAAAAGTTTACAGGAAAGAAATATTTCGGTTGACCATCTCAACAGTGAAAATGTTTGCAGTTAGTACTCTTGTCCTTGGAGGCCCTCTGTCACCTGTAAAGGGGAAATGAATAAGAATAGAAGCAAATCTGAGGTACTTTAGGTTAATCATTGGGTGTTTAAAGGTATTGAAAGTGAAAGACTGTATTTACAGAGCCATCAATTCCCATCACAAAGAGATGGCCCTGTGGCCTTTGTCACACTTGTCAATCAATTCCTACCATTATCCAATCAAGTGGTAAGCAGGGGAGCATAGACCAGAGGGTAAAACACTGAGCAAATGAATTTGTCTATCCTAACAAGACTGCACTGGGCTTAATGACTACTACAAGTATTAACTCCACCTTTTCTCCCACAGGCAAACATTTTGGAACTGTCATAAAGGCAATGCTATTGCTAGGGTGCCAAAAATTTCTTTACCCCCCCTTTGAAATTAAGTTTTGTATATGTACAAGCATAAATTAATTGACATTAATAAAATCTATTCGGAGGAAAATGTGAGAAAAAAAAAAACAAACTGCTTATAAGAATTGAAATATTCCATTGTGGAGATAAGGAGAGCATCTATGACACAAATAAAGGTATTGCTTGGTAAGCTAAATTACAGTTCATGATTCTAGAAAATAATTAATGTGGCCCAGCAATATCATGATATGAGTGAAGTACTTTTGCTTTCATGGAGCGAGAGCTCTTCATATGATGTGTCTTTTCGAAGGACAGTGATCAATAATGGTGGTGCTAATGAGGCCAAAGTTACAGCTAACATCCCTGTACAGGACAATTAAGTTCTCACTGAGAAAAATATTCCTAGACAACTAAGTGTATCCCTGTCCTTAAAAAGCCTTGTCACTAACTGTAAGCAGTGTGAGGATGCTGAATGCCAATTGTGAAAGCAACCATCACTGGGCAACTGGATCCAGATGCATGCCCAGATGGTTTGGTAGTGGACTCAGCCACTCAACGTCTGAGGTCCTAAACAGTAACTGAGGTCTTCCTGAATTAAGAAGTTAGCGTGACAGGTCAATTTGACTTAGCATCCAAGTTATCCAAACTCTATGCTAGGATAATGACAAAAACAGAGAGTTCAGTAGAACATTGCAAGTATTAAATGACTTTTACATATTAGGGATTCAATAGTAAGAACAAGGAAAAAAAAAGGTATTTCGTTGGATGTCAAGCCACAAAAAACTAATATATTTGGAACTTTTGTGGCAGGCTTTTCATGTTAGCACTAAACTGGAAACTGTAAATGCCAGGTTACTATTACTTTCATCTTAGAATCTTCAGAGCTTATCACATTGCTTACTACCCTGAGCTCAGCACGTATGACACATATGTAACTTTAAGTTTTCTAATAGTCACACATAAAAAATAAACATGTGAAATTAATTTTAATAATATATTTTATTTAACACAATAGATCCAAAAGATTAACATTTCAACATTTAATCAATTTTAAATTAATGAAAAAGCTGGTGATTAGTTTTCACTTATAGCACATCTTAATTCAGACACAACTGAAGTGCCCAAAAGACAGAAGAGCACAGATTTAGGTGTTCAATTCATTCATGTGGTAAGGATACATGAAAGAAGAAATATAATAAAGAAAGAATGAATGATATATGAAGGGATGAATACATGAATGAATATTGAAGTAATCACTGGCTTTATTGCATAGATGAAGATTATAAATTACCAAGATTTTTTTTTTTTTTAGAAAGTATATGTTTCTCAGGTGGATGGGATGTTGAGGACTAGCATATGTCAAATTCTGAGTCACTTATTCAAAATTTTATAATACTTTTATTTGGATTTTCAGCTATTCAAAAAAAATTTCCACCGACTATTTGCACCAAGATTCCAAAATATTTATTAACTATAAATTTGAAAATATGTTTCTATGACTAGAATGCTTTATTCACTTTGGAAAAAATTGGCTTGCCTAGGCTTATTATTTATTAATAATTCTAGAAATAATTCTAGAAATATTCTAGAATCTCAAAATAATTCTAGAAATATTTTTCCATTGCAAGTTGGAAATACATTTCAGGGCTGTTTATTCTAGAGCAATTATTCAGTTTGTTGCTTTGGTATGACTATAACTTTAGGTCTGATAGTAAGTAAGTCACTATGTTCTATGTTCCCATTCAGTGGTGAAGATCTGGTAGATAGCAGTGGTTAATATCATATACCTACGGCTAAGCACCATTCTCTATGTCAGGTTTTTTTCCATCCCCAGTAACAATTAAAAGGTTTATCAAGAAGGAAGATGTTATGAAGGAGAAATTTAAAGGCAACTTTAATAATATGCTATCTTATAAAGTATGTTCCTATAATATAAAATTGCATACCAGGTAGAATTCTATGAACCATTTCAAAAGGCAGTACATAAAAACATTTCAGGGATAGGAGAGAAATAATTTTTTATTGAAAGACTATTTTATTATTCAGAAAACATCTCTTTTTTTCACTAATCTAGAAAATATTCTTCCTCAAAAGAAATTTATTTGAATCTTTTTACAGTAGAATAAGTAGGAAAAAGTCTTTTGTATTACATCAATGTAGAGATACTTAGCCAGCATAGGTCAATCATTCCATTTGGAATCCAAGTGTATATGAACGACCTAACTAGCCTGTTGTCTTTCCACCTTCTATTTTAGTCTCTAAGCATCATCATAAATATTGAAGTGTAAAACCAAGGATCTAGAAAATCAGTAGCTACACTTAAGCCATTATTTCCACATCATTTTATTCATCTACTACATTCTCTTGTAACTGTCAGAACTTTAGAAGGAAATATTTTAAAATTAAGCTTTCATGGATTAAATAACATAATGCATTATGTTTGAATGAATGGATTTAAGGCCCTTCTGCCTAAATCTAACAGTTTTATGCCCAGTTAGTTTGCTGAATTAGGTATACAGCCATAGGTTTGGTTCTTAAATTAGTGAACAGTTTTCCCTAAAAGCAGCTATTTTACCTATATTAATTTATATTTCATTCCTCTTAGATTAAGTCCAAGCTAACTGTATTTCCCCAAAGTAAAGAGAGCAGTTCTCTTATTCTCAGAGTTGGAGAAATTTTTGAAATGTTTTTCCGCTTTCCAAATACACAAGTCATCTTGTGCAGTAAAGCATGCTTGTCAACACACATGTCAGCCAACTTTAAAAAGAATAGTCTGAGAAAAAAAATGAAAAGTAAATTATTTAAGTGGAGTTGTACAGGAAGCTTGAAAGAATTCTGTTTGGAAGGTTTCTTTGCTTCTCTCTGCCAATGGAAGGGAGACTCGGATCTCCCACTAGTGAGCTTCTGTCATAACGAGGGCTGACAGTTCACATTGAAAATTCTGTTTTCTTCCTTCCCAGGAAAGTAAGTCAAAGTTAAGCCAACAAACTGTTGTTGGCAAGTGCCTCACTTTTGTTTCCTCTTCTTTAAATTAGCCATTTGAGTTTTGTACAGCATTTGTGAATGAGTTTCCAGGATTTTGGACCACAGATTTGAGTAAGAACTAAAGACTTAAAAAAAATAAAAAAAAGTAGAGATCCTTTGTGATGGAAAGTGTGTTTACATAAGTGCAGCATTTGGGATGAAGAGAGAAAACTGAAGAAGCATTGCGTGGAGGAAACATAATAAACTATTGAAAAAAAACAAAACTTAAAATATTAAAATTTTGAGCAATAGTTGAATTTGGCAAACACTATTTTAGGATGGTCTGTTGCATTTGAGTTGTCTGTCAAATGTATTATGGCTACTTGAATTCCATTAACTTTGGCTCACTAATAATTGCAGGGAATGCAAGAATGAGACTTGTATAGCATTTCATTCTTGTCTAGAAATTAACATAAATGCTTACGTTTTTATTTTATTTTTCTTTTTGTATCTATCCCATCAATGCATAGTTTAGCATTACTGTAAGTAACTTTTTCAAAGTATTTACAGAGCGTAAGTTTACACTTCATTCCAAGGAGGATCACAGATATGACTTATTTTTTGAAAACATAATTTTCAAAACTCCAACTCTAACAAAGTAGATGAACAAATACAGAAGAAAAGTGATATTCTTCATAGTAACAGAAAAAGTGATTAGTTTACAAAAGTATTCACTTTACATTTAGGAAAGTTCTTTGCATACTTCAGTATAAAAATTTTATTTTCTGACAGTTATTCTCTAACTTTTTGAAAATGTTTTATTTATCCTTCTATTATGTTATAGGTAATTTTATAAAAATAAATCACTACCAATTACGATATAAACGGGGAGTGAGTAGTCGTATCTATATTGTACCTATGGTACAAACAGACGTGAGAGGTGGATAAACATATAAAACACCTACATATATTTTTGTGTTAGTTTAATATTTATATATGTTTACCACGTGTACATGTAATGGTATTGTTCCACTCACTGATTTATCTGTAGATAATACAGTATTTGCAATACCAGTTCATTAAGGTTAATTTGTTCAAAAATATTGGAATCATTAATTTCTGGGTTATAGCTAATGGCTGTTCTCAGCTAGTGTCTTGCTTCATCATTAGTGTCACTGAGATTATAACTCACACCCAACTGTTTTTACACTATCTAATAGAATCAATTGATGCAATAGTTGACAAGATGCTGTTTTGCATTTTGTCATCACACTAATGCATATGGCTTAAAGGCATTGGCATCCATAATGTGGGGCAGTTTTGTAGGAGACTAGAATAGGCTGAAGCTGCAAGGGCCATTTTCATAAAATATTAATGAAATTGAAAAATACACTGGGGTTGAAGGCTTGTCTGCTAAATGTAAGGTAAAATCTATTCTGTTCTGCTTTCTGATGACTGTAATTAGCAGCCCTAATTAAAAATTCAAACCTTGTGTATATTTGAAAGCATGAATCTTAGCTCGCATCGTGTTTATTTCCTTTACAAAGTATTTTATTTTACAACACTAATTGAACAGGATTCTTCCTACTTCGACAGCTGCAGCTGGCTGGAGCCAGTTTATGTATCTAGTCTCTCAAGACTACTTCCTTTTGTAAGCAATAAAACATCTTTAAAAAACATGTATATGCTCTCTATGAGCCATTAACTCTGTGCCACCCAGCACCAGGCTGGTCCTCTCCTCACACATTGTTTTTTTCTTCACTTAAATGTGACCTCTTTGAAGAGCCTGCTTTTTTCTGATCTTCAATATTTAATGTGGATTTACTTACGTTAAATGACCACCTTACTGAAGGAGCGAAGGCCCACTTCTGACATTATTTATGAACAGCATACGCTGTGCAAAAATATGGAAGGAATTGCCCGGGAATACCTATTAGTTCCAGTAGAAAAATCTACTTATCATTGTTTTCTAAAGTTATTTTGAAATTTGTGGTCAGAATGTGGACGCCTCACTGGGGAGCTTGTGACAGCAACTGAAGTACAAATTGATTAAAATCACGTTACCTAGAGAGAAGAGAGATCAGGCAGAGAGGGCAGGGCCATGGCTGGAAATGAGTCAAAGCCAGGACCTAAATAGGTCAGAGATGTTACAAAATTATTATTTTTAATAACAACAAAAATAAGATTTGTTTCAAATGGTGCCTGTTAACCATGGTCAAAAAGATGAAGAAAAGACATTTGAATTACGCTCAAAATAATTTGGCAAAGATACCACCTGTCTTTTGTTTGGTCTGCCTATCCTTTTACCTCTGGATTTCAATTTCCTCAGTTGTAAAATGAGAATGATTATAATTGCTTTACTTAGACTTAGATGTTCTATCTGCCTGAGAGGATTCTTCTGAGGACCCAAAGATGAGCTCTGTGAAGTGCTTAGACAACTTTAAAATGACATGTGAATACCAGGGATTCATTAGAAATCTGTTCATGTTCAAACCAGGAACAGAAAATGAAAGCAAACTGGTAATCAATACTATTAGAATTTCACCTAAAGTTTGTGAAACCCTATTTACATAAGTCATTTACTAAATGTGTTTTGGAGATTCAAAGGAAATGTCCAAGGAATAAAAAGATAAGTCCTTTACTTTTGTACCTTCATGAAGTTTTGATATAATTTTTCTGTATACTCATTCCCAATATGTTGCTCAAATTTGCATGAGTGAAAAAGTTGAATATTACATTTTACCGAGGTATTATAATTGCTTACTCACCACTCCATTGCTTTAAATGATTAAATGAATAAATAAGCAACTATGTTTGATGGTAAAAGCTTTACAGCACTATTAAAAAACAATATTTTTAAATATTGGCAATTAAACAAGTTATTTCATACTACTACAAACTATTTAGTTTACAGAATCATGTAGTCCTTGCCTGGAGCATGGGATCTATAGTCCTTACATATGGAGATTTCTCACCAAAGGAAATGAAAGTTTTTTTGGAGTAAAGAGTATCGAACACAAGGCTATTAAGAGGATATGAAGCCTGCTAATATTTGGATTATTGATTTCTCCAACTGACAAATGTTACAATCCCCTCCTTCCACAAATACACATTTATTTAATCTATTGAACAGTGAGCTGCCTTCTTTTCTATCTAGAAGGGAAAGGAAGAATTAACAATTTTGTATCATGGGAGAGAATACAATTCAATGGTTTTATGGATGACTAGAATATGTGGAGGGAAGTGAGTTTTAGAAAAGTGGAAGGTGATGGATGGAGAAGCAGGTAGACTTCTAGGCCTGGACAAAGCTTCCTACAGAGCACAGTCCAGCCACAAAGGGATGGGCCTGGAGAACGATGCTGTCTATGTGCTACCTCTCCTTAGGGAATTCAAGAGGATGAGCAAGCAGTCTCTCCACTGCTGGATAGAGTTAGCAACAGTCAACCTTCTGTGAGCAACAGGGCCTAAGGGAATGCTCCTCTCTTCTCCTCTTGGTGCCCTGGGGATGTGCAATATCACCTTCCCGAGTTCACTTCCTCTAATTCTTGTCTCTGCTCCAAATTATTCCAGAGGCTTGGCCTTGAAAATATATCCTCCTGTCTCCCCTCAATAGAACTGTGCTATGCTTCAGCCACCGGGTTTCATCCCAGCTGGCTCTCCTCTAAGGAACTTTCCTACTCAACTCCCAATGGCACTAGAAATCCTCCTCAGAACTGTTCTTTATTTCTACTACCTAGTTCACCTTGAGCCCAGCCCTGAGCAGACAGCTCAAATATGGTGACAGCTGGTTTTCTTCTCTGAACACAGAAGGCTCAGATTCCAGGAGTTCAGAAGGCAGGTCACTCATCCCTCCCCCAAGCCACTAGCCTCTACTTTTTCTGCAGAGCAGGATGCTAGAGGGACCATGCTAAGATGTGTGGCAAGAACTGAATTAAAATGTAGGAAAACTCCACTACAGAAGAGATGGAACAACTTTTATTAATTTGAAGGTGGAAAAGTGGGGAGTTTTCAGTAAAGCCTTCCCATTTGTTTCCTAAGTTATTGGGAAAGGTCAAGGCTGATCTGAGTCACAATTTCAAACCTTGCTGACATCACCATTGGAGGCTTTGCACTGCCTTCTCTAATACTCACAGTATTTCTCCCCTGCCAATGAAGGCCTATAATTGGGTTGCCTTTGGATCAGATGCTAATTCTTTTTTAGAAATAAGTGAGGATCTGAGTATATTAATAGAGACTCAAAAGAGCGAGACCTATTTACTTTCTCAAATTGACTCTGTTCCAGAAATTACTTTTCTCCCCTCTCCTCTCTCTTCCATCAAAATCCCTGCTTTTCCAGTGGGGATGAGCTCAAATAGAGTTAAGAAGAAAGCAAGAGGACTGACTGAACTATCTTCTCCAAGAACATAAACAACCTTCTCTGACTATTGGCAGCTCACTAGAGGCATCTCCACAAGACGAGTGGTTATAAGTGATGGTTTGCACCAGCTTCACTACCATAAGAATTGACCTAACCGCAGTCTTGGCCTCTGAGGAATCTGGATGGAATCAGAAAGCAGGGCTGTTAGTGGAGTAGAAACTTCCTAAGCTCCTGACTCAACTTAATTCACATCTGTTTGGTCTCCATGGATGATTTATCTATTTTATATGAGTATCTACTCATGTTGAAGGATTTCCTATTCTCAGATACAGAAAGATTAGAGATAGCAATATTCATAATTGTGTGATGGGGAAGAGAATAGTTGGTTCTGTATTAGTCTATGCAGATTGAGAATGTCTTTTTGGTTTATGAATCTGTATTTGGGGATTACCAATGTAAATTTACTGGGGAAGAAAAGTTTTTACACTTTATTTTTTAAAAGGCATTCATCAGGTCACTAGTGCATATTCAAAAGTAAACTGAGATTCGAGCTTCAGAACCCATAAAAAAGAAATAAAGCCCACTATGCCCTGTACAGCCTCTACAGAAGCTCTAAAAAGATCTTGAACAATAAAAAAGTTAAGAATCCACTTTTTGGCTTATCTTGCTTTTCTGGTTATCTTCCCCTTTTCAGCTCAACTCTTATGAGCCCTTCTCCTGCTATCTGTTGAACTTACTCTCTGAGCCTGGAATAATGTGTGTGTTTTACTTCAGTAATTCGCCCTGCCTACCCATGGATGAAGAACTGGTAGGGATGAGGCAGGACTTAAGATAAGAGCTACATACTAACTACAATTCACCAGCTTGTTATTGTATTATTTATTCTCTATATAAGACAGTTTTTTCTGAGGTGGCCAAAGTACTTTTATCAACAGTAAATGATTAACCCTAAGAACTCTGCAATGAGGCAAGCAGATTTGCAAAAATGATGGGAGGAGAAAACTAAGTCCCACATATGGAGAATAACAATTCATCACATCAGGTGAAGATAGCAATTTCTGGCTCTAAAGGTATAGAGGGCCAGGAATGTCAACCAGTAAATTGACTACCTTAAAGTATGCCCTCTTTTTTCTTCCCAACTGCGTCTCCCACACACTCGTATTATCCAGAACACTTTCACATATCAGTTAGGTTGCCTGTCATTGCACAGGTAGGAGAATATATGCTAAAATAAACATAACTGAATTTCCTAAACCTTGCCATTGGCCTAATGTTATTGAGTTGGCCATAAGGTACAGACTTTTGCTTAAATTAATTGGCACTATCATAAGGCTGACATGAGGTTAGCACTGAAATCTAGATTATCTCAGGGTTTAAGCTCTTCCTTGTGATTTATTTCTTGACCATCCAATCTAGGTTATTATTCCTCTTTTTTATTCTCATAGTACCCTGCAATTTTTCTTTACAAACTTTTAACAGTTTATATTGCTATATTTATTATGTGTATTTGTTAAATGCACAATTTCCCCAATAGACTAAGTTCTACCTGGCCAGAGATTTGATCTCTTTTCTAAGCACTTGGCACAAGGTCACATTATGATATACTTGAAAATATTGGTTTAATAAATGAATAAATAGAAAACATAGATTTGTGATTAAGGTAGATCTAAATTTGATTTCTAATTTTTTACTTCTTTCAAATTGTTACTTTGAGAAAGTAATACAAACTCTGAACCTAAGTTTCCTCATCTATAAAATAGAGCTAATAATATCTATTTCATAGGTTATTTATGATTACATAATTAGGGAATATGTGACAGATATTAAGCATTCAAGAAATGTTAGGATTTGATTTCCAGAATTAGCAGATTAAAAAAAATGTTATCCATCAAAACTCCTCAAATACAATATTAATATAGACTTGGACTTGTATCTCATTCATTTCCAAGTTCTACGCAACACTAGAAAATGGGACTTGAATTAAAAACTGGGTTCAGTAAATGTCTACTGAGTGAATTAACTAATTTTACGGAAAAGGAAACTAAACCAAGAGAATACCAGAGACTCACCTAACACATCACAAATAGTCTATGGACAGAATTAGGATTTATATTTTGATTCCTTATCTAATGATCTTATTACTAAAACATACAACCTGCTTTTAATCACAGATTAAAAATTATAGTTAATAATATTAAGGGTAATTCACTTGAGTACCTAATTCAACTGTCACTTGTAATACCAAAACTTTTTTTTTATTTTGACATTTTAGTATAGATTATGGGCTTTACAGGAAAAAAAATGACATAGTTTAAATCTCAGTTGTGCCACTTCCAAACTGATATTGGAAAATTGTTTGATCTTACTGAGCCTCAGTTTCCTGTTACGTAAATTATGGATAATTCAGGTTGTTTATATGTTTTTTCTAATAATTACATGAGAAAATGTTTGTGACACGCATAATAGTTTCTAGTACATGGTAAATATTCAATAGTAGAGATGAAGGGCTGGGATGGAGTGGTGCTAGTAGTAATAATAATGGTGTTTATTTTTACTAGTCTTGTATTAATTTAGTGCTTTCTTCCTCCACTTACCAACAATAATACTTTAAAACAAATCAGTCATTTTCATTTTAGTCCCTTTCTCCTATTTTATAAGATTGCAATATCTTGCATTTTTTTGTTTGTCATATGCTCGATCATTTTTGTTTTGCTTACAAAATTATAACAAAATGATCACAATTTTGATGCTTCCATGATTCCTACTTGTTCTTAAAATACATACAAATATAAATTGATTGCATCAAATACTGTGCAGAATGCAATTTACATCAATAGAGTTACCCTCACCAATAGTGTGATCTGTTTAGCCAGGACTGTCTTGTTTATTCTAGCTGCTCTCCTTTAATTGTTGATAGAACTCCTTTCACCCTCATATGTGACAGCTTGAACCAATGATAGACTCTCCTAAACTTCTGACATTTTAGTATGAAGTTGGGGTTTAAGAAGACATGCTATAGTTTTAGTGACAATTTTTTTTAACTATAGCTTGTTTCATTATCTTATATTTGTTCAATAATCTTAAACTTATTGATTACTTGGTACAAAGCAATACATTTGCAAAATAACAAATATCTCTTTCTTTGGGAAACTACAGTGAATCTATGAATATTTAAATTTAGAAAGTACACAATTAAATGGACTCCACAAGGATTCTTCCCATTCAAGTGAATTTACTGGTGAGGAAAGACTTACTTTACAAAACAATTGTACACAGCTTTTTAAACACAAACCTACTATGTAAATTAGGAAGTACACCAGTGGTATCCTGGAAATGAGTTTGCCTCTGGCTATGGGTTTGAATCCTTACTTCACCCCTTACCAGTTGTCAGATTTGGAGCATGTTTTCTTAATTACCTGAGTTTCAGTTGCTATTTTTTAAAAATTTATCTAGAAGTAAGCTAAAGGAGAAAGTGAAAAAGTCAACTAATTTTAATGAATATAAAATAGTCAATCTACATAATTTTAACAATCCCAAACTCTATTCTTTTGTCTCTAATATACTATTTCTGCTCAACTCCACAATTGAATTAATCTACATAGAAAAAGATTAATTTAGAATCTCAAATACAAGTATCATATTTAAATATACATTGTATGTTTATATATGTATATATCATGTGATATATGTATTATCTGAGTTGTTAAAATTTCCTATCATGAGTTATCAAATGTCTCTAGTTAATGATCTAGATAGTTCTTATTTTCCAGCTATCTCCAAACTGTGTTTAGACAAGATTGTACCAGGCTTCTGGGGTTGATGCTTTAGATACCCTACCCGTCCTTTGGCTTTTGACCTTTCAGCCAAGTAATTTATGTACTGCTTTCTCAGCTCAAATATCTATATATACTAATTAATGCTTTACATTAAAACCCAGTTCCATGATTTATGTAATTGTTGAAAGTTTTGAAATTTATTTTCAAACTACTTTATTATAATATAAATTATCTAATAAATTCAACTTTTAATAAAAAATAAGAAATATTTTTCTCTAAAACTTTATACATAACACAAAAGAAAGATGACTGCAGTATTAGAATAAAATATTCTTTTTACATTAAAATATTTTAAATATTCTTAACTAGATACTATGGAATTATAGAATTGGATATTTGGATTCAAAATGTTCTTTCTTTCACTAGTAGTCATTGAAATATATTACCATTTACCTCATCAGATATAAGTACAATTGTAACATTTCAGGAAAAAAAATCAATTTTGAATACAAATAAGTTTCTGTCTGACTGTATTTCAGAGCATAAGTCTCACTACCCATTGAGATTCTAGCAAACAATTGCAATAACCTACAACAACATCTTTAAATAAATGATGTAGAACAGATATTTTAAATAGGGAGATTTTTAGGTCAGTCAACTTAAAAAGAGGAAAGAGTACACTCTATGCTCTATTAGACAATACAAAAATATTAGTAAACTTAGGAAGACGCTCTCTGTGTGTTAATGACACATCATGTTCTTGTTATTCTAGTCAAGCTGAGCCTTCATCTTTTATTTTGACTCATTCTGTTTCTCATTTTCTTTTTGGATCTCCCAAAGATAAAGTTTGTAGCATTATGGTATCCATTTATCTAGCACTTTCCTAGACTGCATTCCCTAAAAGTGAACACAAAGTGTCACTGTGACTACATGCTAATAGTCTAAAACTCAAAAAAAACTTCACTTAAATTTGAAATTCATTTACTTGCAAGTGGATGTTTTATTTGAATCTTCTATGATAAATTATCTTTAAGTTAATTTGGACAAGATTTGAATTTTAATTATTTTTATCTCCTGTCCTTTCATATACTGAGATGGACCTTTTTTTTTTTTATGACACAAGAAGGAAAGCTAAGGAACAGACATCCTGAACACTTTGGTTTTCATATCCGATGACTTGTGAAATAATGTGCGTTGAAGAAAGAAAGTGGTCTGTGGAAGCTGATAATGACCTCAGGTGCATACATGTCTGGTCTGCAATGCACCATGGGCTTTATCACTGTGCTGGAACAAGACGTTCTGTTCAGAACAGAAAAAGAATGTGCATTCCTACATACACACAAAAAGGCAAATATGTATGTCAATTTACAATTGTGTCTTTTAAAATCTATCATCTTTTTCCTTGAAACCCTGGTCTGCATGGAATATCTGCTGACCAGCAACAGCTGCTTCTGAATGTATTTTCCAGTAGCAAACAGAAAGATTTACCTTTGGTTTACTTTTTCTATCTTAATATTATTAATTTTTCCCTGGTTTTGGACATAGAGAGTTATGAAACGAATACCTATTAATCATATCATTTCAGTCCCACAAACAAAATCTATTGTAGGAGTCCATCTTATTGAACACAATTGTTTTACCATGTATGAGTATTTCTTCCCTTAAAAACATAAAAGCTAATTTTAGTTTGTATATTTAGGTAGAAAAATTGCAAAGATGAAAGAGTGGGCTTATGTTTTGAGATACGCTGTGTGGTGTATATTGCTTGAAGCAATGTTTCTATCTGTACAGTCTTAAATTATTTCTTCATTTATCAATCTATGGTAGTCTTTCTTTAAATTAGTTCCTTTAGATAGTTCTGCCCAGCTTAGTCACTACCACTTTCTAAATTTATTATTTCCCATGATTGTTTTAATACGGTACGTTATGGATTCATATCGAGGCATTAGATATTGAATATTAGATATTAAATATTATTATATGTTGGGCACATCTTTATCGGCTAATCATCATGTGCCATTGTAGAAAAGATACTAGTTAATAAACATTTAACGAAACTTCCTTTATCTCCACCTTTGTACCTCTGGGTAAACTATTTAACCTTGGTTTATTTGTTTATTTTTCAATGTTTACCTGTAAGAAACAGTGTGAAAATTAGTTACAAAAAAATGAATTAGTTTTAAAAAATAGCTGTTAATCATTGTTCCCAAACTTTAATGTAATAAAATTTTAAAAAGCAGATAACTTTCTTTTTTAGTATAGTATGTCAAAGATGCTTGGTTTAGATCCTATCCATAGTTTAAAAATCTATAAATAGAGCTTGTTTGACTTCAGAACCCAGTGTGAGGTGTTTTGCTTTTGTTTTTCAATTTTTTCCCCCTCTTTAATTCCCACCCCCCATTTCCACTCCTGACCTAAGGAAGTTGTTGTTTCCCCTTAAGAACTAGATCTCTGAAGGCCAGGCATCTCCTCCCACATGAAGGGTGGGGATATGAGTTGCATCTGACATGAAATGCTTCCTGATTGTTTTAAACTTGTCTGTCACCTAGACCTTGCACAGTTGCCCATCAAGGCCACAGACTTCCTGCGGGCTCACAGATTCTGGTGCCGGAGGCTGTTTAACTACATTCCAGGAGCCTTTGCCTCCTCCAAGCCATTCTGAACTAGATGAATCACCACATCCAGTGACTTTCAAAGGGGCCAAGTGATGCAATCCAAAAACACGGGAAGTTAACACCTCATGAGGCAAACATATCAATGGGAGACAGGATCATAGTAATACAATAGATAAACTCCTTCTAATGGATTCTTCTGAGTCATGGCTTTTCCATATAACCTGTCTGGAAACATGATGCAGTGTCCGGCCAGCAAGATAACGTATCACCTTGTATTTACTTCTCATTCTTCTGTGACTCGTTCCTTTTCCTTCACTCTTGCAGCCTTGGAATTTCACTTCCCTATAAAGCAATGGCAAATCAACCTACCCTCAGTCTCTGCTATTTAGGGCAACTATACTAAAATAGTGATCAATTTGATTTTCATGAGTTGGGATGCGGGTAGGGCAGGAGGAGTGGAGGATATTGATCAACAGAGATTGCAGAGGGAGGTGAAGTCTACTTAAAACATGCAAAGGGCTTTTTTTTTTATACTTAGCTAAGCTCTCAGAAGTCTGTTACTCATTATAAATTACGACTTTAATCAAGAGAACCAGAAAATCTAAAAGTGAGGAAATAATACTGGTCCATTAGTTTATCATTCCAGAGATACCATGACTCCACACTGAACTTATAACATCTAAAATCCTCAGCTAGAAGCATAGTCAAGTATCTACATCCCTTTGCCCATATTATTTATCACCTTTAGAGGATATTATCAATGTCTATTTTTCCTCAAATTCTACAGCTTAATTTTAATCCTGATTTTGCTTTAGCAGTGCATTCAGGGACCCTTAAAAATTTAGTTAATTGTGGTAAAGCAATACGTAAATTTATAAATATGTCCATATTTCTGGCCATCTGGCCTTTCAACTTCAAATTTTCTTTGCCTTCAAAATTCCCCCGAAACTTCCTATTCTTCACACTACATCCAAACCTTCCACATGAGGTTTTAGGTTTCTTCTCTCCCTCGCTCATGTATTTCAAGTATTAAGCCTGCTTTCGTTGCTTCAGTTCCCTTATTCATCCTGAAGCCAGCTTTCCATTCTTTGCCATCAAGGCACTTCATTCACCTCAGTCAACAACCTATCCTTTCTTAAGAAAGAAGGCACAGCAAGCAAAATATGCTTCAACCCCTTTAGTAAGTTTCCCTACACCAAAACCAGCATGAATAAAACCTTCTTCTCCCCAAAGAAAGCATGGTAATCACCTCCACTTCAGCAGTTTTTAGGAATACACCCATTCCACAAGAGAGAAGTCAGTCTGGCTCCAAGCCAGAATTCAGAATTAGAAGTTTGGCAATGTGCAAAAGGTCCCATTTCCAGAAAAAAAAAAATAAGTTCAAGGGTCAAAGTAACAATTTACTCTTTGTTCTTCCAAATATAATCTTCGTTTCCGTTTAGGATAGTCATATAATTGAATGTGTGAATCAGGACACTTTTGAGACTGAAAAGGGCTTGAGATAGCAGGTATATATATAAACCAAATCTGTTTCAAACAAACAGGTGCCTAAGTACCCTATTGTTAACAGTCTGAGTAATGTTAACAGACTTCATTTTAAATGATAAAAGTTCAGAGAATCGCTCCTTGACATCTTTTTGTTTGTTTGTTTTTGTTTTCAGATTCTCCATTCAAGGGCTACTAGGTTTCAGATGAGAGAGAGACAGAGACAGAGATAGAGACAGACAGAGACAGAGACAGACACACGGATGTAGGTGAAATCCGAGCATTGTGTCTAACAGAGAACACCCTGGTTTTTGTCATTTCCTTGCTCTGCTGGCTTATGAGCTTGGGCAAGTCATTTAACCTCTCTGGGCCTCAGTTTTCTTATCTGTAAAATGAGAATAAGTATAATACCTACCTACCTCATTGTGTCATGCAGGTTAAATAAGTTAAAATACTTAAAACATTTATCACATATGGCACTATGGAAGTGTTAGCAATTATTATTACAATTAATGTCAGTAGTAGTAGTATTACCTGACTTAAGATGCAGCACAGAGAAGCAGCCCCTCCAGTGGTTCTAGATATTAAAATTTCCATGGGAGCAGCCGAAGAGCCAGCAGCCAAATTTCCTGTGACTTTCTACTTCTGCATAGGATATAAAAAATATCAAAAATTAATTTCTGAATTTTATAATATTTAAGACAAAAAATAAACGAGAGAGAGAGTTTGCAAGTTGCAGAGAGGCTTGCTTTCTCCTTTTCAGGGCATATTTCCTACCACTCTTTTGTCAGGGAAGGAGATAGAAGATGTTCAATTGTTTTCTTGCATCGCGTTTGTGGGAGAGTTCCAAAAAATAATTTGAACAGAGAAAGAGAAACTGTGAACCTGAATGAATTAAAATTGAAGTCCAGAGGAGAAAATGCATTAACAAAGGTTCACTAAGACATGTGAAAAAAAATCTACCTACGAAACCTACTCTCCTCATATTAAAATCAAGCAAGCATTTTCTCACTGTAATCAATGTTCTGATTTCTCTCTTGCTGGGCAGTTAAGTGGGCTTGGATGTGGGGAATTTCTTCTGATCTTAGCCCTTTTATGGCTGCAATGAACTGTCAGCAATGCCAGGGAAACCAGTCCCTTCAAATTTCACAAGGCTGACCTTGCAAAGTTACCACCATCCATCCTGGGGTGGGGTTCCAGGGGTTGGGGGAGGGTGACCTTCTGAGCTTCTGGGAGGGCCTGGCTGGCCAGTAGTGGTAAAACAACTACAAAAGACACTCTTAAAAAACCCCGCTCATCTCTCAAGCTAGCAAAAATTCCAAACCCTCTTGCCTACAGGAGTCCAGGCTTTTTTATTATCATATCTGCCATCAATCCAGGAAAAACAGAAGACAACCATATGGATATCAAAAAACAATTTCTACCTCGAAAACCTCTGATGAAGAGTAATTGCACTCTAATAATCTGGAGAACCTGAACTTCTAACTTCTCTCCATTGTTCATAAGCCCTTTTCTATCCTGCTGGGTTTGTTAATTTTCACAACCAAAATTACCACGGAATTTTTTTCTCCTCCCACATCCTGTGGGTCCAGGAAAAGAGAAATTAATGATTCTCCTGCTCCCTAAATATTTATCCATTTTCCAAAAAGAGGGCAAAAATCTCATGGTCTAGGCAGTGGGGGAGCTATGGACTCCAGCATTCTATGCCAAGTATAGACTTTGGTTTGTTGGGTAAGAGAAATGTCTCATTAATTGATTAGGTATCCATATATTTGCTGGTGTTTTTAAAGGAATTAAGGTAGAACTGTAGCAAAATTATTTAAGAGAGCTGTATCTTAAAAAACAAGATTTGAATTTTAAAGTAATATTTAAAAAGTATTTAAATTTAGTGCTGCTAATGTGCATGCTTTTATTTAGTTATTTATTTTATGACACTGTAAAGTATGGATCACAGATGCTGGACAGGACCTCTGGGTCTTTGATCTACTCAGCATTCTCCACAGGAAGAAACAGAGGCCCAGAGAGTGCAGGTCTCAGATCTCTCAGACCCAGGAGAAGAACAAGACAAAGGTCTCCTGACTCCCTGACTAGTGAGTGCTCTTTATACAACACCTAGATGACGATCTAAGATTAAAGGGTAGTTTAGAAGTTTAAAATGATGCGTGCAAAGCCAAATACATTTACTCCCTTGCTTACTATATTAAAATCAGTAAATTAGCTTATTAGGGAATCTACATGCAAGGATGAGCACTGAGTGAAAAAAGGAAAAGTGTGATCAGATAATAAAGTATATGGCTGTGCTATGACCCCTCCACTTCTGCCGGGGCCACTCCTCTAATTGCTCCATTCTGGTTCCCCATTCTGACCTGTGCTGCCCGAATGGTGACACATGCTCGAGAATCATTTTCCTTCGCCTCTTCCTCTCAGGGCTCTGCTCCCATCGGAGAAATGCATTCCAGATGCCTTAAAAAGTTCCCTCTAAAAACTAAGGGTCAAAATATTTTAAGGCTAATTAGTTATATTAAAAAATATCTCCATATTTAGAAAAATTGTAGATTTTTTTTAACAGCTGATCTTTTTGAACATTTGAACTATGTCTCTGGGCTTTTAAAATGTGTCCCAGTTCCTCTATGTGCACTGAGTTTCATTTGCACTTCAGGAAGGTTCCTGCTTGAGCAGAGTGTATTGTACCATCTCTGTGGCCTATTTTGTGACATAGAGCAGATGATGGAGAAAACTAATAAACTTTGAAGTTAAAAACCTGAGATGGAAGCAAGGAAATAGACCAGGCATATTTTCCCCTCTATCTTGTTATATAGATTAAAACTTGGATTAACAATGCAAATGTGTAGGATTTCATATTTTTATGAAGGTTCTGACTTCTTAAACTATCAGGATTAAACTATAACATAGTGATTGTTCAGTGTTTTAAATACACCGAACTATATGGTTTAAGGGTAGGAGTAGGGAAGTGAGAGGATATAGAAACGGATTGTGGGGCTGGACCCCAGGAGGAAAAGATGCAATGTTAGTTTGCAGCATGAAAGGCAGAAGTCATCACAAAGACTTCTCAGTTACATGATCTACCTCCTAGCTGGTTTCTCTTTGAAAAGGTGATAAAAGTCATAGATCCTATCCAAGGGTATGGAAAGCTTGCCACAGCAATAACAATATTAGCCACAAATGGCACATGCTAATCTTTCAAAAATACAGTTTGCTATTTTGAAATGTTCAAAGGTTTCCAATATTGTTTGTCTGCTAATATCCACTGCATTCATTATGTACAGTAAGTAGAAGAAATTGTCTCATAATACTATAATAAAATGTCCACAACTTAAAAGTAAATATACTCCAAAAAGAACTACTGTAGTCTTACTCAGGAGTTGTGCTTTTTATAATGGATATCATAATGAAAAATTCCTTATTAAAATTATTATGCCATTTAATAAACTGGTCCTCCAAATGTGAAAAGTCTGTGTTGATATACTAGGATTGTATGGCTGGGAAATAAAGGAAGTGCATACTTAATTCTGAAAGATAATAAGACAGATTAGGCCATTTTTTATTTTAAAATGTGCTTGTTTCAACATTTGTAAGAATAGCCAACATAAACCTGCCAACATCTACTCCTCTTACACAAAGAACTGGATCAGATAAAATTTTGGTCATGCTATTACAAGATCTTAACATGAGAGTGAGGAAACCTAAGGGGGAATGATGACAAATTTGACATTAAATCTTCTTCACTCATACTGATATGCTTGAAATCTTACAGAACATTTAGTGTGCTTTTAATGCTGAACATTTGACAGCTTTTACATAATATTCTAGGCAAAGGTGACCTGATCCTCCTCTACTATTGACAGTGCAGCTAAAATGGCCCTCCAATAAATGAGGCAGGATTATCCAGCCAAGATGGCAAACAACAGCTTATAATATGCACCAGGAAATTTCCATAGCACATTGAATCTTTGCTGTCAGTGACACATGGATCATGCCCGAATACAAAGCACTCAGTTCCCCAGATGCTTTATAAGTTTTAAAGGACAAGAATCTGCAAAGCTGACTTCAGATTTAAAAACTGTTCTGTGCTTCACACTTAGGGAATACAGAAAATTCCAATGAACCAAAGTGTAAGAATCGTTCAGTGCTGTTAATGTATGTCATCTCTTTTAGTTGTATTCTAATGATTTTAATGAGAGCCTCCAGTTTAAAAATTAAGGAAGAACACAGAATACACTAAATATGAGTTGCAAGAAAATAATGAAAATAAGCACCAAGAAGTTTTATGTGAGATGATGAAAACTGTGTAGGTCTTGTGCAATATGTTCAAGATATCTGCATTTATGTGCCCCATAAAGAATGCTACTTTTGTCTTTCAATTTATGAGATAATAATCGAAGGAAAGCTTGGGTGCTTGTTGTCAATTCATAGTCTACAAGTCATCTATTGTAAATTTAGTTTGTAATAGTGTAATTAGCTGCCACAAGGCCAGATTTTCTAAATGCACTTTCTCTTGTTGGGAGCTTGACAATTTGAATGCCACAGAATATCAATACTGATCTTTTACAGCCCTTTGCCAGAGCAGCCTCAGGATATGTTGAGTTGGCGTGGTAACTGCATTAGAGGATTGAGTTTGTTCTTTACCAGAAGACAAATATACTATCTTTAAAACCACTTAGACATTAAATAATACTAGCGTATAGCACCAAACCAAACTTGTTAATAATAAGAGTAACCTGGCATCATAAAAGATATGGGAACTTTAAACTCTGAAGGAGAAAGGCACCTAAGAGAGCAAATGCAAAACACATTATAGATGACATGCTTAGAGAAATAAAATGTGGTTGGAAAAAATGCAGCTTATAACAGTCAAATCTAACATAGAGTGTTGCAATACATAATAACAACAATAAAATAAATGCAGATGTGTTTGTAGCTTCTTAGATGACTAATAATCTGAATGGAGTTTTCCGAAATTTTTTAGAAGGCAGCAGAATGCAGCTGAGCCCAGAAATAAAAGTTGCAAGACTAGCTGTCAGCAAAAAACAAAAAAAAAAAACAAAAAATTTAACTGCTTTACTTGAAAAACATTCAAAACCTAATAGTAAGTTTTCATTGAGAAAGATTTTAGTTAATATGTAAAGGCTAATTTATTTGCTTATTTTTAGTGAAAACCCTAATTTTGATGCATACATGCACATGATACAAGATTTTCAACCTGACCATAATTATGAAACTAGACTTAAGAAGCACCGTACAAATTGTGAATAATCTTTAGGAGATTAGTTCAAATCACTTTTATAAAAAGGTACAGGAGCACATAATTTCTCAATGAATCCTATTTTATGTCAAATTAAATAGATTTATCTTTATGGAAATTGCATATAAATCTGAAGCCATTATGGTTGCGAGAGGAATTTTAACTGTGGGTATTTGGTGGCTCTTTGAATCTCGTACATCTCTAATTCTCTAATTTTTACTTACTTTTTCCCATTTTCTCTGGCACTTATGAGTTGGCAAATCTATGGTTACATATAGGACATGATTCATGAGGGACATAGCTCCAGATGGCATTGAGATACTCCTGCAGCAATTGCATCCATAGTTTGGCTGCCTAGTCCATCAGCTGTGGGATGACTATGGCTTGGCTCTTCACTTGGATAATACTTAAATGCTACTGTGGAAGTTACCAAAAAAATAGCTTTTCGAAAATACCATCTCCATGACCTCACAGTGTAGAGAATTTGCTTAAAAATCTATTCATGGTCTAATTTTTGAAAAAAAGCATCAACTAGGTTGTTGATTATGTAAATGCTTTTACATAAGAGCTATCTGGATATTTGAAATGGATCCTAAGATGTCTAATGTCCAGTACCATAGTCCTGTTCTTCATTAGAATTATTTTTGTTGTCCCACCAATAAATATAGAAAATAAAAATAATAATAAAGAATAATAATCATAATTACTTATTAGGTGCCCACTATTTCCCAAGGGCTGAACTGGGCATGTGTTATGCATCTCATTTATTTTCCTAATATTATGGTTCAATGAAATAAATTAATTTATTCTCAGTCTCAGCGATTATAATATGAAGTGATAGAAAAAAAGAGTTCTGATAGAAATTTTAAGTATCTCCTATCAAAAACCATGCACAAAGTTATTTTTAAATCTAAAAACATAACAAATCAATAGATTAAGGTATTTATGTAAATAGGAAGATCACGTGACCATATAATTTTAAATACATTGTTTAGCTTTTAATCATGTACATTCTGTGATGTATGACAAGATTGGAAAAAAGAAAATATGTTATTTTAGTCACAAAAGTGAAATAATGATGTGGCTTTTTTAGTACTGAGTAATTTTCATTACCCTGTTTAAAATTCTCTTCACTTATTCGTGCAGTAGTTATGGTAAAGAGACCTATGTTGCCATTCTTCTAGTAAATAACATAGACGGGCTCAGATTTTCCTAATTTGTAGCCTTGGTTCCTCCACCAAATGTACTTTCGTAACTACTTAAGTGTACATTTTCTATTGATAGTATTGATGTAGATAGGCCCATTTACTCTTTTTTAGTCTAAATTTTTATCAGATTAATGAAGTATCTTTAGTGTACATTTTTCTATCAATATCGACTATACATACATATGCTAATATGTACAGATATATAGATAAATATATGCATATGTACACAGATACACATATATATGACCATTTATTCTTTTCTATGATGTTATTTTTATTAAAGTAATACACAAATTGTTTGAAAATTCAGGGAATTCTTCAAGATTTATCATAAATAAAGCAGCTAGCAACCCTCTCACCTTAGAGAAGCAGCCATTTTCAACTCCTTTAGTTGTTTCTTCTAATATTTAGGTTTGTATTTCTAAATGTTTATGGAGCCATTTCTTTATTTTTTAATTTTAGGCATTACCTATTTATCTTATTCTTGCTATGAAAGATGAAAATTTCACTATTTACCCTGCTTCAATCCTTCAAATCAACCTCTATCATAGGTTTTAATTAAATCAATATCGATTGTTTACATTATTATAAAAATATAAAAATTAGTCAAAGTTGAGTATATTTATAGTCCTCTACATTTTTCCTAGAAGTAATAATAGCCTCGTCTTGTCTTTTGGTTTGTTTTTTATGTCCTGTAACTAATTACCACCTAAATTCCTCTGTAGAACTATACAATTCTTAATATAGTCAGACATGTTTATCACAAACTTGTCACTTCTATTGTTTCTTGAAGTTTTCCATTGTCCTGTACTGCTCTGTAAATATACAGTATATCACTCTGTAAGAATAGGACTCAGCTATCATTCAGGACTTTCCTTTGCCATCATCTTAGAAAAACCCTGAACCCTTCTCTTGTGTGAAGCTCTTTATTCCTGGATCCCATGACTTCTTGTTCCATTGTTTACTCTTTCATTTAGTGACATATATCATTCTGTAGCTTCTAAAGAAAGAGTTCATGGAAATATTTTTTAAGACATGGAGGCTCTTAAAATGCCTTTACTTTACCTGTATAATTGACTTTTAATTTGGTATAAAATTCTAGATAAAAATTAATTGCCTTTAAAATCTTGAAGGTACTGAATCATTTTCTTCTAATTTCCATTGTTGCTATTTATTAACTTTATGATTATTTCAATTCTTGATTCTTTATATACAACGGATCTGTAAGCTTTCAGGATTTAGTCATTCTTTTAAAAATATTTATTGAGAGTCTTCTATGTGTCAGACACTGATAAAAATAACGAGGTTTCTGTAGTAAAAAAAAAAAAAAACTCTACTCTTATAGAGCGTACATTGTAGTAAGGGAGATAAATAATTAACAAGATAAACAAGTAAAATACATACTATGTTAGAGAATAATAGGTATTAAAGACAGAGGAAAAAGAAAAGAAGAATACATAAAATGTAATTTCAAATAGGTGGACCATGAAATACATCAGAGAGGTGACTTTTTAGACTTAATGGGAGTGAGGAAGAGAACCATGTGGCTATTTGGGGAAAATACTCTTTAGGCAGAAAAAATGTCTGAGGTAAGAGCATTCCTGGCATGTTGAATGAATAGCCAAGCAGCTGTTTGTGGCTGAGGCAGAAAGAACGAGGCATAGACTGGTAGGAGGGGAGTTCAGAGAAGCAACTGGACAAACTATAACTTTTCTCTGAGTAAATGGGAAGTTAAGATAGAGTTTTGAGCAGGACGGGGACATAACATGAGTTAGGTTTTAACGGGATCACTTTGGTGATTATATTTACAATGGAAAATAGGAGTGAGGCAAGAGCTGAGGCAAGGAGGCAAGTTAGGAGGCTACTGAAACAATCTTGGTGAGAAATAATGGTGGCTTAGAACCAGGTGGTGGCAGTGGGAAGCAGTGAGCAGTCATTAGATTTTGGATATCATTTTAAAAGTAGATCTGACAACAGTATTGGATGTTTGGGTAGGATGTGAGGTGTAAAGATAGAGAAGTTCAATGTTTGCACCAATATATTTGGCCTAAACAATAAAAAGATGGTGTTGAATGAACTAAGATTGGAAAGATTGAGGAATTTCATCATAAATATCATGGGAAGCCTTTAAAGAACTTTGTTTAAAGAAATGGTTTTACACCTCTCTCTGCTGTTGTATGGTGAATGAACTGTAGTCAGCAGGGCCAACATTGAAGCTAGAAACCAGTCAGAAATTTGTTGATGTAGGCTAAGCTAGTACTGCTGATGAGTTGGTCCAGGTTGATGGCAGAAGAGATGGAGTGAAGTAGAAACATTCCAGCTGTGAATTTTATATTGGACTAACAGAACTTGCCAGTGGTTGAATGTGGAGAGTCTAGAAATCTGGGGACTTAAAAAAAGGAAAAAAAAGAAGCATTCTTTTTTTTTTAGTTTAAGTAAATCACATATTTACCAATGATGAGGTCTTTTATATCAGAAAGAAAAAGAGAAAGAGCAGTTAGAAGTCAGGTTCATTGTTTAACAGCCTTGTCCAGAAATAACACACACTATTTCCACTAAATGACTGAGGACTAGTCACGTGGCTCCATCTAGATGCAAAGGAATCTGGGAACTGTAGCCTATAGTTGGACCACCACTTCCCAGCAACAACTCAATCGACAGAAGAAAAAGCACAAATTTTTGTTGGACTGTTAGGGATTTCTGTGACAACATCCAAAATACAAACTTACTTAACTGTTATTTAATGTTAAATATCAAATAGTGAATATGTTGTCAATTCTTATTTAATATTCACAATATGATAAGATTTACCCAAAATTCATTCCTGATAGAAACCAAGCTCTTGAGGAGCATACTTCTAAGGGAGGCTGAGGTACATAACACAGATCTAATTTACAAAGGCAGTGCAGAGCGGTGGAAAGAGAAGATGCAACACTACTGAATATCTACCAAACGCACTCTGTGATCATGTTCAGACAATTGCACCCTCTCTAGGCTTTTGTGGTATCATACCAAGTCATCTTGCCAGTGTTTTTCAAAACTGTTTGCTTCTTCATTTATGATTTACTCTACAAATAATATTCAATAGTTCAAACACATAGCACTTACCCAATAATCTTCATATTCAATGAATTAATAGTAATTCTTTAACTTTTTTAACTGTACTGGATCTAAGCAAGTGAAATATTTTCTCTAACCTTCTCATTGACCAAAAAGTTATGTTTATCAGGTGCTGAATAGTTTCATGTGGCAATTCACATGTGAAATCTTTGAAAACGGGAAATGTGAGCTTATCCAACTATACACCTCCAGCTCCTGGTATACAGGAGGCCCTCAGGGATGTTTTTAAAAAGAGAATTGCGTAAATTCTTATGGAAATCTTGTTGAATTGGTGAGATGTGGTAAGTGAGGTTACCATAGGGATGTATGTGAGGTTTTTTCTAATTCAATATTTTTATTAATGTGTTGGGGGAAGATGCAGATCTCAAAATGTATTCATAAAATTTTAAGATGATCCTAGCTTGGGGGCAGTACCAAACACTAGGGACACAAGAAATATAATCCAAAGAAGTTAGAACTGTCTACATAAAAAGAAACTTGGCCTTCAAAAATGTAAATGACTGAATATGGAAAAAATGATATGAATTCTTTCCAGGCAGGGGAATAAAAGAAATCTGGAGTCTAAGAGTGATAATAATTTGCAAATTAGATCTGTGTTTAATGTGATATGGCTGTAAACAGAGCCATAGCTTTTTTGGCCTGAATTTTGGGAGCTTCATATAATAAATGAGCCAGGAAATTAGTTGTCTTTCTCTGTACAATGCTGAAGATTTCTAAATTTAAAGTGTCCTAATTTCATTCAATATCACTAGAAATAAGTTTAAAAAATAGGAATTCAGGAACTGCAAATACAAGTAAGAATAAAACCAATTATTAATAATGGTTTTTATAGGCTGAGTAAATTGGATACTTACTATTAGCTTCTTTAGGTACTTTACTAGCATAAATACCTTAAATAAGACCTACTATACTGCCTATATAATCTGATTTAATTCTCGGGCTCACCTTTCAGGTGGATATTTGTTCCATTTTACTCTTGAAGAGAAGCTCAAAATGTTTAGGTCATTTATTTGTCAATACAAAAGTCACACTGCTTCTGAATTCCATACTTAGATGAAAACAAATAAAATAAAAATGTATTATTTATCTTAGACTGGTACAAAATATTTTCTCCAACTAGTATGAGCTATGCTAGTTTATAAAAAGAAATACATTATGAAACTGTATTATATTTCTTCCGTGATATTCACCTGTTGTTGACAAAGGAACCTTCTCTTCCTGGCCCACACTGTTGAGATGGGATTTCGGAGCATTCAACCCCATTTAGCCTGTTTCCCATCTCAAATGTAAAAGGCCTTTCTACCTACTTGCCACTGTTGACATGGGAGCAACACAGCACAGAACTTGGGCTCCAGCGCTAAGCTGGCAATGGTTTCATCTATGTTCCTCCGCTTATTGGCTGTATGATCATGCACAGACAGGTTGATCTATGTCTTTGGGCTCATTTTCCTCAATAAAATAAGGCTACTAGCACCTATCTCTTAGAGTGGCTAATCAGAGTGAAATGAGATAATGTCTGGGACACAGTGAGTGCTCAGAAAATGGGAGTTGTTATTATTGATTGAGTGATGGGTATTATACATATTCCCGCAAGTTTTACTTGGAAATCAGATTGAGAGTTTCACAGACAGGATGGTGATGATGCCAGGCATTTCTCCACTGCACAGTTTATATTATCTGGTTCATCTTTGTCTCTTTTCCCTTTCCCCTTTCTCTCCTTTACTTCATCCTTGCTTCTGCCCCCTCATGCATTCAAAATTGGTTACATATGAATCTACCCATTCATTCAAACTTCCTGTTTCTGAAGATAAGAAAAAATGCTTATGCAGCTTTTGTATCACAACATCAGCAGAGTGCTTTACTAGTAGTAAAAACAACTATTTGATAGTTGTAAACAACTATTTGATAAATACAATCGAGGAACTTCTTTAAATAGCCACCAAAATCTTCTCAATTTTACAACAGAAAATTAACAGATACAAGGTACAAATTTTATCCATTTTTAACAATATTTTTGCTCCAGATTTAAGAATCAAGGCACTGATTGATATACCAAATACTGTGATTACTTTTAATCAAAAACGAAATCTTCAATAATTAATAAATAATGCATACAGGCAGCAAATAAAGTTTAATAGCTTGTGAATTTTATTAAGTCAGGCAAAAATCACATTCAGATCAAATGAGTTTTTTCTGAAGGAATAAAAATGTCAAACTAAATAAATAAATAAGTAAATAAATAAATAAATAAGGTGAGGGTAGGGTATCTGAGAAGCACTGGTAAATTCAGAAGCTATCCAAAAGTCTACTTTCTTTTGAGAAACTATCAAAATTTGTAACATCACATATGTACATGAAATTAATACATAACTAAAATGAACAGAACACTTAAAATCTTTACAAACATTTTCTTTACACTGCTCTTTTGATGTTCTTTCAATACAATGAATAGAATGTCTTTATCAAATGTCAGTATCTAGCAATGAAAGAGGAGAGAAATATAGTTTATAATAAAGTATGAGCAAAATGTACAGGCATGTGAGAATGCACACATAATCACAAGAATTAAACACTTAGTTTAGATCATATTGTTCACTCTCTATTTTGATACAGTTGATTGAACCAGCCTTTCCATTATTACCATGAAAGCCACTGCATGATGCACTAGTACTCTAATGTTAGAAAAAAGAAAAAGTTCTGATATGTGAATAGTGTAATTGTAATTATCAGAATATTCTGGGCAAATATTTAGAAGATAAGATGGTTCCAAGAGACAAGCATTAACATTAGCAAATACATAGGTGATGAGGAATTTGAATTTGTTTTATTTATATTTGTTTTCTATAAGGTACCTAGTAGAATGCCTTGGACCTAGAAAGTTCATAATGGTTTTTGATTGCAAGGAGAGTAGTATTATAATAAACTGTGAAGACTGAAGTTGAGAAACCAAATTTATTCCACTGTTCTAGACATATGACTAGACCTGCTGAGCTGTCCATTTTGAAATAGTTTTGATTTAGTGAACTAGTTTAGTATTAGTGAAATGACATCCTAGTGCCAGAACTGAAGTTCTTGCTTCTTGCCTTGCTGTTGACATATTGCTCATTACATAAATTAACTACAGAAAATTTATGTCAACCTTTCAAAAAGTGAATTTATTGTCCCAAAATTTGTGGTTGGGAAAATGTGGAGGTAATTTAATGTCTCATTAAGATTCAGAACCACTGTCACTGAGTGAAGAAAAAAACATACTTAAAAGAAAGTCTGCATTTCACACAGGTGAATGAATAGAGTTGAAGAAAGTGCTCTGTAGGTTCCAAGTTAGTGGGAGAAAATTCCTGTATCTCTGTTCTTGATTCCGTGCACCTGCAAACCTCTGACCACTATCCAAATCTAAAGGTCTAGACTGCCTGCTCTGTAGGCTGTGTACAGAAACAGGAATCTTCTCTACTTAATACATAGTTGGGTACTAGACATACTCAGGCTCACAGAGGTTTTTGAATGCAGGGGCAGTACAGACAAAACCCTGGGGTAGCTGAGATCTGTAGCATGATTTATCATTGTTTTTGAATTGTTTCCTCAGATCTTCATAGCAACTGCCTCAGCAAAGAAGGGAGGGGATTATGTTCCATTTTTGTTGTGGCTTGTTCAAGATCACAGACTCATAAGTTTCCTTTGTTTTCTTCCTGCTGGTTGAGTTGCTCTTTCACTGTCTTTCACACAGCCTCTCTTAGACCACACCAACTCTCCAGTGCTGTTCCTGAAAAATATGCATCTCCCTGGACTCTACAGATTTAGAGCCCAGCACATGCTGCCTCCTATGCTAAACCCTTGGAATCTACCTGCCTAGTATGAGTATCCATAGGTTCTGGCCTATATAGTCTTAAACTTTGAACCTGATTCATTCAGAGGGTCTCAAAAACAATTTGCTTTTCTTTAGGCTGAAATATGCATTCTACCACTCTGCCTTGAAAACCAGCTGGCCATTGTTTGGGTGTTGTATAAGGATCTCTGGGAAATTAGGCACCTTTCTTAATCAATGTCATTTTACTCTTGAGATATAAGGCATTTGGCAAACACAAGGCTTCAGGGCATGAGATCCTCCCAGAAGGATCCAAAGATGAGACTCACACAGAAGTGCTAGGGGACTCACTTTCCTAACCAAAAAAGTGATATCCTCCTTTTTCCTTTAGGAGCACCTTCCAGAATATTGCCTGAGCATAATTTTTTAAACCAAAAAATAGATAGGGAGCATGATTTTTTCAGAAAAACTGAAAATTGCCCAGAGCCTCAAAACAAATAAAAACACAAAGGGAATAATTTGGTTAGCTAAAGTAGAAATGATGAAAAAGCTTGTTAACTCTGGCTTCAGGGTACAAAAATTTGTGTTGTGTCCTCTTTTGTGTTGTTTGCTGTTCAGATGTTCTGTCAGGGCCCTAGGCCTTGAGAATAAACAGAGAGAAGTCAAAGCCCTACACAGAAATAGCCTCTTGTATTACACCTAGATAGAGAATACAAACTTACCTCTGTTTCTGCCTTGCCAACGTGGTCCATCCTAACACTCTTTAGACACAACCTTGTAGAGAACATAACCAGTAGGATCATTCTCCATACTCAAGGAGCCATGAAACTGCAGGAGCAAATAGGAAGAGGAAAGGAAGTTGGTGAACTCAATACAGAACTAAAGATAATAGAATTCTGTTTGTTCTAAAAGTGATCCTAGGGTAAATCCTATATTCTGGAACATGATGGTTGGCTGTAGCATTGACTCTTTGGTTTTTATCTAAATCAGAAATGGAATAAGCTTACTATTTCTCAACACCAGTAGTTCTAGCTCGAAAACTTTACTAATATGATCATAGGATGCTTTGTAAATCTCGATGTTCTTCCAGCTAGAAGGCCATTAGCAATCCACTGAATAACTCAATATTCCCACGGTGAGTTAAATATAGCTTTTCTGTTTCTGATCTGTTTTGAGGGGAAGGAGGAGAGAATAGAGTTGCCTAGGAATTTTTAAAACAGATCAGAGCAAATATACACTTTATAAGATCAGCAATATTCTAGGACTTCCCTTATTGATGTACGTGGGTCTTCCTGCCCTTATTGATTTTACACAGGTACCATGTATTTCAGTGACAATCAAAATTACAAAATGACAGTTTAGCTTTTATTTCTTAATAAAATACTAAAGGATTCTACACCTACCATGTAGAAAGCAACTTGCTTATGGTGATTGTTTAGATTTAGAGAAAGAAAAAATGAGTACTTTTACATATTTTAATTTAAAAGCTTTAGTTTTTATATATTACATCTGTGTTCATTTTGCATAACTATCAATTTATGGATGGATGGATGAATGGATGGATAGACAGATGAATGAACAGAAGATATATATTCAGATGTAGTAACATATAATTCCTCCAAAGATATAGAAAATTCTTTACAAGTCTTCACTAATTTTATGGTCTCATTCTAAGGGATATATATCCATTTATTTGTGCAGTGTCATTATATATTCATCGTCATTGAAGACCTATTTTTATCGTGAAAGGCTACATATAAAAAGTATACCAGATTTATCAAAAGACACACTTGCCTGCATAAAAGAAGGGAAGAAAAGAGTTGTTTTTCTGTTTGAAACTGAGCATACATCACAAGTATAGTTCTAATAAGCTAACCAATTTGCTTCATAATGAATTCCATAATATTTTTCTTGGAAGAAGGGCATTTTTTTTCCAGAAATTAGAAGAAGCAGGGAAATTATAGCAGCAAGATTCAAAATTTAGGGTTGTAATATTTATTCATATTCTGTATTACCTCACAAATTAGCCAAGGCCAGAATCAAGAGTATATAGTGAGAGAGAAGATGATGAAGGAGGAGAAAAAAGGAAATGAAGTAGAGGAGGAGAAGTGAACAAAGGAAAAGAGAGAGGAGGAGGAAGAGAGTAAGAAAAAGAGAAAGAGAGGATGTACAAAGAAAAAGAGGGGAATGAGGCATTCAAAAGCTGACTGAAAAATTTTTAGTATTATGAGTCAGGTCTCTGAAAATAGCCAATAATGAAATTTTCCTTTTAGAAATATTTAGCTCTTGTCCATTTACTTCATCTCTCAAATAACATCAATTTATTTTAAAAATACGTTCACAAGTACAAAAGGGTCATTTCTAAAAAACAAATTGCTGTATTTGTTCTTACTTCACTTGATTTGCATGTGAAATATCGATGAATGAGCTTACCATATTATACAAATGGAGAAAACATGCAAATATTTAATAAGTCTTAAGAAAAGGAGAAAAGTGCTTTTAAAATTAATATAATTTTACAAATACTACAATTGCCTTTATAGTTCAATAGTTTTGTGTTATGTAAGCTGAGAATTCCACAATTCTGCATTTTAAATTGAAGCCCAAAAGAACGATGTACATTTGTTTTGGAATAATTCACAGCAATGTGAATATACTTAACATCACTGGACTTTACACCTAAAAGTGGTTAAGATGGTAAATTTTATATTGTGTGGTTTTTTCAAACCACAATTAAAAAAAAAAAAGTCATGAAGCCCAGCCAGACTCAAGGCTCCACTCTCTGAAAGGTAATATATTTGTAGAGATGTTTTCAAACCACTAAAATAGTTCATTTCTTGTTTTCAAGGACATTTCAGAAATGTTTCCACGTATGTTGATGCTCCTTAAAATTAGCAGACAAGAAATAGAGTTCAAAATTAAAATCTCGCTTTTTAAAAATTAAATTTGATTTCAAAACAATTAATTTAATTTAAAGAGCATCTTTTTCTAGTTAACAAAAGTAAAATTTAAGTGTTAATAAATTTTAAATGCTTTCATTGAAATTAAAAAGAAGAGAATTAATATGGAACTGCTTTTCAACCCAACAGTGTATTTTTAAAATGAATTGTCTTATTTTAAGCCTTAAGTGAAATTCTTTTATATATTTCAGAAAACTGTATTCACACATTTTAATTAAACTTTTCAAAAATAAGATGAGGGAATTGCTGAAGATAGAAGCAAAATAAGACTGAATTGGAATGGGGTAAGAAGGTAGATGTGAAGGTGGCAGAAGCAGTTATAATAAGGATTAGGGAGGCTGGCATTGGGGATAGTTGGACAATGTCCGTGCAAGACAAGGGACTAGTCAATGTGGTAAAAGTCATGAAATCCAGATTTAAAGCAGACAAAGGCAACAGGTTAAACATGGAAACAGGGCTTTCTTCTGAAGGCACAGGCAATCTTTAGGTTAACCATGCTGGTCTTGCTCTAGGTGACTGACTTCGAGTCACATGCCTCTATGTCCAGTCGAGATCTGACTCTTCTCTTTCATTCAGTCAGCAAATTTTTATTAAGTACCTAGTTTGTACTAGACATTATGTTAGAGCCTATGAATATAGTGGTAAACCAAATAGACAGTCCTTCAAGTAGTTTGGTTTTGTGGAAGGGACAGAAAAATTATCATCACTTAGTGCTGTGAAAAATTAGATGGAGGGTACTACATAGTACATAAATGTCAAAGAACCCATGCTTGGAGGGATGTGGAAGGCTTCCTAGAGGTATCAATCAATTCAGCCCTGAAGGTGGACTCAAGGATATTTGTTTCTCCACTTTGTGTCCCAAATTGTAATATTCTCTAAAAAACTTCTGAGTTCCTCTATGACTATGACTTTTCAACACCAATGTGCTCAGGACTCCAGTCCTCAGATCTCTCTTTCATCTATACTTGCTTTCCTGGTGATCTCATTCATTCTCGAGACTTTAAATATCATCTCAATATTAATATCTCCTAAATTAATACCTCTTTCCTGAACCCCAGCTGCTTACTTGGTATCTCCACGTGGTACCTAGTAATCCTCTCAAAATCTTAGTTAGACCCCAAACTGAGATCCTCATATATTCCCCCTTCCTCAATATTATCCATCTCAGTAAATGGAAATTCCATTTTTCTAGTTGCTCATGGCAAAAATATTTGAATAATTTTGGCTTCTCTCTCTCATATCTGGTCTATTAGTAAGTACTATCAGCTCTACCTGTGTCCTACCTGTGTCCATCACCTAAGACCAAGTACTACCATCTCTCACCTGGATTATTGTTAGAGATCTCCTAACTGGCCTCGTTTTCTGTAGTCAATCCCACCATATCATTCAAGGGTTCTACTAAAATATCATGCCACTCTTCTGTTCAAAATATCCAGTGTTTTTATATCAAAGTAAAAGGTAAAGTCTTTAATATGACCTACAATTTCCTACATAATCTCATATCTCTTTATCCCATTACTGCTCTGACTTTCTCTCCTACAGAGATTTTTGTCTTTTTGGCTACATCCCTAATGGAGACAATAGCATCTGTCACATGATAAGTGTACAATTCATATTTGCTGATGAGTGACCTTCAATCCTCTCCCACTTATGTTGCAGACAATATCTTTCTCTCCAAGCCTAGTTCCTCTGTGACCTGACCCACTCCCTGCTAGTCTTGCTGAAAACCCGGCTCTCCCAAGCATCTCTCTTTTTATCCACATTCTTTCCTGTCCGGTGACCCTGTGACCCCTAACTCTGCTCAAATTTTCCTATTCTAATGTAAACAAGCAAGTAAATAAAAAATCTCTTTATCCCGGTTACCCTTTTAAGCAGTCACTCTCTCCTCTCCTTTTAGTCATGGTCAAACCACCAATAGATTTTTTTTTTTTAAAGAAGAAATCTATATTCCATGTTTCTACTTCCTATTAAATTATTGTTCCCTTAGAATCTGGCTCCTGTCACCGTCATGCTACTAAAATTAATCTCTAAGGGTCACCATGACATGCCAAATCCAATAGTCTTTTTCGTAATTCTTACTCTTCTGATTTTCCCTGGAGAATTGGGTATTACTTTCAGTGATATTTAGTGTTTTGAATGTCTAAAAAAATAAATAAAAAATATAACTAATTATAGTTCACTTTCATTTTGTAAACAAAAGTATGCCACAGAAATCCTTTAAGAGATCATTCTTTGGCTTTTGTGAAGAATCTTTGTTCTCCTTCTATCCCTCTGGCCTTCTCCAATCTATATTCTCTGAATCCCTTTTGTTTTCTTTTTCTTAAATACAGATGTTGTCCAAGCATCTGTTCTTGGCTTTTGTCATTTTCTTGTGCAGTCTTCCTTGACAATCACATACTCAGGGGCTCTACTTTCAGAACTTACCTCTATCCCAAATCTCTGACACACATTTCTAACTCCCTCTATATATCCCTCTCTCTGGACATTCCACTAGCACCTCCAAGTCAAATATTTTTAAAACTGATTTCATTGACTTTCCCCAAACCTGTTCTCTCTTTTTATGTTTTCTGATCTCTTAGCTTTGACTTTTTCCTGCTTGCACATCTGGGGCCAACATTATCTATTCTATCTATATCATGTTGCCCACAATTGCTACCTCTTCTCCATCACTGTGCCACTACTCTATTTCTGATATCCTCTATGTCTCTGGCAAGATAGGAAAGTCTTTCTGATCAGCCTTCTTGTCTTTTCCTTCTCTAAACTCATTTTACACACTCTTATCAGACCAATCTTCCTAAAACAAAGGTCCGGTCATGACAATGCCTGACTTAAAACTCATTATTAACAATGCATTGCTGACAGATTCAAGTCTATCTGTTGGCATTCAAGATCTTTATAGTTTGGGCCTTGTATACTTACTGGGAAAGAAGTAGCTTTGTTGGTATCTGAGAGCAGATCAAGAACTTGTATTCTCAAAACAGCAGACTACTTATTGAGCTCACTCTCAATGCATAATTCTCTGGATGGTAAAGGAACTCCATTTCTTTTAGGTCATATGATTTATCTTCATCCTCCTAAGAACTTCCAGCCACAGTCAGATGCCAGGTTCTAGTTCTCCAGTTTGTTTTGAAGTTTCATGAAGCAGCATTCATGTCCTCATGGGACTTGGCAGACTAATTGAGAGACTTTCAATTTCATCTTCATCAGAAGAGTAACCTTTGAATATCTACTTTTATCTGGATCAGGGGCACAGAAAGTACTAATTTTTACATGCACTTTCAACCATCACCTTGCAAACTTGCTTTGAAAGACAAGCTCTTATGGGATCTGGAAAGTAGACATAGACAGTGATTTCTCAATAATGTCATATAACGTTTTATTGGATAGGGTCTTTGATGATCTTTAATGATTAATATCTATAACTATGTGATTCACAAGTAGCAGGCCATAAGTGTTACCATTTCTCTATGGCCTCTTTAAACTATAAAGTCTTTAACACAACTTTTCAAAATATTTCTGTTATCAAAGTATGTGGGTTTGAGATTTTTTACAACCACATTAGTATCTACCCACAGTTGTGATTTTCAGATAGAGTTATAGAGTGTACGTTTGGGATGGCAGAGATTGGAGGAGAAGGAGAGTAGGGAGATAGAAAAGTGGGGAAAGGATAAAGTTAACTATTTTAAAATTTCTGGAATACTCAACATTGAGAAAACTTTCTAGATTGCATATTGGTACACAAGGTCTTAGCCTTCAAAAGACATCTATTCTAATTTTAAAAGACAAACAAAAATATAAAATGCAAATAGAGATTTAAATCTCTTTATAACTTGCCATGAGTAGATAAATGGAGACACAAGCAATGGAATTAGCGTGTGCTATCATGGGCAAAGGAGCTAGAGGATCCTTTACAGAAAGCAGAAGGTGATGCACAGTAGGACAATAGGAGTAGTGTCTTTGGATTTCGTTTACTTTTACTGTCAACATAAAAATGGAGACACAGAGACTATATTGATAAAGCCAACGATTCTCTTGCAATGGTTCCCAATATTCTGAAAAAGAAAAAGATCACCTGATTAAATGTTTTGAGTTAACCTGGCCCCTCTAAATGTCCTGTCTCTCATCAGGCAGAGAATATAGATAATCTTGATGGATTGACACAGGCCCTGTCAGCAAATACCTGTTGGTGGTACTGACAAAGATGCTTTTCTTGACCAGACTTTAGTCAGGCTCCTCTGAGGCCTCTTCTTGACTAGGCCTTAACGTTGGCACTGTCCTTGATGAGTCTGAACAGCTCAATATTAGCAATAATTCTGATGTCAGTTTAGTGAAAATATTTGACCCTGGATGTCTGATTATCCTTGAGAGCTAATCAAATTCCTCATCTCCTGCCTTAGATATCTGATCACTCTGGTCTGCCTTTAGTAAGAATTCTGTTAAGTAGATTTAGCAAGAACTCCCTACCCTTGATGTCTTCTCTTAGTGATTTTCCATCCACTGAACCCCTCACTCTGCCCATTGGCTATAACTTTTTCTTGCTATATTTGAAATTGAGCCCAGTTCTATACTGATGTCTCTTTTCCCCTATTGTAATAGTTCCTGAATAAAACCTGTTCTTACTGCTTTAAACTAGCCAGGTCTGGTTCTCTTTAACAGTTCCCACTTCTTTAGTATAGCATCCCATGGTGCTTGCAATTATTTCAAGTTTATGAAGTCTAAAAATTAAATCTCTAATTGGAACTAATTATGGTTCACTTTCATTTTAGAGGCAAAAATGTGTCACGCAAGTCTATTAAGAGACTGTCACAAAATTACATAAATGTTTTAAATTTGGGATCAGTGGTTTGTGTGATAAGATACAAAACACTAAGCTGAATACATTTATCGAAACTTATTAACAGTTAAATACCCTCCCCTATATGAAAGAATATCTGAGTGTTCTGAGTAGAGTTTGGCTATTACTGGATTTGACTTTATGAGGTGAGAAAGCAAGAAGGAAAGGCTGGAAAATTGAATCAGAAAACAGACCAAATTTTATCCTCAGGACTTGCATGATGGACTTTACAGCAGAAAGAAAATGAATGGTCTCAATATAGGAGGCTCTGTAGCTCCTTTTATGTCTGATGCTAGAAAAGCTGCTGCTTCCACATTTTCTACTCCTTTCTTCAGCATAATGTGAGGTAGAGGGTCAGGGGACATAGTTGTGGCCTCTAACGGCCAGATAATGGACCACAATAAAAGTTATGTGTCCCTAGCTGAAGGTAAAGATATATAATGGTTGACAAGATCCATTATCTAACTATTAGAACCTAGAGCAAAAGGAGACAATTATTAAATCAAAGAAAAAAATCCATTTTCACTTATTCAAGAAAAAAGATTTTTGCTTACATGTTGTACATTTTTCTACAAATACCATCTTTATCTCAAAATCATAATACCAATAGAAATTGCAACTAATGTTTATTGAGCACTTACAATACGCTAATTGCCTCAGTAGAGAGCATGATTTGTGGAATCAGACTCCCTGGTTTCAAACCTTTGCTTCATCACTCACTTGAAGGTTAAGCTTTCCATGTCTCAGTTTTCTGATACGTAAAATGATAACAATATTAGTACATGTATCATATGATCACCAAGTATGGCATATATTAAGTATCCAATAAATGCCAGGTATTATTAGTGTCATTGCTATAATATTTTCA
>CM053508.1:19760255-19909044 GCA_028627145.1 Eidolon dupreanum
AAAAAATGTTAAAAGAAAAATCCCATCGTTGTATTTTGGAAGTTCTATTAAAACATAAATCAATCCCCCAAATTGGGAAATTATTCATTTATAATTATTCACACTTTAAAATTTATACATTTGCATGACAATGAATGATGAGAGAATGTTTATAAAATAATGTGAGAAAGACTATGTACAACATGTTCATTATAATTATTTTTTATTAAAATTATTGGGGTGACATTAGTTAATAAAATCAAACAGGTTTCAAGTATACAGTTCGACAACATGTCGTATGTATATTGAATTGTGTGTTCACTATCCAAAGTTAAATTTCCTTTCGCCACCAAATATCTGACCTTCTTATACCTGTCTATAGCTATTTTATTTGTATTATTTATTTATGTGTTGAACCAACACATATTCCTGTATTTCTAATATGTACATAGCAGTAAAAATAGAGAAAAGAAAAAACAGACATGGATGGGCCTGCTTTCAGGGAGCCTGCATTCTGGTGAGAGAAACAAATATTAAACAATAAATTATTTAACTAAAATTAAACAGGAATACTTCATAGTACTTATTGTGTGGTAGCCACTCTTCTAAGTGTCCTCCTTGTATTAGCTCATGTCATCGTCCTACCAAACTTACAAGGTAAACACAGCTATGGTGCCATTTAAAGATGTGGGAACTGAGGCAGAGGGAGATTAAATAACTTTCCTAAGACCAACAGGTAGGATGTGATGATTCCAGGACTTGGACCCAGGCAGTTCTGTGTCAAGGTGTATGAGCCAAGAGCCTTGGGTATCTGCCTCTCCAATGGAATCCATGCTGTGAAGGGGAATACTTTGCTGCTACAACAAAGTACACATACTGTGTAGATAAAGCAAGATTTTCTCTAGGACATTGTAATTGGAATTGAGATCTAAAGGCATCGAAGTGGGCAGGGAGTGTGTGCTGATTCAGGCAGAAGGATCAGACTGTGTAAAAGGGTTAAAATTGGAAGAGCGAGGGGTGTTAGAGAAACTGAGGGAAGTCCAGAGTGATTGAAGTGCAGGAGGTCGGTATATGGGTCAGTGTATCTGGAGAAAAGCCCAGAGATTTCTCTGGATCTGGCTGCCTCTGATTTCATTAGCTTAGATTCTCTTTACATTAGTGGATCTCAACCTTGACTACAACTAGAATCACCTTGGGAGATTTACAACACCTCACTGACCCCGGATCAGTTACATCTGAATCTCTGGGAGAGGGACCCAGGCAATAATAGCTTCTAAATTCCCCCAAATATTTCTATTGCACGGCCAAGGCTGAGACCCATTGTGTTAGATGGCCATCAGACTATTGTCTAAATTAGTCAAAGCCTTTACAACCAAAAATATAAACAATATTTTTATGATGATCAAGTGTGGTTTTGAACTTTGACTACGTGTTATTTGCTGAGGTGAAGTGGAGTAGGATCTGATGGAGGCCAATATAAGTTGCATAAACCCTCAGGCGAAAGAAATGTTTGCAGCTTAACTTTAAGGCAAGTAGATATAGAGTGCGCATTCTCTGTCTGTGCTGACCTCATATCAAAAATGTTGTCACTCTCCAAACAAAAAGACAGAAGACAAGCCAAAGAATTGGGATAAAGTACACCTTTGGTCTAGGGACCACCTTTCCCAACAGCGCCCCACCCACTTCTGGGCTGAGAAGTATAGGTTTTGAGGTCAGGGCAGAAACAGAGCAAGCTCCTGAGTTTAATCTGGAAGTATATGTTTCCTGGGCACCACCAAAAAGTAAAGGACTGGGGAAGATGGTGACCCATGAGCGGCCTGCCTTAAGGATCAGTCCAGTGGCAATGGCTGGGTCTGTGAGTATCCATTCCTGAATCTTCAGGAAGCCTTTAAGACAGCACCAAATTAAGATATTCAGCATCTATAGGAACCAAAAAGATTATGATACCTCCCAAAATAAATAAAATGTTCTAATATAAAACAAAATTAAGGGTATGCTGAAAGTATTGGACTACAAGGATCTGGGTATTTATTAAAACTGAACTCCTTTTTCTCCTCCTCCTCCCTCCCTCTCTCTTTCTCTCTTTCACGCTCTCTCTGCCACTTAATAATTGTGAAGTAGAATAAAGGGTCTTAAGAGCAAGATCACACTTGTTTTGTGTGTTTTTCTGAAGAATGAATTAAAGATGGGCAGAAATGGATATTGAAATATCAGTATGGAGGCGTATCTGTATGGTAGGTGAGAGATGACGGTAGCTTGGAGTAGAGCCTAGTGGCAGGGAAGAGGAAGAAGTGGAAAGAAAGTGAAATTTGGCAATTAGTGTTAGAGGTAACTAAAGTAGAAAAGATGATAATAAATAAATAGAGATGGACATAGAGATATAAGAAATATATCATCCTGCCAGCTACAACTATTATTTACATTTTGTCTGCAAATACTATTATTACCTTTTTGTATTTTATAGTGGGCGACTAATCATGGAATGATGGAAAAAACAAACATAATGCACAATTATGTATCCAAAATTGACTGGAAAAAATACTTCCAAATGGAGGTGATTAATTTTCAGTAAGTGGTATCACTGGGCCATTCTGAGAATAAAAAGTGATGAGTACTTTTTGAGTTCTGCTCCAGGCAAATCCTGGTCCTTTTGCACACATTATTCATTTTATCCTGAGTTTGGGGTATGAGAATGTTTCCTGGGGCTGGTAAATTAGAAATATTATTGACTACTTGAACTATATTTTTAAAAACGCTAAGATTGATGTATTATTGAGGTGAATTAAAATCACAACCTAGTTTAATTCAGACATAAACAAATAGCAAAATAACAGTAATAGTTGCTAAACATTTACTGTGTAGCAAACTGTGCTGATATTTCATACACATTAACTCATTAAATACTTAAAACAATTCATTAAGATGAATACTGTAATTATCTCTATTTTACAAGGAAAAAAACTATGTCTAAGATTAAGTATATTTTCCCTACTCATATATCTGTCTGACTCCAGAGACTCTGAAATTCAGGAGAGAAATGCAGAATTTAGTGCTTCAGAGGTAGAGATTTACTCTCCATCATGGAGATGTGAAGGAGTCTGGGACTTTTCAAAAATGGAAAGACACAAAATATTATAATCTCTCAAATATTTGTCATCTTATTTTTACAGAAAAGTTTAAAACTCAGAAGTATTCAAGTGTGACCAGGGCTATAGAACTAGATTCCAAACATTTTACCGACTGCTATCAAAGAAAGAAAAACCAATAAATACATTTGATTGTGGAGACGCCTCAAATAATTTCACTAAAAGCAAAATATGGTCATTTTAAGGTAATAGTTTCTATTATCTGCCTCCTAATTCTATGATAGGCTCCCATGTGTAGTAATTGAGTGTTAAGGGACTAAAACTGAATTTCAAAATAGAACAAAGGACCACATGTTGAGAAGGAGGAAAAGCAGGCTGTTTATAAAAAGAATGTTTACTTAAATATACCCAATCTTAAACACCCAGAGATTAAATTTAAGGAATTCAAATGCTCACCTGGGCTTTCAGTGTTTTTAGAGCCCAATATATATGCGATCAGTAATATATTAACAGAATCTAAGAGTTTAATCATGTATATAAGCCCACATCAAATACATTTTCATTGCAATTTGCTACAAAATACCTTTGACCAAAGTGATTTTGTTCAGTATTTCAGCTAGAAAAAATAAATGTATATTCCCATAACAAAGGAAGATTATACGCTCTTACCTCTTGCTCCTGTATACCCAAAATGTGGCGGTTTTTGTTTTTTCCAATGTGAATATCAAAAAGACAAAGCTGTAATGTCTGACTGACACTTAAATTAACACAATTATTTTTTGTAATCCATCACCAAGCAAAGAAGCACTTTTTAAACTTTCATTTTTCCTTGACTTAATCCCAGAGCCTAGAAAGAAGAAAAGGAATTATATTTGCTTCTTTCTTATTGTCTTTACTTTTGGAAGTTAGACACATGCAAACGCCTGATTAGCTGTTCAGATCGCACTCTCACCTAACACAAGAAGATAGTTTTGAGCAATGCGGAAGCAATATATACTGCTCCAAAGCTGGAAGAATGAGCCTGCATAAAATTTAATTTAAAAATGCAAAAAATGCATATGTGTCACAAGTTTCAAAGTTAGATTATGGGTTATTTGGAAATTGACTTGTACTTTAGAAAACCAGATATACTAAAATGTGACAGCTTTACTTAGGGTTAAGCAAGTGTAGAGGGAAGAAGTCCTCTTAATGGAATTTTTTTAAAGATGGATTTTTGTTGGGAAATTTAATAAATTTTGAAAAATATCGGAAGAACTCTGAGAAAAGAACCTCATCAAAAATCCGTGGGCATTGCCTTGTTAGAACTCCATACTACTGACAGAACAAGGTGAAAAATAAAATTTTCACTCAACATTTTCTTTACCACTGGTTAATACTGAGCTTTCAGTTCTGAACTAGCACAGAATGCATGCCATTATTGTCCTTTGTACATCACATAAGTTTTTATTTTGTCTCTAAGGCTATTTTGTTTTTTATTAAAATTAGAGAACATGGGTCATTCTCTTTTATTTTACCTAGAAATTCCAGTAACAGTTGTTCTATCACAATTTAATTTTTTAAAAACCAACTGACCAACCAAATAAAATAGCCCAATTGAGTGTATAGCAATTAACTGGTGGTTTTTGTCTATGAGTCATGTGTTTATAATTATTTGGCCCTGGAAATTTGGGGACATGGGTAAAAGGAGGCAGAGATTATCTAGTCCAATCTCCTCATTTTGCATTAGGAAAGTGAGGCCAAAAGAAGCTAGGTGACTTGCTGTGGTAAGTAGAATTCTGAGATTTGTCACCTCCCTAGTGTGCATATGCTATACAATCCCCAGGACTGTGAATATGATGGACTTTACTCTCATGACTAGGTTATGTTATATGGCCTAGTTGGCCCTAAAATAAAGAAATAATCTGAGTGGGTGTGACCTAATCACAGAGATCCTTTAAAAGCAGAGTTTTCTACCACTGGTTTGAGAGCGAGAGCGCTAAGCCCTAGAGGACAACGGTTGTCCTGAATGACACCCTGATTACAGCTCCGTGAGACCTTGAACAGAGAATCCAGTACCTTGCCTAGATTTCTAACCTACATGCAACACTGTGTACTAACAAATGGGTGTTGTTTTGAACTGCTGAATTTGTATTGTTTTGTACCCAGCAATAGGAAACTAATACATTTGTCTAAGGTCCTATAAAGAGTGACTGCCCAAGGCCTTCTGAGGCTCAGAACAGTCTTTTATCTCCTATTAGAGACAGAGATAATCACTATGGACAATGATTTAAGAATGAATCTGATCAACCAGCTCCAAGGTATATATAATCAAGATATTGCTGCCCCTTGGGTTAGAAATAGCCAAATTACTATTTCCTGATAAATAAGATGTGAAAATTGAAATGTATAATTGGTCAAACATTAATTCTGAATAAAAAAAAATACTTCAGAGTAAACAAAATTTATCTTCTATCAAACTATATGACTAGAAATAAAAATGGGAGCTATTCCAACATTCTAGCTCTTTAAAATCTGGTGTTGTTACCTTAGAAACTAAGAAGGGGTGTTCAGTGATCAAAATATAAACTCCTAATATAATCTTTTAAAAACATCATCACCCTATTAAGACTTAAGAGACATTTTTGTCAAGTGCAAAATTTCCCATTCTGTTGTACGAAATTACTCGGAAAAAAAAAAAACCAGTTATGATTTCAAATTCAGAATAAACCCAAAGCCATTGACCATTCATCCAACCAGAGAAGTTTTCTCACTTTCTCTTATTCCTAAAACCAAATTAGAAATTACTTGCTCAGAGGGAAAACGGATTCATCATGTATTTGTATCTTTCTCACTGTATATGAGACCTAAAGTCATGTATGCATTGATTTCCAATATCAATTAGTAATAATTTCCATACATCAGACAGTATGAAAAATCATGTAATTTCTACCACAGGCATTCTAACCAGTGTGACTTCGCTGATGAGGGAAATAGTGGCTTTGTCTTTCCTGTGGAGTTCATCTCTATTAGACTTTGTAAACTGCAGCAGTTGAAATCTTTAACCAGCCATTACTAATAAGCATATGTTAATTGTAGCAGAGATCATAAGCAGGTCAATTAGGAGGCAAAGACTGGAACCAAGAAACATTCACCTGGAGGGAAAACCCAGGGCAGGTGTCGGCCAGCGTGGTCTGCCCTGGCGGGAGCTCTAACCATCTTGGGTAGGAGCTCATTTAACGTTTTGATTTGCTGAATTTGCATTTCAAATTTTCATTCCTAATAGACAATATAGTCAGTCTTTGTTAATGAGGACTCTGATTACATGTGCCATTATAATTGGGAATTAGCCGACCAGCCTTGTTTTGGAGATTAAACCCAAAGCAAATTGGATTAAATATGGTGTGACTGAAACCTCCCCTCTCCCTCTTTTTGTTTTTTTGTCTGGAGTCAAAGGTGAGAAAAAAATCCATTTGTTCCAGGCATATGGCTCATAACTTTATTATCATTTTTGGAACTTTGATGATTAACTTAGAAAGACAGTCTTCTTTGGCAGGGCTAATCTATTGTTTTTAAAACATGTGTTTATTAAATTTTCCTTCATAAACTGAGCAGATCTGTGAGTAGATCATTAAATATTCAGAATTAATCACAGAATGCATACACATTTAGTAGTAGATTTGTTATATTTTTATACATACTTATCTGAAAAAGGAACTGAGGAGTGATGCTTCAAAATCAGCTTAAGGTAAATTATAAAACCTGTCTTCACAACAGTATTATTTGGAATCACTGCATTATAATCACATATGTCTGTAAAATTTGTTCCATTAGATTTCAGCATATTATTTTAAGGACAAAGATGAAATAAGAAAATTTACATTAATGTTATCAATTCACTAGAAAACATTTTATCATAACAATTATAATGCAATTTTTATATTTTACACTGAAGCTATCATAACCCTTAAGTGGCAGATAGCTTAGGGTTATGTGGTCTTTCTTTATTCTCTTGGGTCATTTAATATTGTAATCCAGTTACACACCAAAATTTTCATTATTAAGCTTAAGACCAATTCTTCAAAAACTACCACTAATCCCAAATCATTGGAAAAGCATGCTTATTAATTCCCATGAGACTCAGTTAGATGTTTGTTTGGCTATAGGCCACCTTAATTACACAACAAAAGAAGATCTTCACAAGATGAAGAGAAATTCAAATATTTTCTGAGTGAATATTGGCCTTTGAAGCCACATAAATGAGGGTAGACCTGGATGCTAACAATGAAGTAGACTTTTTCAGCCATAAAAGGTTAATATGTAGGGAAATGAAAAGAAAGGGAACCTTTACACAGGGATATGGTTTTTCCTCCATTGCACTGTATTTACAGAGAGAAGTAATTTTGGTGGAAAGTAGCTATGCAAATAAAAGCCAAGGTATTATTGGCATGTCCTTACCCAGCCAGAGATCTTTTACAAAGGGAACAAAAGAAAGTGGTAAAATTTTTTAGGAATGTAAACTTGATTATAGGAGGATCAGAAATTATTTTTTCAAGGAGGCTTGGTAATTCTTTAATCACTCATTTTCATATATGTCACCTAGGCAAGTGTCTGATTTGCTGTGAAGAAAGTAATGGGAGTTGCTGAAATACAGGTTTGCCCTGAGAATAAACGGACTCTGTTGCTTGTGCACAAGCTCTATTCTGGATGAAAAAATTACTTGTTTCAGTTAAACTATTAGAGAATTGCAATTTAAACCATTTAGGAGTTACAGTTTCTTGCAAAAAGTATAAAGTACTCACTATTAAATAATCCTAAATATAATAATATTATGATTTTAAATTTGGTTCTTTGTGTTCCACAAAAGTGGACTGTATTCTTCTTTTTATTATTATTTTTTAATTAAATTTACTGGGTCTTCTTTCACACCAATACTTGATACATGAATGAATTAAAAATCTTAATGTTTTAGAGTTATCATAACAGTAATAAATTATCATCATCAAAGCTTACTGTTACTAATAGGTTCCTTTTGTCAGAAAACAGAGAAGGCTATTTTAGTTATGCATTTGTTTTAAGATTAATAGTTTTATATATTTATTTAGTCATATTACAAATTATCTTATTTAGGTTTTAATAATGTTTAACACTATGATAAGGATAACGGCATCTAAGAGTAATTTTTAATTAATTATCTTTTTACTTTATATTAGTTTCAGATATACAGTACAATGGCTAGACATTTATATAATTTATGATGTAATCCCCCGATTACTCTAGCACCCATCTGGCACTACACACAACCCTTACAAAAACATTGACTGTATTTCTTATACTGTATTCTACATTACCATGACTGTTTAGTAACTGCTAATTTGTCCTTTATCCTTTCACCTTTTTCACCTGGTCCCCCAACCTCCTTCCCCTCTGGCAATCACCAGTTCATCCTCTGTATCTGTGAGTCTGTTTCATTTAGTCTGATCATTTCTTTTGTTCCCTAGATTCTGCATATAAGTGAAATCATATGTTATTTCTCTTCCTCTGTCTGACTTATTTTACTCAGCATAATACTATCTAGGTTCAACCATGTCATTGCAAATGGTAAGATTTCATTTTTTATGGCTGAGTAATATTCCATTATATATATACGAATCATAACTTCTTTATCTAATCATCTGATGATGGGCACCTAGGTTGTTTCCGTATCTTGGCTATTGTGAATAGCGCTACTGTGAACATAGCTGTGTAGATCTTTGCAAACTAGTGTTTTGGTTTTCTTTGGATAAGTATCCAGAAGTGTAATTGCTGAGCCAAAAGGCAGTTCTAGTTTTAATTTCTTGAGGAAACTTCAAACAGTTTTCCATAGTAGCTGTACGAATTTGCAATCCCATCAACAGTGTATGAGGATTCTCTTTTCTCCACACCCTCACCATTCTGATGATAGCCATTCTGATAGGTGTGAGGTGATATCTCATTGTGGTTTTATTTTGCATTTCTCTGATGAATAGTGATTTTGAACATCTTTTCATATGTCTATTGGCCATTTCTATTTCCTCTTCGGAGAAAAACCTATTCATGTCTTCTGCTCATTTTTCAATTGGATTGTTTGTTTTGTTGTTGAGTTTTATGAGTCCTTTATAAATCTTGGATATTAATCCCTTGTCAGATGTATCATAGGCAAATATCTTCTCCCATTCAGTAGGTTGTCTTTTCATTTTGTTGATGGTTCCCTTTGCTGTGAAAAAACTTTTTAGTAGGAGGTAACACCTTTTGTTTATTTTTTATTTTGTTTTGGAGATGAATCCAAAAAAAACACTAATAACAATATCAGAGAGTTTATTACCTCTGTTTTCTTCTAAAAGTTTTATGGTGTTGGGTCTTATATTTAAGTATTTAATCCATTTTGAGTTTATTCTTGTCTATGGTGTAAGAAGGTGGTCCAATTTCATTTTTTTGCATGTATTTTTCCAGTTTTTCCAACACCATTGAAGAGACTGTCTTTACATCATCGTATATTCTTGCTTCCTTTGTCATAGATTAAATGATCATATAGGCATGGATTTATTTCTGGGCTCTCTATTCTGTTCCATAGATCAATGTGTCTGTTTTTATGCCAGTACCGTGCTGTTTTGATTACTACAGACTTGTAGCGTGATAACTCCAACTTTGTTTTTTTTTCTCAAGATTGCCATGGCTATTCAGGATCTTTTATGGTTACATATAAATTTTTGGATTACTTGTTTTAGTTCTGTGAAAAATGTCATTGGTATTTTGATAGGGATTGCACTGAATCTATAGATTGCTTTGGGTAGTATGGCCATTTTAATGATGTTGATTCTTCCTACCCGTGAGCATGGTATGTGCTTCCATTTATTTGTATTCTCTTCAATTTCTTTTTTCAATGATGTAATTTTCTGAAAACAGGTCTTTTAACTCCTTGGTTAATTTGATGCCTAGGTATTTTTTTTGTTCTTGATGCAATTGTGAATGGGATTATTGTCTTAATTTCTTTTTCTGATAATTCATTGGTGTATAATAATGCAGCCAACTTCTGAATATTAATTTTGTATCCTGCTACTTTATTGAATTCATTGATCAGTTCTACTAGTTTTTTTTTTTTTTTTTTGGTGAAATCATTAGAGTTCTCTCTATATAGTGTCATGTGTTCTGCAAATAATGACAGTTTTACTTCTTTCTTTCCATTTTGGATGCCTTTTATTTCTATTTTTTGCCTGATTGCTGTAGCTAGGATTTCCAATACTATATTGAATAGAGGTGGTAAAAGTGGGCATTCTTGTCTTGTTCCTTAAGAAAATTGCTTTTAGCCTTTCCCCATTGAGAATGATGTTAGCATAAATATCAGTCTTATTTTCTTATCCATTCGGTTACTCTATATCTTCGATTGGAGCATTTAATTCATTTACATTTAAAGTGATTATTGATAGGTACAGAGTTATTGTCACTTTGTTATTTCTATTATAGGGTTTTTCCATCCTTCTTCTTTTTACAGAATTCCCCTTACAATTCTTGTAACACTGGCTTGTTGGTGATAAATTCCTTTAGCTTTTTCCTGTTTGGGAAGCTCTTTATCTCACCTTTCTTTTCAATTGATAGCCTTGCTAGGCAGAGTAGTCTTGGTTGTAGGTTCTTGTTTTTTATTATTTCGAACATTTTAGGCCAATCCCTTCTGGCCTGAAAACTTTCTGTTGAAAAATGTGTTGAAATTCTTATGGGAGTACCCTTGTAAGTAACTAGCTGCCTTTCTCTTGCTGCTTTTAAGATTCTCTCTTTGTCTCTAATCTTTGGCATTTTAATGATGATGTGCCTTGGTGTGGGTCTGTTTGGGTTCTTCTTATTTGGGACCCTTTTTCTATTTCCTGGACTTGTATGTCTATTTCCTTTGCTAGGTTAGGAAAGTTTTCTGTCAAATTTCTTCAAATGCACTCTCAATCTCTTGTTCTCTCTCTTCTCCTTCTGTTACCCCTATGTTGGGAATGTTGGTATGTTTGATGTTGTTCCAGAGGTCTCTTAAACTTTCCTCGTTTTTTAAATTCTTTTTTACTGTTGCTTTTTCTGACTATGTGTTTTCTGCTACCTCGTCTCCCATCTTGATGATTTGATCCTCATCTTGTCTACTGTTAATTCCTTCTAGTGTATTCTTATTTTCAGTCATTGTATTCTTCATTTATGACTGGTTCTTTTTATGGTTTCTATGTCTTTTTTTATGCCTACCATCTCTCTGCTGAAGTCCTCACTGAGATCATTTATTCTCCCTCTAAGTTCATTGAGCATTCATATAACCAGTGTTTTGAATTCTGTCTCTGGTAGGTTGCTAGCCTCTATTTAATTCAGGTTTTTTTTTAATGGAATTTTCTCCTGTCATTTAATTTGTGGCATGTTTCCTTATTTTCTCATTTTAGTTGACTCTCTGTTTTTGTTTCTATGTATTAGAAAGATTTGTTACATCCCCAGCCTTAGCCAGGTGGCCTTATGTAGTAGGTGTCCTGTGTGGCCCAGTGGCACAGTCTCCCTGATCAACTGTGCCAGGGGTTCTGGGCACGTTCCTAGTATGAACTGTGTGTGTTATTTTGTTGTAGTTAATCCTTGATTGCTACTAGCATGTCAGTGGATAGGACTGACTCTCGAGCTGACTGGCTGTGGGGTTGGCCACCCCCACAGGGTATGAGTTGTGTGGAAGCTGACTCTACAAGGTGAGAATTGCCCCAGCAGTCTCATGTACCTTTTGAGACCACCTTTTGGGTGTGCCACTTATGGGGCTAGTCAGATGGTGCTCTATTGTGGTCTGATGCCAGCCTCTGAGTGTGTTGGTTCTTGGGCCCCTTGGGAGAGGCTCCCATATAAGTCAAAATCAGTTGCTGCCTTTGATTGTTTGGGGCTACTAGATAGTAGAAGCTACAAAGTGATCCACAAATTGTTGCTACTTGTGCTGGATCTGGAGGCAAGTGGGAGAGACCATGATGTGAGCCGAGGTCAGCTCAGCAATATTGGCCATAGGGCAGCTCAGCAAAAAGAGCAGTGCACCTCAAGTCCTGAGGCTGTCTGTCAGTTTCCCGTAAGTCTCCACAGCTATAAGAGCCTTTGGTTGGTATGGAAGTTTGGGGGAGCAGGGACCCAGGGTAAAGCATGCAGATTTCACCCAGCCAGTGCAGTGGAGCAAGGCAATTCCATCAGGCCAATGCAGATTGCTGCCAGTGCTAAGCCTGTGGGGTCCTGCAAGTCACAGATCACAGAGAAGCTAACCGTCATCTGCCTCTGGTGCACAGACCTCAGCAATCTGCCCAAAAAACACTGTGGTTTGGCTGGCACCAGTGGCCTACCATCAAAAGTCTCTGACAAAATGTATGGGCTGTGTGTAGGCAACTCAAGCTGATGGCTAATGCCTGCCCACAAATGCCCGGCCCAGGGAAGGTACAAAGTGGGGCTGGCTGCCTAGCAATGGCCAAGCACAGGCAATTTGTTGGCTAGATGGGATAGGATCTCAGGGAGACATGGGCTAGAGCAGGTCGATCTCACCAGGACAATGCAGCTTCAGAATTGGCTATTGACAGGGAGGGGTCAAAACAGGCAAGATGGCGTTGTCTGCAGACTACCTTGGAGGAGGGCCCAACAAAGGAGCAATGGCAGCTATCCCTCCAGCTCTCCCTCCGGTGCTACAAAACTCAGTCTTTCCCTATATGTCTCTTGTACCCCCTGAACTGTTGACCCTCCACAGGAGCCCAGGGAGAGTATCTGCGAGCGAGTAAGTCTGTGTGGGGGCCCCTTAAGGGGGATGTCTGGGTTTTCCAGTTCCTTTGTCTCATCCAGTTGGCCAGAATCCCCTCTGATTTTTACAGTCAGATTTTGTGGGAACTCTTCTTCCCAGGACTGGAACCCTGGGCTGGGAAGCCCCTGTGTGGGGCTAGAGCCCCTCAAACCTTCTGGGGGGCCTCTGCAGTGATGCTCTCCCTCCGGTGTTCAACTGCCAGGCACAGGTGCGGGCCCAGCCCACTTCGCATCTCTGTCCTTTCTACCGGTCTCGATGTGGTTTTTTTCTTTATACCCTTATATATGTATGTGGTTCTTCAAGTTGTTTGTTTTATAATTTGGTTGTAATTTTAATGTGGACTTCAGGTGGTTCTTCAAGTTGTTTGTTTTATAATTTGGTTGTAATTTTAACGCGGTCGTGGAAGGAGGTGAACTCTGCTTTTACCTAGCCCGCCATCTTGACCAGAACTCAAGAGAGCGGATTTTTTAAAAAGTTCGATGGTAGCAAAAAGGGAAAATTTTTTTCCCACTTATCTTTAATAAATGCTCTTAAGAAATGATATGAGGTTTTTAGAAAATGACACTGATTTTAAGTCTTGGTAATTCTATTTGATCAGTTTATTAAATATAACGGCATGAATGAAGATTATTAGTTACCTTTTATATTGGTGAAAATTTAAGACTTTATTTTATTTTTATAAATAGCTTTCTAGTTTTTGTTTATAACATTTTAAAAATGTTGTGCCAAAAAGTAAATTCAAAGAACAGGTAAGTTTAATAAGACTGTAGTACTTAAAAATCCTACTTCCCTGAGTTACTTCGAAAGTAACTAAAAGTTACTTTCATGGCATTGATTACCATTTTGATAAATAACTTTACAAGCATCTTTCTCTCTCCTCTCTCTCTTTCTACATGTATATGTAATATTTTACATAGAGTGAATCATAATAGAGTATATATGTTACTCTCTAACTTGCTTTCTTATTCATGATATTTCATGAAATCTTTCTATGTCAAAAATGAATGTCTACAATTTAGAAGTAGGCAATAAGTCTTAAACTGAAGGCTATTATCTATTCACGAAATATGAAATTGATTTGGTGAAATTAGTCTAGCATTTTATAAGTAATATAGGATAGACTGGACTGGAATGAGATTGGAAATGTCAGAGTGCATTTATCGCATGTGTAAAGGTAAGAGTTTTTTCATAAAATTTGCTTCAATTGTATATGTTTGCTTAGTCCAATCATGCACTAAATCACAAAGTAAAATATATTTCATACTATGGATTTCAGTAAAAATAAAGTTTGGAGGCCACATTCAAAAAGGGGCAGGCCAGAAAACTTATCAACTGAATACCTACACATCCAATGTTACAGAGATGATTTTTGCAGGAATATGAACCCACATCATTTCATCTTTCCTCACTTGCAATTATTTACACAGCTTCCTTCATAATAACTATTGCCAATTTCTGCCATAGTCAGCCAGTTATTGAGAGCGCATTATGTCCCTTTGGTGTATTTTGGAAGACTAAAAAAGAAACTAAAGACTGTGCAATAAAGGGTTAATTCAGTGGGTTTAGAGATTGCCCCATTTTAAAGAATTTTAGGACTGGCTCTTGATTGACTCCTAGCATATAACTTCTGAGCTCATGGGATTTCTTGCCTGAGTGTCTTTGTATACTGAAGCTTTGGGCCATGCCAGATTGTTTATGCTAACACCTATTACATTTATAATGGTTTATAATGAATGTCTGTTTTTGTTATGCCTGAAACTTTGGGCTATGCTGTATGATTTTGACCTCTGGAGCTGGAAACTGAATAGCTAAAGTTAGACATGTGGGTGCTCCATGTGACTGACCCCTCAATAAAAACCCTGGATACCAAGACTTGAGTGAGCTTCCTTAACTTGGCAACACCTCCCATGTGTTGTCGCTTATCATTGCTGAGATATTAAACACTGTCCAAGTGACCCCACTGGGAGAAGACAAGGGGAAACTCGTGCCTGGTTTCTCCTGGACTGTACTCTATGCACCTTTGCTGATTTGTGTCTGTATCCTTTTACTTTCATAAATGACAAGTATGAGTAAAGAGCTTTTCTGAGTTCTGTGAGCCCTAGTTAAGTCATTAAACCTAAGTGCAGTCCTAAAGACTCCCAATATAACACAAAGGTGATCGAGCTCACTGTTTTTAATGGCCACAAAGTATCTCACTGTATAGACAGACTACAATTTAATTGATGAACATTTACTTTCCAGGTTTTTTTTAGTAATATAAATAATTCTGTATGTGCAGCTTCTTCAACTTGTTGGAGTTATTCTCACCATAACTTTGTAAATGTGAAAGACAAAATGTGTGTCACTTTTACTCACATTTCCTTGATTATACCGGGTTTGAATATTTAGTCATGTTTAGTGGATCTTTGTATTTCTTCTTTTAAGAATTATCTATTCTCTGTGTGTTGCCCAATTTTTTTAGAGTGTACAGAATTGTTATATTGATTAGCAATATTTATTTTGAATGACTTAAGCAAAATTGTGAATAAGTTAGAATTATAAAATATTTTAAAACAAATGCAGTTATATCACTCCTGGTGTTTATCAAAAATTGACCTAAATACTACAGAAGTGTTGCAAATAGGGCTTGACAAGACTATATTAAAGAATAAAAGGTTCATACTTTTATTTTCATATAATTGTTTGTTTTGAAAGTGGTTAAAACTGTGCCTGATTATTTTGTTTAAACTATTTATTTTGCTTAGCAAAATTTGTCTTTTTATTCTAAGGCATTGCCAGATAAAATTCGGCCAAAATTTAGTCATTGAAGCTTTATGAATAATGAAATTTAACTATAAATCAACCAAAAAAAGGTTATACAGGTTATATAATTGCCAAATTGTTATACAATGGCAATATACAACTTTTTAAAAACAAAATGACAGGTTGTATATACTAGTGTCTTATACTTAACAAAGAAGCACCTGTTCTCCCTCATCTCCAATTAAAAAGCAGCCTCATTTTCGTCAAATGCATTACTGTCAGGTTCACTGAAATTTAACATTAACCACACTTATCATGTTTGCCTAACGTGTTGTCCATTTAATTTTGTCTAATATATTTCCATAAAAATCGGCTAGTCAACAGAAATAAGAGAGAGGAAGAAAGAGAAAGATACGTCTTCTAGTAGTGAGTTGGGTACTTGGGGCGGTACAAAAATATTTAAGGATTTGGTGCTCTCAGTCAGCACACATACTAAAAACAAATATTTAAGGCTTCTAGGTAACCATTAGTGCTAGAGAAACAGAGAGTAGAATGAAGTGTTTTTCCACATTTTTGAGAGAGACTTTTTCTCCCTTAAATAGTGGTATATTACTTTATGGGGAGTCAACTATGCCTTGTATTACTTCTGAAATTCAGAGATAATTTTTTAAGGTGGGAGATACTACTGCTAATATGAAGTATTATTGTTCTTATTGTTATGACTATTAGAAATATTAGTAGGAGACTATTTTCATGTATAAAGTATTCTCATAAATATTTCTCATTGCTAAAAGGTCAATGACAAGCTCTGTGTCTCTTCTGAAAGCATTTAGAGGCACTTGGGAGAACAATTTAATCAGTAAATATATGGGCACTTTTTTGTAGTAATTTAAAATTTACAAAGAGCCTTCACTCAAGTTATTTTGCTTCTTTCTGATGCTGCCTTTCCAGTCGGCTCTATAAACTTGCGTTTTTAAGAAGTAAATAGCAGCTTAGAGGGTTAGTTGCCCTACCCAGAGTTGCAACTGGTACAATAAGTGATTTAATTCATTCATTTATATATTTATTCAGGACTCTTTTGAGGACCTATCATAGGTCAGTCATTCTGCTAAGTGGTGATGACCATATATAAAAAAAATGTGGCTTGTTGTCTTCAAGGAATCCATAGTTCAGCAGAGGCACTCAGCATGAAATTATATAACCATAATGCATTCTCTTTATTGGCAACAGAGAGATGAAAATCCTGTTGTAGCACAAAGTAGGAAAAGATTGCATGTCTGGGATAGGACTGAGCCCAATCCTAGGATGACAGTGCTCAGAATGTTCCTGATGTCCCAAAAAAGGGGCCACAGGGTATCTCAGGACAAGTCCAGGAAGAAAGCCTGCAATTGTTCTGAGGAAGCAAGGTGAAACAAGTTGGTATTATTCTATACCCTCTGGCACCATCTTGAAAAAAAAGATACTGTCACTCGAAGAAAAAGTTTTTGCCTAAACATTGAACCTAAAATACATTCTCACATTGTGTGATGTAAACACATTACAAATATTTAATTGATATTTAAAAATTTTTAATCAAGTAACAATTGAGTCTCACGAACAAAGTATAGGATTTACAGAGAAAGTTTTAAAAGAAAATTAAAAGCACATGAACCTGTCTTAGATATACTGTTTCTTTCTTCCTATGTGTATTAGTTCATAAATAAAACTATTCTCTACACATAATTCGTATCCTGTTTTTATATTAATATTATAAATTAGAAGTTTTCATAGCATTCAATTTACCATACTTTAACTGTAGCCATATTGTCGAATACTTCTCTTGTTATAGATTTTCTTTGTTATAAATAATGCTATTTCTAAGAACTTTTTGAATTATTTTTTCTCATTATTTTGTCTTATTAACTTAGAATATTATTTTCCTAAAATGGATTACTAGAAAACAGAATTGTAACATTAAAAGTATAACCATTTTTTAAACATTTGCTATATCTTATCAAATTTGTCCTTCAGAAAAAATGGTACCAGTTCATATTCCCACCAGCAAAGGATGTTCTCATTAAATAACTGCTAATAGAATAGATAAAGCATAGCTCTGAGATATTTTATTTCCTTTCCACACTTAAAATGTTATTACTTATTTATATTTGTATTTTGTAAATTTTATCTTCATGTCTTTTTTTCCATTGACTTGTTAGAGTTTAATCAACATATATATCATATTAGGGACATAAATTCTTTATAGTAAGTACTATCAATATTTTTTTTCAGTTTGTTTTTCATTAAAGTAAATAATGCTTCTAAAGTGGAGATTTTAAATAGAGTTCAACCTGTACATCTTTTACATCATTTTCATTGTGGTTTCATTAGTTTTTTTTTTTTTTTTTTAATTTAAATTAGAAAGCCATAAAAGATCTACAAGTAATAGACTTGAATAGCTCTAATCTTATTGTCAACAACATGGATTACTGTGGGGCTGCTATAGCAATATATTGCTTGTAAACATGAGAATATAGCGGTCAGTAGTTGAAATTATATACTGTGGATTGGAGCACGTATGTCTTCATTTTAAGTGATTTTAAAGAAATTAACATACCTGACTTTCCCCATTTTTTTTGTAAGGTATAGAAAATATGAGTGTTTAATTTTTGATCCCCCCAAATAAAGTCAGTTTTGCTAAACTCTATATAATAATTTCTGCTTTTAGATTGACTAGATTTATCACATGAATCAAATTCATTGGGCATTATGCACTGTGAGCTTGACAGTCTCTCTCTCTCTCTCTCGGACTGAAAACATGAAATATGTTCATTTAAACAGTGTTTTTTTTTTTAACATTTTTAAGTGTTAAGACCCATCTTAATAAAAGCTTCTCCTTCGTAACTAGGAACAACACAAGTTATCTGTGCTATAATTATCTACCTACTTCATCTCACTCCTTTGGTTTGTGCAAAGAAGTTATGATTTAAAAAAATCTTGACTTGTCAGTGTCTCCTACTTCCTCTGGATGCCATTTAAGGTGATATGTTGGCAGTTTTCTAGTTATCAATCCCAAATAAGCCAGAGCAGAAATAAAGTCAGGATTTCGATAGACTTCAATTTACCTCTGTGATACTGGATGTTATTAGAGGTCTTTTTCCTAAGCAATAAATGTAGAATACTAATACAAAGAACTGTGATAAGAAGGATCTAAACTTCAAAATTCATTTGACAATTTCCCTTTTGTGTCTGTTAAGCAAAATGAAACACAATTGACTGAATACTTTATGTGAGTTGGATTAGTAATAATACGTACAGTGAAAAGTTATTCTGATTAAATAATTGATAATAATCCAGAGGTAGTTCAAATTTGTTCAACATTTTTAGCCATACCTTGGATAAAGGTATAGAAGGCTTACTCAACAAATTTATAGATGGCATAATGGTTCACAACTTTGATGACAACTTCTGATGACAGCTTCAAAATCTAAAAAGACCTCAAAGGCTGCAGTAATGGTCTAAAATCTAGTGAGATAAAATTTAATAGGAATGAATACAAGATTCTGCACTGAGGATCCATAACACCTCAACTATAGATGCAGGATACAGAAAACACTGCAGTAGCTAAAAATACAACAGTGTTTTGACACCCCCTCTGCCTTATTTAAGGACTATACCTCAATTTGAGATAACAATGTCATATAACTCTTTTGAAATTTTATAAAATTTGGTCTCCACTTATGAGAGTCAAATATTACAAAACATAATTTAATTTAGTCTTTCGAGGTAACATTTAGACTGAGGTTTTCAATCCTAGAGGCCTCCATTACTAAATTTGACAAACTGGAGCTCATGAGGAAGAGAACAAATAGGAAGTAAGTGAGCTTAAAGTCAAGCCAAGAGAGAAATGACTTAAGATGTTTATACTTTGTCTTCTTCAGTCTGGGGCAGTTTTTTAGTTGTTCTTTGTTTTTTAAAACCTTGAAAATTTTTGTGTACCTTTTGGCCATGTATGTGTCTTCTTCGGAAAAATGTCTATATAGTTTTTGAATTAAATTATTATTGTTATTATTATTTTTTTTTGGCTACTGAATTGTATGGGTTCCGTGTATATCTTGGATATTAACTCCTTATCTCATATGTGGCTTACAAATATTTCCTCCCATTCCATAAGCTACTTTTTCATTTTGTCGATAGTTTCATTTGCTGTACAAAAGCTTTTTAGTTTGGTGTACTCCCACTTGCTTATTTTTGCTTTTGGTGTCAAATAAAAAAAAAAAAAAAACTAATTGCCAAGGTTAATATCAAGGAGGTTGTTTCCTTCTATGAGTTTTATGGTTTCAGGTTTTACGTTTAAGTCTTTATTTTCAACTGATTTTTTTATATGGCATAAGATAGAGATCCAGGTTCATTCTTTTACACTTGGCTATCCAGTTTTCCTAGCATCATTTATTGAAGAGACTATTCTTTACTTTTTGTATATTAGAGAGCAGAACTTAAATATTCTCAAACACAAAAAAAGGAAGGTAAATATGTGAGATAATGAATGTATTAACTCAGTGGGGGAATCCTTTTACAATACATACATATATCAAATCATCATGTTGTACACTTTAAATATCTTTTTAAAACCATCACATTGTATTCATTAAATATCAATTTTATTTTGTCCATTATACCTCAATAAAGCTGAGAAATAAGAGAAAATTTGAAGAATACAGACTTAATATTTTGTAGCATGTTCCTCAATTTGGGTTTGTCTGAAGTTCCCTCCTGATTAAATTTAGGTTATGAATTTTTAGTAAGAATTCTACAGAAAGATATTGTGTCCTCAGTGCATCGTTTCAGGAGGTATATGATATCAATATGTCATATTGTGGTGAGGTTAAGTTCAATGACCTATTGAAGGTGGTATCTGCCAGGTTGCTCCACTGTAAAGTTGCTACTTTTCCCTTTGCAATAAGTATCAGTGTAGAGATATGTTGAGAATAGATAGATAATCAGTTTCTCATCATACTTTCACCCACTAATTTCAACATCTATTAGGGCTTCCTGCTTGTAACAATTATTATGATGTGTTTGTTAAATTTCTATGATAATTCTATTGATATCATTCCTTCCACATTTATTGATTAAAGTGCTACAATAAAGAAGTTTCCTCTCTCCCCTACCTAATTATTGGTTCAATTATTTTTATATTAGTAGAGAACTTGTGGATATTTATTTTATTCTGTGAGTTGGAATTATATTTCCTCTGAATTTGAACATGAGAATTACTTTATATTGGTTCCAATGTCCTTTCAATATCTTTTTAATATATACTCATTGTTTTTTGAGCACTTAATTTCTGGCACCACAAGACATTTCAAATTTCATCTTTATTTTTTATTTATCCCAGTTGTAGAATCAGCCATTTCTCCAAGAAGTTCTAGTTCCTTTTCCTAGAACATGGCACTTAAAAACCAAGATCTGGGTGCTAGGTCAGTTCCTTCCCATTGAAGCATCATTTCTTCTAGGCCCTCTTATCAGAAAGAATCAGAGAATATAAGTATGTTACCCACACATACATATACACACATACATATTAATTTATAATCTGCAAATATTTTTAAAACCATGAGTTCATACATCACAGAGCTGGTTCTATCCTTGTCCCTTCCCTTACTTGTAATTTCTCTTCTGACTATGAGAAATCGAGCTCTTATTGGCCACAATATATTTATTTAATCCCAGTTTACACATAGTTTCAGAATCACTAACTCATATTCATGTAAAAACCAAATCAAATAACTAGTGTATATTTACATGCAGTTCAAATCTTTTGCCTCAATATATTTCATCAAAATACTGTTTTCAAAACTGACTTAGATCAGTTTTTTTTTTTTTTGATTTCTTACCACCTTTAGTGTGGTTTTATTATTTGTTTGTAATACAGCTATGTTATTTGTTACTGCATAAATTACATTTTAGGTTCTTTCCTATGCCTAGTTACTTTTAATTAATAATTTTTTATGCAGGTAAAACATCAACATGGTTCTAAAACTCAGAATTGTACTCAAAGCTTTATATATTCAGAGAAATGTTATTTTGCCCTTTTTCTTTTTATCCCATTCTCATTCTTCTATTCTTTCTTCTAGCAACTCCTATGGGTAACCAATCACATTAATTTATGGTTTATTGTGTCTATATTTTTTTCACAAATGAGCAGATACATAATATTATTTCCCTTTATTCTTAAAAAAGGTAACCTAATATAGATACTTTTGCACTTTTCATTTTTCACTTATCAATATTTCCTGGAAAGTATTCCATATCAGTTCATAAAGTTCTTCTTCATTCTTTTCTACAGCTACCCAGTATTCCATTGTACAGATGTAAAATTGTTCATTCAACTATTCTCCTATGTATGTGCATGTAGTTTGTTTCATACATTTTATAATTACAAACAATAATGGAATTAATAACCAAATGCAAAGAATCTTTGTACTGTTGGAGGTGTAACTATAAGGTAAATTTCTTTAAGTGCTATAGCTGGTTTCAAAAGTAAGTGCATGTGTAGATTTGTTAAATATCACTAAATTTCCTTTCAGACAGGTTGTATCAGTTTGCATTCTCACCAACAATGCAGGAGAGCACTTGTTTTTCCATAGCCTTACAAACAAATGTATTGTCATATTTTTTAATTTTTTCAATCTAATAGGTGAGAAATAATATCTCAGTGTTAATCTTCATTTAATTTTGCATGAGTTTGAACATCTTTCCACATTTTAATGGCCAGTTTATTTTGTGTGTGTGAATTGTCTCTTTATGTCTTCTTTCCATATTTCTGTCAGAGTTTTGGTCCTTTGCCTCTCAATTTTTAAGAGTTCTTAATATATTAGGGCTTAATATATTGGCCCTTTGTGATATATGTTGCAAATATTTTTTTTTTAGTGTGTTAGTTGACTTCTAATTTTGTATATGGTATTTTTGCCATGAAAAAAAATTAAATAAATGTAGCCAAACTTATCAATCTTTCATTTTTTTGGCTTCTAGATTTTGAGTCACAGTTCAAAAACATTTTTCTGTACCTCGATCAAAAAGGAATTCAGTCATGTATTTATGTGGCTTCATTTTTCACATTTTGATAGATTTGAAGTTTATTCTTATATATGATTTGAGGGATGGATCTAATTTTATTTATTTCTAAATGGCTACTCTGTGTCATTATTTAAAAATTTGTCTTTACCTAAGTCATTTGAGCTACTACTTTTTTGTATATTAAATTTACTTATATACTTGGGTCTATTTTTGGGTTTTCTATTCTATTCTACTGGTCTCTTTGTCTTCTCATGTGCCAGTACAAGTGTTTTAATTACAGAGGCTTTATAGTATGTTTTACTGCCTGTCAGTTTTTCTTTCTCAGTGTTTTTCTGAGCATTATTCCATGTTTGCTCTTCCATATGAACTTTAATATCCACTTGTCTAACTTCATTTTTCAAAGCTCCAACATAGAATTTTAATATAAGTATGAAGCCTATTGGGAGACAAAGTTTAGCTCAAACTTTTTAAAAATCAGATCTGTCCAAAGACAGAATGTTTGACACTCCTATTGGTAGAGATGCTCAAGCATTGATAGATTGAACTAGTGCTTCGCAAACTTTAATAAGTGTATAAATCTCCTGAGGATATTATTTTATTTAATCACTTGAGGATATTGTTTGATTTAATCACCGCGGCAGAGGTAGAAGAACTACCAATCACTGAAACTCCTGGGCACAGTCCATCCAAAGCCCCATAATTAATACTGGGAACAAAGTCAGTAATATAGCAAGAATATTAACAAATATAAATTGCGTATTGTTAAGCCTTATTTTGTGCAATTGCTTTTTTATTCAAATAGATAATAGGGTAACAATTTCATTGTGAATTTCATTGTGAATAACTTTCCCCTTTATTTAAAACTTATCAGAACTTAAATCCCATAGGATAAGCAGAGGGCTTGGAATGCAAAGGGCTTTATCACCACACTTTGACATAAAGTACAGTGATAAAATACATGAGCTTTGGAATCAGAGGACTGGTTTTAAATTCAGGTTTTGCCACTTTCTGGACAACATTCCTTAACCTACCCAAACTCCAGTGTACTCATCTATCAAATAAGGATAATCATAGAATGAATCTACTTTCTAAGGCTATTGTAAGGATTAAATGAGATAACGTCTGGAAAGCACTTTAGCAGAGTATTCCATGAGTGATTGCTATTATTGCTGAAAGTTCATGCTCATTTAGAGACAGACCAATTGCACAGAGCTTTCCTTTTTAGGTTTCTCCTCAAGCCTGTTTGACAAGGTCCTATTATCTATGAAGGATTCAGCTTTATTGCCCTCCCAGGAAGTCCTGATTGACCAGCCATGGGCTCTATCAAAATCAGAGGAGCTGGTGGTTTACACTAGAAATCCCCAGACACAGATATCTAATACAGCAGACCTTTGAAAAGCAAAAGCTTTGTGTTTAGCGCATTTAGATCTTTACCATTCTTAGTTTAACATATGGCATGTAGAATACATCATTTTTTTTCTAGACTTCTATTAAGCAGAATATTAAGCAAGAAGAAAATCTTATTTTTTTAGAATTTTCAGGCACTGGTTATGCTAAAATATCCATGATTTAGTTAAGAACACCAACTAGTAGTCCTTAGTTTTTAAAGAGTTTTATGTATCATAGCTTTATATTATTTTATTAAATTATACTAGTTTCTACTCTGTTTTATGAAGTCTGATACATGATGCATGTTAGCCTCAAAGAAAATATGCAAACAAAACACCTAGCTTCTTATGGAAGGGAGTAACATGTACACAGACACACAAACACACAGACACAGACACACACACACACACACACACACACACCCAAGAGGGACAATTGAGTTCTAAGTGACATAATCACTTAGATTTATATCCACAGCAGAACTAATAGAGACATAGTAAAGGTTTGATGAAGGTTTATTAAAAGGATGAATAAAAGAATTAGTTAATTACAGAATTGGGTGGGTATATAAGCAAGAGTATGAAAAACTACACATGCATGCGTATACAGCCACACATCACATATTTTCTACTAAGATCTCTTTAATTATCAGAGCTACATATTATTTTGAGATCATTGAATAAAGCCTCCTCTTTTTAATGTGAATACCATTGCTGTTTTAAGCAGATAGGGGTTAATAAATGATTCTTCCAGATATTTCTTCTTCCTGCAGAGGTAGCAGATGCACACAAGGAGTTGGTTCCTTAATTCCCCTAATCACCCACTTCTCCCTCCTTTTCCATTCTTTGCTTGGAAACTTCAACATGCCCCCATGTGCTAATAGCTGACCCTGGGAGCTGGCAGACACCAAAACCTTCTCTCGAAAGCAGCAGGCTCCATATGGTTGCTTCAAGCATGGAGGGTGACCCTGCCAAGTTCCCCGCAAAGGGATTTTACAGAGCAGAGAGACAAACGTGTCCCTTTAAATGTTAGTCATTGAGCCAGAGAGAAGAAACTGCCTTCTTGATGAAAGGCAGTTAAAGTACTTTTCAGCCTCTGATCTGCAACCTATAGGAAGTTCTGTATAATGGAGGCTCAATGCCAAGCATTAAAAATAAATGTAATCATCAGATGATTAGCTCTAAAAGTCTTTCCTCAAAAAATGATAGAGCTGTCAGTTACAATTGAACATACATATGCATATTTGAAAACAGGGAGACCAGGAATAACTTTGAGTGGATGAAACCAGCACTATTCTACACGTGTGTGAGGGTAACAGAGGCTATGACATAGCATATGAAGTCAATGGTGGAATTGTTATTATTTATACATGAGTAAAGATTACAAATGCAAGCCCCAGCTCAGATCTCTCACCCCCTGGATCTGTGAAACCTGTCACTCAGTCTCCTGCGGTGTGTCTTCCTGTCTCGGAGCCATTGGACCACCTGCTGCCAAGACTCTCATCTACTGCATCGCCTGAAGGCCTCGATGATAACAGCATTGATTCCAATGTACATCTAATTACTTCTCATAATCTATTCATTTCACAATAGTGTAGTGAAACATCTGTCACATCATAAACTCTTTAGTAGCCTTATCAAACCACCAAAACACACTCTGCTGCCAGTTGGCAGCTTCCTCGGTTTCCCGTTTATTAGTATGATGCAAATATTTCTAGTCCTTTCTTCAGCTTTAGATGAATTTCCCCAATGACCAGTGAAGCAGAACTGGGCAAACTGCAGTTTAAATGTCTGTATATTACCTATTGAGGGACAAATCAGGATATCACACAGAAATTAGTTAAAATAGCAGTTTCCTTGGAGAGATTATCTCTAAATAAGGTTCTTTCATTCATAACAGTAAAAGACAGGCCTCCTTCCTTGGCTTCTACGTGTCTGATAATTTACTAAGATAAGTCATGTAGACATTATTACCAATAAATAGGGTATTGCACAGGAAAGCCTTTTCCTTTTATATGTTTAACTTTACCTGTGGGGAAATTATGACCTTTCCTTTTTCTTTTCTTTTTAATTTTCTCTCTTCACCCTTTTTCTTCCTCTCAATCCCCTTTTGTCTCTAGTAGGAAAGATAGTAAAAAAGACTTATCATGTCATAGTTGATTAGCAGATGCTACTACCATTCAGTGATAAATTCTACACAATGTTCTAGGCACAATTCTGCTACAGCATCTTCTACAGAAGATATCGATCACCAGGCACTGATTGCCGGTGAACTTACTGCTTAAGTAGCTCTCCCAGGGAGAATTACTCACTCCTCTCTTTATATGCTCATAACAACTTGACATCTCTACTCATGCACTTAACATGATGATTGAGAATCATTGGTGTGCATATCTGCCTTTTTCTCGATGATAAATCCCTCAAGGGTAAAGACGATGACATTTTCATGTTTGTATCCCTGGCAACTCACTGGGTGCCTAGCACCCCAGACAACATCAAATAGATATAGATTTTCAGTTCACTGAAGAGAATTGAAAAGCTGAAGAGATTCAAGAGCTACTTTACATTTATTTTGAACAATATCAGTAGTATTTTTTATATTCCACTCTAGTAATAATAGCCAATGCTTACATGCCCCAGGTGATGTCCTAGGTACTCACGTGTAACAGCTCATTTAAACACTGTAACAACCCTGTGAGGTAGGTACGATACCTGCATTTTAGAGCCAAGGGATAGAGATGCAGAGACTGAGTACTTTGCCCAAGGTCACACAGCTGGAAGGCAGTCGGGCTCATCAGCCTAGCTCCAGAGTCCCTGCTCTTAACTCTTACACTATGTTGCCTCTTCAGTAGCTAAACTGTCCTATTAACTGAAGATGGTTTTACATCATCCAATCACTTACTTTTCCTTGAGCAATTCTAGAAGGTTCACAGAGAGAGAAGGCCTATTTCCCAAGCTGTCCATATAGGTATATAGGACGTATGTGTTGGCCTCTTCATTCACATACTGTCTTGCCAAGAGAATTTAGCACTAGTTTTGATATTGTAACAAGAGGGGCCATTTCCCATTTCTGTAGAGAGAACTCAAGTTTTCTCTCATATTTCCAGTACATACTTGAGAAGATCATTTTTGGTATAACTATTGACTCTGATAAAAATACTTTTTTAAAAGGTTTTTTTTTTTTTTTTTACCTTATGTAGATATTAAAATGTTATGTAGATACATTCCCGGAATCTACCAGAATGTAAATTTATTTTCTATAAAACAATAGAAAAATCATAGAACAACTATCTGTGCCATTATTACCCTGTATTGAATTTAGTGCTAATAACCCAGAGATGAAAGACTCTGTATCATATTACAGATCCCCTAAGATAATAATTCCCTGAGCCCTAAAGGGTCAAGGCTAAAGGGAAATCATCTGTTTGTCTCTGCTGTCTCTTTATATAGTATATACCTTACAGATGCAGGTATCAAAATTTTAAAAATCATGCAATTAAAAGACTAGGTCTGCATTTTAGCATATCCCAATATAGTATAATGCCTTGTGAATTATAACCTGCCTATTCAAAAATTATAAATCCTGGAAGAACCAGGTTTGATCATGGTAGCAGAACAGAATGAAACTTGTCATCACAGTACATTGAAGGGATACAGATACATGGTAAATGCCACCATCCTGGACTTACTTACAGTGCATGAAGGGCTTCAACTTGTTTTTGCAAGAGGAATATGTGTAAGAATTCAGCTAGTGACAGAAGAAAGGCTGTACAGATCAATAATTAAGAGTTGAGATCTGTCCTCATATAGACCTTGTTTCAAAACTCAGTTCTTCTTCTTTCTAAGTGGATGGATGACTACTGGCATGCTGACTCTCTAAATCCCAGTCTCTCCCACTATCTAATGAGCATGATAACAGTAGCCCATCCCAAAGGACTAATGGGAAGAAAACACATGTAAAGTGCTTAGCATAGTAGTACCTGCTGTAGGTGAATGTTATCTAGTGCTATTACCATCACTGCAGGTGCGGAGCCATACTGTTCCACTTTTTGTTTTCATGTCAAAAGAAAAGGCAAAGGAGAGTCAAAGAGTTCAAAGTCAGTACTATGTTATATATTTACATTTTTTTTTTCAATTTGAAACCCAGAGGGAGGTTTCCTCTCTGTTCTGTGGGCAACACCCTACTGTATTCATGACTGCTGCCAGCTCCATGAGGCCCCTGGAGGCACAGTGAGTTCCAGAGAGTGTATGCCGTCCAGGATGGACAAACAGAAAAATTTTTAAAAACATTGTCATGGCAAACATGACCCTTCTCCACACTTACAGCCTCATTGGCACTTTGGGCAAACCCAAAACTGAAACCCGAGCAAGGCAAGGGACTAGGTCACTAAGAACCCCTCCACGCATTTCTTTACTTTTAAAACTAAGTATTTTTTGAGGTACTTTTAATATTTTACTGGGATCTTTAAAAGTATCTTTAATTTAAAAGCTCTACTTTTTAAAAAATACTGTCTGAGCAAGAGAGAGATGTCTGAGATATTTACAATGTTACCGAATTTGATTCAACTGGGTATGCATTAACTGATTTCCAACTATAAATTCCTGAAAGTAGAAAATGTAAAATAATGAGTAACAGATGTTGCTCCAAAGAAACAGTCAGTCCAGTTAAGAACAAAAAATTTCCCCCTTATCAAAACATTTAGATAGCAACACAATACTGCTGAGCAGTGAGGTATAGACAGGATATCGAAGATTGTTAATCAAGACAGTGTGGGCAATGCAGGCTCAGAAAAGTGCATTGCTGCCATGAGCAGCACCATTAGAGAAGGCCCCACAGAGCAAGCAAGAGAGAGCAGAATTTTAAAGCATGGGCAAGATGTAGATGAAGAGCTGAGTAGTGGGAAGTCATTCCAAGAGAACAGGAGAACTTCTGACACCTACAGCTCTCTAATCAGTGTAGTTGGCTTATTCAGATCAAAGAGTGCCAGGATACATGCGGTTGTCCATTCTTGCCTATTAATATTTGCCAATTCTTCATGTAAAAATTCAAGGTGGGTTTGCATAGAGGAATGGCAAAAAAGTAATACCTAGAGGATCTACTAAAGCCAGTACTCCTGAATTCTGAATTATTCTGTGGCCCAGATAACGAAATTTGTTTGCTGAAGCCTTCAGAAATAGTTCAGAAAAGCACTTTCTTCTGAAAGTTCAGCTTGATCTTTCTGACTATGTAGAATTTGGCAAAAATACTGTCTCCTCTCAAATGATCCTTGGTTTATGAACATTTGGAGAAGGGACAGAATAATGCAGTTCTCCTGTTCTTGCAAAATAAATTTTTATTTGAAAGTTCAGAATAATTTAAGATCTGGCCCCTCATACACTTTTGATATCTGTAAACATATTTGCATAAATTGGCATAATTCATTTCACTCTAAAAGAGTGCTCATTTCCATACTTTATGCAGTATGGTTTTCTAAACACACAGTAGTTACATGAAGACACAGAAGTTGACTAGCTCATTTGTGAGTTAAAAAAAATGAAAAATAAAGGGATTCCATGATAGACTTTTTTTTTCCACATAGTTCACTGGACTGCTCATGTGTCTGCCTGAAGAAGAAACATTCTTTTATTAGCTCAGTGTGTGAGAAGTTTATTGAGAGAAAGGTGTGAGATCCCTGTATGATGGTCCTTCAACATGGCCCAAAAAAACTTTGACATTTTAGGCTCCTGGCTACTCATAAGAAGGCTTCCTCTTCATCCTGTGCCTCAGCTTTTAGGCCATGGGCATGTGAGTTCTCTCATCTCTTCTGTGGCTGATTTCTCTTTTTCTATCTCTGTGGCTGTCACCTCTCAACTCTGTCAGATAATTTCTGACAGCCAGCCTCAGGTAACTATTCTCCTTTGTCCAGGACACTTGAAATTTCCCTTCCTAGTTACAGAATTCTTTAAGATAGTTCCAGAAGGTAGAATAAGATCCCAGCAACACCTTGAGCCACAATGGGAATAGAAGTAGCTGAGGATATAAATCCACTTCAGACAGACCTATGATTCATATGGACTTGGACAAAAAGCAAAAAAAAATTGAGAAACCCAGGTCCTGACAGAAAAGCATCCAGAAAGGCGACCAAATTATGATGAAAAAGAATATGCATACGAGAATTAAAAAAAAGAGAGAACTCTTGGTACAGTGAGTCAAAAAGGGAAGTAGAATTGGCCAGAATGTGAAAATATGGAACTAAAACTCTGATCATCTTTAACATTTCTTCTTTATAGCATTAACAAGTAGGAGCAGGGACTCTCAGCCCGACCCTCCATCTTTACTCTTGGTACCCTGCCTTCCTTACAATCCCCTTCTGCTTGGACTATGCCTTCACTCTGTCCCACTCTCCAAACCATTTTTTTCATCACTTCTGCCACAGCCACTTCTTGGGCATCAGCTAACTGACTGACTATTTCTTCCCATTCTATCAACTGGAGATACTTGGAGACTTTGGGCCAGAGCTGGTGATAGAGAAGGCACATGGGGGTCTCCTCAAAGAAGAAGTCTGCCTCAGCAATGTTGGCAGAAGCCAACTAGAGAAAAGTCCATGTTGGAAAGACAAAATCTCCCTTTCTATATTTATATTTTATTTATTCTCATTCCAAGAGCCAAAGGGCCACTACCTTTGTATCTATCTCGCAATCACTCCTGTGTCTCTGAAACAGTCGCTATTACTGCTCATAGTATTCATAAAGGAGAAAATGCAGAGGACTTGCATCTCAAAAAGACAGAGGAAAACCTGAGCCAAGACTCACATGAGGAGGCAGGAGAGAAATGTGACTTGAGTAGAGATATTATTTAAAGCGGGGTAGCAAAGTGTGAATCGAAGAAAATGAAGAACTGAGGAATTGGTGAAATACAGAAGGTAAATACAGAAAGGGGGATTCTAGCTAAATAAAATTTGCTTAGACCTTTTAATGCTCAAAGTATTATAGATGATGCAAAGTTCAGTAAAATATTTCCTAGGATTCCCATTCTATGTGGTATAAATAAATGTACACACTAGAAACTGTAATGTGGGACAGAATGAAGAAGTACCATGAAAGCAATATCCACAGAGGATTCACAAAATAGAAAAGGGACGTAAATTCTCACATCCAGGAAAATCTCACTAGGAGCAGTACTTTGACCTGGACCATGAGCAGAGAGGGCTAAAATAAATGAAAATTGATGTTGGAAATGATAGGGAAAGACTTTCCAGGTGGAGAGTACAGGATGAGCAATGCAATGGAGATGCTGGAAAAAGACATTGTGTAGCAACTGCCCCGTACCTCTCATTCGCCCATATCCATTCGTTCAGTGAACATGCATTGGGTGCCCAATTTGTGTCAGAGTCTGCACTAGACACAGGAGAAATAAAGTGAATCCAGCTTGGTCACTGCAACGAGCCTTTCCACCATCACTAAAATTGGGGTGTGGAAAGGAAATTAGAGGACAATTCTCAAAAGCTGTGAATGCCAAGCAAGAAACCTGAATTTTTTTTGTTTGTTTGTTTGCTATAACTATGTCCCATTCCCTGATGTGAGAAAAGGCATTATCAGACACATGTTTTTGATAAAGTAACTCTGGCCAAAATACAAAGCAAATAAGTTCTTGAAAAACTTTGATGAGTGTGATAGTTTAAGGAGCAAAAGAAAGCTTAGCCCTATTTAATTTATAGAGTTCAAATGGTCAGTAGCTAGCATAGACAAAATAAACTTTACTGAATACCAGGATATTTCAGGCTAAGTCTTTTTCATCTTATCAGGCACACAGACAGATGACTTGTACCTTCCCATCATCTTAATTTGTGACCTCAATGCCCAATAGTAAGCCCCTGTGGAGTTACGAAGCAATTTCTGAGTTAGTGTACCATCAAATCCATAATAAGTCTGGACTACATGATGGTTAAGGTATGAGTGGTGGACTGAGAAAGTCTATTGGGCAATGATTCTGCTGAGTCTGGGCTGTAAGGAGGGACTGAGGTGGTTTCTCAGAACAATGATACTGCCAACACCATGCCAGCTCCCCAACCTGGGCTTTGAAGTTTCCCTAGGATATTCTCTTCCTCTCTATAGATCTGGCCAAAATGGCTTATTTAAATACATTTAGCCTTCAACTATAGCTGTTTTATTCTAATTCTGTAACCAAGAAATATGAGAACATCTTCATTTTTTGTTATAATCTATCATGCTGTTACAATAATCACCTATCGTCTTTTAATACCATCATTAAGTATTCACCTCAGTTTTCGCTTCTCCAGAGATAATAATTCCACATTTTATTGCTGTTCTTCATCAGCACTATTTAAAAATCTTAGCACCAGCCTTTTTATTTTCCTCCAAAAATCTGGATGTCTGTAGCCTATTCATTCTCTCTTTGGAACATATATGTTACCCTTAGGTGGTCCGCTTGATTAGAGTCAGGAAATCATGGCTTTAATCCTGAATCTGCCACAAATTGGTGGGGGGGAGAAGGAAAGTTATTTAAACACATTGTCTTGTAATTTTTCTAGTGATAAAATAAGGAAGAGAAAAATTCCTGCCTCACAAGGAGACTGTGAAGATTACATATAAGGAATAATAATAATGTACTAATGATACAGGAAATAGACTTCAGGCATTCTTTTGCTCTTCCTTACATAAGCTATCATTCCAACTTTCTCTCCATCAACCAGATTCTGGCAAGAATGAAAAAGAAGGTGTTCATCCTTTTATGCTTTTGACAAAATATTTGGTTATTACCTATCATGTACCAAGCATTGTTCTAGACAATAGAGATATTGTGTATTTCATGATTATGGGGAAAAGGTTGGATAATGATAGGTTGTATGTTATAATCATGATTGTTGTTTTTGTCATAAGATCAATTACGTTAAAAGTAAAAAGATATTAACTTCAAGCATGTTCAAATATATTATCTCTATTTGAAAACTATTGCAAAGGAAATCTACATCTTACCCATGGCCAATTTCAAAAGAAATAATTTTTATTTTTTGTATAAACTATAATACACGCACTTTGTTGAATGTTCATCTTTTCTATATACCATTCAGGGTTGAAATTTTTAAAAAAATGGAAGAGGGAAGGAGAGAAAAGAAAGTGAACATTTATTGAATGCCAAAATTATTCTAAGTGTTTCTACATTGAGAATCTAATACATGCCCTTCACATCTTATCTTAGAATGTGCTGGATCCCCCAACTATTTCTTCTGCCCCAAAGTCTATGGTGGATCAATGACTGTGTGGTCCTTTCTTCCTCTGCAACTTAAGTACCTTGACATGATTTTCCCATTGAATTCAGTGGAAGGAGGATTCCATAATATACAGCTGACACCAGACATGTATTCCCCAGTGGACTTGAAGGCTATAGTTTCCCAGAGATGCCAAGTAAAGTACAAGAACTGACATTTTACCTCTTTTACTGCTGGGATGTTTTCCTGGGCTCCATCCTGTTCCCTCTAACTTCTTAACATGTAGATCTTTCCCTCCGTTCTCTCAGAACTTGAGTCTGTTGTTGTTAATTCTAGAACAGAATGGATTAATATTTTGGCTGTCTGAACCAAACCTAAGATTTCTGAAGTACCCAAAGGACTTAATTAGAAGCTATTTTCACTTCATATACAGTCTCGAAGCAAGAGATCTCATAACGGTATTATGGGCGGCCCTGGAATGAACATTTTTCCTGAATAATTTGTCATTTATAGAATAGCATGTAGATCATTGCTTTAATGTTCAATGACTCTTAACTTGGGGGAAATGGATCCCAGACATATTTTTCCCCTTAGTTCTTAAGAATGATCATAACCACTACAGTCTTTCCATTGGCCAGTGTCTGCAGAGAACCCCAAAGAAGTTCTTCAATTTTTTATGTCTTCAGAAATTATTTAATTATCACTTACTATGTACCAGACACTGTTTTAGGCACTGGTGATAATGTGGTTAATAAATTAAGACACTAAGGTCCTTGCCTTCATGAAGCATTCTTATTAATAGAGGAAGACATAAAAGAAACAAAACCTAATAAATAGCTTCAGATACTGATAAATGTTGTGATGTATATCCTCTATCTATATGAGAAGTGGAAGGGAGTAACTAAGAAGGCTAATTTCAGTAAGGTCTGTCTGTGGAGGTAATAACTGAGAAGGAACCATTAGGGCAAAAAATCTGAGAAAGAAATTTCTAGGCAGAAAAAACCATACATACTGAAGTTCTGAGGCAAGAGCAAATTTGTCCAAGGCACAAAGACAAAAATAAACAACATACAAGATCTGAGAGGCAAGCAGGAAATAGATCAAAGAGGACTCATAGGCCTTGATAAGATATATGAATTTTATTCTAGTGTGAAAGTAAACAAATGGAGAGTTTTTAAGCAAATACTTCTATTAATATGATTTACAGTTGAAAAAGTCGCTGTAGCTACTGTGTGGAAAATAGTCTGCAGGGGACAAGAGTGGTATGTATAGAAAAGTGAGTGGTGGTCAGACCTGGTAGCAACCTGACCTAGAGTGGTGGCAGTAGAGATGGAATTTAATAAGCTAACTTGGGATATATTTTGGGGGTAGAACTGGTAAGATTGCTGATAAGTTGAATGCTAGAAGAGAGACAGGAAGTAACTGAGGATGACAATAGTCCTAGTAAAATTATGATGAAAGTTACTGATGGAGCTGAACAATACCTTCGGCAAGTCACATTCCTGGGATGAGGCCTCTTTGCTCTGGGCTTGTACAGCACATAGTTCATTATTCAGAGATGGCACTTATCCTGTGATGTGGTGATAATACCTATCTCCCCCACTGGGCTGAGAGTTCCCAGGAAATAAGGACCACGTCTTATTTGTCTTCATATAACAATGGAGTTAATAAATCAATGAATGAATGAATGTGGAAGATTTACCCCTACCTCTCAGATAAGTGTATCTTTCTTCTCTTCCGGCAATTACACAGGCAAATGATACATAAGCTAAAATTTTTTGCTGCTGTGGGACACAGAATGATGTATACATCTTCCTTACTCGAGAGGTTTCAAATATAGATAGCTCCCACATGTGGAATGAAAGAAGATGGGCCACAGAAAACTGTTTTTTGTACTACCTATTTTCTCACAACTCTCCAGACAAGAAGTCTTTGCCCAGCTTGTGCTTTTGATAGTGTTTCTGCTTTGATTGGAAATGAAGGCAACAGAGAACTGATAACAGTCATTATTACATGTAGTGTCTCCAAAGCATTTAGCGTACACCTGGCTCAGAGTAGGTGTATAATAAATAGAAAGTGTTATTATTTAAAAAATGATCATCATTGACTTCAATTAGTATTCAATACTGCTTTTTGATTTTAATATTTTAAAGGTGTTTGTCCTTTATTCTAAAACATTCTATTGAGGAGAAACTTTCAATGTATGGCTCTAATATGATTAAAAAATCATATTGTGGCCAGAAAATAGAGCGAGTTGGTTGCAGACCTAAGAAGTGGTTCATTGTGTTGCCCCTCACTGAGTGCTTGCCCTGTGTCACATACTGTGCTCTGTGCCAAAGATAGATGGGTATGACACACTTCTTGCCCTCGAGAGTCTCCCAATCTAGGAAGAGAAATTGAAATGCAATACAATACAATATAAACTAACACTAATTGCCTGTACCAGAATGCAGACTGGAAAAGAGTGTGATCAATTATGTCTTATGGTGGGTGGTGGGAGGAGAAAGGCTACACAAAGAAGGTAAAATTTGAGAAGGATTTTGAAGTAGGGTGATCTGGCTGGAGGGAAATAGCAAATGTCATCAATTTGTTTGAGAAACACTTGGGCCAATGTTCCCATACACTTTAATAACGTAGGTATTATTTTATTACCAAAATAGAATTTGATTTTCATTCAACAATGTAGATTGGAGTACCAATACTAATATATGAGATTTTCAAGAGTACTCATTGTGCTGGATTTTAAGAGATGTTATTGGAAAATTCTCTGGTCAAAAACATTTAGTAAATGCTAGACTTACCAAAACTGAACAGTTTTCATAAATACAGTACCACTTAGAGCCCTTAATATGTTAATAGGTGATATGAACAGCTCAGAGTGAGAAATAGGAGGTAGTTTCCAAGCATATTTGATCATAGAATTCTTTTTACCACTGATCTTCCAGGAATAATGTTCTGAAAAACAGACTTTTAGAAGATAAGAGAACGAAGCAATTTGCTCACTTATAATTGAAATTAACTTCTAGCCTTTTTGAGCCTCATAGTGGTTGCCTTAAAAAATAGATCTAGTAGTAATTTCCTTCAACCTTCTTTACACAGTTGTCATAACCACCATTTGCTCTGTGACTGAACAGATACATCAAGGAAAGAGGCCAGGTGGCATTTCCACCCAGATGAGCAGTCTAGACCTGTGTATTAGTTTGTTAGGACTGTAATAATGAAGTACCACACATTGGGTGACTTAAACAACAGAATTCATTCTCTCACTGTGCTGGAAGATAGAAGTTCAAGATCGAGTGTCGGCAGAGTTGGTTTCTTCTGAGGCCTCTCTCCTTGGCTTGTATACAGCCACTTTCTTCCTGTATGTTGGCCTTCCCTCTGCACATGTATGTGTCCTAATCTCTTCTTATAAGGACACGACTCATATTGAATTAGAGCCTACCCCAGTGACCTCATTTTAACTCAATCCGTCACATTTTCAAACTCAAGATCTCTAATTACTCAAAGTTGATCAATACTAATCAAATGTATAAGAGAAGAATAAAGTATAAAGAAAGCTATATCCATTTTATTCAACCAATGTTGGGCTCGATTTTGTACCATCTCCCTTGTGATAGACACTGAGATACAGAGTTAAGTTAGTAGATGGTGAATGTGAAAGGGCTATTATATCATCTCAACTAGGAACATCAATTAGCTGGACCATGCACCCTCTTCATTGAGGATCTTGAAAACATAATGACATGTTAACATCCATCTTTCTGGGCTTCAAGGCCACATCTGACTTTTAGTTAACCAATTATTCTTCAGCAAGCCTACATTTATATTTTAATAACTTTCATAAGGCTTGGTTATTTCTCAAATCTCACATGTTAAAATGCATCTTTTAGGGCAAAATATTTATAGAGATATTCATTCAAAATCTTTTTGTTGATTTCTTTTTACTACTTTAATTTGTAGAAGGTGGCCATTTTCTATAATCCTAAATTGTAGTTATGTTTTATTGTAGTCACCTACATACTATCTATAATATTTATTTGCCAAAAAAGTAATTCATGTGATAAATGTTGTTAGGAACCGAGTGATAATAGTCAGATTTGTCTATGGCCATGCCACCCTGAACAAGCCTGATCCCATTTGATCTCAGAAGTTAAGCAGGGTTGAGCCTGGTTAGTACTTGGATGGGAGACCACCTAGGGAGACCAGGTGCTGTAGGCATAAAAAATAAAAAATAAATAAAAGATAAGGGATTGTAAGCTGACAAGGTCCTTGCAATTTATGAGGTCAACCAAGGGTTGCCTCGCCTAAAAAAAAGAAATAGTCAGATTTGTCTAGTGCTATTAAACTAACCATCTTAAGATCAATAAGTCTTTTTAAAAATTTATTTCTTATTGAGACCAACTGAGTATTCAGAAATCACCTAGCATTTAGCTATTTTGACAACAGGGAGAAAAATGAACCAAAATAATTAAGGAATAAGTAATATACTTGGTCATATCCTATTCTTCATACTATAAAAGCTCGGTTTTATTTGGAACCCTCCATATGCTTTGTACCTGTACTGAGTGTGTCCATCATGAACCCCATAAAGTAGGGTGACCAACCATTGTGGTTTTCCTGGCGTTGAGAGGTTCCATGGGATAAGAACTTTCATTGCGAAAACTGAGAGAGTCCTGGAGAAATTAGGAAAAATTGATCACTCTGCAAAGACGCAAATAAATATACTGAATACAACTCCCAGGGAATTAAAAGGAATTCTGCCCCAAATGCTTTCCAGCTCCCACTCCCTCTTGTCTTCCTCTTTCTCTTTTCAGCCTTCATGACATAGCTCAACTTTCACTTTCTCTTCAAGCTTTTCCTATTGGCTTCCCCCTCCCAATCACAGAGTTAATTGCCCCTTTAAGGCCTCACAGCACTTCTTCATGTATTCCCTGACTAATGCTAATTATCTACTTGCTCAGTTCCCCTTCACTAGGTGAGATTCTCAGTGGAACTGACTATACCTTAGTCATAGTACTAACCTCAGTACCTGCCCAGTTTTTGACATTTAGTAATAAGTGTTTACCTGAATAAATAGATAAATAAGAAAAGCATTTTTCTAAACATGTAAGTGTATTAAAATCATAAAACTTAGGATTAAAAAGATCCTATAGATAATCCGGTCTAGCTACTCATTGTGATTTGGAATCAGTAGACCTGGAGTCAGAAGACTTTCCCTTATTATCAATATCCCCGAACAAGTAACTAAACCAGTTTGAGTCCATTTGCTCATCTGTGCAAGGGACGTCATAATAATTTTTCCTCAAGATGTTAGGTAGATTAAATAAGATATTTGTAAGAAAAAGTTTAGAAACCTGAGGACATGAAACAAATGTCAGGTATTATTATTAATAGTATTAATACTATTATATTATTATTCAGTAAAGAAGAAAAATTGCTATTGTAATATTATAAAATCTCCTCTAAGTGACCATGCATCTTCTTCTAGAACTTAATCTTTCTGAATGAGGAATTTATCCTGTTCTCTCAACTCTTTATCATGTAACAATTTTATATTTTATTACCACCTCTTTCACTCTTCTCTAAATAGCAGCTAGTCTGTTTGTGTTTCTTAGGCCCAGAATTGAGCACAATAGTCCCGATGTGGTCTGAACAGCAATACCTTCTCCTAGATTCTAGACTCCATACATCTGTTAATTGAACCTAGGCACCCTTTAGCTGTTTTAGTGGCAGTTACATCATACTACTGGTCTACATTGAGCCTCGATTTTAAAAAGTAACATAATTCTTCCCATTCATTTTTTCCTTTTCTTTTTTTTTTTTCTTTTTTATTTTTTGTTTTATTACTTTGACATTCTCTGACACCCAAAGGAAGAGGCCCTTGAGCTGCCTTTTCTGTTCTTGGGAGATTATAGAACTAATAAATGGAAAAGGGTGCAAAAAATATAACAGCAGTTTTTTTGCCTTTTTTTCAGGCCAAGAGTAGAAACTGAATAAATATATGTTCTTTGCATTTTCCACTTATGATTGGTGACACCAAGTTTCACTTCCTCATATGCTTGTTTTAAATGTACAATTTTATCTGGCTTTAGGTTTGGAACACTCAGTAATGTTTTGATGCACTGAGACACAGTTCTCACTAAAAGAGCTTTTATTAAGTGGACAGCTAGGGTGTCGCAGGCAAGATATTTGCACAGTACATTAATTTATAGAGGAAAAGGTTTCTGTGTAACTTAACCAGCTGAACAGCTATTTCCACTTTACCTGAATAAAGTATTTTCATGTTTTATCACACTAGTTTGCAACTGCAAAAGCTTCACCCAGTTTTTAAGAGTAGGTATGAACTGTCAGGATACATTATTTGAAATGAGGCCTGACAGCTCAAGGCTTGCAAGTAAAATACATTTTATTGTTTAAAAGCATTTCTCTAGTACCTCACTTCCATCCCCCACCGCGAGCCCCACCTATCTCATAGACCTTCACAGGCTCCCCTCTCCTGACTCCGAATGAGATTCACTACAAACATTCTGAAATGATTCAGTACTCACTAAATGACACTGCATGAAGGAAAATCCTAGAGGGAAGTTTTCTTTTCTTATTCAAAATGAATAATGAGAAAGAGCAGAGAGTAGTTTTGTATGTGTAAAAGGAACAGATCACATGGGAGACAGTGTGCGTGCTGTAGTGTTGGAAGCAAAAAAAAAAAAAATTTTCTTTTAATTCCTGCCCAGTTAATATCCTGAGAAGGACTATTATGTATGCACCCTTGGTGTCTGGAATTTCCTTAAAACATCTAGCTTAATAGTGCATTAGGGAAAAAAAAAAAAAGATAGCACAGTGACATCCTTTTCTTACAATACTTACTCATGGAACCCTCCAGTCTTTGAAGCAATCTCAGTCAGGTCCCAGTTCTGGTGTTTTGGTCTTTGATCAAATTTTGTTTGCCAGAGAAGAGTTTTTCTGGGATCTCTGAAATCATCTTAAAGTTCATACACACCCTTCAGTTCTCCCTTCCATATTCTGGAGGTTGATATTCTAAGGGACACCAGAAGAGGAGTCATGTTGGCCAATGGGTACTCTTCTCCAGAAGTTTATAGCTTCCTTTTTCTTACCAGAGTGTCACCATGATTGAAGAGAAGCAGGCTTCTATTCAGAGCATATACTGCTAAAGAGAACAAACTGGGAAAAAATTAACTCACAAATGAAAATCCTTTGTTGTTAATGATATTCTATAATAGAAGCCTAATCTCCTACGTACATTATCATCTGGCAAACTAGTTACACATTTAATAAGGTTTTGCTGTATAAATTATAAATGAAATAAACAATTCTGTCACCATGGTGTGCAATGAATACACCACATGTTATATGTAAATATATTAGTCATCTGCCTTTTGTTTATGTGTCACTGAAATCCATTTTCTTTATGGTGTATTTTCTATTCCCTAGGGGTTCCAACGAAAGTCGTTTCAACCATACACATATCTGCCTTTAAAATGGAATTATGTTGTTATTGTCCTTTTCCTGCCCAGTTTTAATAACACCTGCTTTTGTGCCAGTTTCATTTACTGCTGCAAATTGTAATTCAACAGAGAACAACAACAAAAACAGCAAAAATTCCAACCAACCTAACAGCAAATGTGACTCCAGAACGGAGCTGTGTGATATATTTGCACAATACAGAAAACATATTGAAACAATTTTTATTCTCATTATTTTTCCCCAAAATTAAATACGCCTCATAAAGCAAGTTTACATATTCTGCATGCTTCCCCCTCTCCCAACTAAACCCAAACCCTTGGCTTTTAATGAGATAATTTTTTAAAAAACAGAACCAACAGTTCAGCCTTTCTTTCAAGTGGTGGCATTTTTATTTTAAGCAGAGAAACATAAATGCATGAAGGATGCAAATGTGGGCTCTTTCAATGGCTCGCCACAGTGTGACAGCTGTAGAAGGGATCAAGACAAAAGCGGTGACTGCTCCAAGAAAATGATGGCTTAGGCATCTCCAGCCCAATCAATAATCTGGCATGTTGAGGTCAATCACTGCGTGGCCATATTCAGTTTGAGCCAGTCAAAGATTATTAGTTTGACACCCAGAGGCTATTTCTTTCTGCTGTGGATGGAGAGAGAGCCTGTGTGTGTCTTTTCAGAACCAAATGGAGAAAGCCTAACTATTTATAACAACAGAAGCACTGGCACAGGATTTTCAGAGAAATTCCGTATTTGTTAGGAGTAATACCCTACAATATTCTCCAGGCTGAGTAATTCTTCAGAAATTGTCACCAAGCTCATTTTTTGTTTTATTCATTCAAAAAAAAAAAAAAGTGTTTTAAGCTCCTACTATGCTCCAGGCCCTCTCCTAGGACCTGAGGATACAATCAGACTAAGACAAACTTATGCTCCTAGAGAGCGTAAGTTTCTCCTAAGGTGTTAATGCTCTAAATGTTCCCCCGACTTTCCATTCCCATCCTTCTACACCTCCCACTCAAATTTTCCACATCCGCTCTTGACAAAGAGAAGAGTGGCAGCTAGATTGTCACTGCTTTAGATTATTTATCATGAATAGTATCCTCATCTGGCCAAAGAGAATGGTTAAAACTGAGTTCCAGAAAGCATTTTAATGCTTTATAAACTACCAAGAGGGCAATAGAATTAACCAAAGGGAAGTTATTTCTAACTTTACCACCTGTCTTTGGGACTCTAACAAGAAACAGTTTGCAGTGAGGAGACCTTCACAGGAATATACAGAATAAGGCTCTTGCCATCTGATATTTCACAGTCATATTTTACTGTTTCTCCTGGATGACATGCCATAGAGTGTTATAAATCTCAGTTTGTTTATATTCTATGTCTGTATTTGCACTTTGGTGATTATATTTGAATTCATGCAAGATCCTTTTTTTTTTAAGAACTCAAGCATAATCTTCTCATTAATCCTGTCCTGTTTGTCTGTTATTAATAGGCCACTGTACAATGTATTCTGCTGCAAAACTCCACCAGGCATGACTAATTCAGATAATTAATTTGCTAGAACATTAACACCATCAAATGAGCCTGCTAAACCGGTAAATTTAAAGTAAATTAAACTTAATTTGCAGGTTATTGCAATTAAGTCTGCCTTGTCTTTCTGAGGGATTTCAACATCCTCAGTATTTAAGAGGCAATCATAATGCATGCAAGTGGGCGGGCTTTTGGGCTAATTAACACAAGAGTCTAATCTGCTTTTCAATTAGGGTGGATGTTTATAATGTGCTGGTGACAGTGTTGCGATTCAGAACAGCATAACAGGAGTGCATGGCATAATTATAGCTGAAAAGAAAAGCTCATGCCGGGCCTTTTTAGGGGTTAATGAGACATTGGCAGCTTCCAGCTGAGGAGATCGAGCCAGTTTAGTGTGGCTTCAAGAGGAAACCACCCATAGGGGTTTCCTTTGAAGTGTCAAAAGGTCCCCTTGTTCTGGGTGGCTTATGTTTCATTTGTCTGAGTGGCATATCAAAAATTGATGAGCTGCCAGCAGCAGTCCCTATGACATTAATTCACCAATTGTGTTTCTAATAGTTTCATCCTTAAATAAATTTGGATGATGAGAATGGTAAGGAGAGTCAAGGTTCTGAAAACAATGAGGAGGGCCAGGCTGTCGCAAGGAGTTTATACAGCACAGATAAATGTAGCAGCAGCAAATGGTAAAGACATGCCTGACCTACTACTCCCTGGGTTATTAGCTGGGGGAAGACAAAGATGTATTGTGCCTGTGCCTTCTGTTGAACAACAGTCACTCAAAACAGTAATAAAGACATGGCATTCACTGGCACTTGGTTGAAACTCTAACTGCATGGGAGAGGAATCTTAGACTGGAACTGCAGAAGACAAAGCTCCTCTGAAAGTGAGACAGACAGCTCCTCAGAAACTCTTAAATAAGTTACCTGTACGTCGGAGCAGAGGCTGAGGGGAAATGGCCCAAGAGTAATGTAATGAGATAGTGCCCAGATCTGGGGTAAGGGAATAGATATTATCGTCTTCATGTCTACTAGTAAACACAAAGTTGTGGTGGTTTGAGTCTCAGTTTGAAATTGAGTGCATTGCAGCATACTTGTGGAGCAACTCTCTTCCAGTACCATTGTAGGTACTGAAAGCACACGCAGAAATTCTACTTCATGTATTTAGATGTTCTGTAGTTATACAATGAGGAAAAGAGAATTTGGAAATAGCTGTTTCTGGGATGAAGACCATCTATGACATGCCCCAAAGTTATCTAGGTTGGAATGACCAGTGTTGCACTCTCAAATTGTTTCAGTGAGCGAATGAAAAGTAAAGATGTCAAAACCCATGCAAAAATAAAGGTTCTTACCACCATGAGGCTACATGTTTTTTTAAACAATACCAAATTATCTATGATGATTATAAAGAACATTCCAAAGGTGGCCCTTCTTTTGGTCTCCCAGCAACATGAATGAAATAAGTGATAGTTGGGCAAAACACCACCATTTCATAGATGTGAATGAAGCAATCAATTTATTCGAGTTACTTGAGGAAATATTAATCTAATCATCCAAATAAATTTTAAAAATTTCCTAAACTAGATGTGTTATGCAGGCATAGCCAAAGTAAGTCATGGCAGATATTGCTGAATAAGTTCATTCATTCATTTACTCTTTGAGCACATGTTATGTGCCAAACACTGCATACCGAGGCTAAGGCAATGAACAGAATAGACAATGTTCCTCTATTCACGGAGATTACACATAGTAAACATGAAGCCATCAGTTGTTGGTAAACTCGGTGATGACAATAAAGCAGGATAATGTTATAGAAGAGACTCGAGCGCTACTTTAAACTGTTTGTTTAAAGAAAGCTTTTGCAAGGAAGTGACACTTAAGCTGAGACCAAAACGAGACTGATAAGTTTTAAGTAGGAGATGACCTAGTTTTTAGTTTCCAATGATCACTTTGGCTGATGTCTGGAAAATAGAAGTGGAAAGGTGTGACAGTCTAAGAATGGAAGCAATGAGATCATTTAGAAGATTATTAATGTTCTCCGGAAGCTATCACCCAGTCAGTCCAATCTCTTGGATTCAAAATATGATTTAGAGGTAGATTCCACAAGTCTTACTGTACAGGACATTGAAATTTAAAATAAATTATTAGACATTTACATGGTAATGTCAAGTTGGAAGTTGGATATATGAGTCTGGAAATTAAAAGAGACACCAGAGCTAAAGATATAGAATAGTGAGGCGTCATCCTGAAATTGGTATTCAAAAACATGACCTGGCTGATTACCCCTGTAGAGAAGGAGTCCTAGGATAAAGTTACACAGAGAGGGAGAAGCCCACAAAGGACACAGAGCTGAATGACCAGTAAGGTAGGAAACAAACAAATAAATGTAGATATGAAGGAGGGTGACACTGGAAACAACAGAAAATGTTTCAAGGGAAAGGGAGCAGTCAGCTGTGTTGAATTCTAACGTGAAGTTGCATAAGGTGAAAAGAGACAAATATTCATTGGATTTAGCATCCTGGAGGTCAATAGTGACTGGAGCCATTTCAATAATGTGTGGGACCAGAAGGAAGCCTGGTTGGGGCCTGTCGAGGAAAGAATGTGAGATGAAGAAGTTTGACTAAAGATAAAGAAATGGAATTGTGGCCTAAGTGGGAATATGAGAGCCAAGAAGATAGTTTTAAATATGAGAGAGAGCATGTATACATGCTGATAGCAATGATCCAGGAAAGAGAGAAACATTAATTATAGAAAGGAGTGGGGGGAGGGTATGAGATCCAGTGTACATAAGGAAAGCCTGGCCTTTGTTGGATGTGGAAGCCTTTCTGCTCAACAACTAAAGGAGAGTCTGTGCCTGGCTTATTTCACTCAGCATAATGTCCTCAAGGTTCATGCATTTTTTTGCATGCTACAGACTTTCCTGCTTTTTAAAGGCTGAATAATATTTCATTGTGTGTGTATATATATAACATTTTCTTTATCGATTCATCTGCTGATGGACATTTAGGTTGTTTCAACATCTTGGCTATTGTGAATAGTGCTACAGTAAATATAGGAGTGCTAATATATCTCCAAGATCTTGATTTCAATTAGTTTGGACAAATACCCAGAAGTAGCATTGTTGTATCATTTGGTAGTTCTATTTTTAATTTTTTGAGCAAATTCTATTCTGTTTTTTATACACCTAGAGTTTGTTAAGAGGGTAGATCTCATGTTAAATATTCTAATGGCATAAAATAAAATAATAAAATAAAATAAAATAAAATAAAATAAAATAAAATAAAATAAAATAAAATAAAATAAAATAAAATAAAACAAAACAGGAGAATCCAAGCGTGAGGAGAGATGCAGGCAGGGGAGCTTGAGTGAAATAGTCATTAAGGACAAAAGCAACCAATATTAAATTAAGTCCAATTCACTGTTTAATTGCAAATATGCTTATTATGAGGCAATATCCAGTCATTAAAGAAAAAAAATGGAAAATACAGAAAAGTGAAAGGAAACCATCACCCAGAACCTGCAGAATAATGTGGTGGAATAACAGTGAAGGAAATAGAGAACAGGAGGTGGGAGGTTTATTTCTCTAAGGAAATTCACAATGAGACTTTAAAAAGGTCTCTATCTGGCCTACAGGGACCTATATCCAGGATAAATAAAGAGAAAGTTCATTTATACTGGATCTGTGACCAAAAGTTACCTACCTGTGGGCCTATGATTTGTGTTCATCTCCATCATCCTCAGCATTTCTTAGGGGGTTCCTGTCTTAGCGATCTGTCATAGAATGTGTTCTTGATTTAAGAACATTCTTAATTTCCTTAAGGTCCAAGCCCTCTTATAATTATACTAAATAGTATGTGAATAATATAGAGGTTTTCACCCTTTTTAAAGAAAGAAATTATTATGTATATAATAAGATATTTTAGGGGATTTTTACTTTTAATTTTTTTGGCAAGACAGCAATGGGGAGAAGATGGCAGAAACTAGGGTGAGTCACGAGAGGCACATAGGGCGCAGCATTTAAGAAGGCGCTCAGTCCTAGAGTGTGAAGGTGAGAGTGAGTGCTTTAGGACTTCTAACTTTAGATCCCAGATCTTTCTACTCTACACCATCAACAATTAGATTAAAAGTCTTTGAAATATGGATGAGTCAGAAATCAGCAATGTTGAAGGCTGCTGTTTCTATAAATCTGAATGACAGGGAATTCATTCACAACAATGGAGATAAGAGAGAGGAATTAGAACAGTGTAAAATCAAGAACCTGAATTACTTTCTTACTCAACAAACTACCTGTACAGAGTTCTCCATACATATCTATGAGTCAGGGGGGTCTAGAATAGAGATTGTACCATAGTTACTAAGAACCCCAAAGAATCAGAGCCTTAAAACAACCAAGTTTAATTCTCACTTGTTTGGCAGAGCTTTTGATCAACATATTCACTCACAGACCAAGTTCCATCTTAACAAAGATAACTATATCACAGAAGCAGGAAAAGGAGGACTGGTGAACTGAGTTATCATCTCCCCCAAGCCCTCAGATTGTCTCTGTTGAATCGTTGGCACCATCATACTTCTAGGTACCCAGGATAAAATCTGGGGCTCCTTTTTAATTCTATCCCTCCCTCATCCTCTCCCAACCTTGCTAACCAGTTATCAAATTCTGTAGATTTTTCCTTTCTTGTGTTTCAGATTTCAATGTCTTTATTTGAGAAATAATGTCTTAAGGTCAATGTATATTGTATATAATAGTTCTTGACTTTATACAAGATGCACATTTTTGTTTCAGAAAGACACCAGTAGTAGCACAAACCTTGGAATTAGAAGGCTTTAAGTTTTTATTCCATGATGTTCCCTGTAATATTTTGTAGGTCACTTAAATTCTGTAAGCATGAATTTCTATATCTGTAAAATAGGAATAGTAGAATTCATATGCCACAAGATCATAGTGAAGATTAAATGTTGTTATAGGTGTTCAAGTACTTTGTAAGGTATAAAATCCTGTACACATGGTAGAGGTTATCAATATTAATATTAATGTGAGCCAGGCAGTAATAACCTTGAAGAAATTAACAGCTGTTAATATACTAAATATAACTACAATAGGATTTACTTGTCCTAATGAACTATGGAATGGCTTTATTTAAAGGGCAAAGGCAATCATTAATTTATTCAAGCAACCATTAAGCACATATTATGTAGTTAGTGGTTGCTATGCCAGGTGCAATAGCTTATGCAAGCTAAAAAAGATAGTTTCTATCCTCATAGACAGTTGCAAGATTAATCTAAAAGAAGATTGTGCTATATGGCAAAAAAAAAAAAAAATCAAAATTCTGTGAGATATCGAAACAGGAAAAGGTGACTTGCAACAGGAGACATCAAGGAAGATTTGAGTGCAGCAGTAGAATCTGAGCTGGATGATTAAGGAGGGGTAAGATTTCAACAAGTGAAGGGCGTACCTGTGTATGGAAACATGATCAACTCCGAGTGAAAAAACAGCTCTACCTCTTAATGGCTTTGTGACCCTGAACGTTGACTTAACTTCTCCAAACTGGCAGGTCTGTGATGAGAAATTAGAAATGAAAAGGGGAAGCAAAGCTTCTCGGACTATAATGTGCAAATGCACATGGAGAGCTTGTCACAATGCAGATTCTGATGCCACAGGTCTGTGGTAGGCCAGAGATTGTGCCTTTCTAATGAGCTCCCAGGTGATGCTGATGCAGTTGATCTGTGGACCACATTTGAAAAGCAGGATGTAAATGACTTTGTTTAGTGCCTAGGACATAATAATGCCCGCTCGATAAATGTTCCTATTTGCAGAACTATTCCCAAATCACTGAATGGTGCAAGGCAAAAGCTAAGATGTAAAAGTGTAGGACAAAGTTTTCCTGGAATTCCTACAGATTTCTCATGTCAGAATATAATTGCTAAACATGAACAAGTCACAATTTTAATAACTGACAAAAATTTAAAAAATTATTTTTTTTACCCTTACCATTAAAGAACTCAATTTTTAATATGGAGTATAGATATTTTCATATAGCAATCAATACTATCTCTACTTAAACAAATGATTGGCTCTTTAATTTATAGCCATAACAATCATTCGAAGCTCTGGTTCATTGGAGTTTTTAAATAATTTTAAAACAAAATTATTAACAATAGCAAAATATTACTTTGTCAGGCTATAATTAATGTCTTAATTAGGCCACAAAAATATTTTAATTCTCATGTAACGTTTTCATGATAAATATACTTCAAGCAAGTCTATCTCTGTGCTGTTTCTGAACTTTGTATTTATGCCCATTGTTGCCACTGTTATATAATATTATATTGATATACACTTTCCCTCTAAACTCTTGGAATTTTATGTATGCAGAACATAGTAAGAGTCACCTAATTGATAAGAGATTTCACTTTCCCAGCCAGGTGGCTTCCCAGATAAACACAGACAATTTGACTTTATTACATACTTCAAGCTGAGATTTAATCACTTGCTTAAAAATACAGAGATATATTCTGTTTGTTTTATGCTTTAAGAAAGAGAAAGAAATTTTTAAAAATAGAAGATGTGTAAAAGATGAAATCCTATGCCTTTGGCTTGAGCTGCAGAATGACTTCAGGAATTCGTGAGATAATAGTGTTTGGTCAGATCAGTGAGCATGATGAGTGTTTTGACATGCTAGTGCCATCCACTGCAGTTCCAAAATGGCAGACATGGTCAAGCCTGCTTGCAGACTTTGCTAATCAATTTGGTCCAATGTGACAGCTGGAACAGTACTCAGAAACATCTTATGAAGACATAGGCCAAGATCACACACAAGTCACTAGGCTGAACAACTGGTTACACTTCTCAAGTTTCACTTCCCAAACACATACATCATCTTCCCTGCTGTAGGCTCTAAGTTAATTTTTAAAACTGATAATTACTTACAGAGAACCTACTGTGTGCAAATGATAATGATGATGTAGATTGATGATAACAATACTAATAATGTTCCTGGAATATAGAAAGGTATATAAGTTTTCTCCTCTAGTACTTTATAAACTAGACAATCAAGAAAGTAAATCCATAAATATACAAGGAAAGAATACTTATGACATTTACAATAGCAATAATAACAAACATTCTGTTTGAGTTTTGAGAATGTTTATATTGCAGTGTCTTTATCTCTTTTTTTTTTTAATGAAATAAACCTTTTAAAACTAAAAGATAAATCAGAGTAATTTAAAAGAAAAAGAAATATGCAAACTTTGGTGCATGCTCTAGTACTTTATTTTCTTTCTGGAAAGTATGGTGGTGTAAAGATTCTTCTGGAATACAAATCACCATAAATTCAGATCTTCAAGTGCATAACTAATTTAATTGCAGGCAGCGAGGATAGTTTGCTAATGCTCTCACTAGAGCTCTGTACTAAATGATTTGCTCAGAGAGCAATTGATGCCCCTAGAAAACTTTGAAAAATGTTCTAGTTAGAAACAACTTTGTCCATGTCACATATTTTCTGTTTTTATCTCCATCATTTTTATTCTTTAGGACATTTGGATGAAAATTTCATCTCTTTTGCTTGAGGGTTCATATGCTCCTGCTTATTCCTCACCTGAAGTCATGAGCTCATTGTGACAGTATCAGATACCAAATTGGGTGTCATGGAAATCACTGTGCAGAACCCCAACACCCAGCCACTACTTATACAGGAAAAAAGAAAGAAAGAAAAGAAAAACCAGTAATTTGTCTTCAGAGCATAAAACCCATTACTTATAAATTATAGTTAATTATATATTGAGATAAATATAGAATCATCATTTCTACAAGCCTCGGTATTAGACAAGCTTTTAAAAATTTATTGGTGTCCTTAAGATTTGGATGATATAAAACAATGAATCACTGTGTATGTGTGTAGCCTTTTGAGGGCTTCAAAAAATTACTGTAGAATTGCAAATACTGAACTTCTGGCTGAGAGTATAGCAACAGCTCTATTCAACTTTCCCTTATCTATTCCAATGAGGAAAAACATTACTGTGAATAATGTAAAAGAGCTGTTGACCTGCGATGGTGCACTTCCACCTGGTCTCACCTACCACTTGCACGATAACTCAGCCTGCCCAAAATTTTGACATTCAGTCTCTAGTGCTATTAGTGTTCATAAAATCATAACCCAACTTCATCTAGAAGAGCCCAAAATAATGAGTGGAGTTGAGGTAGGTAAGAAATTTGTATACAGGAATAAACTAGAGGACTTCTGTAGATCAGGAAGGCAATAAAATTTGAGTTGAAATCATGAATACATCTGGAATATCTTAACTTGGATGCTATGAAAATTATCATTGACCATTTATATAAGTATCATAAAATACTTTTAAAAGTCTTACTTTAATAGACCAGTTAAGACAGGATGATGATCTGAACTAAAACAACAAGACAAGGAATAAAGAACAAGGAATGTTGACTGTTAAGAAATAAGAGATGAGGGAAAAAAATGCTTCAGGGAACTCATAACATTCTAACTAAGCAAAGACGAAAAAGCATCGGCATAGATCAGGGATTGCAGAGGATAGGTTTTAAGGGAAAATATGTATTAGATAGGCTTGGCTAACTGCTGTAACAAATAGCCTCAAAATTTCAATAGCTTGATAAATAGAACTATGTCTTACTGGTTTAAGTTCAACTAGTAGAAGTGGGATGTCTCTGCTCCTCATAGTAATTAAGAGATTTAAGCTTCGTCCATCTATGATCCAGCCACGCCCTGGGGCCACACACTTTTCTGCTGGATCCTCAACACACAGCAGGCAGACAGGTAGAGTAGAAGGTAAATGTAGGTTTTTACGAACCAGACCTGGACCTGTGTAAATAGTGTTAATCAACACTCTATTAACCAAACATCATCACTTGCTACACCTAATTGCAAAAAAAAAAAAAAAAAAAAAAAAAAAAAAGACTGGGAAATGTGATCTGGAGACATAACAAGGAGAAAGAAGAAAATGAAATAATTTGATTTTGTGTAAAGCTAGCCAGTCCCTGTCACAGGACACCTGAGTGAAGATGTCAGGCAAGCAGATGGATCTCTAGAATTTAAGAGAAGTCTTGATGGGAGATAAAGATTCGGAAATCATAACTACGCAGAAGGAAAAGATGGTTTGGTCAAGGGACAGTGTGTACCATAAGAAAAGAAGGTACTGCTTACTACAAAGATGTCTACTACACAGACAGTGGATATAAAAATTAGCTACAATTATTATATGGCAATTCTCTATTCTTGCTTTCTGGATCAAGTCTTTTGGAGAGTAAAGCAGTATGATCACATAAGGATATAGATGGGTGAATGTTTGTGTCCCTAATCAGCTATCTGTCTATCTATCTATCTATCTATCTATCTATCTATCTATCTATCAATCATCTATTGGTCTATACACTTATTTATTGAATGTCTGGTAAGGATAAGACACTGTACTAAGAACTTGTGATCTGGCTGTGAACATAAGCCCTTGTGGACCTTACATTCTTTCAATGGAGATGGCATTAAAAACAAATTGTTCTATTATTCCTATAATTTTAATTGTGATAAAATAACAAATCAGAAGCATAGGATGGGATGAGAGGATAGAACTATTGACTGGTCTACATGGAAGAATTTCATATGGGCCACAAAGATGAATAAGTTATGAACTCCAACCCTTAAAAAACAGCTGGTGAGGGGAAAGTATAAGATCCTCATATAAACTAGTATATTAGAAAACAGAAAGCTAAAAGTGCCTCTAAGAAAGATACACATAAAGCGCTTTTGAGTGTCTAGGAGGGAAAGATGTTTCTTAGAAGGAGGAAAGATGTCTGAAAGGAAAACACTGGTCCTTACAATGTGCCCCCAAGGAAACAATGTAGAAATGTGTTGGGATGACCTTCCAGCATGGAGAAGAGAGGCAGAAAGGGGTTAGGGTAATTACAGCTGTGGGAGGTGGGACAGCATGAAAAATCTTTAGGAAATAATTTTGCTCAAACCTACAGAGGGTGAAGGAGATAGGCAACCAGCTAAAAAGATCATTTGGGAACAAATACTAGAGGGCTGGGTTGGACTGAAGAGACAATAGACAAAAACAATTGGGAGACTATTTTAATCACCTCAAAAGAGGTAATGTGTAAATTGGATTAATGTCAATGGTCATGAAGGAAAGAAGTGGGACAGACTTGAATCAGAGGAATTAGAAACAATAGGACATCACTTTTCAACAAATATTTATTGAGCACCTACTATGTACCAAATATTAGAAGATGCTTCAGAGGACAAATGAATGACCAGTTAGTTGTGCAGACTTTGTATACTATTGTTCCTTCTTCTCTGCATGGGCTTCTAGAAAGCTGTTACTGTTGTTCAGTTCTTTCTACCCCCACATGTCTTACAGTTATTGTCTTTTTACCAATTTGTCTGCAAATAGCAAGCTGCTTTAGTAAGAAGTAAAATAATGTCAAGCACTAGATATACTGAGGTCCACATGTACGCAGCTAGGTGCTGTCATGTCACACTATATACATGTTATCTTGGCCTAACAGACTTTATATTTGCACAAACTGTGAACTGGCAGTTGGTATTTATATACAGCCTGTCCCCTAGGGCTGACCCATGGGCATGCAAGTCTTCCAGAGCTGGCAGCCCTCTATGAATGCTGATTGTGTAATGTGTTTTTATAGAAACAGATCCTAATGTGTGTTTCAAACTTGGAGCTATCTATCTATGTACTCCTTCATTTAAAATAAAACACAAAGATGTTTAGCTGTGCAAATAGGAAAGGTGCTTTCAAATAGGTTTCAATTTGGGCCACTCTCCATAAATCTTCTCTGATATCTTTGCTTTCTGTTTTCAAAAGAAAAAAGCTATTGGAGTGCTAGCACATTAGGGTTTTTCTTGGTTATTCACAGTGTGAAATGAGCATCACTAAATAAAGCAACTGCCAAATAAATACATTCTGGTTACAGAGAGAACCTACTATAGGACTAAAATCTTAAACCTAATTATGGAATTTCCAAATGCCATATCTTTGAAACCTTCCAACAACAACAAAAATACATTTCAGCTGGGACCTGTGAATTGCTAGCTTTGTACATAAAAGAAACAGCTTGTTCTAAAGCTGAACTTCAGTAAATTACAGAGGCGGTGTCTTTCGAAACCCCATTATGAGGGAACATTTCTCTACAAAAACCTTTGGGCAGTAATGTCTGTGAGCACTTCTCACTGCCAACAGATTCTTCAGTAAGCGATTAAATAAATATGCACATTCTGAAGTCATTGTGTTGCTTTCAATAATTAAAACCTGAAATTAAACTGGTTACTGAAAGTGGTTTGTACATGAATAACTGAAAAATATAGGTTCAAAAAGTATATTCTAGCAATAGGTACTCTCCTATGCCCATGCAAATAGCTGCTTGCTGTGTATAAACATTTTCTAAATTTAAGGTAAAAATCATGCTAAAGCTAGGATAACAAAGAAAGCTTCTCTGTATTGTTGTAGAAAAAAAGAATCTTAATATGTCTGTGTATGCAAAGAACAGATGTTTCTTTTCTCATTCTTCCTTTTATTTAAAAAGATATGAAGAGAAAAGAAAATTTTGGAATATTTCCAAATAGTACAAAATGTTCATGACTTGAAAAAAATTAAGAAAATAAATATATTTTTGTCATACTTCTTAGGCTATATATCTCTATACAATTGGGTGACAATTAAACACTAAAATATCTGGATGGGAAAAAGTATTTATCCAATTACCCAATATTTGATCTATAAAATGATGTGAATATTTGACATTTGTAAAACAAAATACACAAATGTCATTATCTCTCTTTTTAACTGTACTTTTCCCACATAGCCATAATTTTTAAAAATACAATAATCTAGGACTTGGTGCCCTACGATTGATTTTTCAACAATTTTGTGAAGAAAATGAGTTTAGGCCTCTATAATGAAGATGATAATTCAGTTTTGCATTTTGCCTTGTATGAATGTATATAAAATAAAGCCTCAATGCTATTCAAGTTTGCGAAAGATTGTGCTCTGAAGACTTATAATACTTTAGAATGATTTTTCTCTTCATATACACAACTTTAAATTTATTTAAAGAAATATCATCGCAAATTATTGTTTTAACATGTATTGCTATATTTTGCATTTTCAAAGTGCTATACATATGCTATTCTTGCCAAGTGAAGAATTAGAAAGTTTGCTAATTGCATTTAATTAAACAGTGCCATAGACATATGCTATGTGCATATATTTTATACATGTTTATGTATGTATGCACACATACACACATATATGTATAATTTCTATGCACATATATACTCTTACAAACACATATAGGTTTACAGGTAAACCCACATTCATGAGTGCTTTGTTGAGTTCATCTGATCAGTAACAAATATGCTAGCTTGGCCTTTTTTCTCTTTTTAAACAAAGAGCTAGATTTGCCTCTGGCCACACTGTGCACTCTGTAGAACATACACCCAACATCAAAAGGGCCATGTAAGCAATGAGCTTTTGAAGCCAGTCGGAAGGCATATGTCTGCATGCCTTAAGGCACAAGGTCAACCAATGCCCTATGGTCACACAGAAGGTGTGCCTCTGTGATCAAACTAGCATCCAAAAGTCTCAAACTAGTCAGTCTTATCTTACTTCTATGCATACACATGAATGCTAATTTTTATAAAACGCATTATTCTGGCCCTACAAGTCATTAGCTCCTTTAATAGCAGTTATTAGGCTAAGCAAGTGGTTTATGGAGCTAATTTCTAACAATAGTTTATAATAGTTATTGGGTGCTTACAATATGCCAGGTCCTCTCATATTTTATCTATCTATCTATCTATCTATCTATCTATCTATCTATCTATCTATCTCTTTATTCCTTACAATCCTTTCATATGATATGTGCTATATGATTCCCCTTTATTGTTTTATATTTATTCAATCCTTATCATATCTCTGTGGAACCAATGCTTAGAGAAATAACTTGCCAGGATCATACAAATAGTGAATGGCAAAGCTGGGATTGGAACGAGGTTTTTGTGTTTCCAAAGCTTATGCCTACAATTTTTAAAAATTTAGATGGTAAACATTGTGCCAAGTATTTGGCATATATTGACTCTCTGATACTCATAACAGATGACAAAGTAGAGATTTTCATTGTTCTCATTTCACAGATGAAGAAACTGACTCGTTGAGTGATTTTAAATCCTACATATTCTGCCTCTCCCATAGAAATTTTATACATCTCCCTCATCTGAGCAGAAAGCATATTACAGAGCAGAATTAGAATCTAATCCATAAATTTCTGTTGAATCACCATTCTTCCAGGTCACTTTATTTTCTATGAGAGCCATTGAATATCCATATCTAAATAATCTTAAACAAGAGACAATCCCCTCAACAAGAATTGATGGTGAGATCTCAGCTGCAGATCATCTTTCATAATCAACACATGAGTGCACTTTGCAATATAAATCTGTGTGGGTCACAACATTGTTCACATCAAGCCCATGCTTCATGCTGTAGGTGAAAACTGTGGAGAGCCTTATTTATGGCTCTGACTGAAGCCACATCCACCAGCGTGCTTCCCCTCCCAAACTGGCCCTTTAAGGCCCCTCTGCTCTGGCATGGGCAATTACTTTACACAGCACATGCAAGTATCCTTTGCATCTTTCACTATCTTCAAAAACAGAGCTTCCACCCTGAATATGATAAGCACCCTCTTAAGAGAGTATGTTGAGTGCTGTGCTGCTAATGAAGGAGGCGGCTCTCACTTCTGTGTGATTACGCTGTCATCCCTCCAAACCCCATTCACCAGAGGCCCCCCTTGCCAAAGCTGCTTAGTCCATCCTCCATACAGCTTGTGGTACTCACAGCGTACTCACCAATATCTTCTCAGTGGTGTTCCAATCACCTGCCGGCTTTTCACCAGACAGTGGATCTACAAAGTCAGGTTTTGGAGGCTGCTGCTCAGATTGCAGCAGGCTGGGCTCATACTCTTGGCCATGACCAAGGCCTGGGACTTTCCCAGAGCTGAGTCCTGTAGTCAAGCACAACCAGCACATCTCCCTGGGCTCTGTAGCTGCAGCTGGAGTCTAGCACTGCATATTCCATCACTCCAGAGAGAGGAGATCCTTCCTCTTAACAAGACAGATATCGATGCCAATACAGTCTGGCTCAGCTTCACCCACTCATCCATAAGGTAGGGGTATATCAATTAGCCATGTGACTTTCAAAGATGGACTCCAAAAATATTGCCACGTTCAGTGACTTCACCTGCCCAGAGAAAGCAACTTGCTGTGATTCTTAATTTGTTCATTGTCTTGTTTACTAGCTTCTAGATTTAGTAAGTTATTAAGGAACAGATCTTAAGTACATGTCCCTTCCTCTCTTGCTTTTACACACACACACACTTCCACCCACGAAATAAAAGTAATTATGTTGAAATTTTCCCTTGATACAATGGTAACATGTTGATTCTCCCCGAGACCATTTGTCCACTGTAGAAAAATATAATTGATTTCATATCCAAAAAAAAAGCCAGAAAGCACTGATACTGTGCATACATATGTGTGTATATGTGTATTTTGCCTTCCATGTACATTTATATGAGAGATTTTTATATAGAAAGATATAGATATATAGAAAAATAGATGATAGATAGATAGATAGATAGATAGATAGATAGATAGATAGATGTAGATATGTAGATTGATAGATTGATAATAAATAGACGCCTTCCTGAGTGTGTAGGTGTGTGTGTGTGTGTATGTATGCATATATATACACACAACTTCAGTATCTATAGTGACATGCTACTATGGTAGACTCCCACTTCCTCCAGCTCAGCTTCACCCGTCTGAGACTGACAGAAAATAATACAAAAAGGATTTTTTCCCATTACATTTATTTTCAAAACTTAGAAAGTGAAGCCTCCAAATGGCCTATTTTTTCCCTGATAAGTATTTATCTGTTAAAAACAAACAAGGCAAACCTTAAAGCCCTACTCTGTGACACAAACATCATGTCAGTTAAGACTTTGCAGTAGTAATCTGTGAAAATTAACATGCCTTCCTTCTCAACAGAGAGCAAAAACAGTCAAAAAAGAAAAAAAACATGTTATGAGTGTCTACTTGCTCTTTCTGTAAAAAAAAAAAAAAAGTAACAAACAGAAAAAGCCATCATAAAATAAGCATCAAAAGCTTGGAATCTTGTGTGTTCTTAGGCCAATAACCTCTCGATTCACACTCTTTGGGATAACTAACTCCATTCATTGAGTAAACATTTACTGGGAACCCATTTTTCTTCCAACTTGCTAGACTTAGGAGGTGGGGAGAGAAGGCACATGCATGGTGCCTGAATTTAAGTACCTCAAAATCTAGGGAGAAGAGAGAAAACATGGAAAAGAGAATAGCTCCCATTTAATACTGAGCTCTCACAGCATAACAGATACTGAATCTAACAGGCTTTTTTGTTTCTCACAAACACCTGCAAAAGATAGTCTTAGCCTCATTTAAAAATAGGAAAACTGAGGCTCAGAAAATTTATGTACTCTTGCACAAGGTCACTCAGCTAGAAAGTAACAGCACTAGGTTTGTCTCTAGGTCTGTCCAGCCTCAGGCTCATGCTTGTCAGGCCATATCAGGAGGGCTTGGTAGAGGTGAATGACTATCTCTTTGGGAATATAGCCTAATGGTTAGGGTGGTCTCTTCTTAGAATTTCTCTGCTAACTTTACCTCCCATGACCCCAAGGACCCTGAGTGAACTAAGCCTTCCCTCCAACACTTTCCAAGGAAAAATTCAAGTGAAAGTCCTTCGATATCAATAAACTCAAGCGAATAATTGATTTGTAGCCCTCCTAACTTCTTATCTCACTGAAAGTGAGAAGAGTAGGTGAAGCCAGCTAACCACAAAGAGGTTAAAGGAACATTCATTTAGCATTGGCCACCTGGAACATAGTAGGTAAACAAGAAACAGTTGTTAGTACTGAAAACCAGCATGGTGGGGTGGGTGGTTGTGGTGAACACATGGGAAATTAGAAGTACCCTTTCATTCCTGCAAGAGGCAGGGCAGAGCCCAGGCTACTCAGTGCATCAAATACCTCTCACCCCTCAGAGCAACACCAGTAGTTGAATTTTAAAAATAAAAAGTAGAAAAAAATATAAGAACAGATGCAGACACAGGTATCCTGATGTCTGGGTCCTAGCTCACGCATACACACAAGACCAACCTGGCTTTTCAGAGAATGAGCTCTCTCATCTGGGCTCTGACAGTGTCGGGAAATCATGGTTCCTCTTTCTGTTTTGTATATTTATAGAAAATTTCTAAATCCTAGCCTCCCCAGCTAGACTTACTTCTGTGTAAACCCTTTCTGTCCTTAGGACTTACAAATAAAGTTAATAAAACAAAGTTAACAATTTTTTTTTAAAGCAAGCTTTTTTTGCTATCATCCTCATTGGACATCTAGCACATTGCTTTTGTATAGGGCCAAAACTATGTTTACTCACTTATGAACTGCTGACCAAGGATCTAAAATTTTAGCCCCTCTTTTTTTAATACCTGAATGACTAGGGGGTACAGAATTTCAGTCAACTTGGTCTGTTTTCCACTTGTGAAATGTAGAAAAATAATTCTGAAGGAAAAAAAACTAATATGGTCATGTTTTTAAAGAAAGTATCTAGATAGTTACTTAAAAAGAAAAGAATAACAGTTAGATGGAGCACGGTATGCTACAACTGTCTTTGATTTACATAAAATAAAAAAAATAATATGAAATGGGTTCAATTAATGATCTGGAAAAAAATGGATCATGGTTAAACTATCAATAGGCAACATTCTGTAGTATTTTTCAGATTATTTGAAATAGTCATAGATCATAAAATAAATTATCATTATTTTTAAAAAGGAGCTTTTTCTGGTTCTGATAAGTATTAAAGAATTTGATATAATTTCTAGTTTATATGCCATCTTTTCAGGAATGATCATGTGGGAAATAGAGTGACTCCAGTGAAAAAACTTTAGCATCCTCAGAATTTAATTAAATAACTATTTACCAATAGATGCTTGTAAGGCACATTGCATACACCGAGAGCTACATAAAATCTTAACAAAATGAAACTTCAGTGCCCTACAAAATGTGTTCCTGAAAACTAGCATTTTCTCTCCTCTTACAGAAATCAGTAGGAAAAGCAGACAATGAAAGAGAATGCTCTACATAGTCTGAGCCAAGTATGAATTTGTCTTCCTAAAATGTAGTCCAAACATTAGCTCTCACTAGTGCCCTATGTTGGACAAATTAAGCTAGGCCATTTCTAAATCTCTTCGTCACAAATGATTGTTAATACACACTAGTGAAAGACCATTATATTGTAAAGATAATCTAAAAACACTGAATATTGTGAATTGAGATTTGCTTGGGAAAATATGTTATCTAAGGGCTGTGCCTACTGAGGTTAATAAAAACTTGTAGAGGTCAGAGGTCATAACTTCTGAAGGGACAACTTTCTATTTTTACTAATAAATCATACTTGGGTAACTACTGCTTAAAAGAAGAGGCAACTAAATATATATATATATATATATATATATATATATATATATATATATATAGAGAGAGAGAGAGAGAGAGAGAGAGAGAGAGAGAGAGAGAGAGAGAGGTCTTTTTTGTTTGTATTTTGGCAAGTCAGAGCTAAAAGTAAATGTGAAAGCAACTCAATTAAGACTATTCAGCTTTATTCTGGTAAATACTAATTGTGGCACGTGTGGTTATTACCATAAATACATGTGATTTATATGGAAATATTTTTTCAACAGCTCCAAAGAGTAATGAACTCTTCCTTGTGTCATGTAGACTTCCCTGTTTCTATTTATTTTACGTAGGCCTTCAAATGTTCTGCTGTGTCTGGCAATATATGCTGATGGGTTGATTTATTCATCTTGCTTTCCAGTTTGTAATGACAGCTTTTAAATTAAGATACAGTTTCAAAAGGTGGTAAATAAATGGATAAGGAAGCCTCAGTGGACAGGAATGATGTTATTCAAGATCCCAGCATGAAAATCCCTCCCCCAGCAGTTTTGCAAAACTAATATGGATACGCTTTAAAGTATCTTCACATCCTATTTCACCTGGGCTAAAATCTAATTTATCCCATAAATAGAATGATCTGAATATCCCCAATTGGCATCCATGAAAAGTAAAAATCTCCATAGAGTTTCAATTAAAATGCCATCAGATAATTAGAGTGAATACTCATTGGCTGAAATTTTACTTGCCATTTACTGAAAGAAATTAAGTTTTGCTCAGTTTTTTTATATATAAGGTTTTATAGCAGAATCCTGAGAAATCATTTTTAAGAGAGTAATATAAGAGAGTAATTATAATAATGAACTAATTTATAAAGCAAAATACTTCTACAAAATTGTGGAGGAAACCTCTGGTTACCTTTTTATGTCATTTTGGTGGTGATCTAGTTTAGAAATTCAAAGGAGATGAAAGCACTGTGACGCTTCTGTTTTTCCCTGCCTATGACTTCTAGCTAGCTCCTATCACCTCAATATTTCTAAAGCTTCTTTCATGGCTGACTCATGTTTTTTTATCACTTTTGTCTCAGCAGTCCTTCCCCTTTCTCCTTTTTTAAATATATATTTTCTTTGTGATACACACCTGTTTTGTTGTTCATGTTTTGCATTAAGGGTTCTCTCAATTTATCCATGGGATCCCTCCCCCGTGCCCTTTTTTGTTATGTATTTTTCTTGGAGCGCTATTTTTCATACTCCAGAGAATAATCTACCACTTGTATTACTGCTGACATATGAGGAGTTTAAATCTTTCCTTATTGTTTGTCTTACTTTTACTCGTAGTTGGTCCCCACAGCCCTAGACCAATCTCTTGTGTTTTCAGTTATGCAGATGTCTATAATGAAAGGGATCACTTGGGAGCATCACAGAGAAAATACAGCTATTCTACCATAACCAGAGCTACAATGTTAAATGATTTCGAGCAAAAAATAAACGCTAGAAAGCAAATTGAAAGGAATCAAAGCTTTGTATTGTGATTCAAAAGAGTTAAACAGATGAGACTTTTACAAAGCCATATGTACACAAGCATAAATACTGTAATTGTCCCAGTAATACTCAGTGTGTAGAGATTTGTACATTGTTCCTTTTGGTGAAATATATCAGCATATAATAACTTAATACAAAGAGGATGAGAGTTCTAACAACCTTTTTATTTTTATGTGTTAATGAGCATGGCATTAAACAAGAATGACACTTTTTAGATGAATGAATTAGAATAACACGAAGGTGAATAGTTATACAAAAAACCTGCAGCATTCCAAAGCCAAATTGAAAGAGATTGATTTATGTAATAATCATCACAAGTGCTTTAGAATTTCTTCAACTTTTCTTCTTTAGTAGGTTAGACAAAAAATGGCAGTGATCTACTGAGTCATTTTCAAAACCAACATCTGGTGATTTCACTTGGTAATGACTCCAGAATAAACTGGCCACCATCATCTCATATCTAAAAATCTCTCAACTAATATATTTCCTTTTTATAAATATCATTTTCAAGTATTAAAAGATTTCAATTCCATTATTTCAGAGGCCAAACATTTGGGCAATTTAGACAAATGTACTCTTCTACATGCATACTCCTAAAGCTATTCTTTAAGGCAGTCTGTGATCTCAAGAATTAGTTTTCTTGAAATTTCTGAGTAACATATTCACTGTTTCTCCTTGAGTTCCCTTTGTTCATGATCATGATAGCAATGCAAATTATTTGAGAATTAAATAGTGGTTAGATAGAATGAATGTGTGTAGATAAAACAGTAACTACTACTCATTAGATGTACCGATCTAGCAAGTAACAATCCTACGTTACGTTTATTAAAAGTATGATAATGCTTAGACCATTAATAAGATCTGAACTGTTTTCAGATATTTTTAACCCACAAATAACCACTAAAAAGAAAATCTGAGGAAATTAGAATTTAAAAAGCATGCTTAAAAAATCTAAAAGTGACAAATGACACTTTAATATGTATACTCTATGATGGCAATTGGAATTATTTTAACTAATTAATATCAATCATTTTATGCCCAAAAATATTTGAGGGGTAATATTTTAAGCAGTACTATTTACTAAAAACACAGTAACATTATTGCTATGCTTTAAACATATTTATCAAAATTTTAAAAAATCAACACCAATGTTGCCTTTAATGGATATGAATATATTTCTAAGCATACTTAAATAACATAGCCTCAGGAAGAACTTTTCTATTCAACTAAAAATCAGTTAGAGCCCTAAACCATGCAGCAAGTTCATAAATCCTACCTACAATAGGAAGAGTGTTTGCCAGTCTAACCAGTGGAAAAATCAGTGGGCTCTTTGAGCTACATGGATGTGAGCTAATAACAAATGATACAATGAAAAAAAAAAAAAAGACTCACTCAGTTAGTAGTTGGTTTATTTTGTGAAGAGGTAAAAATAACTTTTGGTTAGGAGGATGCCTAACATGAAATGTGTGAAACTGACCTCATTCTCAAGGATCCCAGCTTGAGTTTTAGGGACATTGTGAGTGAGTGAATGCATATGTTTCCATTCGCCAGTGATTCTTCAAAAATTTATGAATAAGTGATTTTTCTCTCAACAACATATATGAAACAAATAAAACATAGAGGAAATATATTTGTCTCTACTTAAAAACTTTCTGACTAGTATTTTTTTTTAAGCTCATCTAAATTAACAGAACTTCACTTTGGTGAAGAGGTTTATTTCCGTACCCCTATCTTTTTTGAGGTATTATTGACCCATAAAATTGTAAATACTTAAGGAGTATAACTTAATGTTTTGATATCATATACACTGTGAGGTAATTTCCACAAACAAGCTAATTAACACATCCATCACTGCACACAGTTACCGTGTGTGTGTGCGTGTGTGTATGTAGTGAGAACACTCTAGTAAATTTCAGATTTCGATACAGTATTGTTGACTATGGTCACCATACTGTACATTAGATCTCCAGAGCTTATTCATCTTGTATAACTAAAATATTGTACCCCTTGACCAACATCTCCCCATTTCTCTCTACACCCAGCCCCTGGAAACCACCATTCTACTCTCTGTTTCTATGAGTTTGACTATTAGAAAGAACTTCCAATTCTACACACCCCAATTTTATAAGAAACATATAAGGTACCTTCTATGTGCTGGCACATAGCCGATGTCTAATACTGCTGAATTTGATAAAGAAATTAAATAATCAATATGGTTACATGGAGTAGAGTTTGGTTTATGTTCTGTAATGATAAATGAAAGAAAATGAAAACTGGATAATGAAGTAAACTTTCTAGGTTAAGGAAATTTATTTAATCTTGAACAATGAATAGAAACTTATATAGATAAAACATGTGCAGTAGGTGCACATATTACAAATCACAAAATGTTAATATTTAGATTTACAAAGCCAATTACTTGTATCATGGAACAAATCATGTGATTTTATGTGTTAAACTTCAAGTTGTGCATGTTTTGCAGAATGTGGCATGACCTATTGGAAAGAGCTCTCTCCTACTACCTGAGGTTTGGTGATATTTTTTGCAACCACAAAAATGGAGTAATTTTAGGAGCAAGTCTGCCAATGTCTTTGGCTTATATCCGGAGTCCAACTGCATTGTAAACAAATTTTGTTTGCTGGCTCTTGGACCCAAGACAAGTCAACTAACAAAGCTCCCTACTTTTTTCGTAGGTGCAGTGGTAGAGCCTTGACCTACATTAGCTCTATTTTCATAACTCTGAAAATAGGGATTATTATCATATTATCACCATTTCACAAATTAAAAACCTATGCTTTAGAGAAGTCCAACAGCTATATATAAAGTGGATAGCTCAATTCCTGGCATTTAGAAATTTCTTTTAAAAATACCATTAACTTATTATGATCAAATGACTACCAAGGAGGCACTACAGTATAATGGTCAAGGGCACCTGCTATAGTGTGAGACTCACTGAGCCAGGGTCATGTCCCAGCTCTGTCACTGAGTAAGACACAATCTCTCTATGACTTGGTTTCCTCATTTGTAAATGGGGGTTAAAACTTGATCTCCCTCATTAAGCTGTTTAAAGAAGAATAGAACAACAAATGGAAAGCACTTGTATTATCTGACACATAAGAAATATTCATGGTGATACGTGTGAAATTACTTTCTAAAGCATTTAAATGTTCTGCATTGTTTATTTTCATCTAAATTTCTAATCACAAATATAAAGCTAAATAAGATTTTCTGAAAACAATCATCATATAATGAGTCGATATAATAATAACCCTTTATCGGAAAGAATAATACCACAGCCCAAAGTAAGGAAACCCTGGCAGTGATATTACACTATTTTATAGTGGGTACACAAACGGCTCATATTTTAATTCAAAAACTTCTTTGTATTTTTTATATTAGAAAATATTCCAAAGACCATGTATAAAAAGTCAGTTTTTAAATGTGTTTCACTAAATAACCAGGCAAGGTAAAATTCTTATGATTGATTGAAATAATTGATTGCAGCCTGCCAACTTCACCTTCCTTAATTATAATATACAATTTCAGTTTTGTGCTTTCTAAACCAAGGTTTACAAAAGCTAAGAGAACTATTCTGCTCAATCTCTGATTATATCAACAGTGCCACTTTTTCAGATCCTATCAGATTGGGTTTGGATGATAATTACTTGGGAAGTGTTTGATCTCAATGATGAATACATGATTAGTTTTTCATGAAATCAGTCAACCACACCACACAGCACTACTCATGTGAAACCTTGTTGATTTAGCTGTTAGAAAGCACACATCTCCCTCGGTTCAGATATGGGACATCAGTCTTTGGGGAAAAGAGGGTGGAAAAAGGGCAAGTTTATCGGTAATGATATTGCAGAGGCAGATATTTAAGGTTTGCTAATTTCCTTCTCAATTATACTCACCTCTTTTCTAGTATGTGACCACAGATTCCATCTCAGTTGTGGAATTTTCTTTTGAAAATAAATAAAAAATGTTCCATGACACCTTTGTTATCTCTCAGCCCCTTAGAGGGTTTTGCTCTGATGAATAATATTTTATATTTGAAATGTTTATGTGATTTTTCAGGGAGTGATAACCTCACTACCGCTTAAGTTTGATGCATTGCAATCACTGGTTTTCTTCACTAAAGTGCTTTTACAGACCCCTCCCATAAATTGACTTAAGAGTTAGAAATGGAACATTCAACACAACTTGGATGCCCAATGGAAAAATGTCTAGAAGAGTATTTTATGTTTGTTTTGCAAATGTATATATATTTATATATATAGCTACTTTTCCTAAAAGGCCTGGGTTGAGGGTGTTCCTTTGTTGATTTGTATCTGTGTATATGTGTGTTTTTTCCTATGATATAGGCTGTTTTGCTAAGAGTCAATGTAACTTTACATTTTCTTATATTTCAAGTGGTCTAATCAAAAATCACATAAAGGGATTCCATTGTTGATCTTTACACAGCATGCATTTGTTTGAAGAGGTAGAAGCATTGCTCATTGAAAAAAAAGGAAACAAATTTTACTTTTGTTATTTGCCTGATCTTATTGACTTAAAACAATTCTAAAATAAAGAATTCTTCAGATTCTTTTTAATGAAAAGATATTTTATAAAAATAAAGTTTTATATCTTCAGCTTTATTCTAATAATTTAAAAAATCACTTTGAAGGAAGAATATATATACATTTCTATATCATTTGAATTATCCTCTTTCAAAAAAATCTTCAACATGTCAATATTTTGACCAAGATGCTTTAAAAATTATGTCCAGTTCTTTCTTTGTGGTCTAAGGAGGTGGAGATTTAGGAAGCGTATCTGAATATGTCAAAATCCAAGCACTAGTCTTAATGCCATAACTGAAACATTAGGATAGTTTTGACCAGGGTTTCTCAGCCTTAGCACTGTTGACATTTTAGAGCATATCATGATAATTCTTTGTGGTGGGAGCTGTCCTGTGCATTGTAGGATTTATCCCCTTCCCTAGCTTCCACTTACCAGATGCCAGTAACAACCCCCACCCCAATCCAGTCTTGACAACCAAGCAATAATGTCTCCAGACATTGCCACATGTCCTGTGGGAACAAAATTATTCCTGATTGAGAACTACTATTTTAGGCAACAGATTTTGGGAAAGATGGACGTAAGCTATTCGAATAATTGTCTTTACTTTCTTTTACAGATAAGAACCTTATTTTTCCTCTGGGAGAGAGAGATGTGTGAAGAATGATACAGACTTGTATCATTTCTTTAACAAAAAAGAGATCAAGAGTTAATGCATGTTAATGAGACATATTTGTCCAGTAAAGATTATGAATAATATGCAAATGCCAGTGACCACCGCTGCCTCTTTTTATTCTTATAATAAAGCAGTTCTACGGCATAAACTTAGCATTTTGAATGAAAAGGAGTAGAAAGAATAAATTCAACAAGTATAAGAATTAAAAGAGCAGACTCTTCATTTTGATTATAGATCTTGAATAAATTTGATAAATTCAAACATTACAATGATATCATTCTGTTGATATAAATGGTCCAAACATATCCTTATTTCACTAGAATAAAAATGATGTCTTTACAACGTTGTATTACCAAATTGATAAAATGAGCAAAACCCTGGTGTGGTTGCAGGAAAATTATCCCAAGGCTATAAAATCTTCATTGACTCCTCGCTTAACTATTTTTCCATTATTCTGTTCCAAAGGAAGAACAGTCAGGATGACAATAAAAAGTAAATAAAAATTAAAAAAGAAACTGTAGTATAGTACAATTTTTGTCATTTGGAGCTAATAAATGCATTTAAGTATTGACTTGCAGCCTCACCAGTAATGACATAAATGCCACTGATTTAGAGTCATGAATTTTAGGACATGGTAGGCTCCTATTAGTATAAAAAGATCAAACATTCCTTTCACATTAAGAAAACAGTAGCCGATAGTAGACCATCAGAGACACCTGATTTTTTTTCTTCCAGCAGAGCCATGTGGCTTTAAAAGGGAACCCACAGTACTTATTATATTTAAGTCTAAAGTAAACCCAAAATGCAACCATGGCAAATTGATTTTTGTTACCATTACCAAAAGTGTGCCTTGATTATTGATGCGATTATTTATTGCTATTAAAAATGATGTTGATATCATTGGTTTTAATTTTTTTCCTGTGGTCTACTCACAATTCTTCAAATCAATCTATTGACTGATTTAAAGAATGCTTTAATGATAGCTAAAATAGTTAACATTCATTGAGTTTTTACAATGAGCTTTTGCAATGTTCCAAGCAGTTCTATAAACTCTTTACACGTGTCATTTCATTTAATCTTTAAAGCAACACTATGAGGTAGTTGCCATCATTACCTTTACTTGCAGATGAAGAACTTTTGGTGAAAAGAGATTAAGCAATTGTGTCCCTTGGTCAACTAGATAAAAAACACAGCTGGGACTTGAACAAGACAGACTCTCTTCAGAATTTGCTATCTTAACCACTAGCCTACATACATGTCTTTTATTGTCTGTTTTATAATAGTGTACACATATTATCCCATTTTTTTTCTTTACAAGGTAGTTTACAGTGATTACTTAAGTCATATCTTTGATGAACTGAGGCTCAGAGAGATTGAGTAATCTGTCTAAGATCAAATAACTAAAACTAAGCCAGTCTATTTTGAATACAATTTATAATCATTATTTATAACTAGGGTGCCACTTACCCAATTTATATAAGCACACATGTTTGTATCATTCTGAATAGCTGTAATGATTTCGCCCTCATCCTCTCCTGGCCAAACTGTCTCCCAGGGTCCTGCCTGTGACTGAGAGCACACATTTGTGAGCTAGATCCCAATAAGGAAGGGTCTGTGGCCTGGAAATGTAGCAAAGCGGATTGGCCAGCATGAACAAACTGCTCCCTTACTTTGGTGGTCATGCCAGCTACACTAACTGTCTGCAGAGAGGCTAAGGTATGCTAAAAAGGGAACTAAAAAGAATGGCATAGAAGGATAATACACCTTCATTTTCTGTGTAATATTTTTTTCTTGATCACTAATGACAAATTATAATAGAATTTAAATTTCAACTGGATTCTTAGGGATCAGCTTTAAGTCTTAATGACTTCAAATCATCCCACTGATATCAAGAAAAAAGATAAAAGCCCACAAAGTTTTATACTATCAATAGTGGCCCAGGAATGAATACTAGTGAAACTAGCAGTATGACAGCCCACCCCTATGTTACATCACTGCTAAGCTGAATGCTCTTTTGCATCACACAGGTGGAAAAAAAACTTGTAGACAAAACTATTTCTTTAGTTTGACTTATATTTACAGTCAAGTGCTTTGGAAGTATGGATGGATGCATTGCTGAGGGGCAGGAGGCAGCACCTGGGGGTCCCATGACTGGAGGGGGCTGCAGCTCCTTTTGCCACAAGGTGCTTTCCCTCCAGCATTATGGAGCATTTCTGCCTGCTACACAATGCATTGAATGGTAGGCTAAAAGGACTAACACCAGGGTTCCCGTGACAGTGTGCGTATTAAGTAATTGACTAGAGATAGATTTATTAATAGAAACAATAAGGAGGGCAACTCAGCCACAATAGGTCAGGAGGCAGAAGAAAAATTATATTGGCAATAATTTAGGGTCTCCAATTGACCCCAGATAAAGAAAGCATTGTTTTTGAATGAGTGAAAATCAGGATTTCTGTATCCATGAGGCCACCCAGAGTAAAGTCACATTTTTATAGGAGTTTAAAATGTTTATAGTCTGAGGGATGAACACAAACCTCTGAACTGAAGACAGGCATGGGATATAAGAATTGCTTAAGTACCCAAAAGAATACATAAAATTTACATTGTGTATCCTTCTGAACAAGATATGATTGAGCTAAGGTGCTGCTTCTGGCTGTTAAGAAAATAGAGCCTAAAATTAATAGAGCCCATAAATATTAAACTTTAACAAAATAAAGAAAGGATGGGGAGGACTTTGTACAAGCTGTATGAGGAGGGCACAGATAGAATCAGCAGATCAAAGGGAAATAGAAGGCAGACAGAGAAATTGGCCTTTTTAGAACTGTGAAAGATAGTCAATGACTGGAGAAAATGTTAATCATTTACAGTAAAATCTCCCTAATTTGAAACTCAAGGATCCAAAACTATAGAGGTTGAATTAATTGTCTTACAGATTATCCTTTTCTTTTTAAAGAACAGCATAGAAATTACCTTAAATTACATCTTGTTTTAAATAAACAGATATTCTTTTACTAATTAATAAAAGTTCCCTCCAAATAATTTATCCAGCTCCATTGATCTGTCCATTTGAGAGGTGCCTATTATGTGCCTAGAGTGTTGATTTATATCATTCCACATGGGACTGCCTTGTCTCCCGAGGAAGTGCCTTCTTATGGGGACTCAGTATAAAATATGATGAAGCTAAGGAATATTTTCTTTTTTTTTTTCCCCCGACCTGACCAGTCATGGCCCACAGCCATAAGAAAATAGTTTACTCAAGGAATTAAGAACAAATTGCTGGAAAGGGTTCTATGCTTCAGAAGTAAATGAGGTCAATGTCACAGAATTGATAATTTCCACTTCTTCTCCAAAGACCATGTGGTCCACTGACTGATGAAGGAATTTTATCCAGGCCTGGCTCTTTTGGAGAAATTTGAACAGTAGTTTTGGCAGAAAAACTACTCTGAGGTAGCCTCTAAGAGAACCAACACTAACAATTGCCAAGGTTGGTCCAGACTGGTTACCTTGGGGGAAAAGACAGCGTAATGTTGCCCATAGCATATTATCTGTGACGTAAGTGTTTACTTTATTTTAATTTGAGTAAAGCAATAGCAGAGTTTCAAATAGGTTGATTAAAAATAGGCAATAAAAAGGAATTCTTATATACTGCTGATAGAAATGTAAATTGGTACAGCCACCATAGAAAACAGTATGAATGTTCCTCAAAAGATTAAAAATAGAAATTACCATATGACCCAGAAATTCCTCTTCTGGGTATATACCTGAAGATTTTGAAACATTTATTAGTAAAGATATGTGCACCCCGATGTTCATAGTATCATTATTCATAGTGGCCAAGACATGGAAACAGCAGAAGTGTCCCTTAATAGATGTTTGGATAAAGAAACTGTGGTACATATATATGATAGAATATTACTCAGCCATAAAAAAAAGATGAAATTCTGCCATTTGCGACAAAGTGAATGGATCTTGAGATTGTCATGTTAAGCAGAATAAGTCAGACAGAAAAAGTTGAGAGCTATATGATTTCACTCATATGTGGGATATAAAACTGAAAGCAACAAATGAACGTGACAAAAAGTTAAGGAGTCATGGACACGGACAGCAGTTTAGTGGTTACCAAAGGGAAGAGGTGGGGTGGCTTGGATAGGGGTAAAGGAGGTCAAATATATGGTGATGAAAGGAAATTTAACTTTGAGGGATGAACACACATTGCAATATACATGTGATATATTATTGAATTGTACACTTGAAACTTATATGATTTTGTAAACCAATGTCACCCCAATAAATTTAATTTTTAAAAAAGCCTGGGTATCTCCAAGACCTTCACAGTCCAATATAACAGCCACTAACCACATGTGGCTATTGACCACTTAAAATGTGGCTACTCCAGAATGATAAAATACACATTAAATTTCAAAAACTTAATATAAAAAATGCATAATATCTCATTAATAATTTTATATTGTTTACATGTTAAAATGATAACATTTTGTATGTATTGGATTAAATAAAATATTTTATTAAAATTAATTTCATGATTTCTTTTTACATTTTTTAATGTGGCTACCAGAAATTTCAAATTTACATATGTGGCTTGCATTTGTAGCATTCATCTTATTTCTATTAGACATATTACCCTGAACATATCCTTGAAATACAGTATACCATTTTTTTCTGTTTGAAAGGATTCACCTTTTTGTTAAATCCACACTACAACCCAATAGCTTAGTCATTACTCTTCCTCATGTTATAGATGAGAAAACGTAGGGGTTATGGAGCATGTCCTAAGTCACACAACAATTAATTGGTGGAACCAGGTCTGCCTCATGTCCAAATCCATGTTTTATGTACACCTTGCTTAGGCATTTCTCTTTAATATTCTATTGAGGTGATCTTTTAACTTAGAAATGTACAAGATGTGTTGATAACAACCAAATATTCTGTGTGAAATAAAATATATACAATGTACTAAAGACACTTAAAACAGTTACAGACAGCACATAGGCATAATGAGAGTGGAATACCAGTGTTCTCAGCAAACTGTCCCTCAGGTTTTTAGGATGGACTAGAGTGGATGGAGAGGTGAGAGATGACTAACTATGTGTCATGCATATTCTTGGCATTACCCCCAGGTGATTTCATTATTCCTCAAAACAACCCTTAAAAATGAGATAACTAAGTCTCAGAATGGCTAAGCAATCTGTCTGCTATTCCTAGGCCGGCTCATCAGCAACAGAGCCAAGATAGAACTCATCTGATTTCTCTCCCTATACCAGGCTACTCTTGGTCTTCTTTTGCTCAATACCGAACTTTTTAGCCACTTGTCTAGACTATGTGATACCACCTGCTCTGTTTTCATAACATATTCTGGTTCACAATCCAGACTAATTGTTTCACTCCCCTCCCTTGTCAGATAGAGCCCAGAGGAGAGAGGACTCCACCACAGCTTTCCTGAGGGTGGGGTAAGATACAAGAGTCAGACTTCTCTTACCAACACCTGTGATGTTTAGGGGTTAAAGAAAATAATGAACCTAGAGTCTTGATAGAATACAGGGCTCATAGACAAGGTAAACTCTACACAATGGAATTTAAATTTTGCTTTAAAAGTGAGAGGTAAGATTTTGTGTCAAAATAGGCAGAAGAAGCCTAAGGAGAATCCAATGATGTCTAGAAGTGGAGGATTGAGGAAACTGCAGGCAGTTGGCAGGAATATAGATGAGAATCCCCAAGATGATCTGAATGAATATTCAAGGTACATCTAAAAGATCCAAAATAAAATGGACCCTGGTTTATGCTGATCCAAACCATCCGTGATGGGTTGATCAGTTTCGGTAGCAGAAGTAGAACACTACTAGTAAGAAAGATTTTCTATGCATGTAGTGGTGTAGTTCCTTTTTGATTATTCAGGGTTTTTTTTTTTTTTTCCATTTCATATGGTTCCTTAACTCTTTTGGTTCCCATTAGCAACTTTACAGAAGTGAGTGCTAGAGAGGTTAATGTGTCCTCATTGCTGCTCATGTTCAAGGTGCCAGTGTCAGCACTCCAGTTGGTCTTTCCAGCTTTGTCGGGAGAGTTATTGATGCAACTCTACCTCTAGCCCCTGAGCTTTTGGCAACATGCTTCCCAGTCTAAACTCTCAGTCTCTTTATCCTTATGATATAGCTCCTTCCTGTTACTCTTACAGTGATCTTCAGTCTGCAGGAATGGTCCTTAGTTTTCATTCTGAGGTTTTATTTGTTTTTTGCCCTCTTATGTATAGGTTTCAGGATTGTGCGTAAGGCCCTGAGCTAGGGTTGGGAGGAAAATAAAGAAATACAATAATGGTTTCTGCCCTCAAGGCTCTGGTCATCTAAATGAACAAACAGATAAACTTTAAATTAGAGAAGCTGGGGTTTGGGAATGTTGTTCTAACATCTGCCCTAAATGCATAATCTTGATCACTTATTCTCTTAACTCTTGGTCCTTATTACAAGTTAGAAGGTTTCACTGGATAAATGACTTTCAAGTCTTTACATAGCAAAGAAATTATTTTGTTGGTGAATTCGTACTTGGAATCCCAGTATTTAATTCTATGAGTTTTAATAAATAATAACAGAAAAAAAATAGTTTAAAAGTTGCTTACTCTGAGTAGAAATTGTGGATGAGCCCCAGAGTGCTACTTACTTGATCTCCCAAATACCACTGCACTCCACCTTACCTCACTTCACCGTAATGTCTTCCAAGGAAGCTCCAAGGACGTAGTTTAGGATCCACTAGCCTGGTCATCTGTTTATCTCCTTCTAGCTCCCAGCCACAACTTCTTCAAACAGTCAACACTGTTTATAAAATAACTACATTCAAAGATAAATTATGAGAGAAGACTATCAGAGAGATTACAAGACAGTGTCTTTTTAAAAGAATGATGGAAATGAGAACTGTAAGTTCAGAGTAAAGCAATCACCTTGGGCCAGAGCAGGCTGTCAGGGCTTCACCCAGAAGGAGGGGCTTTGAAGGATGGGTATACAGGAAATCCTTGCCTTGTCAGTGATGTTTCAAGGAAGGGCATAAAGATACCAAGACTAGAATTTGAAAAACATGATCAGGGATGATAGTATGAACATAATTACTGAGTGCTTCTGATGGCCCAGGGACCATGTGGAGCCCAGACACAACCACAGTCCTCACAGCAATACAATGAAATAGGTACTCTTAACCAGATGGGAGAAGTAAGGCATGGAAAGCCAAATTAAAATCTCCTCAAAGTTACACTAGAAATTAGTGGCTTCTTAGTCAGCTCTGCTTGACTATTGATTGTTCTGCTGTTACTGTTACATTGGGTTCATATATGGGATTAGCTAGAAATGAGGCTATGAAGATTGGTTGGGATCAGTGTGTAAAAGGATACATTTTCCAGGCTAAAGAGTTTGCCATTTATCCTCTAGGCAATGGGGAGACATTGAAGTTGTGTGGAAGTGAAATGGCATTGATCAGAGCATGTTGTAGGATGCTTTTGTTTCTATTTTAGTGGATTTGTTTTATTAGAATATATATACTAAGAACAGGAGTGTTTCTTTATTAAAATTTAATTCACTCTAAGGTTATCTGTATTTATTACCAAATGCATGTGATCAAAATAAGAAAATCAAAGAATTTCCATATTGTTCATTTTTACTTCTTTTTTAGAACACATGAAAGCTTTGTGGGTATTTTTGTTTGTTTTGTTTTTTATTAAATTTATTGAGGGGATATTGGTCAATAAAATTATATAGTTTTCAAGTATGCAATTCTATAATATATCATTTGTATATTGTATTGTGTATTCACCACCCAAAGTCAAATCTCCTTCTGTTACCATATATTTGACCCTCTTTACACTTTTATACCTCCCCCCAACTCCCTTTCCCTTATAATCACCAGACTGTTGTCTGTGTCCATGAGTTTTCGATGGTTTGTTTGTTGGTATTGTTCATTTTTTGCTTTCAGTTTTATATCCCACATATGAGTGAAATCATATGCTTCTCAACTTATTCTATCTGACTTTTTTCACTTAGCATGATAATGTCAAGATCCATCCTTGTTATGACTAATAGCAGTGTTTCATCTTTTCTTATGGCTGAGTAACATTCCATTGTATATATGTATCATGTCTTCTTTATCCAATAATGTATCGACGAACACTTTGATTGTTTCCATGTCTTGGCCACTGTGAATCATGCTGTAGTGAACATAAAGGTACATATATCTTTACTAATAAATGTTTTGAAATTTTTCAGGTAGATACCCAAAAGAGGAATTGCTTGGTCTTTTGGTAATTCTATTCTTAATTTTTTGAGGAATTTTTATACTGTTTTCCATAGTGGCTATATCAATTTACATTCCTACCAGCAATGTATGAAGGTTCCTTTTGCTCCACAACTGCTCTATCACTTATTACTTGCCTTGTTGATGATAGCCATTCTAACAGGTGTGATGTGATATCTCACTGTGGTTTTGATTGTATCGCCCTAATAGCTAGTGAAGTGGAGCATGTTTTCATATATCTGTTGGCCATTTGTAGGTCTTCTTGAGAGAAGGGTATGTTCGGGTTTGCTGATTTTTTTAGTTGGATTTTTTGTCGTTGTCGAGGTCTATGAGTTCTTTATATATTTTGGATATTCACCCCTTATTAAAGGTGTTGTCTGCAAATATGTTCTTCCATTCAGTTGGTTGACTTTTTGTTTTGTTAATTTTGTGTGTGTGTGTGCAGAAGCTTTTTAATTTGATAGAATCCCATTCATTTATTTTTGCTTTTACTGCCCTTGCCTTTGAGGTCATATTCATAAAATCCTAAGACCAAAGTCCCTGAGTTTAGTATCTATGTTTTCTTCTATGTATTTCATTGTCTTGGGTCTTAGAGTTAGGTCTTTGATCCATTTTGAGTTAACTTTTGTGTGTGGTGAGAAATAGCAGGCTAGTTTCATTCTTTGCATGCAGCTTTCCAGTTTTCCCAGAATCATTTATTAAAGAGGCTTTCTCTTGTCTATTGTATATTTTTGGCTCCTTTGCTGAAAATTATTTGTCCACATATATGCGGGTTTTTGAACACGTGAAAGCTTTAAAGTTAACTTACTATTGGAAGATATTAAGTTAGAATTGTTTATGTGCTCTGCATAATCTTTTTTTTTAAGACTATTTGTTAGAGCAGTTTTAGGATCACATCAAAACTAAAAGGAAGTGGTCAAAAGATACACACTTCCAGTTTTAGAAATAAATATGCCCTGAGGATATAATGTACAGCATGGGGACTATACTTAATAATAGTGTATTGTATATCTGAAAATTGCTAAGAGAGTGATCTTAAAAGTTCATATTACAAAAAAATATTTTTTTAATTATATGAGGTGACGGTTGTTAACTAAACTTACGGTGGTGATCATTTCAAAATATATACATATATTTAATCATTATTTTGTATACCTGAAACTAATATAATGTTATATAGCAATTATATCTCAATAAAAAAAAAAAACAATGAGAGGAAGGTACAGAGATTTCCTTTATTCCCCTACCCTTACACATGCACAGCCTTCCTTATTATCAATACGCCCCCCCAGAATAGTACATTTTTGTTACAATTAGTGAACCTACATTGATGTGTCTTATATTTTCTATATATAAATTATAACATTTGCTATTCACTTCCTAAGTCAAAAAGATAATTGTATTAAGCTAATTCTAGTATTGAAAAACTTTAATATATTCTATGCAAAGAACTTTGTATAAATTTATATTTATTATTTTTGTGTACTAGAATTTTAGGGAAACAAAAACTGTACACCATGTTCAAACAATAATAGGGATACAAGTGAAATAGAAAAAAAGAAATAAAGAAAACAATTTAAATTATTTCTTCAATTAAATAAAATAAATAAATAAATAAATAAAATCTTGTAGAAGGGAAAACATAACAGTAATAAAAAATAAGAAAAAAATAAATGATAAAAAGAAAGTTTTAAGATTTTACAGCAGACTTTTTTCTGTAAAATTTCAAAAAAAAAAAAGTCAAACACATTAAATCAGATGACCACTGAAATGTGTACATGCAAATCTTCCAGACTTTAATAATATAACACTTTTACACAAGTTTTATGTGTAGTTTTTCTGAAACTTCTTGGCATTTTTAGCAATTATCAGACTCCAAAAAATGTAAATTTCATTATAATAAGAACCAACATTGACTGAGTCTATTTTATGATCCAAGCATTGTTCATTCATTCATTCACTCATTCATTTATTCATTTTAAAAATATTTTCTGAGAACTTCATAGATGCGAGAACACTGAGCAGTATTTGAAGTGCTGGATAGGTAGCTCTGAATAAGACAGACAGATCTCTTGGTATAACAGGACTGTCACCTAGTAAAAGAGACAGGTCTGTCTTGTTATCTGCATCAAGCATTATTTTTGTAACCAATGAACTTATTACACACTAAGGCTTTTTAAACATATGAGGTGGTATTACATATTTTATGCACTGATGGGAATGATGGAAGAAATGATAGAGAGAAAGAAAGGGCAATTTTAGGTGTAATGCCTTGATTAAGTGAGAAGGGAAAGAAGTAGAACACATATACATCTATCTGGCACTAAAACTCACGTCCTTTCCACTCTGCTATATTAACATTTTTTAAAAGATTTCAACATTTGAGACTTTAGAAGATATAAATAGACAGGTAGATATAGCTATATATATTTTCATCCTCCATTTACTTTATAAACATACACATGTATAAATGTGTATATATATAGATACACACATAAATGTAGATATACATTTACCTATATACACATATATAAGCAAAGTACAGAATTGTTTACCATCTCATTCAAGAGGAATGCAGGCAGCACACATGAAAAAAAGAGGACAAGCATTTGGGACATACCATGAGGGCCCTGACAGAGACTTTGAAATGGGAAGGCCCAGTCAGAAGAGATCAGAGAAAGCACTGAAATAAAGGTGAAAGAGTAGATCGCAAAACCCCTTCAACATGGAGAAGTTGTTTACTGAAGTGAGAAGCCAAAAGACTATGGTACTGCATCTTCAAATTAATTTTTTAAGTGCTTTTTAAAAATATTTTTATCTCTTACCACCTCAGAAAGTTCCACCTCAGAAAGGCATGTGTAAATTAAGCACAAATGTTTTAAATTCATGTAAAGTAATTTTAAATGCCAAGTTGTTGAATGGATGAATATATTATTTATAAATTAGACATTTACATATAACACATACATTGCATATAACATACTAATTTAAGTTTATATTTAATCATATGAATATAAAGTCATCAAAAATCTATAGTTATATTTATCCAACCTAGAGGAGAAAATTTAAGAAAATTCTTCACTTTCCAGGTAATAAAGGGTAATACTGATCTGGATCCCTTGATATCAAAAAGCTTTTTGCAAGATTAAATGGGATTACCATCAATAGGTCCGCAGGGTATTTGGTTTTGAATTAAAATATAGAAACCTTATTAACAAAATTTACATTCCTGCCTTAACCTTAATCTAATTTTACTGGTATCATGGCCTCTAATAGCAGTTCTGCAGAATGGCATATGTCTTATAACCCATCTTTGTCATCCTAATCAGGAACCCCTGATCACTCTGGAGGAAAAATAGATGCATGAATTTTAAACTGGTCATCACATTCACATTTTTTAAAATGTATTACAAACCAATATCTTATTCATGAAAACATTAAATATTATATTACTCACAAAACATTTTCCGGTACCTTGAAATTTATTCTAAAATGGAATTTTCTTTTGCTCTTTGCCTAAGTGCTGTTTTTTTTTGGCAGACTGTCTTGTCTTCGTATTCCCCAAGACCAATGACAGCAGCCTTATTCTCTAACAGGAACAATTTACCTGGACCCTCTGCAGACAAGGCCTTAACCCCAAGGAATTGCATTAATTGGCAATGAGCTTTGTGGGAAAGGCAGAGGGAACTTGGAGTTTTACCTTCTCCCACAGGGAATTACTTTCACTGTCATTTACAGGAGTCTGGACAGAAAGGATGAGACCCTAAAGTAAAATATGGAATTAAATAATTTTGAGACATCCTCACTGATCTGTACTTAAATGGTCCCTGAAAATCTTCATTCATATTTAAATGACCAAACAAATGAAATAATTAAAGTCTGGGGGGGCATATTATCAAGTTCAACATGCTCACCCACATGTATTTAAGTACTGCAGAACAATGTGTTCACAGCTATGGCCTCAAAGTTGATGATAATAAATTCAATTTGCAACCAAATCAAATTGTTGTAGATTCCAACTGAGAAAACATTCTCATACAGAATATTTTTTAAGTTTCAGAAATTTGTCCATCTGGAATTTTCTACAGTAGCATTCTAAGCTTTTAGAGCTAAGAAAAAAATATGGAAGATATTATCCTTAGCTTATTTATTCTCTAGAAAAGAGGATTATTTTATGTACTCTACTCTTAATTTATGGTAGAGACAAACAATTCACCATATTTATTTTTTTCAAGTACATAAACTAGAGGTGTATATATGCACTAGGAAAGATGCAGTTCTTCCTAAAGCATAAGTAACTTGTTACCAAATCCTTTGGAGGTAATATCAAGCTTTCAATGGAAGACTTGAAAGATAATTATTAAAATGAAAAGTCTAAAAATTGGGAGGTTAATGATTCTGTGAACTTCAGTTTTGTCACAAATAGACTTTGCCTACAGCTAACACACAACAAGAGAGTATGAAGTCACAGGAAAATTTGTTCTGAAAGAAGCTGTTAAGGCAACTCCAGCTTTTTGTTACATTACAGAATAATTCTGTCCAGGAAAAATATAATGCAAGTTATAAATGTGAGTCATAAACATAATTTTAAATGTTCAAGTAGTCACTTTAAAAAAATAAAAGATAAAATTAATTTTAATAAAATCTTTTATTTAACCCATATATCTAAAATATTATCACTTCAACATATGATCAATATAAAAATTATTAATGAGATATTTGTATTATTTCTCATACTAAATCTTCAAACTATGTTGTGTATTTACACTTATACACATCTCAATTTGGACTAACAACCTTTCAAGGCTCAGTAAGCACATGGGGCTAGGGGCTGCCATTATAGACAGTTCAGTTGTAGAATATAAACATACACAAAGAGTTTATTTTGTTCTTATCTTGCCTTGCCTTTCCTTTCCTGTACCTTCATTTTTCCTTCTTCTCTTTCCTTCTCTCTTTTGTTCTTTCTCTCTACTTCCGTGTCTGTGCATGCCACATGCTGAGGATACAACAGTGAGCAATATAGGCCTGAGCTCTAAATCATGAAAACATTGTCTTTTTTTAAAAAAAATTAAAAGCACTATTTAAATATACATAAATAGTATACACTAGTTAAAATACAGCCACAAATATGGCTTTAAGCTTTCTGGCAGCCAAGAGAAAGTGAAAAGCATGACCAGTTACACAATTCACAGTATATATGGCCCAGAGTCACTAAGTTAAACTCAAACCAGTTGTTTCAGAGAACTGTCCTCCTCTGACTTTGCAAATCTAAATTCTTATTAACAAGCAAAAATATGACTACAAAATAGTGGACTACTCTATAAAGGGTACATACGGTGCTTTTTCAGAATAATGAAGTAGTAATACTCTGCAGATCTTCTGCTCTATGACATACTAGACACCAGAAGTCTATTGTTCAGTACTCCCTGATGCCAACCATTACCCATGATAAAAACTGGTCTTTGTAAAATGACTTGAATCCTGAAAAAACCTTAAGAAAAATTAAACTATTGGTATTGTTTTGTTATTTCACATATTTTATTCAATTCAAATTCTTGAACAGTTGGTCAGCCTTTTTTGTTCTAGATATTAAAAACAATGAGCCTCTAACCATGAAAAAATAACAGCATTATCATGGAGCTAAAATTATTATTTGTGAACATAAAATCATGAAACACCATTAAAACTTAGTATAAAAGAAATACACTGTATTTTTAATCATTAATAAATAAATATATTGGGACAAATTTCATTTAAATATCACCAAGCCCATAAAGTATGAAGAACGCAACAAACAGATCATAAGTACCTTAGATATCTTAGAACCTATATTGAGCTTCTTTAAGAACTGAAATTCATTTTTTATATGACACATAGGGGGAGATTCATTTGGGCTTAACTATGAAAAGTACTAAAAATATTTTCACCGCATCATTTATTTTTGCTAAAATAACACCATTTTTAGATAGAATGTTTATATTTTCATATATATTGTATTAAAATTTACATCTCTAATTAGCTAACTGAGGCTCATTATGCAACTATGTCAATGCTGAGCTACCTTAGGATCAGACTGTACTTTCCTTTAATGTGAAAGGGTCTCAAATAGGTGATTTTCTCAATCTCTCAAGAGGGACAATTTAAAAATTTTAATAGATCCTAAAGTTCACAAAATGTGGCTAGTCTTGTTAACCTCCCCTGCCCCCCTCCCTCCATCCCAAACACACACAACAGAGTCACAGTACTACACTGACTCTGGTTTTCATTTGAAGGTAATAGGGACAAGAAAACAGAACTAAATGCATCATGTTTTTAAAATGAAAGGATATTGATATCATGCCACCATTATGTCACTAGAAGACACAACTAAAATACCAAAGTCCCTCAAGGCTAAACAAAATGGCCAAAGATGTATTTATTGATTTCTAAATAAATCTTACTAAAACACTAGAATAATAACTTACCACCCTTGTAATTGAAAGGTCTTAGCTCTTTCTAAAGCAGAGACAGATCTCTAGAATATATAACGTTAAAACTATTGTATGTTGTGCTGTGAAACATACTTGAATTGGGGAGAGAGGAGAAAACTTATTCAGACATTTACCCTGAACCAAATCTGTTCTTTATCTTTTCTCTTATTGTTATTTATTTATCCATTTATCTATTTAAAACGTTGAAATTGTAATTACTTACTTTGAAATCCAGTATGAAGTCATAATCATAATCCATCAACTTGGGTTGGCATACAATGCATTTATGTGTTGAAAGCTTTCTAAAAATACATGCAAGATGGGTATATAGAAACTTGTATACACAGAAAAATCACCACCAACTCTTTAGGGAATTAGTATTTTTTTTTTCCTCAAATAAGAGAAATATCTACAATGACATTTTTTTTCTTTTTGTTTGGCAATTGTCTCCCTTTTCTGTAGATCCTAATGGTGAAATAATGGATCTTGCCAACCATTATGAGCTTCGACCCAGCTGGGGACCCATAACTTTTATTGTGGTCCATTATCTGGCCATTAGAGGCCACAAGTGTTCTCAGCACAATTGTGTAACATTTTGCTGAGGAAAATGTGTGAAAACTGTGGAGGCAGCAGGTTTTCTAGTATCTGAAGTCATGGAAACTCCAAAACCTCTATATTGTGACCATTCATTTTACTTATGTTGAAAATTTTATAGTGTATACTTCTAGGATAAGGTTTCCTTAACCAACCCTACCGGGAAACCAAATATTCCACCCAGCACTGGCATGAAACACCCTTGTTTCTTTTTCTAGGAGCAGCCTTGATGCTGAGGGCTTCCTATACCTATTTAACTTAGAAAACAATATACTCTGGTTGTAGAGAATATTTTTTTCCACTAATTTTACTACATGTAAAGAAGATAGGAAGAGGATGATTTGGGGTCCTCAACAACAGCACTAAATACACTTGGTCTGGCTGAAAATTTTTATGACTTCTACCAAGATAAGGGAAACTCAAATAAAATTAAGTAAAACCTCTTATCTATGTAAATTTTCTTACTGAAAGAAACTGCATCATTTTAGCTATTGTTCCCTTTGTTAGCTATTGGCAAACTCTTTGGTATACCCACCAGTCACCAACATCATGATTACTTTTTGTTTGTACTACCTCTTTGATCATTATCACACCCTTTGATTAACTTAATAAGAAGAATAGCTCAAGATACTGCATGTATTTGATGTCAGCTGTGGTCCATCTTTCATCCAGAAGGTAAGGAGGAAAGACACTGTATTTCTTGAGCATAACATAGAATGTCTGGAGCTCAGAATAGCCCAAGTGCTTCATAAGTAATACAATAAATGCTTTCCATTCTCATCATCCATCTCCCAACCCTATAATAATTTTGAAAAGCTTTATTGCTGGTTATCCCCAGCTTAATTTTTACATCAAACCCTATATCTTCCATTAGCAGGAGCATAGGCGGGAAATCTTTAGGTTAAGTCCATTCTCTATAGCACCCTGACCTGAGGGCAAAGAGACCATTATTGAGACTACTCTAATGATTTTCTCCTGCTGTCTGTGAGTCTAAAAGTCTGGAACCTTAATTAGCAAAGGGCCAACAGATCACTTCATAGTATTCCCTGAAGAGGGTAATTTGTGTGTTTACTGCCAAACATCATCTGTACCAATGGCTGTTCAACAGTATTTAAACACCAGCATTTATTAAGCATCTGCTATGTGCCAGATTCTGTTCTACATTTCAGGGAGTCTGTGTTAAATAAGATGAATAAGATTTTTTTCTTCTGGTGAAGAAAAGCAGTAAAAATACATAAAAATATATAAATAATCAGACAAGAAAACATTAGATAATTGCTATGCCACTTTATATTAGTTATGAAAGGCCTAACTCTGAGATGCTGACATTTATTCTAAGAAGCAAGCTGCCATGAAAGATCTGGGGGTGAGCATTCTATGTAGAAGGAAGGTTCCAGGACTTCATGAGTTGAACATCCTGGAGAAATGGAGAGAAGAGCAGTGTGGCCAGAAAGGAGAAACCAGACAAGGAGGCTGAAGAGAAGCAATTTCTAAAGTAGGAAGAAAATGAGGTGGGGTGGTACCAGCTGAAGTTGGCCAGGAGGGCAGAAATCAAAACTGGTTTGGATTTTATGACAGCTAAATGTAAGCAAAGTCTTAAAGGTTTTGAGCAGGGTTGAGTTTTGTTTTGTTTTTAATGATTATTTAAAAAAAAAAGTATTCTGGCCACCTTGTGGAGGATTATTTATGCGGAGGGGTTGGGGTTAAGAATGAGTACAGAAGCCATTTAGGAAAACATTGCGATAATCTAGGCACTACTAAACTTACCCTGGCTTGAACTAAGGTAGGAGTAATGAAGATAGAAAGAGATGTAAGAGTTCAGGACATACTTTAGCTATAGAACTGAAGGGACTTGCTAGAGTTTTATAAGTAGTCATGGTAAAAAGAAACTAGAAAAAAATTATAATTTGCCTCTGATAATTTGTTAAGTAGTTCACTGAGGTGAAGAAAAGAGGAGTTTAGGGGCATGAATCATGTCTTCTTTAGGGCCATGTTGAGTTCGAGTTGCTTCTTAGACAACCTCATGAAGAAATTAAGTAATAATTAAGATATATACTACTGATATTTAGGAGAAATAATAGGGCAGGGTGGAAAACATAGATTTGGACTTTTAAAATGTAGAAGAGAAGAGATCCTAGGGCCAAATCCTTAATCTTTGCAACTTTCAGAATCAGAGTAGAAAGAACCAGAAATGGAGGTTGAGAAGAAGAAATTGAAGAAAATGAGAGGTGTGCGGTATCATGGTAGAAGGTAAACAGTAGGTCTTTACATGTGTTTTAAGCATAGATGTCTACAACTAAAGAGGATTATTTGCCCCGCTAACCTACCCACAGAATGCCATGGTTTTATGTATTATTCCTAGATGCACAAGTAGGTAAAACGACAAAACCATTCACTTTAAGTATCAAACACCTGGACTAGCTACTTTTTCTTCTTTGGTAAATATCAGATTAAAAGTGTTTTAAATAAGAGCTTTCAAAAATGGCATGTTTCCTCATAGTAAGTTATTGGAGTTTGGGTATGAAGATACATTTGTTGTGGCTGTCAGCACTTTCCTTATTCTGATCCAGTTGTCTCAACACCACACACAGTACCAGTCATGTTTACAAATCTGTTATGCAAATGCAAGTGCTGATTAATAAAACACCAACACCAATATGGTAATTATATTTGATAAGAGCATTATCAAAAAAGAAAATCCTTGATACTTTGGGTTCTGTAAAACTGTGTATATGTCGAAATATAGTTTTACTTACACATTTTCTGAACCCTTTCTGTGGTTCTGTGCAATTCTTGTCTCTGTTCTTTAGGTGTAATTATTGCACCTTAGTACTAAAAATTCTCTCTAGAAAACATCCCTGCCTTTCTTCAAGAGTGTACACTGGAACATCAGGGTCTCTCATATTTGAATGTCAAAAATAGTAAACTGGGTTATTCATAGCCACTAGAGTGACTTTTCTAAAACACATACCCAATCATGTTGTCATGATTAAAGCTCTTCACTGTCTTTTCATTGCCTATGGGACCAAGTCCCAACCCTCCTATGTGTTATGTAAAATTCTTCCTGATTTGGCCTCTGGCTACTTTTAAAGATTATTCTACAAAAGGACAACCAAATATTCTCTGTTCTAGCTGTGAACATACGTTACCATTTGTGATTACTTAAAGATACAGATGCTTCATTTCATTTTATAGAACAACCCCTTTGCTTAACACCATTCCTTCTGCTTGGAATGCCTTTCCCTTTCCCTTAGCATCCCCCACCTTAGACAATCCCCAATTTTAACCTTCTTACTCTGTAATCTACTACTCATACCTTGTTTATCTCTGACCTTTCAGAACCTTGGACAGTTCCAGGCACATATTGGACAGTTCCAGGCACATATTGGACAGTTCCAGGCCCATATTATGCCTTTTAGTAGATGTATAAATAACATTGAAAGAAACTGAAAATCAGTGTCACATCCTTTATGAAGTCTTTGCTAAACTTCTTTCCTCTTGAAATAAATCAACTTTTCTATTCCTGTGTCCCCACTGTGCCCCATATGTAGGTTAGAAGTGTATCTTTTATGCTTAATCATACCGCTGTCTTCTCTATTAATCTATAAGTTTCTTTAAGAATTTTTTTTATTCTTGTATCTCCTCTGCCTAGAAAAGTACCTGGAATAAAGTATTATATAAGACACAAAATAAAGAAATGATTACACAAGGCTAGAATTTGGCTAGGTCATTAGAATCAGAAATGAGGCACTGTGAAGGAGATTTTTCAACTATCTCTAACTTAGAATATGACGTAGAACATGTCATCAAAGACAGCCTTTGTGATATTATAATTCTATTTGGCAAAACAGTAAAAAAAAAAGAGGTTATAACAACACTAAATTAATTTGGCAAAGTTTATTGATCACTTTATAAGATGTGATCTCTGAATCCAAAGAGATTACAGCTCAAAGAGTAAGATGTGTACACCACTATATAGAAGCCATGTTATAAATACTCTTTAAGGGCTAGAAAAGTTCAGAAGAAATAAACCAAAAGGGTATTACCCTGAATGGACCATGGAATATTCAAAACAAATGTGGCCTCTGAACTTGTTTTGGAAAGCACAATGGGAGTTTTAAAGACAATAAAATGTGGAATTCAGGAGGAAAAATAAACAACATGAGCAATTGCATAGGAGAAGAAAATTGGAACTCAAAAAGAGAAAATTTTCACCAATAGCATTGAGATGGTTCTAAGCCAGGGATTGAGCATAAATCACTTACGTATAAACACACATCCAAATGCCATGCATGGAGATTTTAGGTCAGTAAGCCTGGTGCCAATGATATATCTCTTGAAAAACCTCCCCTGGTGATTGTACAGCCAGTCATTGGCAGAGGGCATGAAAGGCAAATGGCTACAATTTGGAGTGGAAGTTAGTGGCCAGTATGGATGGGAGTTAACTCTCAAAGATTCAGAATTGAAAATTGGAAGTCATCATTCCCTCACTGGCTTAAAATCTAGTTAGAGAGATTGGACACTACAAGAGAAACATCACCACATTTTGAATGCAGTTACAAATGAGAGATATAGACTAGGTATGCTAAGGAAATTGGGAGGATAGCTGTTTTAGTTAGGACAAGCTTCATGAGAAGTTCATAAATTAGCCCTGAAACATTAAGTCTGGGGTGGCAGATGCTTGGCCATGACTAAGTCACAACTCCTTCCCAGCTCATACTAGATGTAGTTAAGCATGACAGTCTTTCTTACTGAGCCCAGAGGGAGCCTCAGAATGCCTCTCAACACACGATTAATCAACTCCAATTTGTCAGAGTTGGCCTGTAATGTAAAATTATTTGCCATCAGTGATACAAATAAACAGAAAGTAAAGTCGAATGCTTTTCAGGCAGAAGCAAGAAAGGTAAGCCTGAGTGGAAGCAAAAAAGGTTCACAAAACATTTTCAGGCTGGAAAGTAGAAATCACAAAAGAGAGAAATTGGAGGAAAGTTTAGACTAGTAGGTACAGGTCAGATTCTTAAGGGCTGTAATATTGCCTCAAACATATCTACGCTGACTTCTGATTACTAGAGTGCTATTATCCAATTGCGTATTTGTTTAATATTCAGTATGCATTCACCCCTATTCTTTATTTCCTAGACTATAACAGAAATTGTGTGTGAAGAAAAAAATGTACTACTGTTAACTGCTATTCTCTTATTTCCTCATTCTATCTCTTCCTATCATGATACCACTCTCCCATGCAGTGTCTCTAGAAATCTCTTCCCTTCCCTGAAGCCCCGCCCTCACCTCATCAAAAACTTCTCTGGCCCAAGGTAAGGGTAAACTCACACTAAAATGTAAATGACTGATATGATTTAGAGCATTAATTTTCTCTGTTTTAAGAGTACTGGCCTTTTTTTAGTGGAGAGCCAGAGGCCTTAAGCTAAGCAGAGTTTTTCAACTATGGCACTATTACATTTTGGACCAGATAAGTCTTTGTTGTGGGGGTGGGGAAGACTATCCCATACATCATGCAGTGTTTAGCAGCATCCATGGTCCTCTACCCATTAGATGCCAGTAGCACTCCCAGTCATGACAATCAAAACTGTCTCCAGACATTGGCAGATATCACCTGGGGGACAAAATCACCCCCAGTGGAGAACTATTGAGCTAAATAAGTAGATCTCATAATGCAAAATTTCTTATATTTGGGTACTCCTGAAATCTCTTTACTAGGCAACTAAGGAAGCTGACCCAGACTATACAGAACAGCGAGTCTTATTGGCTGTCAAACAAGCTACAGCCAAGTAAGCTTTAAAAACACAATTGTTTCCTTTTGAAAGGGTTTCTTGGTAGCAATTCAAATAGAAACACAACTAAATTGACATTCGAACTGACATTCCATGCATTATCATTGGGTTAACATCTGGGAAGACAAGTTTTGCAAAATATTGTGATAAAAGATGCTCTGTGTAAATAAAGACAAATAGAGGGTTTCAGGCAAAACATGAGGATTGTCAGTATCTCCCATGAGCCATAAGTGGTCTGACATTCTGGTCTGGTCTAATATCAAATATATCAAATATACATGTGTTTCGGAAGTAGCTCCCATGCTTTTGAACTTCAGACAATATATTGGCTGCTTTTCAAGAAGTGCTAATATATATATATATATATATATATATATATATATATATATATATACACTCTCTTTTTCACTTCCTACCATTCTCTTTTTAAAATTTTCAGAGCTTGAACACATCACCAGTGGTTAATTAATAAAATGAGACATATATCAGAAGGAAATAATTTTACTTGTGGCACTAGAATTTCATGTTGATGAATATCAAAAATTTTTTATATCAGAAATCTCTAAGTAACAACTCTAATATATCTAAAATAGTTTTAGCCTCAACTATGCTTAATGGTATCTTAATCCTACCTCATATTCTCTGGGCATTATAATAGAAATTTCATATTCTCTGTGTGTTATAATGGAAATACTCAACAGCCCTAAATGAACACATACAAGTCATTTTTATTAATTAGTTTATATTAGGAGCGTACCAAAACATCTCTTGACTATTGGATAAAATGTACCTTAAAATTCAGAGTTTTCTAATCACACCCAAATTAGTAAATAGGGATTGTAGCTGATTTCAACTCTTAGCTAATGATTTAGCAGCCATTTTTCTCCAGAAGGTTAAAATCTACTTAGAGAGATTGAATACTACAAGAAAAAATTATCACATTTTGGGATAAATAACATACGAAAGATCTAGAATATGTTAGGAAATCTAAATATTCATTAGAATGAGCTAAGTATTACAAATTAAAAAAAAACTTGACTAGTATTTAAACTTCATCAAGAGACAGTATTCAGTGGTGGTTAAAAGCATTGACTCTAAAGCCAGAGAGCCTGGGTTTACACCCTGGTTCCACCCTTAACTCGCTGTGTGATGTGCGACATATTGCTTAAGCTCTCTGTGCTTCTATTTTCTTAAGAGCACAATGAGTATAATAATAGAGTCTCCCTCAGAAGGTTGATGTGAAGAAATATGAAGATTATATAAATCGATAGGTGTAATGTGCTTAGAACAATAACTGGCACAGAGTCAGTACTACGTAAATGTTTGCTACTATCATTCATTAAAAAGAAAACAGTGCAATGTGCCTGAGGGTCATCTAGTAGAGTAGTTAAGAATGCTCACCCTGGCTTCTGATCTAGGTCAGAACACGGGCTCTACAACTTACTAGCTGTGAGACTTGGGGCAAGTCATATGTCCTTACTGAGCCTCAGTTTTTTCGTCTGTACAATGGGGATAAAAACAGCACACCTTTCTTTAGGGTCATTTGAGAAATAAAAGTAATATCTTACATTAAGTGCATGGCAGTACTCAATAAATGTTACTTATTAATATTTACAGGTGTATTAGAAACAGAAGAGGTAAAAAAGAGTAGAAAGAATCTGTCTTCCACAGTCACTTCCACAAGTACTTGTTCAGGGCCTCCTTTGCCCCAGAAGTCAGGGATGTAAAAGTGAACAAGACAGGGGTGCTGTCCTAAGGGAAGCTAGGCTGTGGTGAGGGTCCCAAAGTTCTAATAAAATTCTTTAAAATTTAACAGAAACAGTGTTTTTCACAAGTATGTTCTGTTAATTTAGAGAGAACTCTATGCATAATATCTGATCTGTTTATGCTTCTTCTTTGGGCTTCTAGTACTCTATTCACTCATCTGTTCATTTATTCCTGAAACTGATAGATATTGAACATCTGTTTGGGCCCATCATGGTACTGAGTTAGGGTATATAACAGTGCATAGAAAAAACCTAGCCTTGAAACACAAGGAAATTTAGATCCAGGAGAATACATGATTTAATTAATACATATAGGCATACTAAGATATTATTAAAAGAAAAAGAGAACAGCATAATAAGAACATGAATTTGGTTAGTCACCAATTAATAATAATTTGCTAAGTGAAGAAAGAATTCAGAAAACTGTTTCTATCTTGTTAACTTTAGGGAAAATACAGTAGCTACTGAAATGGGTCATTAAAGTATGGCAAATCTAAGATGAGGCTACTTGTAGAACATATAGTCATTACCACAAATGTATCATTTGAAAATCAGACTGGTTTAATCCTGGTGGTGTGATAAGAAAAACAGACTAGTAATCAGGAAGTCTAAATTCTAATCCTGATTCTACCATTAATTACCTATGTAACCTTAAACAAGCTCATAGCCTCTGCATGTATTTTTCTTTCCACATTCTTCACATGGAGAGAATGACACTTGGACTTTCTACTTCACAGGACTGTGGTAAAGCCCAAGGCAGATGATGCATAGAACTGTTTTAAAAACAGAGTACAAATGAAAGGCACCAAGACATTTTTAATTAAAAAGGTCTGAATAAGTGATCATCTAAAAGAAGACGAAAGTATTATTTTAAAGAGAAATAATTTATTAATTTAATTTTATTATTAGTTTCAAGTATATAGTACATGAAATACTCTTTTAAAATTTTATTTTATTATTATTTTCAAGTATATAGTACATTGGTTAGATATTAATATCATTTATAAAATGATCCCCCTAATTGCTCTTTCTCTCCTCTGGTATTTTTTAAAAATTCAGTTTAAAAGCCATGGATTGGTTGTTCATGATCTGTGTAATACTTTAATTGGTGATTGTTCCATGTGCCAAACTGTGGCATGGCCCACATTGAAGAAGGGATACTTTCCATGCCAGATAGGGTTTTGTTTTCTTTAATGTAGAAGAAGCCAGCAGTAGCTTCCTAGTGCAAGTGCAAGGCTGGCTTTTGTAGCACCCAGCAATCTGCTTTTCTTCTCTTCTCTGAATGTTGAGTGATCTGGGATGAAAAACTAACAAGCGCCTGTCAAATCTGAAGCCTTGGCTTTTCTGACAGGAGATCCATTGGACTTTCTTATCAAGAGAGCCTTTATAAAGAAACTGGAATTCTCTCTCTCTCAGAGAGGAAACAGAGCTCATCAGAATCTCTGGACCCTTGACTTAGAGGGCATGCTGTCTCCGATGAAAGCCTTTTGATCATGGGGCTTTTTTATTCAGATTTGACTTCACATTATGGCTAATCAATACTTTGCAACTGTCCAAGCCCCCAGTCAGACACACATCTCTCCATCAAGCAGGGAGGCCTCCTAATTGAAAAAAATTCAGAGACCTAGGTACCAAGCCCTCAGGCTATGTCCGGTACCCACTCTCTCTTTCCATAGTATTCTAGAGATGGTGGAAATAAAATTTAGAGACATGACAGGCGCAGCCAAAGAGGATCAATTCCTGTCACTTGCCACCAGTGTTTACTGCTTCCCTAGGTCTTCAGAGGGTGTTTTTCTTTCATAGCTTAGGGGAACTTAACCTTTTAAAAATGGGAAGATGGTTTCTTCATGAATTTTAAATTATTTTTATCTCATATGTCTAGTATCATTGATTAGATTAAAATGATTATTTGCTTTCTCCTCCCAAATACCAAATTCTGTTGAATCATTATTGGGAGAAACGTAAATCATAGTGCTGGTATTTGTTGCTACGGACTGAGAGAGACATATTAGTAATGGCTTGTGAAACAATGTAGCTAAGAAAAATAGCATTCTCATGACTCCACTGTTGAATGGGAAGTAGAGACAAATTTCTTTTCTCAAATTTGTCACTGATATTAACCAAGCTATTTACTTACACAGAGTTGATTAAATGAGGTAAAATATCTTAGTGAAAATTTAAAATATCTGGCCATTATTTCTAGTTATTTCTCTGCATCCATATGCTGTATACATAAAATATGTGCAAAAGTAAGGTTTTTTTTTCATCTTTCATTGTTTTAGTATCCTTCAAACATGGCATGGTTAATTTCTCTATTGAATCAGAAGACAGAATACAATTTTGAAAGCATTGTGAGATATTTATGTAAAAATTCCTGGATCATCAATAAAAGTCCATGATTTTATTGTGTTTTTTCACAATCAGCAAACAAATTTTTTTAAATATTAATATTCATCTTGATTTATGACAGCCTTACAAATACATAAAGGTTTTTTCTCTTCCACCCTAAAGCTACTATTACCAAAGAGTCAAAAATTTAGCCATTCAGCCATTGATATTTGATGTATTTTCAATTAAATTAGTTTACCTGTTTCCCATCCCCTCTACCACATACTTACATACATATGAAATTGACTAAATTGTTTGGGTATTGGGTCAGTACAGGTCTCATTCTTTAATATTATCTTGAAAAAAATTTTTTACCCACACTAAGCAATTTACCTCTTAAAAGACAGAATTTGGGGCTGAACAAAATTAACCAGAATGTTTAAGGAATTAAATATCTAGATTTTTGGGTTAAGTGATTAAACAGAGTTATTCTTCCCCCAAGATTATTAGCTATGAAATCTTTCTAAACACTACCACACATTCTTGCCTTGGAACAGTGTGTTGAACGGAATCTATTTTTCTTTGATGAATCATGAAAGACTTCAGAGTCCTTTGGGCCCAGGGATCATTATTTTGAACATTAGTTCTCCCTGAATAAAAATGTAAGTATAAAGTTATGGAAAATTTAGTAGCGTAGATATCAACTCCTGGATATATCCTGGAAATTGTTTTGCTTTATATTAACCCATGTAGACCACTTAATTTCTTTTCATTTGCCTTTTTCTCATAGGTTGAGTGCAAAATCAAACAAACAAAAAGTCAATTGAGTGAAGTTTCTGGTTAACTAGGTACTCATCAATCTAGACCTCCTACGCTAAGCATCTATATTTTAACCAACACTTGCATGAGCTGAGCAATTTTTATAAGTTGAAAAAATATATAGAACCAAACTAACTTCAAAGACACCTGACTGTATGTTGAACAAAACACCTTCTGGGGAATGGAGTGCTCACTGGCATAAGACAGCTGACCTGTGTGCCCTGTTCCAATGATTCGTAGAAGATATCCATACTTAATAGAAACTCTTCTTCTTGAAGTCCTGGAATAGGTCATCTCTCTCCTCTGGGTTTAGAAAAGATCTGTGTATTCTAACTCAAGTACCTATCATTACTCTCTTTTGGAAACTGTGTGTTCTGTAATTTTTGGAATTGTATTTCTGAAAAGAGTTCAAGACCTTTAATAATGAGGCATTATCTCAATATGATAATAATTGCCCCCTCACTACAAGTGTGATTTTGATATTTGGTCTCCTACTTAGCTCTAGAATTGAGAAGATTGCCTTGCATTTGGGGGTTCTTATTATACCTGTCTAACTTTTCAATAAGATTCCATTAATTACATTCCATTCTTTTCACTTTGATATCTCATTAAAATCTTATAAATGATCATGCAGTGACCTTGAAGGCTATGCATAATACATGAAAGTAAACCTGCAGTAAAATGTATTCTTTCACTCCTGACTGGCTACATTCCACGCTTCTTTTCTTCTCCCAAGTGACTCCAATTGGGAGAGCTAACTGAGCCAAGGTATGTAGGGATGCACTCATCTCCCAGCCCTGGTACCTTTCTTAGTCATGACAGCTGCAATATGTTAATGGTTTCTGTTTGGATGTGATGGCCCAGTTACTACTTAGGGCACTATGCTAATTAACATATGATGGCAACAACAGGTGCAAATGTCATTTTACATCAGCCTCATGCACATGCAAAGATAGCTGGCAGCCCAGAAACAAGCCAAGAAAATATTACCTTTAGTCAGCAGCCTTGCAATCTCAGAACAGAATTTCTTTAATGTTCATGATTAAAGGATTCACAGGCTACTGTTGCTTTTTTTTTCCTGCAAGAATGGTATTTCTGAATATCTGAGAATGTCTTCATACGCTTTTAAAAGTTATGTTTCAACAAAATGTACTTTTATGGCAGATCAAGTAAAATGCACAAGGTCTGTATTTACGAAGCTTTCCTTATTGAATACAAGTTCCACTGATCCACATGTATAGCACTGAGAATCTTCTAAAATGGACATGGTTTTGCACAAGGTAAAATAATATCAGCTGGCATAAGGCGATTTCCCAGAGAATTTATTGCATTTTATTTTTTTTTTGTATGTTTATTTAGACGTTGATTCTTTTTTAGTTATTTTTTTATTTAAATGAAATTGAATAAAAATAGAAACATCCTCTTAGTTAAGACACTATGTATGTTCCATTTAACAATAAGTATTTCTTTACCCTACAAAAAGGGAAGCTCATATATTGCTATCTTACATAAGTAACAAATATAATTAATACCAAGTGATTTAGCTTACTTTTAATAAGGATCACTAATTTACTGTATAAGCTGTCCCCCAAAAGGAGGTTTGTTAGTTTAACTTTTTTAACAATTTGAGTTCCATAAGATTTATATTCATTATACAATCCAAGGATATGAGAGAAAAAAAGGTGAAGAAATCCAAATGATAACACAAACATGCCCTGTCTGTTGAATTGGCTGCCTTGGTCTACCACTCTGGTTGTGAAGCCTTGGCTGCATCACTTTCTCTCTGAGCCTCAGTTTTCTTTTCTATAAAATGGGGATGTTGGAAACACCTCAGGTGCTATGAGATTGTAACTGGGATTCTAAACTAAATGCAATTCAGAATGATTTGCGTTTTGTTTGTAACCTTGCCATAGCAATATTGTGTATCCTGTAATTATTTTTAAATGTCAATGACACATAAACTTTGGGGCTACTCCAAGGCTGGGCTTATGTTAGATTTATCTCTTTTATTTCCAATACCTAGCACAGTGCTGGAGCATAATAAAAATACACTATGTATGGATTTGTAAATAACTAAGTCTGTGGTTCTCAAAACTGTTCATCTCAGAACCCAAAGAGCTTTTGTTTATGTTGATATTTATAGTATTGAAAATTAAAGCTGAGAAATTATTAAATGTTAATGTATTAAGTAATTTAAAACAAAAATAAATCCATTATATGGTAACACAACTAACATATTTTTACTTTAAAACACTACATCTTCCAAAGCAAAAAATATGAGGAATAGCATTTTTAACATCTTTCCAACCTTTTTAACATCTGTCTTAATGGAAAAGAGCTAGATTTTCATGTCTGCTTCACAGATATATTGTTTAGGGACTTCACAAATATTTTGGGACATTTATAAGGCAGAATTCAGAAAACTTACCAGTGTGCTGGCAACTTGTATAAATGTGTCCTTAATATCTCAGATATATTTTGATAAACCCCAAGGATAAACAAAAGCCTGTGGTATAAGTCATGAGCCATATCACAGCAGAAAACATCAAATCCTGGAGCTTTCATGATTCCAGAAATTTATTATAAAAAATCATCAATTAATATCTTTAAAATGAGTATTACATAATATTTAAAAATATGGACTTGGACATTGAATGCAACTGGGTTCAAATTCCATATGGCTTGGATAAGTAACTTAACCTCTCTCAGCTTTGTTTTTGTGTTCAGTATAGTGAAATAATGATTTCTTCTTCATAATATTGCCATGAAAATTAAATAAGATCATGCAATTTTTCTTATTAGTATTGGTTTTCTTATTAGTGTTTAGCACAGTTCCTGGAACAGAGTAACCCTCAACCAATGTTAGCAATTGGCAGGCAGAGGGCAAGGTGGGACCTTCCTATAAAGAATATTCGTTCATTTATAACCCTTTATAACACATCATAATTCTGTGAAGCCATAACTACTCCTCTGAAGAAATTCAGTCCAAACACACAAGGAATTTAATTTTTACTTGAGTCTTTCAAAAGCCCTTGAGAGTTCCATTCATAATCATCCTGCTAAACTTCTTATATCTCCTTTTATTCCTAGCCAGTTTTTTACACATCATACTTTTATAAACCTGTAATAAACCACTCCACACGCAACTCTGCTATCCATCCAGCCTCTGACCCACCATGTAACAGTGAACACCCTGAGGCCTCCATATTCTAGGAAGCCAGGCCACAAGGAGAGGCCACATGTAGGTGGTCCTCCAAACGGCCCCAGCTGAGGCCCTAATAGACAGCTGGCACTGACAGCCAGCACTGACCACCAGGCACCAATAAAGATGATTTCAGCCCCCAGCTGTGGATTCATCCTCAGACGTTGAGTCTTCTAGCTGGAAACCCACATATCGAAGAGCAGAGAAAAGCCATCTCCTCAGTGCCCTGTCTCAATTACCCACTCACAGAAACTCCCTCTTTTGTTTTCTCATAATTATATAACCTTTAAAGCAATAGTTTACAAGAAAATTAAAATACTTATACTACATTTCAAACCTTAAGTATTAATAAATACTTTGGAGCTAAAAGTTTGCCATACAACATCCTAGTAAAATGTTGTCTTTTAAAATGTTCTACAACTCGAAATTTTAAGTGTGTGTGTGTGTGTGTGTGTGTGTGTGTGTGTGTGTACACCTACACACTTCACCAGTGGATATTTGGCTAATGGAGTTATAACACCTTGCCTAGGCTCAGAGGTTGTGCTTGCTAAGTGAAGCTTTCTCAGAAATCTGGTTGTGCTTGCTAAGTGAAGCTTTCTCAGAAATCTGTGCAGCATTTCCTGGGCTTTTACTCCAAAAAGCCAAACCCTGCCTGGGCCCACTAATACAAGCACATATTATTTTCATGCATTTCCATCTGCATGTGCAAATATCCATATTTGCTCATGGAAATTGCACAGGCAAGCAGATGATAATTTAGAAAAAGGACAACCCTATTCAGCATGCACCGGTGCATGAAGAAACATGTGATTTCGGTGTTCAAAGATTGCCCAGTCTACGGGCAGTTCACGAAGAAAAAAATGAATGTTTAGGTGAGTTGACAAATAATAAGGATGCAGGTAAAGAAGACTGCTAAAAGTTAGTGTTATTTCACAGTAATTTTATTCTAGCTTTGCTTATATAATCCACTATCATTTTTTTCCCACTTGAAAAGAAACTAGGCTGAGTATAAGAATTAACTACTCTATTTCTATTTCTTTAATTTCCAGTGTCAGTTTTCATGGTTATTCTTGCTCTGTTTCTGCCTCCTGTGAATACATATATTGTGAATAAGTTTCTTTTCTGCTTAATTGAATTATATGTGGTAATGTGAAAATCAGTTTCCCTCGCTTTTACTACCTTAATTGCCCTTTGTTAATTCCAGAATTTTTCCCCTCGTATTTTGCAATTCATCCTCTTATCAAAATGGCGATGTCTTTTCTCATTATTCTATCTTCTTAAAGAGTAGACTGAATGGAAATCGGTTTGGAGACTAAAATATCGAGGCATGGCCATGCTATGATATGCGGTTTTTGTGAGCTTGAGTTTCTTTAGGAGTCACCCTTGTAGCAAGTAGTCAATTTGCAGTAATAACCCGAATATCACTGCTGGTTCCTCCAATAGCTCAGAACTCAGGAATGTTCCTCACATCCACATATCTCAGGGTGTCTCCAATTGGTTCCCAAATATGTGTGGTTACCCAGTAGGCAGTACCGCTGGCTTCCCAGACACACTATTTCATCTCTGCAACCTGTCGCTGCCCCGACAGTGTGGACATCTCCATCTTCCAAGCACCGTGCCTGCAGGACTGCCACTCCCTCTGGGCACTGCCGTCCCCACATACACCACAGCCTCCCACCACTGCTAATACACCTGACCCCATGAGGATCTAGTATTGTGGCTGTTGGCTTTTGAAGTGAATAGGATGTCTCTTTCTCCTTGTGTATTACATTATGTCACATGACTGCAGCCAAAACACTGTGCTGTGCCCGGAGTCTTAGCTTTGCCAAACAAGTGTTTCCATTTTAACTCAAAGATCCTGCTTACAGAATTGTAAGCCTCAGAGATGAGTATGATTGGGGGAGGAGGAATAATTTGCTGGGCTGATAGACACTGCCACTGAGACATGCCCAGAATCATCCTTCCCTTCTAATGTGTTGTTATAGAGTCAAGCATCTCAGGCTTGACGCCACCAATTCAGCTGGCCAATTCAGGCTCACACATCTATAAATCTCAGCAAGGTTCACAAGCTGAACACAAGTTGACCTATACTAAGACCCCTGCCATGTTGTGCATTCACTTCTACCAGTCTTTGTCTAAAGTGATTATTTAGCTCATAAGGATGGGGGACAATATTAGCATCAAGGCTGCTAGGACAGTTTTACCATTTTATAAGATATTAAAAATCACTTTTTTAGCCAAAAGAAACAGAAAGAAATTTTACAAAATAGGAAAAAAAGAGAGAAAAAGAGAATGAGGCAGAGAGAGAGGGGGGAGGGAAACAAACTAGGGACCAGAATAAGTGATGATACAACAACCCACTGTCAGAGCCAATATTTGGAGCCATAACCTTACCTAACCTCTCCAGGAGGAGGGTTAGCACCAGATTCAGTCACTTAAGAGAAAGGGGCAAAAAGACAAACCATCTAAACGCCAGACTCTTAGGTTGGAAAGGACTTTAGGTTACCCTGCTGTTAAAAGGCCATTTCACATGCTGAGCAATATTTTTTAAAATCTGATTAAACAAGGCTAGGGGGACATCACCTATTTAAAAGAAAATGAACATGAGAAGAAGGAATATGTTCAAAAAGTTGGAGAAATGGAGAAAGAAAAGGAGGGAGGGAAGGAGAGAGAGAGAATGCTTTTGTAATAAGCTATTTATCTAAGCAAGTTTATATAGGTACAGCAAAGAATATTAGTAAAAAAAAAAAGTCATAATTTTGACTTGTCATCAAGGTACAAAAACTGTACCATTAATCAGGCAATTATTAGACTCACAAAATTAGATAAGAGAGAATGGAAACGAGATGAAGTCATGGAACATATTTTTAGACCAACCTAACTTTCATCATGCAAATTTAACTTTTTCATGGAGGTAGCCAACTTGTATTCAAAAAATTTTTCAATAATTCTTATAATAAGAACTTATTATGAAAACAACTATAAATCCTAACTTATGAATATGTTAGTGAACCATTTTTAATCAGTGACAAGTTCTTTTTATCTGCCTTTTCAAAACTGAGATTTATTAAAAGCAAGGAAGAAATTGAAAGTTACCTCTTTAGGTCATGTTTACTTTGTTTTTTTTAATTAAAGAATACTTTAATTTAATAATAACTGTCTATTTGAAAGCTATTATATGGATGCATATCTAAACATCAACTATTTAAAATTTCTACTAATGGAGACCAAGTTATTTTGGCTGAGCATAATTTGTTCTAACTTTGATGGTGTGTGTGTGTGTGTGTGTGTGTGTGTGTGTGTGTGTGTGTGTGTTAATAAAGTCTATATCTTATCTCTAGTATTAAGACTTGGGCTAAAGCAAGAAACAGATTACTAATAAAAAAATCCATGGGCAACTGGAAAGCCTATTTCATACATGAGAAGGTTTTCTAACTAGATGTTCTTCATTTTTAAAAATTGCTAATAGGACTCTATCATTCCCCAATTGTTTATTCATCAAAGTTATTACATGCTGGTATAGTTTTAAAATATTTACTATAAACTTTCCATCTTAACATACAGCATAACTGGACAATTATATAAATGTGGGTGTTTCACTTCTGATGAGAAAATCTTAAAAAGTAAAATATGTCTAACCATGCTAGATCATTTGCATACATGGAAAAGAATAAACAGTGAATTACTATTTCCAAATTGCTCACTATTTCAGACTCAGTGTGGCTCTTCATTTTTCAGCTTTATCTTGCTCATTCTTTGTTAATTAAAAATGTTAAAAATTAATCTATTGTCAAACTCATTTTGTAGTTAATAGGCTACTGTATAGCAGCTTAATGTCTAACTACTGTGTGTGAATTACCACAGCCTATGTCCTACTAGTAAACATTTAAATATTTAACAGGGTAATTTGTTCATATTACAATATAATCTTTACTTTTTTTCACCTGAAGCATGTTCATCATGGGTCAGAGGTTAATGAGAGTCTAGATAAACATCGGTAGTGAGGTTAATGTCAGCTTACTTTGGAATCTGAGGTCCAGAACTACATGCCCTTTTGCAGCTTATTTTTCCTACCTGTGTAGTGGGATTGCAGAGGATCATAATTTTTAATTCATTATAAATTAATACAATAAGGACCAGTTCCATTTTTACTTTTCCCTCTAAAAAACCACAAAACACTGAATTTTTCTGTACCAGGCCACTTCCCTTACATTCACCAGAGTTGACAATAGAATATCTTCCATAATATAGCACTAAGATATAGTAGCTGTTCACATTGAATGGCTAAATGAATGGAAATGTCCTGTTTCAAGGTCAAATCATATTTCCTGAAATCTAGTCCAAATTCATTTTATCAAATTCCCATATCTTTTTATTTCTCTTGAGTAATTTTTTTGATACCTGAGTCATGTGTTAATATTGACTTTGAATATAATATGCTATCATTATCTTTATTATTTTTTCAGACAGCTTTCTAAAGCAATTTCTTCTCCTCATTATAATTTTTCCAACATCCCCCTTTCCAGGCCTCTTGGTTGATCTGTCAATTCTCTCAGTATTATCCTTAACCAGAAGACAAATCACTGTCCTATTTCCTCTCACATGTTAAAGAAACCCATGTTCAGAAAGAACATGCTCTATGTTTTCATTTATCCTCATAGTTTCATTTGTGTAGCAATTTCATGTTTGAAATATCAGTTAATATAGATTCTCTTGGTAAAGGAAAATATAAAAATATGATTAAATCGTTTTATTAATCCACGTACTATTCTCTGATCCTTTTTACTAACATTAGAAAAGTCACATGAAAAATTTTAATTATAAAATAATATATTTAATCCTCTTATCTATAAGTGGCACCAATCAAACCAATTTTTAATATTTTATCATGTATGCTTGGTTGCCTCGCTTTCAAAGTAAATACGAAAATGCCACACCTTTTTTGCCCCCAAGAATTCTTCAGCAATTATTACAAACCCAGGAAAAAAAAACATGGTTCTGACCAGTAATGTTTCTTTTGCTGCCCATATTACCACTTAACTTATAATTACCCAACATTCCATTTATCTCCTTAATATTTATTTGGAGTCAAAGGCATCACACCTAGTTTGCCAATCACATAATAAGAATCATTCCCAACACATCTATTTTAGCATAATTTATGCTAACTTACTTTTGGGAGTAAAAAAAGTATTACTGTGTCTTCTCAGTTTTCTACAATAAGGCATTTTAATGTACACTCGATTGATGAAAGTACAAGGAGTCAACATGATATAATAATATCACCCATTAGTAAGATTGCATAAATAAAACATAATAGTTTGGATCTGAGATCAACAGGTAACCTTTGGATGACAGAGGTCAGAATCTCAAGGCAAAGTGACTAAAGATAAGATTTGACTGACTAAGATTCCTAGAGAACATGGGCACAGCCCAGGGTGGGCACAATGCTCCTGGGTTCTGGACCAGAGGAGCATTGTGGAATCTGACCCTCGGCAGCCCTACTGAGAAGAGAGAATTAGGCACAGAGGTTACCAAGAAAGAGAGCTCCAGAAGGGTTTTTTTTTTTTCTGTTTTGGTTGTTTTTCTGGTTAAGTTACATTTGACATACAATATTGTGTAAGTTCAAGGTGTACAAAATATTTGATTTGATATATTTATGTTGCAATTTGATTATCATTGTAGCATTAGCTAACATTTCTATCCTGTCACATAATTATAATTTTTTCTAGTGTTGGGAACACTTAACATCTAGTCACTCAGCAAGTTTATGTTTATAATACAGTTTTGTTGAAGGGTTTTGAAAGTACTCAATGAGTTTTGCCTTGGTTAGCCTCAAATATCACCCAGCCTGAGCAACATGGAAAGAATCCAGGCTTAGTAGATCTCTTAGTGAAATTGTTCTACAATCACTACATAAATGACATTTTTTTTCTTTTTTACCTGATATTTTCTAAGAGCAAAAGCTAAGCTATAGGCACAGTTTTTGACCTGAGGAAATGTAAAAACCCTTTTTTTTCTTAAAAAGTTGTCTTGCTTGGCAGACATGTACATCTAAGCTCCAGCAAATCTACTTAAACCTGTTATTTGGAGATTCATAAAACTTGAAGAAGTAAAATTTGTTCTGTGGGTGTTTTATTCCTCAACTTTCAGGATTTTAATTTCTTCTTTTTTAATCTGTTTCAGGTGGGTAGGAAAGAAATAAGATTCTTTAAGCATACTATTTAGGTCCTTCTCTCTTTTCTAAGGAGCTCATAAATCAAAATAGAAACAAACATTTTCTGGATTTTTCCACACTTATTCCCTCTCTACAATATTTATTGAGTATTCAGACTATGCACAGCTCACTCTCCTAGACACTAGAAGAGAAATAGTAGAATTATCTTCTTTGCAATACACTCAAAGAGAAACAAAAACGCATGTGCCACAGTTACATACAAAAGAAGCTTCTAAAATATTATTATAAAATAAGTTGCCCACTGCATGTGGGCTTGTGTATTTCCAACCTAAGACAGTGATGATTCCCTATCAGAAGACAAGCATGAGCCTAAGATAAAATCAAGGTCTCAAATGGCGTTTATAATCTGGTTTCTGAAAAAAATTATCATATAGGAAAGGAACAGAGAATAAAAAACAACAAAAGAATACATCTGACATCAAGTGCTAAATTTTGTCATGTAAAAGTAATATCATAGGACTGATATGAGTAAGATTGTTTATGCTGGGAGTTCTTTCTTGATTCATTGAAATCTAGCGTGCACGTAGTATGTATACACCTATGCAAGCAACACCCAGATCAAGATCTAGGGCATTCCAACACTCCATAGGGCTTCCTCTGGCTTCTTCCAGTCAATATATACCTACACCCAAAGTTGATCACTGTTTTGCATTCTGTTAAACAAGAGAGACTGGTGAAAATAAAAGTTAATAGTGTACCCAGAAAGGAGAGAATTTAATTCCAGAAAAGTCTGAAGATCGGAATAGAGGATTGGCAGATTCCAACAGGATAATGGCTCTAAAACAATGTTAGGGAAGATTTTGCACATTCTTCTCCCCCAGCTTGGATGCTATTCCCTCACCAATTATCTGGCCCATTCCAGTCCCTCCATAGCCAGCTCTCAGGGTCCTCTCCAGAAAGCCTTTTCTATCCTTTCCAGTGCAGAGAACCATATCTACTACATGCTCCAGAGCTCCCTGCGTTCAGCTGTATCAGAGCCATGAGCATACAATTTGTTTGTAATTGTTTGTCTGTCTGGCTTCAAATCTGTCTCTTAAGAGCTGGAATCCTACTTTATTTTTGTATCCCTCAACGCTTAGCAGTCACATGTAAATTAATTTATATGATCAATATATTTGTTTTGAAACTGAATTAGTTGAAGGAAGAGCCAGATAACTGGTGATTAAAAGACTTGGTCCTAGTTCTTATTCTTCCACAACTACTGGAAGACTTTTGAAAGTACACACACTTTTTCTATTTTCTCATTTTACTACTCTTATTTACTACAAATTAAATGTGAAGATTTTACTCACTGATGTACTTCCAGGGCCTAGGTTACTTCCTGGCACTTAATAAGCCCTTAATAGATATTTGCTGAATGAATGAATGAATGAATGAATGAAAAGTTCCATACACAGGTAGTTTAAGATCATGTCTCCTTGGTCTCTCAACTCTGGTTTATTTAAATTATAAGGAAACATAATATCTGGCTAGCCGTTACATAATATATTAAACATAAAATCAAACTTGATGAAAGAAGAATTCTGTTACTTATTTTGAAAACAAGAATGAACGTCTTCTTACATTATTGTTATTATTCCTCCACTTTCTAGACTCTCCAGTATTATGAGTGAGCAATACTCTGGATAACTTTCATAGGGCCAAGCCAAATTCTTTCAACTTTGTGAAGAATTTGGAATAACACAAATATTCACTTTTCTTTGGCCTAGTTCGATCCCCTCTCTCTCTCTCTCTCTCTCTCTCTCTCTCTCTCTCTCTCTCTCTCTCTCTCGCACCTCTCCCCTCATCTTCTTTCCTTTCTCCTTTCCTAAGGGCTTATTACCATTACTGTAACTCTTTTAAGTACACAATGCTAGTCCTCTCTTCATGACAACAGACAACTCAAGTGTGTATTTCGGTTTGACCCTATATCTCCTCCCATCCTGTCCCCATCTTGCTGCACCATATCTGGGTGCTAATTGAGGTCTCAGGAATTTCTACTTCATTAGAAAAAATATCCCTAAATCATTAACAGTAAGATCCATCAGCACCTTTAGTTTAACTGATATCTCCCTGCAGCTTTTTCTCACACACCCCTAGTCCTCAGAATTTTGAGTCAGAAAGCAGATTCAGAGATCTCTAGCCTAGCTTGCCTGCTGATACAGAAGATCATTCTTTCCTTTTCCACTTCGATGACACAAATACAGGTCCCAAGATTCACAGTGGCTTTGTTTCCATTATTCTTACCACCAATTTTGTCCTTCACCTTGTTGCTACAGTGACCATCATATCTGACTTCTGGTAAAGATGAAACAACATTTGCACTTGGATGCAGTAATTCCACTCTAAATATATGCATAAGAGTATTAAAAACACAGGGTAAAGGAGAGGGGATGGCCCTGTAGTAGAAATGTGGCAGAGCACAAGGACATAGCTGCAGAGGCTGACAAGAAACTATTGAAGTTCTAGGGCAATGAAATAAAATTTCATAAGAGCATACAGATGCAGAGTAAAAATCCTATGGAGATTGTGAAGGCTATAATGCCTTGTATATCAAGTTGATATCTTCTGACAGTCATAAACTTATTAAAAAAAAAAAAAAGAATATGCCCTAACAACAGAAATAAGAGCCATGTTGAGTCACCCAGTTTGGATGTAAAAAAATGAAGCTATTGAAGTCTATTTTAAAAGATCCCTTCATGTGTGCTATTAAATTTCATCTACAAGGTTTGCTATACTAATAACTCCATTAAGAATGCCAAATTCCCAACTGCACCTGAAATTACATTGGACCTGCTGATGGCTGTGCACTTTCCAGATTGTTAAATAAAATACAATCTAATAAACTGCTAATTTTTTTAGCATTCAATTCTCATAGTTAAATATTTTTTCATATTTGCTGTTCCTGTATGCAGTTGAGAACTATAAAATTTATTGAAAAGCAGATTACTTTCAGAGTCGAAATTTATTCCCCACATAAATGAGTTAAAGCCATTTTCACAAACTAAAAAATGAATATTTTAATTTGTAGATGACCATATCTTACCTTTTGAATAAAACTTCAATAACCATTAAGTAAACTACTTCAGTAACCATGAAGTGAATGCTAAGAATTAGGTTTAAATGTGCAACTACATCTAAACATGGGAACTACATATTGACATGTCTTTAGTATTTATTTAAACCCATTGTGAATTTATTATAGTTATGATGAGGATCGCTCAAGTTGTGCAAATATTTAAGTATAAGCATGTCCTTACTTAGTTAAAACGTTGATTCTTATGACACTCAGTTACATAAAAATCTCTCTTTCCTAAGTGTCATTTGATGAAAATAAAAAGGCACAGTCAGGTTCACAAACATTGTAAGAAGCTATTATCATTTCTTTTCAACATTTTCCAGAATATCCTAAGCAGCAGGAAAAGTAAGTAAATAAATAATCCTTAAAAAAGATTAAATAAAACTATTATTATTTACAAATAGTATGATCATGTAAAAAATTCAAAAGAATCTATAGAAAATTATGAAGATTAAATATGAGGTTAGGAGATTCAGAAAACTGATTACAATTGTTAAAGCTGCATAATGGACACATGGAGGTTTATTACACATTTTTGTATGTTTGTAAATTCCCATTATAAATTTTTGAAAAAAAAAAGAGAAGCAGAGTTCCTGGATAAAGGTCAACATGTAATAATCACTTGAATTTGTATACACTAGAGACACAAAAAAATAAATTTTTAAAAATATCATTTATAATAACACCAAAATATGTCAAATACCTAGAAATAAACATAGGAGAATACAAAATCTCTTAGCAAAAAACTACAAAATAATATTGAAAAATTTTAAGAATCTAAATGCCTATAGGATAATCTTTAACCATGGATTGAAGAGTCAATATTATAAAGATACTAGTTCTCCCCAAAATGATCTACAGATCCAATGTGATTTCAATCTTCCAACAGTTTTGTGTGTGTATGTAACTTGACAAGTTGGTTCTAGAAGCATTATTAGATTTATTTGGAAATGCAAAGGGCAAAAATAACCAAGATGATGAACTAAACTTAACGATGAAAGAAGTTGCCCTATTGGATATCAAGGATTATTATAAAGCTGTAACAATTAAGATATTGTAGTGATGATACAATGATAGACAAATAGACCAATGAAAGAAAAAGAGCACAGAAACAGATCCCTGTATATGCAAGACACTGATTCTTTTTAAAGGTGCTCCTGCATAGCAATGAAAACTAATAGTCTTTCAGTAAATGATGCTGGCATAACTTAATAGCCACAGAAAAAAATTATCTCTACTTATATCATAGATAAAATCTATTCCAATTGATTTATATACATTTATATGAATGGATAATAATAATAATAGTAATAGTAGTAGAAATAATAATGGAATATAGTATAGGATAATATTTTTATGACCTTGGGGAAGGAAAAATTTCTTAAACATGTCAATAAAGAAAATAATAATGAACTTTACTATATTAAAATTAAGAACTGTTAATCGAAGAAGAAAATGCTATAAAAAGTATGAAACAGTAAGCCAGAGCATGTAAGAAGATATATTCAGCAATTTAACCAACACAGAATTTATATCCAAAATACATAAAAACTCATAGAAATCAATTAGAAAAACATACAGACAATCCAATGCAAAAGAGGTAGGACCCTTGAACAGACATTCATAAAAAAAAGGATATCCAAAGAATTAATAAATTTATGTAAAAGTACCAACCTCACAATGAGGTAGGTACCACAGTATAGATAACAGAATGGTTAAAATTAAAAACAACTAATAATACCAAATGTTAGCAAAGATGTGGATCAAGAAGAATCCTCAGATAGTGCTCCTAGGAATATGTATTCGTAAATTTATTTTAGCAAACAATTGGACATTGTCTCGTAAAGCTAAATATATGCATATTATTTGAGCTAATAATTTCATTTATATGTATTTATCTAACAGAAGTGCATGCCATGTGTGCCAAGAGACATGTACAAGAATGATTATGATAGCATTATTCATTATAAATTCTGATTGGAAAAACATAAAATGTCTATTAACATTAGAATGGATAATTAAATAGTAGTATAGGTATACAATTGAATACTAAGTAGTAATAAAAATTAATGAACTGTAGCTCTCAGCAACAAGATAGAATAATCTCACAAGCATGATACTTAGTGAAAGAAACAGTAAAAATATATATACTCTACAATTTCAATTATATAAACTCTAAAAACAGGGAAATCTACATGATGGTGCCAAAATTCAAAATACTAGTCATTTTTGTGGAGAAAAGAGAAGATAGTGATTAGGAAGAAGCCTGAAAAGGAATTATGGGATTCTGGCAATGTTTTATTTCTTGACCTTCATGGGAGATATAGAGATGTTTGCCTTGAGATAACTGAGTTATACATTTGTGCATTATAAACTTTTAAAACAGTTTACAAATGAAAAGGAATTTATAAAATAAAACCAGGCAGAAATGAAAGAACAAATTAATATAGAAATAACCTGTTAAAACTTAGAATTAAAATTCTCATTGAAATTTGTTTTAAAACACAAAGAAAAAATGAGATACAAACTAGACAAGACATAATTCACTGAAAGATAATATTGTGAAAATTACTTTTAATACATCATAGACCAAAAAAAAAAACACTGTAAAAAGTCAGAGGATAAAGAAATACGGTCAAAAATTGTTCAAAACTGAAGAAAAACCTGATTTGTAGGGTAAATAAAAGTAACCCAATGCCTAAGCATAATAGAAAAAACTGCAGAATGTCAAGAGAAAAGATAAAATCTTATAAGCTACTAGAGAAAAGACAATCTACCAACAAGAGAACAACAATTAGACAGATTTCCCTTTAGCAATCTATATGTCAGAATACAATATCATTTCTCAAATTCCTAGAAGAAAATAAGTCAACCTTCAGTTTTATGCCCAGCTAAAATATCATAATCAGCATCGTAAAAAATCTTTAAACCTCAAAGACTAAGTTTACTACACACAGACTCTCACAAAAAAATAATTATTGAAGTATGTACATATTCTCCACAATAATCAGTCTCCTTTAGATATTCACCCCCCATTTCCTTTCTCATTATTTTTTAAACACATTGTCTATCAAGTAAAGAATTCTCTCTTCAAGACCATCAATATTTTTACTTCTTTTTCTATTCCTAAATTCTTCTAAACAAATACCAGTACTATATCAATACATATTGTTTCTCTCTCTGTTCCTGTGCCCAGACCATGGGGTAATTAATTAGAAAGAAGAAGAAATCAGCTAACTGAGCTACCTGCATTACACACAACCAGGGTCTTCAGCCTGTTTAACATTTTATTTACTTATACCCAATAGTCTTCACTTTACATTCCTCATATTACTTGTTCCCACCTTCTTGTTGTCTTTCCAAGCCTTTTATTTTTACTTTTTTTATCATCAGCCAGGGTAAAAAGTAAAAACAAAAACATTAACCACAACTTAACTATTTCTGTGAGGCCAAAATCAAAATAAACACAATTGAAAGTGTATCTGCCTATTATTAAAGTAATTGAAACTGTTTAATTCCTTAGAAGAAAAGTATTTATCACATATAAATATATAAAAATAACTATAACAATGTTACTGTACTTTTACCTAGAAACAAAGTGCTTCCACAAATATTCTCAATCTTAGTAGTTCAGGTTTATGATCTCCAATCATCATACAGGAGTGATTTGCCCAAAATCTCAGTTATTTATTTATGTGCAGAGCTGAGGCTAGAACTTATATCCTCAATTTCCAAATCCAGTTCTTTGCTCTATACTGCCAGTGTTAATCAAGATGCTAATGTTCTATAATATATCATCTGTATATTGCATTGTTTGTTCACCAACCCAAAGTCAAGTTTCTTTCTATCACCATATATTCGACCCCTGTTACCCTCTTCTACCTCCCCTGATCCCTTCCCCCTCTGGTAACTACTGGTTGTTCATTTGTTGTTTTCTGCTTATATCCCTCATATGAGTGAAATCATAGGTTCTTGACTTTTACCCATCTCTTTCAGGACAGAAAAATTCTGCAGGTAGAATATGTAAACTTTGCTATAAGAAATCTTATTAGAAAAAATATTATATTACTATACTGATCATTTCCCTTAATAAAAAATAACAATCAGATGAAAAAGATACAGACAAGGATCTATTTTATCAGCTGTACAGCATATTTAGCTACCCTTTTACTTCATTGAAACCCTTCCTCCTACTCAGTATTGTTTTATCTTTGATGCCTACAGCTGTGCTTGCTCATTTACAAAAAAAGCATCTTCATGTACCAGTGAAATGCAGAAACTCTTTCCTCTGAACTTCAGTCATAATTCTGTACTTGACCCAGCAAGCAAGAATACTTAATGTTGATATATTCTAAACAAACACATCATTTTATTATCTCCTGCTATAAATAAATAGAAAAGTTAAATTCTTCAGGCTAGATTCTATCTCTGGATTCTTGACTCCCACTGAAATCAGTGGGAACTGTATGTGCATTTAAAAGAAATTCAGCTTTTTAAGTTTAGAGGGAATAGAGAAAAATTTTTAAAAAGGACTTGTTTAATCAGTTATACATTTTCAGAAAAAAGCTTATATGGTTCATAATGTTGGTCTGCTTTTTTTGTGTGATAAATGACTAGAGAACTAGAGTTAGGAAGAAAACAAAACAAAACAATGAATTATGGGAAACAGGATTACATGGGGAGAAAGGGTATGTCTTTGTGATTATAAAGACCTGGTTACAAATCCTAGATATAAATTACTAGCTATATGTCCTTAAGCCATATTCATAATGAGCATGTAATCATTTAATAGTATGTTCCATGTGACAGGCATGGACTAAACACTTGACCATAACTCATTAAGAAGTCAAAATAAAATTGAAATCAACATTCTTGATTGCCACAATATTTTTTGATATTGGCATATGCACTGTAGCATTTAAGTACCCTGGACTTCTTAGATGTAAGTCAGTACTACTATTAGTCTCATTTGATGAAAACTGAGACTTAGAGAGGTAAAGGTGCTCAAAGTAGCACAGAATGTGGTAGAATCAGAATTCAGACCCAAACAGATTGCCCTAACCCCTGTAGTCTTCATCCAGAATTTGAAGACTGGTGACCCAGGTGCCAAACCTGACCCACAGCCTGTTTCATTATGCCTGAATAATGTTTTTTAAAGTTAAAATGTTTCAGTGAAAATCTGGATATCTGATTTCTGATAAATTGGAAACTCAACCAATAGCAAGCTGACGTTGGAGAGCAGCAACGGTTGGCTGGGCCTGAGAAGCAGCTTCCCCTTTATACAGAACGTGTGCCCACAACTCCACACTATATTATATCCACCTGCTTCATTCGCTGACATCACTTGCCAGACTCTGGCAGGCATCGGGAGCCATAACCCTGCACGTTTCCTCCAAGCATGAGTCTGAGTCTCATTTCACAATCTTATGAGATGGGAATATCAAGGCCTCCATACACTGCTGTGAGGAATAAGTTCAACGATATATATAAAGCACTGAGAATACTAGGCATTTAATAAAGAGTAAAATTTATCATCATAAGTTTTTATTAATAAAAGCATGAAAGCTAAGTAAATTTTTTAACCAAGGAATCAATCTCAGGCACCTTGTGGAGACTATTATTTATACAAACAGCAGCCAATTAAGTTAAAAATTCACTAATCTGGAAAACAAACATTTTCTAAAACTAACTTTCTACCAAATAAACAAACAACAAGAAAAACAAACAAAAACCCTACATATTTACTGAGTATGTTCTATGTGTAAAGCATATTATGACAGAGTTGGTACCCCCAAATAGTTTTTAAACTAGAAGGTAGAGGTAGACATATAAGCAGTGAATTCTACATGGTAGACTACAGAAGAACAAAAAGTACATAGTACTTTCATATTTACTTATATTTAACCTTTTTCCAAAAAGTAAATACACAGGAACCCATCAGACTAAAATTAATAGTTAGGAAATTCAAGTGAAGAGGATTTAAGTGTAGGTAAAACTAAAGATGCGTACAGATAAGTACCACCTACAGAGAAGGACAGCAATTTTGACTCAGGACATTCTGGTAACTAAAGCTGAGAGAGAAAGAAGCACAATTATCGTAAGATTGAGAGTGCCCATGAGATCACAAACTCACCAGTAGCTTTGGAAGAAACCTTACTGTCCTGATACTAACACTTGAGAGAAACATATTCTCCATCAGGCTTTTGATCAGGACCAGATATTGGAAAGTTTGCATTTATGGTTTCTGACAAAACCTTATATTGCTATGTCAGGGCTCAACAAACTTTTTTTACAAAGGACCAGATAGTAAATAATTTAGTCTTTGTGGGCCATATGGTTTCTCTTGCAAGTGCTCAACTCTGCCATTATAATGTGAAAGCAGACATGAACAATATGTAAACTAATGTCTTGGCTATGTTCCACTAAAACTTTATTTAAGAAAACAAGCAGCAGGATGGATCTGGACCATAGGCTGTGGTTTACTGGTCTATGTTGTCAATTAAGAGCAGAGTTGGCAATTTTAAAAGACATTTTTAATAGTCATAATAGTGAAAAATAAAACCTGTTTTTCAAATTATTGATTGTTTTGTGGAGCTGACCACCTGTCCTCATTGCTTGGAGCAAAGTTTAAGCGGATTGAAAATCCCATAACCATTAAATAGCAATATTTCTTGCACTGTGTAGATATGCTGGCAGTTACCTACAAGCTTACATGAAGAAGGAGTGACTGAGATAGAGTTGCTCATGGCTCAGAAGCCACGTAGAATGTGACCAGGCTGGGTTTGTGCCCGGGTAACACTCAGAGAGTTTGGAGGCCCCCAGAGCTCACAATAAGTGTGATCAAATAATCCAGCTTCCAATAAGACCTATGAGTCAGATTATTAACATGTGCCCTAGAGTGGCAGCAGGTCACTGGAAGGATGGGAGTTTACAGTTTCCCAAAACATTTTCCAAAAACTTCCAAGGAAATCAGAGATTTAACTTTTGTTGTTTTGTTTTGTTTTTATCATGGACTGTGACTAAAAATGTCCCTCATCCCTATGCTCATCCATCTTGTTAAGGGTCAATAATTCAATAATTTCAAAATGCCATATGAGTCCATCTCAATCCAAAAGAATCATCTTCTTCTCTAATCCTTTTGTCAAATAAAAATTCAAGAAACGCAATATATGAAAGTGATCATTCTGGTGCCAGGCACTTAATAGCCACTCAGGGAAGATGCGTTGAATTTGAATCTGTGTCTTTATAGAGAAGCAAAATTACTTTCAGTTTAACAAAATGACTGAAGTGGACAAAGAATGAAGCAAGTAACTGAGTTTCAAGAGGTCAGGGAAGGCTTTACTAAGGAGATTTTATTTGAACTCAGTCTTTATGTAATTAGACATGCGCCAAATAGGCAGAGGATGGGAGTTGGTGAGGGCAAGGAGACACTACTGGCAAAAGAAAGAGCATCGGCAAAGGCATGTGTTATAAGGGAGGAAGGAAGGTTCTAGAATAGAAGACATGTTGTTGTGGCATATGAAGCACTTTGTTTTGATGTGAAGAAGTCGTGGGAGATGAACCTGGAGAGGTAGCTAGCTGGGCATTATCAAATTAAAAGAAATGTTAGATGATTGGATAAAGAAGATGTGATACATATATACAATGAAATATGAGCCATAAGAAAAGATGAAATACTGCCATCTGTGACAACATAGATGGATCTTGGGAATATCATGCTAAGCAAAATAAGTCAGACAGAAAAAGTTGAGAATAACATGATTTCACTCATATGTGGGATATAAAACTAAATGTAACAAACAAACATGACAAACAGAGACTCATGAACACAGATAGTGGATTAGTGATTACCAGAGAGAAGCGAGGAGGTGGTAGGTAGACAGGGGTAAAGGGGGTCAAATATTTGGTGGCAGAAGGAAATTTAACATTTGGTGGTGAACACACAATACAGTACACATATGAAGTATTATTGAATTATACCCTTGAAATCTATTTTTTTATTAACCAATGTCACCTCAATAATTTTAATTAAAAAAATGTTGAGGCAGAATAAGACCAACAGTGGGGGCTAAGATTCTATGGTAGACTCATAGGAAAAAATAGATCAGACAAAAATCACAGCTCCTGCCCTCTTTTGGGGCCCCCACCTGAGAAACAGAGAATGAACAAGCAGCAGGGGTCTATACATCAGCTATAGCACCCACAACACCAGTGGCACAACTCCAAGAAGAATAAAGCTTCCTAAATCACATGAAAGGATGCGCTGCAAAGTAAAGAGGGAAAAGAGTCAGCATTCTCCAGGCACAAAGATCTTAGACACAGCATCTTTCAAGAAGCCATTCAGGTGAAGGTCCTCAGGCTCTCTGTCTTGAACCCTCTCCATGTTTGGTAGTGGATTGCAGCAAGTTGTACTTTTTTTTTTTCTTTTTTATCAAGAATGAAAAAAGGAGGGGTGGAGCAAAAACATGTCTCCCTTTGTTTTATTCACTTCCCCACTGGGATTTTGATTCATTAAGAAATGGCTGCACTTGCTGGAGTTTACCTGAAGCCAGCTACCATGGCTTTTGCTGCTGGCCTCCACTGTAACACAAGCGGCCTGCAGCCCCACTCTGTACTCAGCTTTCATCCATGCTAGGAAGGCCTTCTCGAAAAAACTCACACCGCTGCCTGATCCAAATGAGAAGAGCTACCTTTTAAATAATACTCAGAATTCCAGACGATCATTACTCTAGCATTTGAAAATATAATGCTCATGTTTCACTGTGATCTCTTTAATGGTGCCTAGACCTCAAACTCCATAGGGAATGTCACAAATTCATGTTATCTCTGAAAAATAGATACAGCACTTTCAGCTCTGATGTACCTAAAAAGGAGTGTAAGGGGAAAAAGAAAAACTTATTCATGTAGCCAGACAGCTCCCTGTCAGTGATACATAGGAGACAGCTTACTATGAGTTATTCTAGAAAAAGGGTAAATATTTTTTACTTATTCCCTTTTTTACCATAGAACTTATCAATAAGCAAAGTAGCATATGAAGTAGTGGCAGGTAAAATAAGGCATCCTAGACAATGGGGTATAATGAGAAGAGTCAACAGACCATGAAAGCAAAGGGAGGTGAGTGTGAAGCCTGTCATTAATTACAGGGTGACTCGAGTGAGTACTTAAAAATCCTGGAAGCTCAATTTCTTATAATCATAAATAGCTCATAAAATTTGGAAGATTGAATTAGACACTGTTACTATAGATTCTCCAAGAAGCAGGCATCAGAAAAGTTCCTTAGGAGAGACACATGTGAGATAAAATGAGGCGGGAGCAGGTGGAGGCTGGGAGAGGCCACAGACTGAAAGGCATTCCAGCCCTGTGAAGAAGAGTGGGAAAGAAAGAAAGTTGGGTGGAAGAGCCCTGATTATAGTTATAAGGAAGTTCAGCAATGCCAATGGGAAGTACTCCAAGCTTCAGTCACTCCGCAGAGAATTCTCCACCTCCCAGAAACAGAGCTGCCTTGGCATCCCTGCCATGCTCAGTCATTGGCTGGGAGCAGCCTGTGGGAAGTGTGGCCTTGTGATATTATGATTTATAATATGAAGTAAATATTTGGTTTTCATTCTGTATTTGGCACAGAGCTCCTAAATCCCTTGGAATTTTCTAAATGATGAGAGCCAGAAAGATGTCATTTGTTATGTTAATGAGATGACTTTTGGAATTCCCCTAAGTCACCTAAGAATGAGGGCATGGTCCCAACCAAGCCTGTCATTACAGGGTTAGAACTTTCAGTCTCACCCACCTTCCCCCACCCCCAGAGGAGAAAAAGGCTTGAGATTGAGATCAATTGCCAATGGCTAATGACTTCATAAATCATGCCTAGATAATGAAGTCTCCATAAAAACCCAAAAGAACAGGCTCACACAGCTTCTCATTGGTGAACAGGTGGAGATTTGGAGAGTGGAACGAAAAGAGAAGGCATGAAAGTTCTGAGCCCTTTCCCAATACCTTGCCCTATGAATCTTTTATCTGGCTGTTCTTGAGTTATATCCAGTAATCTAGTAAATAAAATGTTTCTGAGTTCTATGAACCACTCTAGCAAATTAATCAAACCCAAGGAGGGAGTCATTGGAATCTCTGATTTATAGACAGTCGGTTAGAAGTACAGGTAATAACCTGGGCTTGCAACTGGCATTTGAAGTTGGCATGGCAAGGGAAAGAGTCTTGAAGAACTGAACCATTAACCTATGGGATCTGACACTACTTTTAGGTAGATAATATCAGAATTGAATTGTAGGACACCCAACTGGTGTCTAAAAATTGCTTGATGGTGTGGGGAAGCTCCACTCACACACATTAGAATTAGTATCCAGAACCCTTTCGGCCTCTGCTCCATATAAACCTAGTGAAATATTTCAGAGCAGAGCAGCTGGGGCCAGATAATTACACTCCCTGCTAAAGGAGATCAGAGAAATGTACCCTCATAGCCACTACCAACTGCATATGAAAGCACTTTGCACAGTAATTGGTACATAGAAGTAAACCAATAAATGTGTTTTTCTCCTTAGATGTCAGACATTTTGTTCATAGGTTAAATGAAGACTATAGTCTTCATGGTTTCAATTAAATTTGAGATGTAATTTGAACTTCAGTTTATGAAATGCAGTATCCAAATTGGTAACGTCACATTCAAATTTGGAAAAGGGATGTTTCTCATCACAAACATTGAGGAGAGAAGAGGATAAAAGGTTAGCACTCTTCCAGCAAACTCAAGTTCTCCATCTCAATTCACCATTAAGAGAAGAGTTCCTAGAATAGCAATGTAATGCTCAGATTTATGGGTTGGGTGACGAAATATTTCCAGCCAGTTTATACAAGCTTATATCATGACCAACATGCTTTCAAATACTAAATTCCTCCTCTTCTAGGTTCTAAAACATCTCATTCCCTGACATCCAGTAAAATCTGCCACTGTCTCAGGTCTTCATTCTCAAGCTACTGTAGCTTCCATCATAGGAGAACTCAAATTTCAGCCTCCCTTTCTTACTGATCACTGTTTTCCTATGAAAACAGGAGTCTACACTTTGTATCTTTATAGCTTTCTACTTCTCGTAAAAATATCTTCATGTAGGAATGTACAGATAATGCAGATTTGTGCATGGACCTGGTTTCAGGTATCTGGGTGTCCCATACCAGGCTCTTTCTTACTCTTCTTTTAACCTTAAGAACATTAACATAACCTCTGTGAATCTCAATTTCTTCATACACAAACTTGAAATAATATTTTACCTTGAAAAGCTGTCATGAGGTTTAGAGACAGTATATGCGAATCACACTGTATAGTGCTTAAAACATAATAGATGCTCAATAAATGATAACAAACAATATATTTTCTAACCTTTTAATCCTAGGAAAATATATAAATGTTCTTACATACATTGTACGATGCCATATAACTTATCAAAAAAAAAGACTGCAACAGTAAATTTCTATAATAATTGATGCCATTATAACCATTTAATAAGTAGATAAGTATGGAAGGATAGATAGCTTGAAATAGTGAACATAAAATTTTAAAATAATGATAAAGAAACCTTAAAAAGCTGAAAGTAGGGTTGATCTCTATCTTAGATTCAGGCCCATGATGCAAACTTCTTGAATTGCACATGTAAAATTAGAAGGTAAGTGCAACCAAATATTTGTTACCCGTTCCTTCATAAGTATTTTCCTGATCAAAGCACTGCTAATCTTTACAAACTAGATGCAGAACACCAGCATTAGATATTTTTCCTACATCTTCTTTAATATTTCTTAGTTTTATACTTTGATTTTGCATGCCTCAGTCCAAGTGTACACTCCTTTTCAATCAAATTGACTCATTCTTTCCCCTAGGAAACAGAGCCTTCTCTGAAATATATGGATCCTCTCCTGCCAAGAAGAGAAAAGTCTTCCTATCTTAATCAGGTCAAGGCCCCTCCTTGCTAGACCCAGAGGTTACTCAGCAGTAGCTGGTACAGAGAATGATTCCCCCTCTGCAACTGTCTGTTACCATGGAGACATGCTAATTAGTGGATGATGAGAAAGCAGAGGAGTTCAGGGTCTAGAAAACCATGAGAAAGAAAGGGAAATGAATGGAAAAATATGGATGAAGAGAAATTAGGAGATCGTAAGGGGCAGATTGTAGGTAAAGGAGTCCTGGAATGATAAGGTCATAATGAAGATGTGAAACAGCATTATGAGGAGAGAATATCAATGACAAAGACTCATAGATTGTGAGTTTGAAGAAATGAAAAGTAGAGTCTATAGTTTAAGAGAAGAAATGGAAAGCTCAAATTGTGTCAAGTACTAAGTCAGAAGATCACAGAATGTTAAGAACCTGAATTTTATAGTTGTTGAATGACAAAATTATTTCTTTCTAAAGGGAAGGAAATGTGACATTCAGGGTGATCAAAATAGATTGCAAGTCTCTGCACGCATGTCTCTACTACAACTTGAATTCACATTTGCCAACCCATCATAATTTGCTGGGTGGAGTGTCATGTGCCAGTGTGTGAGATTTCTGTCCAATTCTCTGAGTTAAATGTGTCCTTGGATTTCTATATCTAGATCCTCAAGGAATAAAAGCATAAAAAAGGAACATAGGTGAGAATTTCAGTAGCTATTTGGAAAGGATAATATAGAGAGAAAGCTGTTATACGTAAGGGCATAGGAGCCCTTAAGTACCTTGAGCATTTTGAAAACTTGACTAGATGATAACATCTATCTTCTAAAGATATAGTTTCATGTTAAATTAATTTAAACATTTTCTATTTTATTTTATTATACATTATTTATTACTCATTATTGGCGACTACATTTGATCTCTTAACACATTTTGGACAAGAGATATTTTATGCAAATGTAAAGAAGGTATTGATTTTTAATAAGCAGAATAAGCAAGCTACCTGTGAAGGCCAAGGTATTATAACCAGAATCAGCCCAGATATAAAGAGAACTAACTGGTCCATTGTGTTAACTGGAGGACAGTTACGTAGTTAGGTGAGTCTCACATGCAAAGTTAATCTCATCTATACTTGTATATGAATGAGTTCACAAAGCATTCCAGACCTTGGAAATTCCCCCTAACCCTGGATTTCTCTATCTTCACTTTTCTATAAGTACCATCTACCCAGACTATCTTCCACTTTATGGATTCCCTGTCATCCTTCAAATCCAAATCAAATACCATCTCCTTGATAGAAGTCTGCCTAGACCTTCACAAGTAGTTTTCAGCGAGTGTCCTTCTTAATATACCTGCCCCTCTTATGCAGTTTAATTCCTGACATTTTATCTATTTGTTTAAATAACTGTCTATTCCAATTGCAAACTCCTCAAGGATAGAGACTATGTTTCAAACATCTTTATATTCTCTAGTCTCCCCAGCACCAATAACAGTGTCTAGAATATAGCAGGTCCTTGTTAAATGTTTATTAAATGACTACTTATAGTAAATTATAACAAAAACTAATTCATATAGTGATTTAAATTTTACAAAGGGCTCTTGTGCCACTTTGTAAGTGCCCATGTCTCTTGTGCTCACCTCTATCTCTAGGACATTAACTCAACAGATGTTCTGTTAAAATTTGTTAAATGAGTATCACGATCCAGAATTATCTAGAGACCCTGTCTCCCTTTCAAAATGAATAGTTCCTTAGCAATAATGCCTAAAAATGTCTCTCTTTTGTCAATAGAAATCTAACTTGCCAATACATGTGTATTAGAAGGTAAACTTTTCTAGTCAGTGAATTTTGCCATGGAGCTAACAAATGCCAGAAGTGAATGTTCTAGAAGGCTACAAGGAGTTCCCAAAACAACTCAGGCTCTAATAGGTTGGATGGGCACTGTTAGTCCAGAACCAATTCCAGGCTCTAACACCAGGAGAAGCCCCTCTCAGGGAGGAGCTAGGTGGGAGGGAACTCACGCCACTGGTGAGGAAGCAAAAACGTTGACCCTTTCCAGCCTGTTGACTTCACTTCCTGTCACTCTGCTTTCTCTAAAGTTTGTCAATCATATTATTAAAAATTACCAAGTCAATGACTATAACATTAAAAATGTTTTTGAAAAACACCATTTGAGGAAGATAGCACCATGGGCTCTGGGAAATCAGCTGCCCTTCCTATTTTGCTCCCTGTTTTGCTCTGAGTTAGCCAAATGTGGGAAGGAAGTATTTGAATTTATAGGAATGACATACAGAAATCCAAATCACTTTCTAATCCAAAAATATCTTTGCATTAATCCTATCAAATTTGTTTAGTATCTAAAATCTCATAATACTAATCGCCACAGGTGAGTAATTTTATGGCTTACATTTAAAAAATAAAATCATATTAGCTCTTGCCATCTAAGAATACTAAGAATGGGACACAGAGCAGATCCTTTGGGATAGGGCAGAAAGAAAGAGGCGGCATATAGGGCCTTGGGAAGGAACACAGGCCAAATGGTGATGCTTTAGTGGAAGATTACAAGTAACCAGTAAACAGCTTGAGAATACTAAGTAACCAAGGACCACAGAGTCAGGCAGATAAAAGGAAAGGACCCTAGAAAAAAGGATAGAAAAGAGCTAGATACATATTCACTTATCGCACAGTTTTGACTAGGGGCAACCATGGTGAAAATCAAAACCAGGTCATCTTGCTTTAAGCCACTACATACAAAAACATGTCATGGCCCTTTGAATATGTGCTACAGTGCCATATATCAGACCACCTCCTGTTACGTAAATATATGACAGTTATATATTTGTAAATATGGTATGTGTGTGTATATGTATTTTTAATGTGCCCAATCAGGGGTCCTCATAAAGAAGATGCAAATCAGGAAGTCTCCCATAGAATTTTAAAATAAAAAAAATTCTACAAACTTCTGAATTTTATTTCCATGCATTTAATCTGTTTCACATCTACAACGACTCCATTAATTTGGCCAGACATTTTAAAGATTTACTTGGTCACAAATTTAGTACCTGATAACAAAGAGACTAATTTATGAAAATATCTCGGTATGACATAATTATTACTTTAACTCCACACAAAGTATTTTTGCAAATTTTCAGAAAACTACATTTCTCAGACCAATGGAACATTTATATTTAAAAGATTGCATATCTTTTTCCAGATAAATTAAAGAAATATTATTTAGTCTTAATGTTACAAGTGGATTTGCTATGTGAATATATTCTACACAGATATATATCTGGAATTTAAGTTATAATTTACTTTGTAATCGCAGAAATTATAATTTAGGAAGTATCCAAGGGCATAAAGTTGCAAGTGAAAAATTGACCACCTGGTTAGTTTATCTGCCTTAAATATCTCTGCCATAATCATTCGTAACCCCAAATTTATCCATCACAAATAGAATGCCTGCTTCCACTTATGCATATAGACTAATTATGGACAGTCTGAACATAGGGCATAATGCTATCTGGTTCCTTCTCACCACTCTCAATGACTCTCAGTGGTTTCTGAACCTCTTCCAGCATTTTTAGTTTTTTAGTTCCCATATTATGATTTTGAATAACAGAAAGATTTTATAGCAAAAAAATGAAAATTCTACCAATTCACCAAGTTCTTCTTAGGCTGTTTACAGTGCTATAACAAATTACTATAGACTGGGTGGTTTACAAGCAACAGAAATTTATTTCTCACAGTTCTGGACACTGAAAGTCCGAGATCAGAGTGCCAGTGTGGTTAAGTGAGGGCTCTCTTGGTGAGTAGCAGACATATCGTTATATCCTCATGTGACAGAGGGGTTAGAGAGCTCTCTGGGGTCTCTTAAATGAGGCATTAATTCCATTCATGAGAGCTCAACCCTCAAGACTTAATCACCTTGCAAAGATCCCACCTCCTCACACCATCACATTGGGCATTAGAATTCTAACATGTGAATTCGGGTAAGACATAACATTCAAATCATATTGCTTTCCATCACACCAAAGGATAAGATCCAACTTTTGAGTGACCTAAATGACTGAAAGAGAGAGAAATCAATGAAGAATTTCAAAGTGCAAAAAATATAAACTGGAAAATAAACGACTAAATAAGAGCAGAGAAGAAATGATTAGAGGCTCATAGAAAGTAATAAACTAGCAGTAAGTTAATAACATGATGTTGTAATGTTTATGAAAAAAGTAAATATTAGGATTCACAAAAGCAATCGCTTATTCCATATTAGTCAGTTCTAGTCAGACCTTTATCAAGATACATTAGGGTCTGTAAAAGGGAAATGGAGAATTCAGGGAAGATCCAGAACTATGCCAGCAAGATGATTAAAGTGCTGGGGAAGGTTTGGGGGAGGTTTAATTATTACCTTCGGGTGTATGAGGGGCACCCACACAGAGTACAGTGGCATGGAAGAATGGACTCAAAGTCAAGTATAAGGTATAAGGCATAGGCATTGGATTCAGACATTATCTGGCTTTGAGCGTTACTGAATAATTACTTCAAACAATGAAGTGAATTAAGGACTTACTTTCAAAGATCTTTCAAAATAAGAGTTTTTAAATCTCTCTGTACCTAAGAGAGGAATGAGTAAGATGGTTTCTCTAATTTTCTAGTTCAGTCAATTCTTGATTACCTGTGATTCTATATTGATTTATTAATTATTCAAACAATTTAGAAAAAAGCAACTTTTCTCCTGTAAAACTGATATTTCAATATCAAATACCCAATACCATCTCTTAGTTTCAGGAACTCTTCAATTGAAAGGCACCACAATGTTGAAATTTTATTATCAACAATTCTAAAATAAATATTTAATTTTGTTATGCCTTGTAAGAACTTACAGTTTTTCCTGAACTACGAAAATATACACTTGTTAAAAGAGAATCAGAGTTTCTGATTCCAATGACATGTTTTTCTCTCCCAAACCTGCTGAGTCACTTTAAACCAGTGAAATAGAGTATTTTATAATGATACAGACAGGGCACAACTGGAAAAAAGAAAATGTGAAGTAAGTGTATGTCACCATGGAGACTTTCCTTCAGAATATTTTAAATCTTTTTTCCCCCCACTGGAAATAAGGAGATGAACTCATGTTCCCTTGTTATTCTCTCCCAGACATCTAACCAGCATTCCTACTGTAGGATTTTTTTCCTCAAAACGACTAAAAACTGTTTATAGCCATGTCATCCTGAATGTGTCTGATCTCAGAAGCTAAGCAAGATCAGGCCTGGTTAGTACTTGAATGGGAGACTATCTAGGAATACCAGGAGCTGTAGGTATAAAAGAAAAAAAAAAAGAAAAAGAAGTAAAAACTGAATGTATATATTTCATCAGAATATCTCTTAAAGAAAGCATACATTTTTTCTTTTCAGTGTGAAAACTAGTTTTTGATGTTCTCAATTTCTTAAATACTTATACCTTTTAACAAAATATTTAAAATACTGAAAATAGTTTTAAATAAAAAAAATACAAAAAAAATCTGATTCTATAAACTTTAATTTCTAGGAGACAGAAACCAGATTACCTTTAGAACCTATGAGAAAAAAAATTCAAGGAAAGACCAAATAAATACAAGAGAATTTAGAAACAGTACGAAAAGATAGTGAAAAGGAGAGACTTTTAAAAATTGCTACAAACAGTAGGCTTGATAATTTTTCCCGTTTGCTTAACTAATTGGCAATGAAGAAATGCACTTAATATTTTACCTGAAAATCTGAGGTCTTTGAGTATAAACCTTGAAAGTTTGGTAGTAATTCCCTATAAATGTTTCTCTTAAAAAATGGTTTTTAAAATCTGGCTGTTAAGCATTCTCTTGTGTTAACTGTCTTACATCCCTCTAATATTTTAGACCTATTCCACTGATATCAAATAAAAAGATACTTTTTCCAATGCTAATGTATTAAATATACCAAGTAAATTGAAACTTTTTCTGATTATAAATTCCAAGGGTCTATATAAAGGTTATAAATGATAAAATTCAAATAAATGCATAATATTTTATCAAAGGAAAACACCGCTTTCATAGTATACATATGCTCTTATATATTTTTCCTAGGTAAAAAATATTCATAACTGTGTTTACAAAAGACAAAATTGTGTGAGATGGCATTTAGCAAAATTAGAGAAGCTACTGAATTACTATTGCTACTGTTTTTGTTTCTTTTTCTTAAGTGGGTGTTCCTGCTGAACTTAGAGCCTTATATAAAGTTAGTGCTAAAAAATATGAGTGGTTTATTTGGGAAGAGGGAAGTGTCTTAATCTATAGAATCTCTCCATTTGTCTTTGCTTGCTAAACTCAGGCAGGCTTAAGAAATTAAAAACTTTCACTCTTTGAAAAACATTGTTTACAAAATAATGACATAAGCCCCAGACTAGGAAAAGGTATTTGCGAAACATATATCTGATGAAGGACTTGTATCCAAAACAAATGAATTCTCATGACTCAATAAGAAGGCATATAGCCCAATTTTTTTAATGGAAAAAGATTTGAACAAACAATTTACAAAAGATTTATGGGTAATAAATAAATACATAAAAAATGTTCAACATAATTAGTCATTAGGAAATGCAAATTAAAGATATAATGAGATATCACTATAAACCCACCAGAATGGCAAAAAATTTTAACTCTCAATATCAAGTGTCAGTGAGGATGCAGAACTAGAACTCTTGTCTACTGTTGCTGGAATGTAAAATGCTTCAACCATTTTAGAAAACAGTTTGGCAGTCATAAGGCTAAACACGCTTTTACTGTTTGATCTTTCAATCTGCTTTCTAGGTATTCACCCAAGAGAAATGAAAAGATATGTCCGAACAAAGGCCTGTAGGCTAATTTTTATAGCAGCCTTATTCATAATTGTTAAAAACAGAATACAACCCAACTAACCATGAACTATAAATGGATAAACAAATTATTATACAATCATACAATGGAATATTACTCAGAAATGAAAAACAACAAACTATTAATACATACGACAACATAGATGAATCTTAAAAGCAGTATGCTAAGTAAAGGAAGTCAAATACAAAAAAGTTATGTATGATTCAATTTGTATAACATTTTGGAAAAGGCAAAATTATAGGGACAGAAAACAGATCTGGTGGTTATAGAAAGGATGTTAATTACATTGGCACATAAAAGAGGCTTTAGAGGGGTGATGAAAATATTCTACATCTAAATTGTGATGGAGATAACGTGATTGTATACTATTTTCAAAACTTAAGAAATTATAAATTTTAAAAGGGTAATTTTTAATTTAGGGAAATATACATTAGCAGACCTAGCTTTTACAAAAAAGGTATATGTGTGTGAGTGTGTGTATATCCTTGCACACACACACACACACACACACACACACACACACACACACACACACACAAAATAATGGCTGAGAAGCTTACCTTCCAATGATGATAAGAACTGACAGGAAAGCTTAGGTCATGTGTCACAATTACATTGTTTCACTAGTTGATTATTTGCCATTAGACATTTTAAGAGGAGAAACTTTTCATCACCATCACCATGAATCAGCACTGCCCTGCCTCTACCTCTAATAAAAAAACAACGTTTTTCACATTTTGTTTGGTTTAGAGTTTTGCTTTTGTTTCCCTGTAAGTGTTAAAATTGTCAGGTTGGTGGCCCAGCCAGCCTCACCTGTCCTAATGTCTTGCACGCTCTTTTACAGAGTCTTAAACTTAACCAGAGTCATTTTCTAAAGGGCGATATGGAAATGTTTGAGGCAGATCGCAGTGCACAAGTGCATAGTAAAGCTTTTATATAAATAGAACTTATCCACAAAAGTAGAGACCCCAACATCACTGCAGCAGGGCCATGGTGGTGATGGCTGTGAAAACAATATTATCAGGAGGATTCATTTCCACCTTACTTTAGACCTTTTGCTATAATTCCTTACATAAAAATCTTTTTTTCCCTTGACCATTAATACTGATAATTATATCTGTATTTCTTAAGAATATTATGAGTTGCCATTTCTGCATAGTAGCAGATTGAATTTATTCACCTTACGGATATATTATTATCACAGATAATAACTGCGGCATGATAATTATCATTAATTATTCATTTGGATTAAGAGGCAAATAGGCTTGTATTCAAGGGTCTTCCAGAGCACCGTTCATTGTTCCTGAGCCCTGTGTGCCAGCGTGACTAATTCATACTCTTTTCTGAGCCACTGTTGACATCTGACGGGTCCCATATGTATTTATTTGAAGATATAATAAAAGGAATCAGTGCACCATTTCAGGATGGAGTCACTAAAATAGACATATGATCTCTTCTTGGCCCTTTAAGTGAGGGTATGCAGTTGTCTGTTAAAACCAGGCCGCCATGAGCATCGCTTCCATAGATGTGTATGCATGTCTTCTCTTTGCACCCTTGCCTCAGACTATTTAAACTCATATGAGCCTGTATATTTACATAATAGCTTTTTGCAAAAATAATAATATGGTAAGTGATGTACTTTATCTTTCATTGAACAAAATGTTTTAGCAGGGTCGTTTGTGCTTATGTTTGAAGTTGACTTAAGTTTACATGCAGAAAGAGGCTCTGAAAAGTTTAGAAAATCTGTAGAGAAATCAAGAAGAGAAAGGAAATGGGAAAAGAAAAGAGGATGGTACATGTTATAAACATAAATGTTTTTTTGATGAATTTTTTTAGCTAACATACACTAAAATTGAGAAGTACATATTCACAGTGTCTCTTTTGTTTCTTCCCTGGGTTTAGTCCTTATTTTTTTTATCTGTCATTCATATTTACACTTTTAAAGTAGATAGTAAATGACAGTTTGAAAACACCAGTAGAGCTAATATTTAACACAGGATACCATTCTTGAGTGTCCTTAAGATAATGAGAACTGCCTTTTTGAAATAAGAGCAGAGTTGTTGTTTTTTTTTCCTGTTTCTATTGGTGATACAAGAGAGAGGCTAACACACTGTGCTAAATATTGCTTTTTGAAGATTCTTGCGCTTATATTGGTCAATATACTTTCATGCTGCCATTCATTTTTCCCTCCCGACATTCCACTGGGGTATTATAGGGAAGCCAGCATTATTCCCATTTATAAGTGAGGAAATTGAGGTACCAGAAGATAAACTGGTATTTAATGAGGAGGACAAAGTGGCAGCACTAAATCAGGAACCCACATCTCCTGACCCTTAACTCCTCTTTCTGCACCTCTCCGAGCACAGCTGTGAATTGTCTGATGTAGATGATGAAGAAACATAGGAAACTTTGAAAACTCTGTCAAATGAAACTGCTCAGAATTTCAGAGCAGGAAGAGACTTCAGGAACATAGTGGCTATGAGCTCTGCTTGTATTACTCAACACAGCTTCTACCATTGCTGACAGTAAGGCCGTAACTGTTCATCCCCCTCCTGTTTCACACTCATAAATCCATTTGTGGTCACTCAGAGCTGACAGAAGGGTGATGGTCAGAAACACCTTGGTGAGGCACGTACTCATGTTGTTGCAATGCACACTATATTCTCAAGTAGAAACCTCATTTTAATCCATCATACTCATAAGTATTAGTACTTAATTAACACTATATACCATTTTTGCAGATGATGTAGAAAACGATGTGAATTTTGTACATTATCTGCAAAGAAAATAGGTGCCTAAGCAGTTTTCTCTCACTAAGGAGTTGTTTAGGAAGAAATCTCACTCTATGAGATATTGGCTTCTTTGACAAGTAACAAAGTAGGAGAAGGCCTTTAAAACATTTTTTCCCTTGGGTATTTGAACTTTAAATTTACTATCCACCTACTCATCCTACAAGTATTTATTGAGAACCCCTTACAGTACAAGGCTCTATTCTCGGTACCAGGAGTATAACTCAGCACAAAGGCCCTCTGTTCTAGTCCGTTCAAACTACTGTAACAGAATACCATTGACTGAGTAACTGATAAACAACAGAAATGCATTTCTCACAGTTTCAAGATCAAGTGTCAGCAGATTTGTTGTCTAGTGAGAACCTACTTCCTGATTCACAGATAGATATCCATTTTCTCACTTTATCCTCACTACGAAAGGGATAGGGGAACTCTCTAGGGTCTCTTTTATAAGGGCACTAATTACATCCATCAGGGCTTCACCCTGATGACCTGATCACCTCCCAAGTCTCCACCTCCTAATACAATCACAATGGAGAATAGGTTTCAACAAATGAATTCTGAGGGGACACGAACATTCAATCTATACTACACCATACCCTTGGGCAGTGTACATTTAGTGAGGGAGACAGACGATACACAAATATTTCACATTTCACAGTAGTAAAAAGTGCTATGCAGAAAAATAATGTAGAGTAAGTAAATGAACAGGTGTAATTGGGGCAGTTCCTTAAGATGGAACAGTGAGAGAAGGCACAGTTAGAGGATGTGAAATGTGAAATGGGCAAAAAAATGTTACTTTGGGTAGACTCTAAGGTCATCCCAGGCAGAAGGCCAGCAAACGCAAAGGGATTCATACAAGCAAGGATTTTCAAAAGAGGAATCAGAAGCCACAAAGCATCTTGCGCCAGATGAAAATGTTCTTGCCAATGATATTTAATTTGTTGTCAGCCACTTTAATTTTTCTCTGAACATTTTTTTCTCTTGCTCTGGATATGATTTTCTTCTGGCTGAGCCTCTTTGATCTGATTGTTTATGTTTTTCTTTCTGGCCATGTTATGTTGACACTTCTGTCAAGCCTCTAAAATCAGATTCTAAAAATGGAATAATCTTCTAATAGTCGTGATCACTTGAATATAAAACAACCAGGCACTGAAAAAACAGAGCAGTGAATTACAGCTACTTTGCAATTGAATTACAATAAGTTTTGATAGATTGGAGAAAGAGGCCAAATTACATAAATTGTCTCTCCTGATGCTTCCCCTTTTTCTGAAAGGAACACTGTATTTAAATCAATCATACCTGTCAAAATAATAGCTAAAGAGCTAGCATTTTTTGAAAATCCACATTGCCCACTGAATACGTCACATATTATTTCTAATCCACACAGTGAAGGTATGCAGAAGGTATCGTTATCCTCCATTTCAGGGAAGGAAGCTCAGGCTCAAGTAGAGTAACAATCCCAAGGTTGTCCAGCTAAGTTTCCCTTGCTCCAAAGCTGTGCTCTTAACCATTATCTCCTATTTATGGTTGGGAGATTGCAAGGGTTTTTAAGCATGAGGGTGACATAGTCAGATTTCTCTTTAAAATAGAGAATTCTGGCAGCCGTGTGAAGAGTGGATAGGAAAGGGATGAGCCTGGAGTTAAGAGAAGTGGACGATAATATCAATTCAGGAGAGAGAGACCTTAAACTAACAGCATTGTCAACAGGAATCACGGTAACAATCAGCTACCCTCTGGAGAATGCCTATGGAATCTCCTATCCCAAATCAGGGTAGAAATGCATGTTCAAACAAGCCACAGAAGAGTAACTTTATCATGTTTTATGTAATCTTCCTATAGCAGAACACTGCCCTCTATTGCTTTTTGTCTCATGGCTGTCAATAGTCTAAAGTATAGCAGAAAAGGAGGTACTATCAGTCAGTGGGCACAGTGGCTGAAAGTCTGAAATGTGCCCATGGCTGACCAATAAAGGGGTCTCAACTAAACTGTCAGTTCACATAGGCACACAGGGATCTCAACCGGTTCTCCTAAAGCAAATACAGGATATGGCTCCCCTGCCCTGACACAAGTGATAAAGAGGCTTGGGTATGTTTGTACAATTGCATAATTTTCAAACTTTATTGAAAATTTTAGTAACTGTAATTCAGTTCCCTAATCTAAATAGCTATACAGAATGCATTGAATATACTCTTCTTGCTGTGCTCTTGAAAAGATAGAATAATTATAAATATAAATGGCTTCTGCTTCCTTCATGTAAAAAAGGCATTATATACATATAAGTCAAATGAGCATAAGAGAGAAATAGATGCAGTGTAATAATGATAAGAAACCATAATATCTGTGTGGGGGAGGATGCAAAATTACCACTCAGTACTCAAATGAGGAGAAACTTAGTAGGCAATTAGCAACAACAAATGCCAAATGGAAGGACAATTTTTAAGACAACAATAAACATAGTCTATACCTATGAGACAGAAAGAAAGAAGAAGCAGAAGCACCAATAAAACAAGCATAGCAGCCACGGGAAGGACTGCATTAACACAATGAGAAAATAAAATGAATCTTCTCATTCCTCATCATAAGTTCCATCATTTTCAGTTTTCAACTTGTTCTGGATTAGTGCAGTGATGATAGCCAAGTTTAGAAAATTATAGTAATAATAAGCCACATTATGTGGAAAGGCTTGCTTTCAGCCAACCAAATATCACTAAGACTTATTCACAGAGCAAGGCAAGCTCTTATGAAAAATAGGAGCTATAAAAATAGAAAGCAATGATTCAACCTTTGAAAATAAAAGAACAAATAATTATACAACCATTGAAGAAGGACCTGAGGTATATAAATCAGTTAACTCAGCTACACCCACATACACAAGAAATAACTACAGTGAAAAATTTTTAAAATTAAGAAACACAATGATCAGAAGCATAATCTCAGAACATTGAACATAACTAATTTTCAGTATTTACCTCACCTGAAGTATCCCAAGCCAATTAAAATATGTCTTAGTTCCAATGATCTCTAGAGAGACTATAATTTTCCTCCATAATCTATTAATCATGCAGAGATGGTTTTTATACATGTGTAGATATAACTATTTGGTGTATCATATATACAATGAATGAAGTCTGCAAATAATGCATAAGAACCTTTCTTAAGTAATTTAAGAAATTCTTCAGTGTGTACTTTGTTACACACTTTATATGCATAATCTCCACAGCCATATAAAGTGAGGAAACTGAGCCTTAAAACTTCAATTTCTTGCTCAAAGTAAAGCTGGATTTTAAACTCAAATCTGTCAGATCGCTGAGCCTGATCTCATAACAGTAGAGAAGAACAATATAAATTACAGTTGAGAAGAGCATTCTGAAATTCAAGGTCAGACAGACAAACTTAGAATCCTGGCTCTGTTAGTGTCACTCTCCTATTTAAAATCATTCAACAGCTTAAGCTTCATGATAGCACCATGAGGGAAGAATAGCAATGGTGATGATGATAATGATGAAGATGAAGATGATGAGTGGTGGTGACGATAATGATAATGTTGGAGAGGAAGATGATAGTGATGGTGATGATAATGTCCATTACACAGATTAGGAAAACTGAGAGGTAGTAAACTGCTCAGAGTCACCTGACTAAACAAGAAGCCAAGTTAATCTTGACTAGAAAGAGTGTGATTTTAGCCACTCTATCATAATCCTGGAACATACTTTCCCCATCTAAGTACCATTGTTTACATCTCAGCTGTATTATCTTTATATTGCTGCATAACAAATTACCAACAATTTAGCTACCTAACACATACATCTATCATCACACAGTTTTCATGTATCAGGAGTCTTGAATGCAGCCTAGCTAGGTCTTCTGCTCAGGGTGTCACCAGGATGCAATCTAGGTGTCAGCTGGACTACATTTCTTTCTGGAGCTCAGAGTCCTCTTCCAAGCTCACGTAGTTGTTGGCAGGATTCAATTCCTTGTGGTTGTCAGACTGAGGTTCCTGCATTCTTGCTGGCCATCAGCCAGGGGCGTCTCTCAGCTTCCAGAGACCCCACAATTCTTTGCCATGGAGCTCACTCGCAGACCCTCTCACAACATGGCAACTTGCTTTTTCAAAGCGAGAAAGCAAATCTCTCTTACTTTTAGTCTCCTTCAAAGAACTCACTTGATTTAGTCAGCCCACCCAAGATAATCTCCTTTTTGATTAACTTAAAGTCAACTGACTAGGAGCTTTAATTACATGTGCAAAATTCCTCCACCTTTGCTATCTAACATAGTATAATCACTGAAGTAATATCCTATAATCTTTGCTATATTCTGTGGATAGAAGTAAATTATTGGTCCTACCCTCACTAAAAGGGAGGTGATTATATAAAGTCATGATTCACTGGGTATTATTTTAGAGTTATGCCTATCACATCAGCTTTAACATTACTTCCTTTAAGAGTTCTTTGCAGTTTCCTACAACTGAATCACTCTCTAACTCTCATATCCTGTATTTTCACATTATAAAATTTATCCCACAGTATTGTGGTGGTTTTCTCCCCACTAGATGTCAAGCTCTTACAGCCAGAGATTTTATCTTGTTTACTATGGTACTCCAAGCATCCTCTTAATGCCTGGCACTTTGTCATCTTGTGATAAACAGCAGCAATTATTATTCAAACAGCATTTCTTCAGAAATATTAGTGACTGTCAAAAAATAAGACTTGAAACTTCAATATATTATCTTTTGGGATTTTTACCCAGTTCAGCCAATATTTTCACAGATACATATAATAACAAAAATCTACATTATCAATTATACCTCAATAAAGTTGGGGAAAAAAACCTACAAAAATCTAGATTACACGGACAACAAATAGAACAAATATGATATTCTTTACATCATCCCTAATGGTAGATTTCTGATTCATTTGTTTTCTCTCTGTTTTCTGATATATTTTCACACTCATAATGTGAATTATATCTTCTAGTTTCGCAATGTATTATTAGAAAAGCAAAACTGCAAGTTGAATCCTCTGGCATTATGTAAATGGATAAATAAAATAGATTTACCTAATTAAAGACTGGAAAAATAATCCTAAAATTCAGGGTTAAAAATAAAAAAGTGCAAACCATGGAAAGATTATATTACCACAATGTTATAAAATACCCACAGGCAAGGAAGTCTAGGAGGAAAACAAAATAGAATGTTTTGTAACAAAGTAGAGGGCAAAATTGAAGTGATAGAAAATAGATCCATAGGGAGAAGTCCCAAACTGTAATTCCACCATGGCTTACTCTACATAAGCAATTCAACGCTACAGTGGAAACTGTAAAATGACATTTATTATTTACTTAAAAATCCACAATGCTACATTTCTGCATTCACAGTATCTTAAATTCCATAATATTACTCATGAAAAACATATCTGAAATTTATCTCAATTTTTTCCACAAATGGAGACACAGAATCACACGGATATTTTTTCGGGTTATAGCTGAAACTCCTTAAAGTTTGAACTATTTTATTTCGGCTTTAATGCATGTAAAGAACACATGCATAATAGACAATATTTTAAGAGCCTTTTGCTCTGTTTTGGGGTGAGTCTATCACCGGGATAATCACACAAATGTGCCAGCTCTATAATTATTTAAGACTGAAAAAGACATGCTCAGAATTTGGAAGACATTCAAACTACTGCCTACAGTAGCCTTTTTAAAAAGTTCTAAGGAGACTCCATAACCAGTTTATTGCTCCATTAAACAAAAATATATCTTTTCCTGACATGACTTCAGGATTCTTTATTAAGAAGGACCTAGCTTCAAAATTCCCAAAGAGGAAGCTTGTAAATCATGCTCCGGGCTGCTCGGAGTGGGGAGAGGAGATGGAGAAGAAATTTGTTTGGTCCTTTAAAAATTCAGACAATAAATAAATGAAAATACAAAACTGGACCTAAAATAACAATTTATTTCTTATTTTGTGACCTGTTTGGGTTTGCCAACAAACCCAGAGAGAATGTGCTCTGTACTCAGTCATTTGTGTTCAGTTGTCCTAGTGAGAACAGCAGACAGAGAGAGCTGAAGAAGCACAAAGGCCAGTAAAGCTTTTGCGGGCAGAAGAGAAATTAGCAGGATAATGATATCTCAGATCTATATTCGTCAGCCTCTTACAGTAAATTCTGCTTTCTACTGTCTATTAATAGTTGGCACTTCTGCAAATTTGGAGTTCAAAGATAGCAGATGTCCATGATGATGACCTGAGGGCCACCAGAGCCTGGAGAGCTTCCTGCCTCATACCCTTTGTGCCCTGAGCTCCAGCCATTCCAGACAGGCCTGTGCTCTCTGCTGCACACATCCTCAGAGGAAACACTATGCCTCTTACCATCCATTCTACAGCTCAGAATTCCTTCCCCTGCTAGCATGGCGCTATGCCCAGGGTTGGGGGCTCCATAAAAACTTGTAGAATTCATGAATGGAAGTCAGTGCTATAAGGTTTTATTCTGCTTAAACTTATTTAATAACAGTGTAAGGCACTTTCTTATCATGCGTATCGGTAATTTTCCTCTGAATGCTCGAGGACTTCACCCTCTCCCATCTACCTTACACTAATATGTCACAGCACTTTGTCCAGAGGCTTCTCATAATTTTATTCACACAACTCCTCCTTTTCACTTTCATTGCCTACAGCAGCATCTGGCATGTAGAAGGTGCTCAATAAACAGCTGCCGATCAAATGAATTAATAAATGAAAGAATACTTTGCCTCTACCGCATTTTCTTTCCTGATTGCTGTGAGGGGTCCTTCATTGGATCCATTGCTTACACACATATACTTTCTTTTAAATTGCATTAGTTATTATTTCCCAGACAGGCCTAAATTTTTCTGTATCGTTTCCTCCTTCCTGAATGTCCTCATGGAGTTCATTAATGGATATTCTTTTTATTCTACAAGGCCTAGTTCAAATCTTCCTTCCCCCGAGAAGCCTTCCATGATGACCCTTGGTTATGGTCTCCCTTGCTCCAAACTCTGCTCCTGCCGAAGCTGATCCTCTACTCCATTAATTCCCTTCACAAAGAATCCTTAAAATTAAATGCAATAAATAAAATTTTATTTTGGGAATTCCAGTGTTTTATGTGTAAGATGAAAGTGACTTTAGTTTCATTTAATCATAGAAACTTGGAATATTTGTTTAAGGCTGCTTATTCTCTAATAAAAGCAGAAGAATGAGAAAATGAATATATTAACTTTATCTAAAAGTCTGATATTTGCTCTCAACATTACTATGATCAACTGATTTAAAAAATCAATTTAAGAAAAAACAAAATAAGAAAACACAGTAAAACAGTTGTAAAAATTTTGTGGTAATCTGTTAATTGACTGAATTTTAATTTTAAAAATAACGTGTCAAATGCTCAATAGATAAAGGCCTAAGGTTTGGAATTCTAAATACATAGCGCAATACTTCATGTTTTTAAAATAGCCCAATCGTTTCGATTAGTGAACATTTCTTACAAGGTTTGTAAACGGCATGTGCAACAAGGGTTGTTTTTTTCCCCCAAGATAACCCAGTTAGGTTTGACAGCTTGTTTACAATAGTACCCTCAAGACACATTCTATGGTGCTCAACTATATAAATATACATTTGAGATGCACACTCCGGCTCATAGCATTTGTTAAACATCTGAAACGTGAAGTCAATCTGGTTAGTGTGTTCTTTGCACCTCTTTAAATAGTATGAAGGGAATGTGTCTCTAGATCTTACAAGTGCATCTATAAACTCCTACTTCAATTGGCTTATGCTGTTACGGACGTCAGAAAATAATTTAGAGACCCCAATAAAGAGAAAGAGATGGGGGATCCAAAAGGACATTATGAAAATATATGACAAGCAGAGATGGAACACCAGTTATGAGAAATATAAGAGGGACAGAGAAATAGTCCTCTGCTAAGGCATAATTTTGCAGGGCCTAAATTTCTACCATAAAGAACTCATCCCTTTTAAATCAAGATCCCATAGGAATGCTCTGTTACAATGTAAAAATTACCTGTAATATTAATACATATCAGCTATCAAGGCTCACAAGAAAGAACAATAATACTTTTGAAAAACCAGAACAAATTTGATCGAAGACTTATAATAACAGTGACAAAATAAAAGGTTCATGGCTCTCTCCCACCAATTTCTTAAGAACCCCAAATCTCTTCAAAATTTCTTTAAAATAGCTCTTGGAATTTCGAAAGGGGGCTTTTGTTTGTGATTCAGGAACTCCTCCTGGTTATCAAGGTGCACCTACCATTTTGGTCATCTCGTAGCTGCAGATAACCCAAAGGGCAACTGTGCTATGAAGCCACCAAGGGCTCTATGATAAAGATCTCTGCCATCCGCAGGTGCTAGCTCTGCTTCCAGTGCCTCCAGTACTGTGGCAGCTGATGCCTGTTGTCGAAGTAATTCATATCTTTCTAGGAAGCCACATTTTCTCTCAGCCAAAGTTTTAGCCAACCAATGCTTCTTGAATCTTAATGTATCGGCATTTTACAATTTTACTCATTATTTAATTATAATTCCTGTGTCCCAGGATTCTGGGTTGAATCAATTGATTTTCGTAGATGACTCCATGTTCAAACATACAGAAAAAACTTCAACAGCCTCTATTCTATTGGGTTTGGGGAATTAAATCTATTTAAATTCTTAAAAATTCTCCAAGTATTAACTCACTCTATCTTCTCATGTTTTGGTCTTCAGTCACCTCTCAGCAATATTTATTTTATTCTTTTCTGTTTAAAAACCATTTTCCTCAATGAAGGAAATAGAAACAAATTAAATTTAAGAATAACTTCGCTCTTTCTTTGGTATCTATTAACATCATAACTTTGAACAGCAGACACATAGCTTCCTTTTCTACATCCTTTCTAGCCATTTTTGGCAATTTCAAACATTTACAAAATTTTATCTTATATTGATCACAACCATTCTGACTCAAACTTTTTAAGTCTGTGCCTATATTAAATACTTTTTCTGGTCACAAGCTCTTTCTGGCTTATTTGGTATATTAAAAAATCTGAGCTCATAAGGGAATTAATTTTGTAGCTATTTTGAGTACTTTGACCTTCAATCTCATTTCCTTCTCACTTAAATTAGTCTCACTTGCACAGTCAGAATTATATATTTTTAAAAACCTCTCATTCCTTTTAAAATCATATTTTTTAAAGAGCATGTCTGTGGGATTTCTCTAGTTTCAGGGATCTGTTTTCATGGAAGACAGAATGGTATCAGGGAAAGAATTTAAACTCTAGACTTTTAAAAGTCTGTGGCCAGATTCTAGTCTGGCTAGTGCAGATAATCCATAAATATTTATTGAGAAAGTGAACTAATGGATAAATCATTGTCTCAAGCAAGTCATTGACTCTCCCTGTGCCTCAGTTGTCTCATCTGTGAAATGGTGACACAAATATCTATCTTAGAGGACTGTTGTCAGTAGTAAATGAGCTGTAAGATCTGTGGGAGCATTTCTAATGACAGCATCGTTCTTGTCAACATTGCACTCACCAGTTCTGGTTTAACTCTCGGATTTAGGTATGATTGTATGCCTGACTGTCCTGATGATAGGCTCTCTTAAAATTTTGAAGCTTTGATTTTTATTAAATCTGCATATGCATATACTAGAAAGCGTCACCTGGTCTACACGTTTTATTAACAAGCAGCTGTCATTAGCCTTTCCCCTCATGACCCCCAAGTTCCTTTTCTTCAGAGGTAACCACTTTTAATATTTGTAGCTGTTCTGTTATCATTTACCTCTGTATTTCTAAATAACATGCATATTTTGGTGCTTCTTCATTTTTTAGTTCTGCACATTATCTACTGACTTCTCACATGGAATATTAGCACCTAGCATTTTTTCCTTCCTTGTCTCCACCATACACAGATGCCTATTTTTCATGCCTTATTCTCCCAGTGCCTGTATTTATAAATGTTTGATTAGATTAATATTTAGCATCAATGTTATTTTGACCCTGTGTACTTACTATTCAAGGCTAACCCATGGGATAAACAGTGATTATCTTTCCTTTCCTTTACATTTTAAATTATTTCCAGTAATTAAAGTTATCTTATCTGTTTGTTTCCTTTGTTTTCTATGTTCTTGTCACAGATCCACTTAAAACTTAATACGTCCAAAATGAAAGTTCTTGACATTTCCCCCTCCCAAACTGATTCTTCTCCCAGTCTTCCTAACTCCAGTTGCTATTGTCGCCCTTACTCCTCCTTTTCCTTTACCCCTCACACTCAATCTTTAAGCAGGATACATCCAAAGTATCTTGAATCTATCTCCCCATCTCCACTATACCAGCTGATCCAAAGCCTTTCTTTCTTCACTTAGATTTTGCCAGAGTTCTATAACTGATATTCCCTCTTTCACTTTCCTCCCTCTCCAATCCAAATGCCATACATACAGCAGAGAGTTCTTCAAAAAATGCAAATTGAACCATATTGCCCTCTATGTGAACTCTTCCATGGCTTTCTGTTGCATTTCATGTAAAAACTATATAAGGCTCACTCTGCTCCAGTCCTACTGGCCCTTTTTTCAGTTCCCAGAACACACCAATCCCATTCTAGCTGCTGAGACTTGGCTATTCCTTCTGCTTGGAATACTCTTCCCAGATTCTCTTCATCATTGCTCCTTCTCATCTTGTAATCATACCTCAAGGCCCTGCCTGTTCTTTATAAAGTAGGTTCCACCTAGAACTCTCTGTCTCATTACTCTACTTATTTCCTTCAAGGTCCAGGAACAATTGTAATTATTTTGTTTGTTTTGTTCCTCACAATGTAAACTCTATGAGAACAGGGGTCCTGTCCCTTTTGATCTTCATTAAATTTCAACGTCCAATATAATGCATTATATTTAAGTGAGGCTCAATTAACACCTAAGAAGTAAATGTTGGAATGTAAGGAATGACTAAATGTTGAAAGCTTTTATTTTAGGATAAAAAACAAACTTCTGTGGTTCTCATGCTGATGTATGACTGTGGTAGTACAATTAATCAGATTCAGAACTGAGGTGAAGAAAAAGGTAGCCCAATGGATTGATGAACTTGATGTAAGGATCTACTGCATTCAATGCCTTTGACAATAATTTGCCTGAAGAGTAGAAAATGTACTTTTCAAGTCTGCATGTGGCATATATCCAGGTGGAGTAGGTGGAGTTCTGGAAGAAAAAAAGGCCATGGAGTAATCTCAGGTGGACCGAGTGACATCAGGAAGGAGCTGAAAAAAGGCTATTTGAACTGATAAGGGCAGACAGAACATCTACTGGGGTCCAGGGAATCATCTAACTACAAACAGGAAGGGAAAGTGTGATTTACGAATCGTTTGTGAAGCGAGGTCCTCATTGTTTGGAAGAACTCATACAACTTTATTCATGTTCTCCTCTGTCTATAGTGCCTTTGGCCAGTTCCTGCCTATAAGGAATTCACAGTCTTACTTTTTGCTACAACAGTTGGAATGCAGGCTCCAGACACAGGTGGGTGATGGTATCACACTACCCTGTGATGCCATGGACCTCATATGGCTTAGGGTGCCACCTCTGGGTGTCAAATTTTGGGAAATCTGTCATCAGACTGTAGGATTTTCAGAGGTGAGACAACTTGGATATTGAGAATTCTAAAACTTAGAATGTATGATAAAAAATGATTAAGGAAAATGGAGCTGTTTAACTCAGGAAAGTATGCTATTTGAGAGAGCCAAGAGTCTGTTCACATATTTTGAAAGTGTTATGTAATAACTACGATAGTCAGTTCAGGACTGTTCTGAGCCACAAGACTGGAATGCGCAAGGGGAAACTGTGGGAGGGAGATTTCACCCCTGGCTGAGCTGTGTTCCAACAAAGACCTACCACTTCTCTGGTCTACTAAAAAGAGGCTCTCCCTAGCAAAGGCATGAGCCACTGTTCCTAGGCTTTGCAAGCATATCCAGCATGGCCCGGATGGAAAGTGCGATGGAAGACTGGTGCCTTTACAGTGCCTCCGGGCTCTAAACGCACTGATGCTAACTCAGGGGGAAGTTAACCGAGGTGCAACCAGCATAAGCCCGTATTTAAGGACAGTTAGAGAAAGCGTGAGTTAAGCTACTTTCCTGTTTGTACTAAGATTTGTTTTCATGCACTTATTCTCTGTGGCAACAGTGGCGCTGGCGCATGCAACATTCCTCATAAGGCTTTCCTATTATCATTGGTCAGGCTACCTGAATAAACAGATATAAAGTCCCAAATAAGCAGACACTCAATTCTGTTTTTATATACAATAAATGCTGTTTTTCTCTGCTACGCATGCACATATACCATATGGCTTCTCTTGTTGTAGTCAACTGAATATGGCTAAAGTGCATAAACTGATATCTTCATCCTAGCACTCACATTATTTAGCCCTGATCAAAATGTTTTTTATTAATAACCTAAAAATTTAATGAAAGCCCTATCTTTAAAAAAATATATCCAATGCTCTTTTTATGCTAAATTTATAATGAGCCTTTGGGAAATTTCTGAAGTTCTTACACATGTATTAATTCCCATTAATTAACTTAAAGGCTAAAATGCAAATAAAAGTAGTTTTGGTCTTTAGAAAGGGCAGGGCTCAAAGTAGGAGCAGAATCCCTGACTCAGGATATTTTTCATGCTGGAGTGAGCTTCAGCCTTCTTGATTCTCGCTCCCTGCTAAGACCAATATTGAGATACAGCAAGAATCCATGGAACTTTCCTAAGAAGCTGGAACTCTCTCTCCATAGCAGAGTGTCAGAGCTGCACAAGGTGATGGAAAGACCATACAAGGGCTAAGTCCAAACCCAGCTATATCTTACATGACCTTATGAAGTTACTTCAATAGGAAAGTAAAGAAGTATGCCACAAAAACAACATAACTCATCAGTTAATGGTGGTTGTGGAGGCATTTTTTTAATTCTATATCCTGCTAATGTTAGAATTATCTAAGAGATCCCCGCCCCCAGCTCAATTTAGGAATTGGCAAAAATGGCATTATCTCCATTTTCAACAGAAGGAAAATGCAGGAGAAAAGTCAAAGGATTTCTCCCAAAACATAAAGTTCTAAAATGTGTGAAATATTATTTCAAAAAAAAAAAAAAAAAAAAAAGCTATTACGTCCATGATACAAGGATAATATAAATGATTCCCTAGGCCCTGGGATAATTTGAAACTGACCTGCAGCCATGTTCTTGCTTAGCAAAACATCCCTCCCCAAATGCACAACCACACAAGCATGGCTCAAATATTACATAAGGACAAATGGCCAAGTCAGAATTTGAACCTGACATTTGAAAGCTGATGCTTGGGCAGCTAAACCTTTTCTCCAGCATAATAGCCTCATAGAAGGAAGATGCTGGCAGGCATTCTTCATCAGCTGGCCTCAAAACACCACGGCTCTCTGATTGTCCTACAGGAAGCTCTGCCACACGAGGGGAAGTAATTATGTGCCCAAAGAAGGCAGAGAATGCACTCGGTACGCTTACAGCACGGGAAAGGATTACAAGGAATAGTGCTGTGTTAGAACAAGTCTCTGGTGATCCACTCTGTCATGGTGGGAAGGCCCCTACACAGCCTGGTGGGTTGCAGCCAAGAGGCAAAGGGCTTTCACTGCTTTACTTTGTGACCCAGAGAAAAAGCAGGCAGGAGAGAGAGCGAAGAGGAAGAATAAACTGAAGATTGATTTTTTAAATGGAAAGTAGCTACAAGTCAAATGATTGCTTCGGGAACACCAGGGAAAAGGGAAACATATACAAGCTTAATTAATAGAATTCAGATGAAAGAAGGGTGAAGCAATTAAATATTCATTATAGATCCCATAAAAGTATGATAGAAAACAAACTTAATCAAAAGATGCATTGGAGAAACAAAACTTTCAAAATTAAGAATATGAAGGAAACCAGAAAAAGCAAGCAAGTTGCTCAAATTGAAATGTTCATATCTGTAGGTGACAAGTGTTCCAGGGGCTTTTCATGTACTTCAGCGATTTGCAAGTGACAGAGCAGAAATTTGTGAAAGTAGACAGGGTGGATCATGGCAGATTTTGCAGATAGAAACTGGACAAGATGATATTTATGTGTTCAAATCAATTCAATTTACTCTTTGATGAACCGAACACAGAAAATTCTAAAATAGAGAAGAAAATAAAATGGATTTGGGGAATAAAAATGATGGTGATAATAAAAATTAGAAAAATAGCTAACATTTTGTAAAATGTTCTCAGGTTCCTGACAGTGTGCCAGGCATTTTAAATGCATTCTTAGTTATTTCTCATAACAACGCTAAGAAATCAGTTCCATAATCATCCCGTTTTACAGGTGAGGATATAAAGATTCAGAGATAATTGTTCAAAGTCACAACAGTATTAAGAGTCAGAGACAATATTTGAATCCCATATCTGTATGACTTTAGTGTTTGAGCTAATAAAATTTATATAAAGTTTCAATAAATGAGTACCCTGTGTGCCTTAATCCTCTCAAAAATTCTCTGGCACATGTATATTTTAAATCATAGCTTTTTGTTTTTCTTTCCAAAAGGCATCCTCCAAAAATAATAGGTAAACTTAAACCTTCATGCTTATGGTGGAAGTAGGGGTGGGGGCACCTAAAAAGATGGGCCGGGAAACTGAGTTATGATTTTATATTTTAAAAGATTGAGAAAGTTTTTCTTTGATTTGCATTTTTATTTGAGCTAATTGATGCTTTTGAAAATTCAGAGTATTTCAAAGAGCCAGGCTTTTCAAGTCAGGGCAATTCCTCTCGTGTTTCTTCCCAGATCACTCAACTACATCTCTCCAGCCCTCTCAAGATATTAATATGTAATCTTCCACCCAGCAGAGGATCAGGTCATATAGTGAGTCACAGCGCCTAGTAACACAAGTGCTTATTGGATAAAAAAGATTGATCACCCTCCTCCCACTTTCTCCTTAGCTGCACTTTGGGACTTGCTATTTCAACAAATCAAAGTATTTGCAAATCATGTGGTGTTCTCTGTGTGCATTTGATTCAGAGAAGAAACATTCTCCCTTCCCCTGATAATCATCAATAATCTCAAACCACAAAAAGCAGAATCCAGAGCAAATGAACACCCAAAAGGAAAAGAAGAATGCTCCAGCCTCAGAGGTTCAAACCATTCTGGCAAAGAGGCTTCGTGGGAAGCTAGACTTACCACTTCAGTGTGGCCCCAGATATACTCCAGCCATCCCCTTCTGTTCCTCTCCCTTTGGGGTGAGAGGAAAAGGAGAAGGGCAGAGCTACCCTACCCTGTCCAGGAAAGACCTGAAGGTCTTAATATTGTCATCGAGCCATGGGGTGCTTCACATTTAAAGATGAAGCAGGAGAGTGAAACTGTTTGTAGACTCAAAAATTTAAATAGCATTTTAATCATTGTATGTTAGAACCTCTGTGTCTTAGTATTTACATACACTCCTCTACCAGCCTCTCAAAGGTCCTGAACCACCACCAGCCCTTCATGGATCCCACACCTCCATCTCAATTTTGGCCACTCTTGCAAAGAGCCCTGCTTATTAAGCAAACATTTTCCAACTACGAGTGTATTAATGACTCTCAGGAATTAGTGCTTTCACAGACTGAAGGAATTAAGTTTATTATTGGGTGATGACAGTGTGTTCTTCAACTTCAATAGACCAAGCAAATCCAGTCTTTTAAGCTGTGCATTTGGCCCCTGAAGCACTGAGTGTGCTTTTCCCAGGAATTCATTCTCTCTTACTTCAGCCCCTGTCCTCTGAAAAGCCACCCAACCCCCACCCACAGAGAAAGGAACTACACAATTTCACTATCAGTTATATACCCCACTCCCCAAAGATTCTACTTTTGCATGTCTACACTTTCTCCAGGAGCCAAAAATAAATGAGGAAATACATTAACCTGATTTATTAAATTAAGCAAAGAAATATATTCAAGCCTTCTTTCTTCTAGTTCAGCTTATGTTTTTCCTTATGTATTTGCTTATCATGTAACAACTTAAAATTTTTTAATTTTAAAAAACAAGTATTTAAAGTACCTTTAATGTACTTTCAATGTCTTCACAAGCACACATAAAATAACAACAAAAATCATACCAAATGAAATAGCTATAGCAGGGGAAAAATTTTTTCCCTGAGATTTCAGAAATTCTAAGTTTAATCTCTTGATGTTCCACCCTCCATGTTGAGTAGTTCATCACAACCCCTTTTTTTCTTTATTATATATAGTTTTAATACCCTGAGAAATAAAAGTGCTGAACTCTATCTGATATTTTACTGAACTCCTGAACTATTCTGAGTTAAGTATGATAGATGCCCTAATGCTTGAGCCAGGGAAGTTGTTCTTTTAGTTCACACACAGAACATTTCCATTAAAAACCAGAGACCTCAGTTCTAACCTTGGCAATGCCTTCTCCACATGATTAATTCTTTTTATGTGCACCATTGTCCATTAGGGAAGTGTCAGTGTGCCTTAGGACTCAGATCTCTTTACATGGAATATTTTGCTCACTTTATTCTCCCCTCTGTCTTCATCCAGCAAAATAATCACATTTCCTATGCTTTTATTTTAGATTTTTTAAAAATTATTATGTTTTACACTTTAAATTGATTCTATTTAGTACTATTCTCTTGAAGGATTTTATGTTAGTGTCACTGAACTTGTTTAAAAATAGAAAGTTAAAATAGAAAAATGTGATCAGTAAAATCGGGGACAATTACTTAGAGTTAATACAGAAAGAAAATAAGTCCCATATAGTCTTTTTGTCATGTGAGGATCACTATGACTTTTCTATTTTCTATATATATAGACAGTGTGATCTTCTTTATACGTCACTAAATTACATTCTTTGAAACTCCTGCCTATTCTGTTCTAATGCTTTTATTGTCACTTTAGAAATATATTGTTGAGTAGAATCCCAGGGAAATAGGACAATTGGTGATCTCTTTTGGTGAAATGATGATCTATTACTAAGTGAAAGTAAAATGTTTTCTTTATGGTTAGTAGGATATTTTTAAAAAGTAAGAATTTTAAGTAGGGTATTATTAATAGCTTTATAATTGAGTTAACAAACAAATTTGCTGCATTTTCTAATCTAGTTCTTAATTTGAAAGGCAAAAACTGCATCACTACCCAGTAGGCAAATATACAAAAATATCTTCCCCTTTTTTTGACTTTTATCTTGCTTGAAGTTCCATTATGGTGGTGATCCTCGCTCAATAATTTGATTTTCCAGCCACAACTGGAAAGACATAAAATCTACAGACATTTGTACCATCCTCTGTTTATTTTTGTCAATATATCTAATTTCTCTTAAAGGTACCTTAAATACTTGTTTTTTTAAAATGAATGTTTTTTAAGTTGTTAAATTAATTGTGGCTCCTACTTGCTCATAATTTTATTGATAAAAGAAGAGTAAAAGGAGAAAGGAAGAAAAGAGAGGAAGAGGAGTAACACATTATTATTAATTATTATTATTATCATTATTATTATCATCATCATAACCATCATCATTATTATTTATTAAGAAGTGATTATGTGTTAGGTACTGTGCTAGGCCCTTTACATAAATTATTGCTAATGCTTCCATAAACCCTGTCACTTGTCTCATTTTGCATTTAAAGAAGTAGTGACTCAGGAAAAGTTATCAAAACATCAGAACCACACAGCTGCTAAGTGGCAGAGCTGACATGATCTCTCTCCATTTTCTGGTTCATCCCCACAGGACCTGACTGGAGGGTATTAATGATCCTAACCGAACCAGCTGTCACACAGTCACTCAGCCTCTCATGGTAGTTTCTCAATCCCATGCTCAAAAAGGCATCAGCCATCTACTCTCTACGAAGTTAATATTAGAGCTTAATTACTCTGGCTTAAGGCTTTGATGGGGATCAAAATTCAAATATCCCAAGGTTAGACCTAACAGTGAGGACTAACTTTTACTGAAGGCCTATTACGTGCTAGGCACAGGACACATATTCTCATTTAATTCTCACAACCCTCCAACCTGAGTACATTTGAGCCTTTCTCCACTGTAATACTCTCACGATGTGAATGAATGTTCTGAGACAGCTTTTGATGAAAAGAGGGTGTACAAGATAAAGAATAAGAGCAAAAATTAATATACAATTCTTGTTAATAATTTGCATGAATCATTTGAGGAAAGAGTAAAAGTTTTCAAAATAAACTGCTCTAGGCCAAATACTACTCAAGTTATGGGCCCTTTAAACTCTTTATTTACTGTATTTTGTCTCATATTCTGAGTCTATAAGCATATGTATAAACATGTATTTATTGGTTATGGGGAAAAAGTATAATAAAAATGTAAATGCCTGATCCCTAACCCAGCACCTCTCCACCCCATGAATACTTTTATAACATTTCCATTCAGTTCAAACAAATCTTGTGTTCCACTAAGTTCAGCTCTGCATTGAAAGTTCTATAGAATAAGTAAACATGTGAGGGATACATTGGAAATGTAGTAAAAATACGTGTAATGCTCAGCTTACATTGACTGAAAAGTTGATGAAGAATAAATAAGACAGTAAAATTTAGATCAAAAGTAAAATATGTCCAAAATAAGGAAGTTCTAGCTTCCAATTGTTTGATTGAAATGTTTATAAACTTATTTTCAGCATAATTCAGAAATTCTCATCATTTGACCCATTTGATACATACATCTACCAAAAATATACTACAGCTTCTAAAAAATAAGATGAATTATTGTCCGGAATTTAGAACAAGTGAGAAAAATCAAAGGAGATACCGCAAGCACATAATATGAATAAATTCATTTATAAGGCACTTTATACCATGATTTCACCCTCAAAACACACCCACATTAATTACTGTTATACACATACATAAATGAGGAAATGAAGATTAAGAAAAACAGCTTGTCCAGGGTCATAAGCGAGAGGAAGGAAGATGCCTAACTTACACTGTCTAACTCAAAATCACCTATACATAATGCCGAGCCTTTATAAAATATTGTGCTATTTTAAAGGCATCACAGGTAAAGGAAATTAATTTGAACAGTATTTTTCCCTTTGAGATTGCTAGCTAATCTTATCACCTATTATACTAGTTATGTATAATCAAGTCTAATTGATCAGAAACTGTAAAGCACTTCTATTTTATATATCAGCCTTCTATTTCAAAAGTCCCAAAACTTAAACTATTTATTACTAATGAGTATAGTCTTTACAAAAAGAAAATATCTCTAGATCTGTTTGATTCTGATAGTTTTGGGAAGTTATTGCAGAATTTCAAGAAATGTCATGATTCTTGAAAGTGAAAGACCATGTTATGTTAAGGGCAAGAAGAAAAGGGGGATCATTTTATAAACTATATAAATGTCTAACCAATGTACTGTATAGTTGAAACTAATTAAAATAAATAAATAAAAAAATTTTTAAAAAAGAAGAAGAACAATTCAAAATGGCTGGAGTTTAGTGTGTACTATCAGAATGACTATGATGTTGATGAAGCTGGAAAGATAAGACATGATGATATTGTGAAAGGCCTATTTGCATTCCTAAGGCATTTGAACTCTATCCTGGAGGCCATAGCTAGCAAGAAAAAAAATATATTTTAAATAAGAAAGTGGCATGCTCACATTTGATCTTTGAAAGAAAAATTCTGGTGGTATAGAGGATAGATTGGTGGGGATGGTCTTTGGCAGCAGAGAAACAAATGGAAAGCTGAGGCAGTAGTTCTTGCTAAATGTTCAAATGTGGCTTATTGATGGCAGGGTGGAAGGGAGAGAACAGTCTGGAGAGAGAACATTTAAGAGAAGAATTTTCAAAATTGGGCTGGTGTTGGAAGCTGAGAGGGCGGGAGTAGAGGATAATTTTCGTGTTACAGAGAGGAAGAGAACCAGGTTTGAGAGGGAAAACAATAAAGTCAGGATGCGGTGTTCGATTGCTTGCAGAATGTACAGATAGATATGTGCAGGTGGGTGTCTTGGAGGCCACTGGAAGTAAGAATCCAGAGCACAAAATGAATGTGTGTTGAATAACCAGCCTAATATACTTTGTTCTGAAAAACAATCCCTCATGTTCATAGGCCTTTAAAGTAAAGGGAGCTGATTCTTTCCCTCTTTCATTACCCTGTGTTCACATCACATTCCCTTTCTAATAATTTCTCACTCTATATATTAGAACTTCTTCACACACACTATACATTAGTAGTAGCCTGAACTATAAATATCTTTGTAATTTAAATACTCTGTCTATAAGAGGAATGCCTATATTCCAAAACTTCATGTATAAATAACTGTATTTATTTAAAAGATATGCTTCTGAGTGGTTACTATGTACCAGGCTCTGTGTTAGGTGCTAGAAATATAATAGTAAGCAAAAATAAATACAAATCCAGCTCAAAGAGCTTTTTAGTTAGCAAAGACAGACCTCACTCAACTAAGCACACTTTTGAAATCAGATGCTGTTCTAGAGATTTTCCCATGAAAGAGATGTTTGAACCAAATTCTGGAGGATGAATAGGGGGTGAGTGGAGACCGGAAGGAAAAAAAAGCCCTGGGGTAAGAGGGAACATGATGGATTTGAGTAACTGAAATAAGGCCGGGGGCTGTGCAGAAGAAATGGGGGGTGAAGGGAATGCTGTAAGATGATGCTGGAGAGATGTGGGCAGAGGGCATAGGCCTTGTAAAAAGTTTAGTCTTTAAACCAGGAACAATGGGAAGCCACTGTGTTTTGGGCAGTGAGAGGACATGATCCAGTTTTCATCTTGGGAAACCTATTTTATCTATAATGCAAAGGACAGATTGGCTCCCTTCCTCCTCTTTGCTCAAATTGATTTTCTCTTCTCTTCATCTTTGCAGACTGCTGATAACCAGGTCTGGGCCAAGCTAGGGCAGACTTGGAAATGACTCGTATATCCATAGAAGATGCAGGCTGCCATCCCCCTGGCACTGGGGACAGTTTTTTGAGATTTGTTCAAATGAAAATGATGAAAGGGTTTACCACTTACAAATCCATGCCTGGTGGAGAGTGTGCAATGAGAAAAGTGAGGTCATTTGAGTTCTGGTTCTCTGGTTGTTACTTTCTGACTGTAAAATCATGAAAATATCATTGAAAATCTTCCTACTGCAGATGCCTCATCTCCAGAATGAAGGCAGAACAAATGGACAGCCTCCTTTATGCCCTTCTGATTCTACTGAACAAATAATGAAGGAAGGACAATTCTTAAGTCAAATCGCTATGTGGTTCCACAAACAAAAATATGTTGATACAAGGAAATTCATCTGTATGGATTCTGCATTAGAGAATGCAGATATATACTCTAAAATTTAATGTTAGTCCTTTTTATTTTTTATTTTTTGTACTACCATTTAAAAACCACACCCTTTATATGTGGAACTAAACAAATACCCATATTGACTTCTATTTATTAGCTAGCATAAATACCTTGAAATTTGTCTTTGGGCTCTTAAAAATCTTGAAATAGGTACAGTTTTCTTTTCATGTAACCCAGGTTTGTAAATAATTAACAGACAGGATTGTGGTACTTTTTTTCTCAACCTCAAATCCATAAGGAATATGTAGCTAATTTAAGCTTCATTGTATTAAATTGTAGAATACACCATAAAATACTGATACTACAACTAGCATCAAACAAGTAAACATTTGTTAGGGGGACAGTAAAATTTACTTTTCACAAAAGAAGCCTACAGTAATAATGCATTCAATTCTATTTCCCAGAATGCTTCTTAAGTATGTTAATAAAGTCTTTATTGTGTCTGCTTATAAAAGTCGCCACCATTTCCCATTAGAAAGTCTCTGTTTATTCATCAAACATTTACTGACAGTGACTGCTGGGAGCAGCCTCAGATTTCCACTCCATTACACGTTTGTGGCATAAAGCACATTAATTATAGATATATTACAATATTCAACTCATTGAGGAAAAATTAGATGATCAAGGCTCATTTTCCTTGACAATAAGCAAGTTAATGAAAATACTAATTACCTGATGATGAAGTGGAGCCTTCAGAATTGAATGCTTAGCATCTGTAAAAGAGTTCTGTGGATCTAGCACAGAATATTAAAGCCAGAAGCATTGGAAGTCTATGAGATGGTCCTTGCAATTGTCCAGCGC
>CM053508.1:19909544-20033931 GCA_028627145.1 Eidolon dupreanum
CCATCTAAAGCAGAATAAGCAAACTGCTGAGTACATCTTCTGATTTCATTCCAGCATCAATTTGTTTTTCCCATGCTCTTTTGAATTCAACTAATAGCTCTGCACAGCCTCTCCCTTTTCCTGTGCATTATCCATTGAACAAGTTCCAAATCACTCCACTGTGGAGAGGCCAAAGATCCCATTTGATGGATGGTCATTTCACACACCTGTTTTGAGGTCTTTGATTGATGTGCTGGCATACATCTAATGTAACTTCTCTTAATAAGGGAGTGAGGAAAATATACATTTGTGCAAGCTTCGGTCCAGTTTGCTGCTCATCCAAAAGGCTTAATTTAGAAATAGTTACTTAATAATTCAACATGGACAATTCCTTGATTCCCATTGACTTTCAATTCAATCAGCAAAGCTGCCTCTTGGATTTTCCATTATTATGAAGACTGATGTATTTTATAAGAGCAAACAGCTGCTCTGGCAGATTAATGTTCCTTCTTGTCACCCTGCAGTGAAAGCTTACTTTGAATTCTTCTCTTGTGAAAAGAAGTCTGAATCCAAAGAATTTAACTGGCTGACCACCAGTGACAAGTGCACTTCTGTGCCTGATGTCTGTTCTTACAACCCTTGACTAACAAAGTTCATCAAGATCCTCAGATAGATAGCGTCTCCTAAATTAAATGTCACGTGTAGTAAAATGACCGAGCACTTGGAGTTGAGAGAATTAGTATCTCATTTCAGACTTCTCATTTCCCTGGACAAGTTATTTAACCTCTAACTGTTTTATTTTCCTTCCCCATTCCGATCATTAAATGGGGATAATAATACTTACCTGGCCTATCTCATAGAGATATAAATTCACAAATATTTCTCGAGTACCTACTTTTTTAGAGGCAATGTATAAGAACTGGGGATATAAATGTCAAGGGAAAAAATGGCTTCCCTTGTGGAACTTTCATTCTAGTAGAAAGAGAGAATAATAAATTGTACTTTGATGGTTATAAGTGCAATTTAAAAAAATAAACAAGAAAGAGGGCAAGGATTCTTGGAAAGAAGGAAAGGTAATTTTAAATATGGTGATCAAAATAAGCCTCACTGAGAAGTGAGTTTGAGTGAAGGTGAGGGAGCCATTCCCGATCGATTTCAGAAGAAAGCACTTCAGAAAAAGGGAAACAGCAAGTGTAAAGGTCCTGAGGCAGGAGTAGGCTGGGCTGTCCAAAGGGCAACAAGAAGGCCAGTGAGGCTGGAACAGGAGGCATGCAGAGAGAGTTAAAAGATGAGGCCAGACAGGTAACAGAGGATGATAAGGTCATGGAAAACCTCGTATACCACTGTTGGGACTTTGGTTTTTCTCTAGCTAAGATGCAGTGCCACCGAAGACAGGGAGCCATTCTGAACAGGAAAGTTGCGTGATCTGTTTTATTCTTTAATAAGATCATTATAGGTAGAGAATAGAGGAGGAGCAAAGGCAGAAGGAAGGAGATCAGTGAATTAGCTATTAAAATAACCCAAGGAAGAGAGCCTGGTGGCTTGGGACAAGGTCCTGGCAGAAAATATATTAAAAAATGACTGGATTCGGGATCTATTTTGAAGCCATGGCCAGTAGAATTGTCTGAAATATTGGATGTGAGATATGAGAGAAAAAGAAGCAACTCTTCAAAATTTTTGTCTTGAACAGTTGGAAAAATAAATTTGCCATTTACTGACACAGATAATACAGTGTGAGAGATAATTTGCGGGAATAGGGAAGAACAGAAGCTCAGTTCTGAAAAGGTTATGTTTGACATGCCTGTTAAACATTCGAGTTAAGGTTAAAAGTAGACACCAGGACATATTGTTGCAGGAAGCAACACCCGATGGAGGAATTCAGATGCTCAGACAAATCTATTAGAGGAAGGAGAATTTAATGCCGGCGGAGAGCGTGGGGCATTCAACAGACCCAAAGCACGATCTCCCCTTGGTTAGATTTCTAACAGCTTATATACCCTCGCAGTGTCCATGCAAGGGGCGTGTGACTCCTTTGAGGTTTTACACGTCCCTCCTTACTCAGAGGGGCAGTTTATGGTGGGGGGGGGGGGTGCTGCAGGGAAGGAATTTCCAGACCCTTGGTGTTATCTACACCTTTATCAGATTCTTGAACAAAGAGGGGGCACTCCTAGGCTTACAGGTGGGGAGCAGCATTCATTGATGTCTGCACCTGCTCAGGGGATTTCTCATCCAAAGGCTGAGCTCTCGCTGTAACACAGCAAACAGTTCCACAGTCTTGACATTCTTATACAGCTACAGAGTTAGGGAAGGGGCTGGAAAATCCTTGAAGTAGGGGATGCAGCCGTGGAAAACATGTTAACTGAAGAACATAGGGCAGAATGAGGGAAGAGAGGAGTTTTAATCAGCTGAGTCGGTTATTTCTGTAGGCCCTTTCCTTTGCATCTACTTTTACTTTCAGATGCCTCCTCTCCTGTCTCAATATGAGTCTAGAGTTTGGAGAGAAAGTTCAAATAGAAGATCGAAAATGTGTAAGTTATGAATATATAGATAGTATTTAAAGCAATGAGAGTTGGTCACCAAATGAATCTGAGTAGTAGAGAGAGTGAAAAGGTCTCCAAGGATTCACCTCTGGAGCATCCAATGTTAAGAGGTAAAAAGATTAAGAGAAACTAGCAAAGAACACAGAGAAGAGGCAAGGGTTGAAAATGAAGCAAAAGGAGGGAAGCGTGGTGGTGGTGAGCCGGAATCCAAGGGAAGGAAGTGTATTGAGGAGGAAGGAATTATCAAACATAGGAAGTGCTGTCGATAAGTCCAGTAAGGTAAGGTAGGAGAGAGTTCACCTTTGGATTTAGTGAAGTGCGGGTCATTGTGACTTTATTTGGAGGCAAGAAAGTGCAATTGCAGTGAGTTTGAGAGTTAATGGCATTTTTTGTTTTGATAATTGCACTACGGTTATGTAAATTTTAACATTAAGGGAAGCTAAGTGGAGGGTATATGGGACTCTGTACTATTTTTGCAACTTCCCTGTAAATCAAAAATTGTTTCAGGATAAAAAGTTGGGGAAAGTACATGGGAAAAGATATTGGAGGCAGCAGTATAGGCAACTCTTTCATGGAGTTTTTATGAAAAAGTAAGAAAATGGATGGTAGGTTGAGGAGGAAATGGGATCAAAAAGGGTTTTTGTCTGTTTGGTTTGTTTTTTTGTTTCTTTTAAGCTAGAAGAGACAAGACCATATCTGTACGCCAATGGAAATCATCAGACAGAAAGATTAAAAAAAAAAAAAACTGAAGATGCAGAAAAGAGAACAGCATCACTGAAGCAATGTCTTTGAAGAGAGAAAGGGGAATACAACTTAGTTTGCCTGTTGCAGGAAGGGCAAGTGAGGAGTGCAGCTAGGGCACTGAGGTAGATATGCAAAAGAGGTCTGATTGCTTCCGATTGTTCCCTGAAAGGAAGAAGGACACAGATGAGAGGGTGGCAGCAGAATTGCAGGAGTGTTAGAGTTTTGAAGAGAGGGGAAGGGGGTGACATAGTCACCTAGAAAGTAGGAAAGGGATTTGGTGGCAGCGTCAGAGGTGCTAGAAAGTGATTAGCGTACACATGGGGAAGAAAGCCTGCTTGCTGGGAATGTAGGGGTGAACTAGTTGACGTTCTTCCTACTCTTCTCTCTTCTGGTCATTATCCACAGTAGTAACTCCAATCTACAGGCCACGCATGCCAAGGAATGTTCCTGACACAATGGCACAGCCCATCTCTACAGTTTTAGTATCGCCGTAAAATGTTACCAAAATCTTCACAAATTTAATATTGACCAATTTACCTTCAGAACTGTTGCAACTGCTGTGAAACAGACGTCAAATTATGCTACACATTGCCCTGCTGGAGCTGACCACATTACATTTCACAGATACATGCATTTAATTATATACTTTTAAAATATATAACCTTTTACGTGAGTGACTTTATTTACAAATAGAAAATCCAAGAGGAGAGGTGAAAAAAAATTGAAAAATTCCAGCTTAAGTCCACCGAGCGCTGCCCTGTGATATTAAGTGCCCCTGCTAATTTCAGAGGAAGAGAGTGTTCCCTCAGCTAGCAGGCCTCACCTCAGAAGCAGGCTCGGAAAAGAGAAGCATCCCAGGAGAATTGCCTCTCTCCACTCAGCAGTCCAGGGGAAGACTCCTAATTGAATGACATTTCGACCAAGAGTCAAGGGAGATTGTTACTGCCTACCTAATAAAGCTCCTTGTTCTTCAAGCTGGTCCCTGACCCATGGGGGCCGGAAGGGGGGCAGGGAGGGGGGCGCAGGTCTCAAGTTTCCTGGGCTATTGGCTAAATGTGTCTCCTGCAGAGAACAGAAGAATAACCAAGACTAAAACCTCACAGACAGTGTGCGGTGGAGAAAGTAAACAGCTATTTTTGATAATTTGGAACTAAAGACACCTGTTAAAGGAGATTTTTAAGTTCTATGGAGCTTGCTAAGGGAATCATATTTCCAGATAATTGCAAGTTGTCCACTTTAATGCTATTGCAATGCCCGAATAGATAGATCCCTCTCTCCTCAGAAATCCAGGTTAAATTGGGCAAAGTTTGTACCCCAGAGATTCCCTACCCACCTCCTGCTCCCACCTGCTTTTAACGGCCTCTGAACCTGTCTCTTTCTTTCTATGATACAAAGTGTGTGGGTTTCTCACAACTGTGACAGTGAAAAGGGCCTGTTCTCCTCTGCTCGTGTAATTTCTAACTCCTTTCAAATTTTATCAAAACCTAGTGCTGTGCCCTAGTTATCTGTTAGTATCTTGGTTTTGACCGAGCTTTTTTCCATAGTGTTATCCCTCCAGAACAGCATGTTGCAGTTAAGACGACTGTGGGAATATGAGGAAGAAATTACAGAGCTGGCATCTCAAGCACAATTCCAACAGTTACAAAGAACTATTTGGCCAGGAAGCCCTAATGCCTCTATTAATAAAGCTATTAATTTTGAAAAGCTTTGAAAGCTGTAACATCTTTTTTTCAAAAAGCAAAAAATACTTTTTCTTTATCTTCAAAATGCCTTCCTCTTTGTATGTAGCCTCTGCCTCAAGCTCCCTTCTACTGCCTGTTTTAATTTGTCTTTAATATCAGATGTGCCTTATCGATTTCTTCTGTGTATATTTTCATTCTGAATAATTCAGAGGCACGATTTTTTCCCCCATTATGGTCAATAGCAGGAGCAAATTTTGAGGATAATCAATTGAGCCCTGACTGACGATTCCTGCTGTTGATATCCCCAGAAGTGAGGGAGGGGGAACAGCAGGGAATAATGCGACCCAACAGTCAATCACAGCTATCAGCAAATGAGCCAACACAGGTTTATGTGAGGAATGGAGAACAGATCCATATCGCCAGCCCACAAGGTCTGCTAATAGTTCACTCTTTTTACTTTTCATCACATGGTCATCCAGCTGTGCCAGGGAGAGTTATGGTCCAGTCCCACACACATTGTCTTTTCTACTTAGTGTTGTTTAAAAATTATGTTTTAAGGTGTCATCTTTTATATGAGTAGGTACATCATATATGCATCAATTCTTAATGATTTGTTCATATTTTAGTCAAGTTTTTTCCAAAATAGGGTAGGAAAATTGGAAAGGTTCCAGGAAATCAGTCCAGGGAATAAATGTCACTTTTTAATTCAGATAATACGTTTGAAATTAATTATCATAGAGCTGACAGAAACAATGCACGTTTGTCTAGTCTCCTCTCACCTGCGGTAAGAACACTGTGCCTGCTTTGACACTGGCCCCCATCCAAATCTCTGACATACTCAATTGACTACAAAATTGGCAACCCTCTGTGAGGAATCCAAATGTAACAATAAATATTTGCCCCTCTGTGCAATAATACTAATACAAGTCAGAGTAGACCTAATAAGTATCGGACCATCTGGACTTAAATAATTATAGTATTTTATATTTTTCAACTCTTAGGACATTTTTATAAAATCCTGATTTAGCAAAATATGCTAGAGGTGGGCAGTCTTTTATATTCTCTTAGGGATGTTGAGATCGGAACAAGTGAGGAAAAGGGAGGCTCAGGTTAACACAAGCAGTTCAATTTCAATTATGTGCTGTAGATGGTCTCTTTCAGGTCTGATGGTTTTTGAAAACTATTTGAAGGTCTGGTGTGATTTACATGCAGTTTGCCTTGATCTTTGAAAAATAAGGGCTTTCACATTACTCGATTCAAGCATTTGAATATAATTATATGTCTGTCATAAATATATATTCCTAACATAATTTTTAACAAACCAAGCAATTCCTTAAAAATTGTTGGTTATAAAATAAAGGTTATAGAGTTAATATATTCTACAACAGATAAGTTAATATCTGCTTTTGCTTATCTTCAGAAGAGATTCATAAAATTGCAGAAACATCTGTAGTTAACTGCCAAATAGCTTATAGTTAAATGATAGCTCAATGTACGCCAAGTTAAAGAGGAAATTAGAAGTTCTAGTTTAGTTTACCATAGATAACTTATTTATAAATCTTTGTAATTTATTATTAATATCCTTAAACAATAATCGGTCATACATACAAACACGGTTAACCTTAAAATTTTATTCTGATTCCTGTTTCTTTACAAAAAAAAAAGGTGTTTTGGCTGTAAGACTCATTAGTGTTGAAGGCGTTTTGAAAACATTAAAAAAGTACATTATCATATTTTATGGGAAAAAAGTTATTCTTTGTTCTTGATCTTATTCATCAATAAATTTCATGGAGAAAAAATTACTCTCATTAAAAACCACAATTTCCTTGGAATAAATTTTAAGGATGAAGGCTGATAATCCAAAAAAGAAAGTAAATGTTAATTATTTGTAAAACTAGGACTTATTTTGTAAATATCAGCAAGGTTTTTCCAACTGCAATGTATAACATCAGTATTCATGTTCCAATTGCTTTCATAGACCAGGTCATTATCTAATTTGTCCTTGTCCTCAAAGGGAAAAATACAATTTCATAATGACAGACTCATAGAGAATTATGTGATGCATCAAGCTCACATGTTGCATTAAAGTTAAGAATAGAATGAAAAACACTGATTCCTTTATTCAGTTAATGGTCAGTAATACATATAGCCACAGACACTTGCTAAAGTGAACTGAATGCTGATGTATTTGATGGTAGGCTGACAGTCTATTCTAAAGCAACAACTAATTAAAGCCAAAATGAGTAATATAATGCTTTTAGCCTATTCTTCTTGGTCAGCTATCAACATTTTATAGGTTGATATTAAAAGTTGATATCAATGTTGATATCAAAAGTACAGATCTGTCTTGTGTTGCAAAAGAAAGAAAAAGGAATCAGTCTCCATAAGGAAGCCTGGGTTCTAGCGCCAGCGCAGAAGTGCTACAAACTAACTGTACGATCTTATTTGCACTAATTAATAATAATGATAGTGGGAACTACCATTTATTATGTCTTCTTTGAACAAGAGATCATCTCATTTAATCTTCACAAGAACCGTATTCTTCCCATTTTGCAGATGAGAAACTGAAAGCGCCGAGGTAAATTATTTGCCTGAAGTTGCACATCTAGTAAGTGGCAGAGTCAAGGAAACTGAAACTCAGGACTGGCTAATTCTTTCTTAACCACCACATTCTTTCTTAACCACCATATGTTTCTTCTGTACGGATATTGAGGACAGAACAAATGGTCACCTTCCACTTCTAAAAACCCTCATTCCTCACTTTTATAAGCACTCCTCAGAGGAGGATTCCCCAACTTTTATTTTTTTATGGAGGAACTGCTTACTTTTTGTTGCCCAAATACTGCCAGTCACTATGGGGAGAGGACAGGAGGAGTGTAGGAATGTCATTGAGAGAAATGGAGAAGCGGCACTGTGGCTGGTTCACCTTCCTCCCATCAAGAATTTAGGCAAATAGAGAAATGGGGCCATGATAGTAGCTGATGACAATGATCCCTGCTACAGCTAGGACATCCTGCCCACTTTAAATGGCCTTGCTAAGGAGATACAGGACTATAATGCAGGATAACAGTATATGGTAAATCGATAGCTGGAGGACATGCTTCACTATTACTTCCTCACTGGCTTTGTCCTGGAGTCAAGCTTTCAAACTCAGCCCAGGCAGTCTCCTGGCATTGTGAGACTAAATTAATGATAATGCCCTACATAAAGGACACCTCTGCTCAAAGTAGCTCCAGATATTCAGAGAGTTAATGGGAAGAGCTCTAGAGACCTGGTACCTTGATCTCAGGCAGAATCAAAGGGTCATGAGATGTATATTGTGCAACAAGCATAGATTTGGGTCAAACTCCTCCTGCCGTGTTCTACGTAGCCTTGGGAAACATATGCCATTTCTTTGAGCTCTGGTCTCCTTATTCAAAAAAAAGTATAACAATACATACCTCATAGATACATCGTCAAAATGTACATCGGCATAGGGTGGTTATGAGGAATCTGCCAGATACTGAGTGCACAGTGCCTGTCACAAAGCAGGAGTTCAATAAAGATCAGTTCTCATGTGATTCCGACCACAGAGAGGTGCTTCTCTCACCTGGTCATCCAGGGAAGATGTTTCCTTACTCCAAAGTTGGAATATTTAAGTATTTAAGGTTTACATATTTAAAGTTTTATTTAGATTTCTTTAATTTGGAAAAATGTCAGAGTGCTATTTTCAATGAAATATATCAATCATAATACTGGAAACCCATTTATTACACTTCAGCTCAGTTACTCACTGTGATCTTACCATTTAAAGCATATTTCAAAACTACACGTGAGTTTCTCAGAATAATAATCTGTTTTAATAGAATTTGTTTAAGGGAAAGGTGCCACTGTCACACACTGACATTACCTGGCACAGTGAAGGGAATATAAAACTCAGTTAACACCTCTTTCAGTATGCCCTTTTCATTGAAAGTTGGAATAAGTAACTTACTCCAAAGTTAGACATCATTACAAAGGGGGAAGCTAGTACCCAAGATCCTGGATTGAGAGATGCCAGGGAAAGAAAAAAATGGTCAATGTCCCCATCAGGAGCTTTAATTTCCTAGTAGTTTGTCCAAGCCAGCCCTAGAAGCCTGAGTTTGTTCTAAACTGCATTGCTCAAAGGCTAAACATGGCCATGCCCCCTGGGTCCAGATGAGAGGTACATCCTTCCAAGCTCCATGGATTCCCCACATACCCATAGGATACATACTCGTCTATAAATTTAGTCTTTAGAAGCATAAAAATACATCGAAGCCTTATGGATAAAATTTCAATAAAGTAAATGACAATATTTCATATGCGCATTCAAGAAAGAAAAATGTATCTCTTATGCAGGGCATAATTGTGGAACTTATGCTAATGGAAATCATTGTAACACTTTATTCATAAGGGTCATTTATAAATGATGTATGAATGTCCATAAATGTCTCTCTGATTTGCTATTAATAGTTAGGAATGCTATTATTTTTACATAAGCCAAGTATGATGCCTTTCAAATGAAAGTAACAATAGGTATAATCTGTTGGAATGAGTCTACAGAAAAAATAAGCATATTTTTGCTTGGTTATTAACTACAATAAACTATTTTCACATGGATTATTTAAGGTTTTATTTAGATTTCATCTTTAATTTGGAAAAACCTCAGGGTGCTATTTTCAATGAAATGTATCAATCATAACACTTGGAACCCAATTATTACACTTCAGCTAAATTACTTACTGTGATCTTACCAGTTTAAGCACATTTCAAAACCACAAGTGAGTTCTCAAAAAAAGATGTCCTTTCTTCAGACTCTTTTTTTTTTTTTTTAACTAATAATCTGTTTTAATGAAATTCATTTAAGGAGAAGTCACCATCACACACTGACGTTACTCAGCACAGTGAGGGGACTATAAAACCTAGAGCTATCATTCCCTTGGGTTGTCCTTTCCAAGTGAAGTGGAGAATTAAATACTTCTTCCCAACGTAGAGGATGGATGGTTTGAGAGTAGAAGCGGAAGTTCTTGAATGATCTCATTGAAATTTGGTATATCTTATCAAATGTTTTATTAATAGAATTTCATGAAATGACTTGTTTCAGATAAAGAAGAAAAGATGATTTATTTAAAGATAGTTCTGTCGATATTTTGCACAGAGAGCCATGCAAGGTCCAGGAGTAGCATTTGTTCTGCTCTTCTCTTTCCGTGTTTCCTAAAAGTCAGAATGCAGGCCCAGGAAGGCTGGGGCTGCAGCCACTACTCTTTGGAAATTGGTGAATGAGTCTCAGAAGGAGGAAACAACCATGTAAATTCCAGCTCAGGATTAAACTGCGCCATGCCACATGTGATGGGAGAACGAGGTGGGGGGTCGAGAGCACACTATCCTTCTCGTCCTAGCTTCTTCAACAATTTAGCCTTCCTACCTGTATCAGAAGGTTGGATTCCAAGTAGGTCCAGAGTAGAGGCTGCCCTATCCTGCAGACCATTTCCAAGTTGAACTTTTCGTTAACTTTTGGCTCTGCTGGCTATTTAAAAATGCACAGCGCTTAAGAGAGGAAGCATTTTTAGTTTCTTCTGGGCACCACAAAGGATGACAGGCAGCACTTTGTGAGAGCTGGGGGAAAAAGTGGACACTGCTGGGGGAAGAAGGGTCCCATGCCCAGAGGCCGGCAGGTAGAACACAATTCAGTCAGATTCACTTTTTTGCCTGGGGCCAGATTTGTCTAAAAGCTTCATGCTTTTGCACAGCTCCTCCCCCAGGATTATCAGTTCACCAAGGGTCATGTGCTTATTTCCCCAGTCTCAGCCCTCTGGGTGAACACGAAATCTGCCAATGTACCCTTCAATTACACATCCATCCTTTGGCCTCATGTGAGTGATGGTTTTGGGGGAAGGAGGATTTTTGATAACACATGAAACTTTCAGTTCCTGTGACGAAAACTAGGAAGGCTTGTCAGCTCTCCCCAGGGCTGTCAGAAGCATAGGACCTGGCAAAAGGGCAGATTCTAGTTACAACATTATTCCTTATTCCAGGGTCAGAAGCTTTATCTCTCTGACTACCTTTGGATTTTAATAACAGAAGTGCAAGGCCAGGTGAAAGGAAACTGTCATAGCATTGATTGAATAAATAGAAGGATGGACAGATGCATAGATGGAAGGATGACGGGATAGATGGATGGATGGGTGGATGGATGGACTTACTGTGCCTAGCCATTGTTTCATTTAATTCTCACAGTCCTATGGGGCAAGGATTGTTGTTCATGTTTCATGAATGTACAAAAAAAAAAAATAATACGTAGGAGTTAACATTCATACCCTAGTCCTTCTTATTCCTAAATCCACTTTTGAAGATGTCATGCTTACTCTACTGCCATTCCTCACATACATCAAGAAACTGAAATAACTAAAACTCTAATGGGCCAGAATCTGATCCCAGTGATATTACAGAGAGAGGATAGGAGGTAAGAAAAAGGTTTTGCCTCTTACTCCTAGTCACAAAGTGTCTCCTGTAAAGGAGAGAACCAGCATGTTGGCTGGTTCTCCTCTCTGTGTCCTAACTTTGATGCACATGATATAAGAAAAGCCTAAGGAAATATGGTACTTGAGTGTGGTTTATATGTTCAGTGTCTTTGATTTTTCCCCCCATACTCATGATTAGTTTATTTTAGACTTAATTTAAAGCACTGTATTTATAGACAGTACAGGAGATTCTCTCTTACTATAGAAGTGACTCAGATATTTAGGATTCCAGTATCTTTAACTGGAGAGCAAATTTGAGGGAGGGAGGGCAGCACAAGTGGAAAATTGATAGGACCACTGAGAAATTAGATAATTTAATCTGGAGGAAAAAAAATGTGAAACTATGAAAAGTAGTCTCTGGATTCTATATAATCAATCATAAGGAAGATACCATCGAACCTTTTCTCCATCTTTCTTTCAGTCAGAGTAAGAGCGTAAGCTTGTTATACTGGGAGGAATACAAGTAACTTCATACTTTTACCCTTTGCCCCCAGGAAAGCTATTTATGTGTCAAGTTCCTGGGTTTCTAGAACGATTTAAATCTAGTAGGTCTCTCCAGTCAACACCCCTCTTCCAGAGGAAGCGCAGGAGGCAGTGGGAGGAGCTCTGACTTCCGCCCGGGCCTGGCCCAGGAGAGAGGAGCAGAGCTGGCTGGTGGCATTTACCGAGATTCCGGGCAATGTTCGACAAAGAAGGAAACGGAACAGGGACAAACTAAACCCACTGAATTCTGCTGTAAACGTCACTGAGCCATTCATGGACAGCACCCAGTTAAGACCTCTCATTGCATTACCTCACTTAAGCTTTATAAGAACCCTATCTGTAGATATTTTTTATTCCCATTTTAACAATAAATAAAGGAAAGTTCGGAGAAGTTAAGACATTTACCCAAGTTTACACAGTATGTGGAAAAATTAGGCCATTATGATTCCAATCTCTAATCTCAGATACTAACATCTAAGTCCAAATAAATGACTACTCAATCAACCTAATTTCCCCCGATATCTACTTATGTTAGAAAGAGCAAACCAAATCATACCAGGGATTTAATTTTAAAAACAAATTTAAAAAACTGAGGTAATATATGAGGTGATTTCTCAGAGAAATCAAAGTCAGCTATATATTACCTCAGTTTTCCACTCATTCATTCTGCCACTCAGGCCATAGAAATTTATTAACAATTTATGTTTAGACTGAACAAAGATCCTGAATAGACAAGTCATTTTTTAAATATTCTATCACATACGATGTATGTACTATATATATATGTCTACTATAAATTTATTATGAATAATAAATGAGAAAGTTACACAAAATATTTTAAACACAATCTTAAACCAGAGATATTTTTTAAAGGGCAGGGGGGGGGGGTTCCATTTTACCACAAGTTAAATCAATTAACCATTTCCTGAGCATTACAGCTCATTGAGGTTTGACAATAGTGTTTTATGTGTACTTAGATGATTTGCTAATTACAACTAAAAAAATGTCTAGCTAATTACCAGAGAGGTTCAACTACCTCTAAGATTCTAATTATTAAGATCCAGTAAAATATACAAATAAATATCAAGATAGGAAGACAGAAAAAAGAGGACAATCCAAAGTGTTCTTTGAGAAGACAGCTTCTCTTAGCATGATGGACAAGTTTCTACTTCCTATGTAGCTCATTGGAGAAATGTTTTTGAGGAGTGGAGTATGTTTGAGGAAATACAACTGGCCACTAGCCAACTACAATATTGCTTCAGGTCAACCCATCAGACTAGAATAACCAAGCTCCTCCAGGGGAGCCCAGGGAGGAATTCCTGGAAATGGCCAAGCATATTAGATTTCACATTATCCAACAACATAAAATGATGTATTAACATTCTCCCTGAATTCAAAATGTTTATTGATTTTTTTTTAAATCTTAGATAATTTAACTAGGTTACATTTGTATTATGTAGTATAAAATAAACATTTCAAGTTGTTTCTGCTCACATCACAGACTATTTTGTCCTAAATATTTCTTCATGGCCTGAATTTATGGTATGAACTGAGGTAGTAAACAACCAAAATTAGTCATTATATATTTATGTGTGCTATATTATGGTTATTCATAGAGTCTGAAATAATTGTTTAAATGGAAGTGTGTCTGATACTCTCATCAAATTGAGATAAATTTGTGAATAATTCTGTGGCATCTGATAACTAAGATGAGGTCCAGTGTTATATAGAAACCAGAAAACGTTTCTGCACGAATATCGAGAAGAATGATAGGAAACAAAAAAAAGGAGGCAGTGTATTAATGGTGTTAGCAATGATGCTGAAGAATTTGGACTTTCTGTGGGTTATATTTACATTTTAGATAGGCTGCTGTGCTACAGTGTGGCAGATGGCTTAAAGAGGACCAAGACTGGAGGGAGGGAGTCTAGTCAAAAGACTAGGAAACAGTCTGGTGAAGAGATGATAAGGGATTGAACTAGGTGAGGCCAGGGACATTTTTGTATCCCCAATCTTGTCTAATTCCTGGTACATAGAATGTGCTCAAATAATATTTACTAATTGAACTAAACTGATGTTTTCTCTTTCATATTCCAATGAAATCTCCATCTTTTGGCTTTAAAACCACATTTCTAGTGACTATAATGCATACTGAGGCTCTACACAACTCTACAAATACATCTTATAAAATATAATAAGACTATATATGCTGCTAAGTAAAATAAGCTGGAAAATCTGCCTGATCATAATTCATCTCACAAACATTTATTGATCCTTTCCACACTTTGCTTTACTTTTCCTAGATCACAGAGATGAGGATTATAGATTATGAAGGATTGTTTCAATTATCATCGCAATGAAGAAACTAAAGCCGAATAGCCAATCACTTAAACAATGCTTAATGCAGGAAATAAGCAAATCTGTTCATGTCATTATTGTCTATAAAAGATCATATATCTTGCTAGGCACATGGTGTGCACACAATACATGCCCGTTGATTGAAAAAAAAATGTTCTGCAAGAAATTTTAAAAAGAACAAGTGAGATTGACAATTTAAGTAAGTGCATACTAATATTCTGCTATCCTGCAACATAACTCTTACCTAGAAGTCATATATCCAAAGAGATCTGTTACCTGGAAAGGGAAGAACCAGAATAAGAAAAGACTTCTACACCGTCAAATAAATATCAAAAAATGTCAAATCAGACTGGCTGGGCTCAAAGTCAGGCACTGCCACATACAGCTATGGTTCTCACAAATTACTTCACCACTTCAAGCATGTCTTCAACTGTACCCCAGTTTATAGGGATGTTAGCAGGATTAGTGTTGATGGAAGTGTCTAGAAAGTACTAATACATAATAGGCTTGCCACAGAAACTAATTAGTATAATTAAGAGCTGAATTGTGTTCCCTCAAATTTCATATGCTAAAGCTCGAACCCCCAGTATCTTAGAATGTGACTGTATATGGAGATAGGACCATTAAAGAGATAATTAAGGTAAAATGAGGTAATCTGTGTAGAACCTAATTTGATATGACTTGTAAAAGAGCAAATTTAGACATGCAGAGAGACATCAGGGGCACGCATGCAAAGAAGGCACTCCATGTGAAGAAGCAGGAAGAAGGCAATCATCTTCAAGCCAAGGAGAGAAGCATCCAAAGAAACTAAACCTGCCTACACCTTGATCTTGGACTTCTAGACTTTAGAACCTTGAGAAAATGCTTCTGTTGTTTAAGACACCCAATCCGATGGTATTTATTACTGCAATAGCAAATGAATGCATATAATCATTGCTATTTTATTTAAAGTGGCTTCGTTCGAGGAGAAATAGAAGTTCGACATTTGAGTGACAATGTGATTAATATAAGCTCCTAAACTTCAAGTCTTTTTATAGATTCAGTATTTATCCCCACATCTAGTCCAGTGCCCGGGCACATAGTACAATCTCAATAGTTATTTGTTGAATGGACAAATGAATGAATACATGAATGAATTAATGAATTAATGAATATTAATAGAAATATAAGCCTTCACTGCCAGGTATGCTACAACAGGCAGCGGACAGATTCATAAGAACAATGGCTAAATGCTTATTATATGCCAGGAGCTGTGTGGTATAAACTATAAAAAGCAAATGTAAGAACATAAAACCTTAGGAGTCTGAGGATTTTTAGAGTAAGGAAAAATGGTCCATGTTACCACTTCATTATCTTTGCAAACACAGCTGTGTAATCACTGGTCCAGAGAGGCAATGCTGTTTATGGGAAGGAGCACTAGGCTTGAAGCCAGAAGTCTCTTGTTTGCTTTCTTCTTCTGCCACTTAGGAGACATCCTTAGGAAAGTCACTGGGCCATCCCATCCCTCAGTTCCCTCTTCTGTAAAATAGAAATATTTATACCTACCCCACCTATGGCATAAATTTGTGATCAAGTGAGAAGGTATGTATCTAAAGATGATCTATAAACCATAAGGTGTTACGTGGATTAAAGGTATCCTGTTTGTAATGATAACCTTGAATCATTAAGTAAATATTAGTCTATATTCTGCATATTAAATTTTTATATGAAAGGAGTTACATAAAAAAATTTAAAGCATTCTATTTAAATTGATAATATGCTTAAAAAGTTCAGGCCATTCAAATGTTTTTCTGGAAAATTCGCCGATGTAGTAGTAGCACTCATGCCTGATGATTCTGGATAAATGTGGTCAAACTTCATTTTTTAAGATAGTATTTCTAATGATAATTATTTGAAAACTTTTTGCTTTGGGAAGTTCTGGCCCTTAGATTCATGATTTTCTAAGTATTGCAGATAATGTTAACAGATTAGTCAACAATTTCCCATGCCATTATGGATACTACAGACACATTAACTATAGCTTATTTTATCATAGATTTATAATTTGAGTATCTTATATATTTTTTAAAATTTTTTCCGATTTATGAAAAATTCCAAACATAATACTAACTTGAAAAAAAAACAATGACCACTCATATGCCTTCCATTTAGATTCAACAATTATTAGTATTTTTCATATTCATTTTACTATTCTATGTGTGTAATATAAATATATATACACATATATATACATTCTCAAATATACCCAATATTATTATACCTAATAAAATTTAAAATTATTATTGAATTCTTTTAGAATAAAATTACTCCATAAATAGCACTTATATCTGGTTGATATTCATATTTTCCTAATAGTCCTGACCCCCTAAAAATGTCCTCTCTTAGCTTTTTCGCCATTGATATTGTCATTGCTGTTTTACATATTTCATGGAGCTGGGATAGCTCCTTATTGTCTTTTAATCCAGATCATTCTCCTCCCTTGCTTTCCCCCCTCCCATGATATTGAACTTTTTAAAGCATTCGGGTCCAGTTGTCTTACATGGAACATCTCACATTCTGGATTTAACTGGTTGTTGTTTCATGGCACAGTTTAACTCATATCTCCATCTCTTATATTTCTTAAACTAGAAGTTAGATTAGAGGCTTGATTAGATTCACATTAAATATTTTTAGCCAGAATAGTTCATAGGTGGTACTGGATACTTCACATTTTTTATTATAAAGTAGCACATGATGTCAGGTTGTTCCTCTAGGAATCAGCTAAGCTTGATCATTTGGTAAAGTCAGGGGTCCATCTGACTTCTCCACTGTAAACTTATATTTTCTGCATTTCAGTTGGGCCATTAACATGTGTTCCTCAACTTCCTTTCACCACACTCACCTGAATCAATTACTACACCAGGGACTAAAAAATAGTGATTTTCCTATTTTATCATTTCTTCCATATTTATTAATTGACATGTTTCCCCAAAAAAGAATTTTGCTCTGTTTTGTTTTCCTTCCTCCATAATTTGATGATTATTTTTAAGATTTTTATCTTTAGTCCTCATAACTTCTCTAAAGTAAATAATATCATCCCTATTTTATAAGTGAGGAAACTAAAACACAAAGAAGTTCAGTAACTTGCTCAGCATAGCTATTAGTAGCAATACAGACATGGAACTCAGGTCTCTGACTCATATTTCTACACAGTAGCCAATATATCACAGTTACCTCATAATATATAGCCTCAGTTGATATGAGGGATCTGCACGGCCCCTTAATTACTAAAGGTTTTTGCCCTGATGTACCTCTGCTGTGGAACTGTGATCAGCCTCACCTTAGAAAATTCTGAGAACCAGTACCTAAATGGTCCCAGTATGGGCTGTAGGGTTTGGGCTATTATAAATAAAAAATAGAAAATAGGTGATATGTTGGCCAGGAATTGGGATGACATTCCTCACCTCAACTCCAGTAACCAAAAACCACACTGAAAAATTTGAGAAGCCCTTGGGGTGGGGGAGAGTGGAATGGGATATTGACTCATCCAGAATTTTGAGACCAAGTCCCTTGAAACCAGCAGTTACACAATTTCCAGATAATTCCCTATTGGCATTGGCCTTCTCAGAATTTGGCTGGGAGAAAGATGATTTTCTTTTTCGACATGAAGCTAATTGTCTTTTAGTATAATTAAAACTACAAATGTTGGCCATATTTGCACTTGGGCAACCTGTAAAATCTCCATCTGCTTATCCACTACCCTTTTTCTGCCCCTTCTTATTTCCTCATCTACAAAATAGAGTTATTAATAAGAGCATATGAGTTTATGTAAGATAGAACATACATTAGCTTCCACAGTTGGCACTACTCCTCTTTATCTCAATTCCTTTTCTTTCTTTCTCCTCTTTTCCTCTTTCTTACTCTATTGCTATTACTCCTTCCTAGAAAGAACCAAAAAGTTTAGCCACTTGTTAAAAAAAAAAGTGACCTGAAATTAATCTTTAATAAAGATTTCACACTAAATGCCTATATTAGATAGGTATGGTGCAAGATCTCAGAGAGACAAAGTAGTGAACATTTTCCTAGACAGTGAATCCATTGTAATGTTGTAGATGCAAAAATAAAGGTCTGCACAGTGGCTTGCAGAGCTCAGAGGAGGAAATATCCTCAGCACCATGACTCACAGAGTTTTTGAACGTCTGCATCTCCCATAAGCACTGATTAGGGATAAACAGTTGCTCCATTTCTTTGTAACAAGAAAAAAGAGTGTATGGTATTCTGTTTCATTAAATAAGAATCTAAAAGGGTGTTTAATATGAACATGGGCTGATCTCAAAGAGTAGGCTTGCAGGAAAAGGTCTCCTGGGAGATTTGTTGGAGAATAAGAGCAAAAACCCTGGGACCCTAAAAATTATCTTCATGAGCCGAATTTGCACCATCACAGCCCAGGACAGGCCAGAGTAGTGCAGTCCCAGGATTACTCTCCAACCATCAGCACATTTACTTGACATCCTTCAGGGGTGGGAATCTTTGTGATTATTTTATTAGACAATCTCAGACTCACATCACCCCACATTTAGACAGCAGAGCCCCAGGATTAGTGAACTCCTTTTGGGGAAGACCCCTGAGACTCTAAGCCCAACTGTAGAGAGCAAATTATAAAGTTCAATCAAGCCTCCTCAGTGAACTTGCTGTGTGACCTCTGGTGAGTCACTTAACATCTCTGCCTCAGTCCTCACTTGTACAATGGGGAAAACGATGCTGACCTTCCTCCCTGGCCCACTTGGAGGAACAGCTCATTAGCAATCATAAAGTACTTTGAAAATGTAAATGCTAGATTATAATTTTAATCAACAAGTTAACCTTGCCGCTTCTCACTCAATCACTCCCTCCTGGGTAAACGATCAAAACCAAAACCGTTGGCTAACCCAGGAGTTTCTGAGCCCAGAATTCAATCTCTGCACAAAACATGACTCGTCCAGAGACCCATGGGGAGCCCTTTCATACTCTGTCACCAAACTGCAGCTGCTTTCTACTGCTGATCAGGACACAGGGACCCTAAATGTGAAGGATATTCAAGCTTATGCTTAACAGAAACTTCAACTCCAAGAAAATTCTGATAAAGAAAATAACAGGCTCAGCCCTGGGAACATGTGAACCAGATTTTCTCTGGTGTGTAAAAGTTTGCAATTATGGAAGTATGTATTTATTAATTTATTTTTAAAAATATTTTCTGAACAACAAAAATGTGTACACTAGAATGAAATTCTTTACAGCTCAGCCAGTACAAATCCTGTAGCAATAAGATCAATGTCCAATGGACCTGTGATCCTCACTAGAGAATTAAACCGCAGTCTCAAAGGCAACCAGTCATGTTACAGACACATTTAACTCCTAACAGGGCCAGGTGGTGACCAGGGCAGGGCAACACAAGCACCCAAGTTTCCAGTGGGTTCCTGACTTTGCCTGGCCCTCATATCTCTCCAAGCAGTTAGTATCAAGTACATCTTTGAATTAAAAAAAAAAAAAAAAAGACTCCTCTTACAAATAAACCAATCATCAAGCCCTAGATTGGATTCTAACTAGACAATTCCCTGTATAAGATAATAAGTATGCCAATTCCTCCAATACTAAATAGACTTTGAGCTGAAACCAGAGGTGCTTCGCTTACCACTTGTTGAGAAAGTTGGGTCATAAATTCAAGTGGAGATATGTGCCAGGAACGTATCTTGTTATTGGATTTGTATATTTTCACTATATGCTTAATTAATAGTTGCATGTTGAATAAAACATAGACTCTTAGTTTAAGTGGTTGTATTTTCTTTCACACTTAATCTGAGCCATTCAAGAGTTAATGTACCTATCTAAGTCATTCATCATTTCAACACCTATTATTAATCATAAATTTGATGTGATTGTACCTGACAGGAATGTATAAATATAAGCATTGGCCTAAGAGTTGGTAGATAGATTTGAGACCCAAGTGTGCCCCTTTCTAACTCCTTAATTGGAAGAGTCACTTAAATTCTCTTAGCTTGAATTTTTAAATTCTCTTATCTTGAATTTCCTCCTCTATAAATTCAGAATAATAATAAATGTCCTTCTACATCCAGGGTCATTATGAGGCACTAATGGGATGATGCATGTGAAAACATTTTGTGAACTATAAAGTATTCTACAAGTTGCAGAGGTGATAATGATGATGATTACTTCTATTAAATCTTGATGGAATTGGTGAATTTGGAAATACTTCATTAAATGAATAAAAATGGTATGCAGATATTAGTACAGGTAACAATATATAGGTAATAATAGATATTCAATGGTTATCATCAGGAAGAAGAAAAAAATATTTTCTTCAGATTCTCTCTTTGATTAAAAAGATATATCGAGCTTCGATGTGCTTTCACAGCTATCACGTTCATGATCTTTGCAATTAACTTTCTAAATATTCATATTTAAATGGAATGTTATAAAAATAATGAATTCAGAAAATTACTATATGTGACAAGAATAAAGAACAAAATATTTCTCTCCATCCCAAGAAGTTTCAGAAGTTTCAGAGCATAGTAAATAAAATTCAATGTAGCCTTAATCAGGACATACTCACAAACAGAATATCATTTTTAAGATAATTTAACTCCCTGATATCACCAAAGCCTGTAGAATAGTGCTATTTACTATGATGCAACATGGATTTCCAAAACAGGACCAAGAAACAAGTTTATATATATTAGCAAATATTTGCATTAGTATAAACAAATAAATATAAAAATATTAAAATGACATGAAATGATATGCATTTTATAACAATGTAAATTTATTCTGTTTTACTTAATTTTTTTCACATTTTTCTAAATACTTTTAAAAATATTCATATGCCACCTATTAGGATGATTTAGGATGCTATAATGTTTCAATTTTTTTTCTATTATTCTATATAACTGGCCTTCATATATATGAAGATATGTTTGGAAGTATATATGTACTCAATTCAGCTCCCCAAGACTGCTATCTTAGGAGACAGGGAAGGTACAAAGTTCGAGTCCTTGATGGAGTAAAAAGAAAGAGTCACACTCTCTCTTTTCCCCCACCCCTCCCCCTTCTCCTCTCTCTCTCTCTCTCTCTCTCTCTCTCTCTCTCTCTCTCTTTCTCTCTCTCTCTGTCTTTAGGACCCTCAGCAATAACAACAATAAAAACTATTAGGAATAAAGCAACTCAATATTTTTTCAAACATTTTACCCAAGCATTTCTTCTTTTTATTTAACAGTATATTTGTTATCTATTGCTACATAACAAACCGCCCCAAAACTTGGCTTCTTAATATAACAATTATTGATTATTTCATCGTTTCTGTGAGTTAGACATGTAAGTATGGTGAACTGGGTCCCTCTAACTTAAGATCTCTCAGGAGGTTTCAATTAAGTTGTCAGCTGGGGTTATTTGTGGTCATCCCAAATCCCAACCTGCGCTTAAGGATTAGCTTTTAAATTAACTCACATCCCATAGGCAGGCTGAAGAGACTCACATACTGTTTGGACTCAGGGGCCTCAGCTCTTCTCCATGCCATGTGGGGATCTCTATACCACTGCTCACAACATGGCAAGCTGCTTCCCCTAGGGCAAGTGATCCCAGGGAGTGTGTAAGAAAGCACCACAAAGGAGGTCACAGTCCTTTTGTAACCTGATCTCAGAAATGACATCCCAGCACTCTCCCCATATTCTGTTTATTAGAAGCAAGTCACTAGGTCCAGCCCCCACTCCAGGGTCTTAAATAACATTGCATACCTGACTTAGATCACTCTAGAAAATGCATAACAATGACAGATGAATTTATTTCTAATGAGATGAAACAAAATTAACATGTTCAGCATGACTAACTCCTCTTATAAGATGCCTTTGATAAATCCAATTTTTTCTCCCAAAGGAACCTAATTTAATCATTTACAAAATAATTTCTCATCAAACTCGTAAACAGTACAGAGTGTCTAAGATGTGCCAGGCACTGGGCTTGGTGCTGACTGCACAGGGAGGCAGCCTCTGCCTTCAAGGGTTTTGAAATTTGTTGTTTCCATATCTTTGAAAATTCTTTCTCATTTTTTTTAGTGATTTGGGTTTTGTTTTATTTTCTTGAAATAAGGAACAACACCCTGTTAAATAAAAATGCACTTAAATGTGCCCTTCCAAAGAGCTCCAAAGCACTGGACTGTCAATATCTCCCTTAGACTCAGTTTACAATTAAACAGCGTAACATTAGGTTGTCCATCCTATTCCACAAAGGTAAGAACAGACAATAAAATAAAAGAATCCATTTTACCTGAGCATCTATCCATTTTCCTGTTCACTAGGGATTATTCCATTTCTCTGTGTTCAACAAGCTAGTTTAGAATCGTCATTGATTTCACAAACCTACTGATGTAATTCATTCTTTAACTTCTTTTTCCCTTGATCTACTGACAAAACTTACTGTACTCTGCGACTCTCTCAGCATTAATTGCTTCAGCTTCTCCCTGCCTTGTCGTTGCCTTGAAGCATTTAACTGTTGTACCACACAGTTGTTCTACACCTTGTCTCTTTCATTCCAAACACACTATGCTTTACTCAAATCTCAGAGCCCACCTTCAGAAAGTCACATTGGATGTGCTCTTGTTCTTTAGTGGGCTTGTAATCAGCTCAGCGTTGGTTTAGTCACTTGTAGTTGCTAACAGCTTCATTCCACACTAAAGGACTCTGAGCTTCATCTCCATGCACCAAACCAAATCACACCTATTCCAATGGTTTGCATTAGAACTTTCCCTATCTTCAGATAGTGTTGAAATCAGATAATGGGAGAGTCTAAAGACAAAGTAACAGTCATTGAGGCAAGATACCTGAGTCTTAAGTCAGAGTTGACTCTTTAAAGTAATTTAAGGAGAATTATAATAACATAGTATGAGTATGCTGATAGTCTACCTACATAAAAATGAATTCACTTATGTTTCTATCATATTTTAGTACGATGAGGTAAAGGTTATAGAGCAAGTATACTACTCCATTGATATTTCTATTTATTCAGCATCTCCATGGCTATATAAAATGCCACATAAGAGATATTTCTAGTGTTTGATAGCACATCTGCCTAAGTTTGTGACGTTGTTGATCTAATTGATATGAATAAGCAGGCATAACAAGCATTATGATTTTCAGGGATCTAGAACTCTGAAAAACTTAAAGATTAAAACATTTCTGAATAAAGACTTATAAAACAAAAATAGTTGCTTACCCAATTGAATTACATAAACATCACTGAACCTATGAGTTTATACAATAAAATCTAAATGCGTGATGGCAGTGAGTGGTCAGAAGAGCATAAATTGCTGTCACTGACAATCAGGCAATCTGGACCTGTAGGGAAACTAGATGTGTTCAAGGCTTCTACTGTAGTTAGCAATATAATGTGAAGAGCAAAACTGGGCCTCCAGAGGGAATCTGCAAAAGGTTGTAGACAGATGTTCTGAATCTTAGAGTCCAACAGGAATGTATTTAGGTCGAGGAATAAGGTTGAGCAAGGAGAGAAAGAGCAGAAACAGAATTTGTCGTGTGACCTCTAGAAGCCGCCTGAATAGAAAATTGTCTCGATATGTGCTTGCTAAAAGAGAAATGAGATTAGCTCTGAACTACAGTTAAACTAACATAAAAAAGTCTGGATCTAAAGGAAATTACATTGAGAATGTTGTGGTATCTGAGGGTTCTGTGACATGATCTATAGGAAATAAACTTTTTAAAGAAGGATTCAATGCACTTGACAGTCAGCAGTATGATTTTCTTAAATGAGGCTTGTCTTATAACAGTCATTCAGTTAAATTAAACTTTCTTAGAAAAGTCATTTTAATTCTTCCACATAGTCTCCTCTTTCTAATATCCATATAAAGGTATATAAATTAATGCATTTAAACATAAGCCATATTGGAGTAACTAGGGTTTATTATTTCCACTACATATGTATATGTACATAATTTCATTTATTTTATATACATTTATTTATCAAATATATACAAATATTTATTCTTATTTATATTCACCTTTATACTTATTATTCATTTTACATATATAATAATTTTCCTTATATATAAAACCAAAATTATACTTAATTCGTCAGTGAGAATAAGAAACACAGGAGTAGAATCATGTAAACTCAGCCTGCATTCTAGGTATAATCTTGCTACTCTTGTATAGAAGAAACTGTTATAATAGCTGTCTTCAGATAATGGAATTATTTAAACAATTATGCTAGTAGCTGTGTTACTAAATTTCTATTTCTTTTTCCTTCACTCCAATTTATCAATCCCTTATACCATTATCTTCTCTTCCAACCCTTGCCTCAGACACATGTACTGCTCATACCAGGCCAGATCATCTGTGTACACTGTACTTGACTTCTAAAAATCTTTCAAGGACTACAAGGTTATTGCATTTCTAGAGTCTACACTACCCCTAATCCTCTCCACCCCCATCATGAAGACAATGAGAAAAGGACATCAATTGTCCCCACATAGGAGAAGATCCATGCAACTTCTCAGTTATAGAAGTTGACCAACTCATATTTTCATTCATTCTCCCATCTTTAGGTGGTCCTGTAGAGGATGGTTTGCTGATGGTTAGGTACTAACTGCACAAGTTTGGGCCTCCTACAAAAGGCAACTCATTTACTAGTCTCAACCTGGATTATTTCTTCCTGCTTCTGAAAAGCACACCAAAGAGTAACATCAGAGTATCAAAATGTTACGACCCTAGTCAAAGCAACCAGTTGTGAGAATGATAAAAATATGTTTACATGTGTACAGTACATTTCTAGTCCTATGTTTGGAGCCATGAAATTCAGAAAGATAAGGAATCGTTTAATGTATCATTAAAATATAAAATAATAATAATCAAGAAGGGCTGCTTTTACCTCTTTTTTGTAATGGGGATAACAACTTAGTTTTCATCTGAAATTTTTGTAAAAGAGTGACAACCAAGGATGCATCATAACATATCAAACTAGTTTAAAGTGCAAAATTTTTGTAATTCAGATACAAAGGTAAAGACCACAAAATCCTTGAACATGTAGGAGAAAATGAAACAAAAGAAAAGTAATGACTTCTATCAAATACTAAAGCTGAATTCTTCCTATTTTATTGCAATCCCCTTTTGTGGTTCTAGTTCACACCTTCTGTTTACCTAGTTACTACAAGTTACTTTGATTTCTTCAATAGTAAGAAGAAAGCCTAAGGACAAAATCAGAGATAAATGGGTGTGGCGTCACTCATCTGGTGGCAGCAGTATGGGCTGTAGACAAAAGCTCTGAGTCTCTGAAACAATGAGTTGTACAGATGCTCATTTTCCCACTGACTTCTATTTAGGGCTAAAGGATGTTCATAAGATTCAAATACACTTTTCTTAGTCTACGTAACTCTTGGGCTGACATTCATGGTGAATTTTTCTTGCCACTTAGCACATTAGAAGAGACATTTTAATTTAAATGGCATAATGATTCCATAGCAAGTGGTTAAATGCCTCTTAGTTCTTAGTTCACTTTTGGCACTGTTGGAATAGCTAAAGAGAATAGAGATGATTTCTGCTCTTCTATTGTTTACATATGATTGGACAAAAATACAAAATACAAGTTATGACTAACACATCGTACTTATTCTAAATATGCTGTGTTTTGATTATATTAACCTATTAAATTTTCCCACCATGCAGTGAAGTAGAATATATTATTATCTACTCTTTTCCAATGGAGAAAGTGAAGCATGGAGAATTTACATAACTTCCCCAAAGGTTACACAGCTAATAAATTATGAAGCCAGAATTGAAACCCATACATCCTGATATCCCAATCTGTGCTCTTACTAACATGTTCTACTGGCCCTCAAAACAGTTCAGTGTTATGTGAATTTACAGAAACATTTAATTTACAGATAACGAAGTCTGAAGAGGTTGCAGTAGGCTTCATGAAGAAAGTGGAATAGATGTGGAACTTTGGAAATGAAGAGACCATGGGCAAACAATAAGCAAGAAACTCTGGCAAGAAGACGAACCACGAGCATGGAACGTCCACAGGGAAATAAAGAAGCCAATCTGGCAGGAGTGGATGAGAATGAGGAGAAATTAGATTAGATAATTAGCACAAGGAACATTATGGATCCAGAACATTTCTAGTGAAAACTGAATTCCCAGCAAGGTAAAGTTAAAATTGGGTTAAAAGGCATTATCTCAAAAATGTAGTTTGCTACATTCCAACAGAAACAAAGTTTCTCTCAAGATGTAGAGATCTCTAAATGATTGTTTTGCTATTGGAAAATTTTAACAGGGGAAGATACTAACTGTGAGGTAAAGGTCAATGCATGTCTACTTTTAGGTAGCATGGGAGAATGGCATCCAAAGAGCCAGAGTTATCAGTGCTGACCAACATTTTGATTTGGACTCAGTCTTTGTGATCTCTGTCCACTGGAGACATATCAGACTGGCATTTAAGTTGAAATGTGATTAGAGCCATGAGGCCTATCTGGAGGAAAAGCAGACTGAAGGACATTTTCTCAAGGCCACTTTCTCTTTGGAAGATCTCTTAGGAAGATTCTTAAAGGAAAAGCAGCTAAGAAGCAAAGAGTAATTGTGCCCTACCTGCAAAAAGCAGAAAGGGACATGAGGGAGAGGAAATGGCAACACAGCCAAATCATCTCTTGGGGAAAAAGTGATACTAAGGATGAGCTGGCCAAAAACAGAATGAAACTGGAGAAGGCAGGGTGTCTAAATGTGTCATCAGAAAAGTTAAGAAAGCGGGTGAAGTAGGCTAGCTTAGGAATGTGGCCAGCATATTGGAAGGAGAACAGGGAGCAATCTCATAACCTCTCAATCTTTCCAACTCTTTACAGTGTGCCAGAAAAGAGAAAGTATGCTTGATAAGAATGATTTATTGAGCAATTATCTCTTTCCGCCCTCAGCTCTCTGGAACTGGATGGCAGACAAGTCTGGTGAATTATATTTGTAGATTCTCAGGAAGAGTTTCCTCTCAAGGATGCACAACCTTCCAGTTAGTCATGAGGCAGCTTTACTTTCTGCACAGTTTCTGTAATTTTAACTTCCCTTTTTCTGTCTCTCTGTCCTTGCTCACACTCTTCTTATTTAAGACTGTTTACCTCACTCCCCACTATATCATTATGTTCATGTCCTGCATTTTTATCTAAAGTCCCTCTTCCCTTTTCTCATTTTCCATTGCTTCTTCATACCAGTTCTTCACTGGATCATCTGCTGCCCGAGTAAACCAATCCCTCATGTGTTGCTCCATCTTCCCTCCCTCCTCCTCTAGCCATGCTCTTGTGGTTTCTCCATCTGCAAATACTCTGCAAAAGAGAGATTTGGGGGGCTCTCCTCCCCTCATAGGTGTCTTTGTACTCCAGCATCCCTACTCTCCACTTCTTCCTGTCCTTCCCTGCTTCTTGTGACTATTGTGGTTATCGCCAACAAGCATTTGAGGAAGGATTTGAGGGGAAATTGTGCTTTGGGTTCAATAATTACTCAGATTTGATTTGGAAAGCCTGAGAGTGCTGAAAAATTTGTTTCATCTGAACATCCTAGAGTCTCAAATGTGGTAAGCTGGTCTCATTTTTCATCTGCTGTCATGATTAACTGGCAAGCAACTTTCAGGCAGGTGGTGACTATCTGGTCTCTCAAGCACACTTAAGCAGTTATATGAAGAAGGCCAGCAGATTGCAGACCACTGGGTCATGTTTTAGTGGAGTTCTTCCAGCAGGGACTACATACCAGCACCTTGGATAAATTCTGGCACATTGTTTATTTTAGAAGCTTCGTTCCAGAGCTGTTGAGCATCTGATTGTTTCCAGTGCTTTCTGTGTTACAAAGTCATAGGAAAAACAAGTTTGGGGCTGAGTATTTTCACTGATTCAGTGAGAGTTATCAAACTCATTTCACTTAAGATTGTAGGTTGAGCTCAAATTGGGGTCCCTGAAAAAAGAAATTAATCCTCTATTCAGAACGTTAAGAAAAGTATTTTTTATTTCTATTAAACAACCAGGAAGGATAAATTGTGTACCAGCTGGAAGAGCACTGAAAATATCAGGGTTACCAAGAGTAACCTAGAAACCTTTAAAATAATTTAAAGTGGTGATAGAACAAGTAACACACTGTGTTTCTACTGATGCAGTAATCCTTAACCCTTGAACCTAACTTGTACTTGCACTAAGAAGTCAGTAGAACTGTTTTTGTTGATCTACCAAGGCATTTTCCCATAGTTTGGTTGACTGAGAATGGTACTAATGATTTTCTCATTTAAATTAACCACAAATCACTAAAAACTGTGATTCTCTGCTGAAATTACTCTTCTATAAAAAAAAGAAAGCCATTTTTTAAGAAATAATTTACAATGAATAAATGGATCAAGATAATATTGCACTGTGAGATCTAAATACATCAAAGATTTGTGGAGATATATTGTTGATAGAACTATAATTTCCTCAATTATTTTAAGGTTACCAAAGCTATTCTAAGAAGTCTTTATTAGAAATCAGATTGCTTAAATATTATCTATCTAATTTCATAGTGAGCAGACAGCTACCTTAGAAGTGGGGTTATGAAAACATAAAATTCAAAGGTTTGAAAATAAGTAAAGGAGAAGCAAGATGCTTTAAATCATTAACAGCACTACACATACACACAGAGACAAAAATAGCTAAAAAGGCAAGGACAAAATTAAACAGCAATGATGATTTATAGTAAGATACTTTGAGACATGACAGAAGTCTCAGTACACCAAAAGGAAAATCTTGTTTGCTCAAATTATTTGTTTCTTCCAACTAATGAATGTAATTCTAATATACAAGTGATAACACTGGCATTTCTTTGAAATGTTGATTCAGTTTAATTATGAAAATCACCAAGGTATTTTCTAGCTGCTGCATCACTCCCTGTACTAAGATTAATCACATCAACATCATTCATTTAATCTTCAAAGAGGAAGCAGTTGTCCACAAAAGCCTTCAAATAGCTTCATTAGTGCAATTTTTCAGTCTCAAACACTTAGCTGGCAGCATATGATTGAGAGTAAGGTCATTATATTCATCTATTTCCTAATCTAATTTTTTAATGTTTCTACGTTTAATGTAGAAATGTATAAGTGTGAAGTTTTGCCTTCTCTTTGTTTGGCAAACAGCTCAAAACATGAAAAAAATACGAAGTGTGATTAACAAAAGATTTGTTCTCTATGGCGGCAAGTCATAGAATGTAATGTACAGGCCCAGAACCAGTACATTTTCCCTTTTTGAGTTTGTTTAATGTGAAAAAGAATGAACCTTGTCTCTCTAAACAAAGAAAAACTTGGAGCATGAGAGATAGTCCCTCAGTTCAGGAACAAGAATTAGAACAGTTGTTGCAAATAAAATATCTTTGGTGTTTTCAAATGCAAAATGGATTTGATATTTAAAAACACAAATGGCCGACCTCACTTAGTTTCTTTACTAAGACCCATTCTTAGCATCTTTCCTTTTGTTAAGAGCATTAATAATCCCTTCCAATATTGAAAACCAATAGGTATCAGAATCCTATAAAATAACAATGCAATATTTGATGCATTGTTCAAATTTCAGCATCAATTAAAAATTGCTCAGTTGCAATCAAAAGCATTCTCAAAAAGACACAGAGCAGATCCTGGCACCAACAGGAACGCGGTGGTGGTGGACTCATTTGTAATTGCTGTATCTATGTTGAAAGGTTATAAAATGTGTCAGAAAATAAAATTTGCTGAGCCCCATTACCAAGAAGCAAAACTTGCTAACTGGCACTTTAAACTTTGCATTTTATAAAGAAATGATTTATTTGACTTTTGACTGGTCCACTTGCAGAAATCATTGCATTGCAATATTCAGTGACTGTGCAAAGGGGAAAGAAAGGATAAATCATGAGAGATATTCTCAAGTTAATATCTGGCAACCATAAACTGCCAAATTCTTAAGGCAAGATCTGCCTGCAATGCAGCAAATAATGGAGTATGTTGGGGAGTTAGGCAAAGGATCAGGGCTTTTGATCATGAAAAGAATCCATAACCAATTGCACTAATATGAGGCAAATGCACAAATTTTGTTTCCACAAATTATATAAAGAAAATTACAACATTTAAAATATTAACTTCTTTTCAATTGCTTTAAAATAAAACTGTAATGAGTTGTTGTGAGACTGAGTTCTAACTGAATCAACATAATTTTAACATAAAATATAAAGAGAATAATGCCACTCTGAAAAGGTTAGTATTGCCATTTGTCCAGCTACATGTGAAATCACCAGAGTAAATTGGGATTCTATGAATAAGGAGCAAGAAACTGCATTATTTACATAGGTGTTCAATATGGCAATGGAGGAAGGGATTTTGTGCATTCCTTAATTCATGTATTCATGAAGTTTTATTATCTTCTATATGTAATACTATGTTAGACATTCTGGGCAGTTTAAAGACAGACAGGATAAAATCTCTTGAGAAGACTTTACTATGTTAGAAAGGCGGGAACACAATAGAAGGCAATGTGAGGTAAGTGGCAAAGGAGAAGGACATACCTAAGATTTCACAAGTGGATTTCTTCCTGTCTGGGAGATGAAGATGGCCACATGGCATGAGAACATCTAGACTCCTAAGGATGGGTAAGATGTTGAAAGGTCAAGATTAGGAGAGAGGTTAAATTTTACAGTTTAAGTTATTTTGTCCAACATTCTCAATTTTTAATGTATTTTGTGTCCTCTGCAGAGAACAATAAAAGTTCTTTTATTTTCATAAGTGTTAAAATAATTTTTATAATAATAAATAAATTTAGAAAAACTCAATGCTCATACTAGTTAGCATTTCTCAAATTGAGCCTAAATAATTATTTTAATAGTTAATTTCAGGCATTTAATGCAATTAATACAAGGTGAGATTAAAAAATAATAATAAACCTGAGTAAGTCAACATATTCTGACAAAAAAGATGTCTACTCTACAAGTAACAAAATAAGTTTATTTTTATTTATGTAAAATCTAGCTGGAAACAAAAATGATCATAATTTTGAAGAAAATGCTTAAAACTCTGAATCACATAGCTTAGTGAAATATATATATGTGTGTGTGTGTGTGTGTGTGTGTGTGTGTGTGTGTGTGTGTATATTTCAATGGCTGCCTGGAGTTGGAGGTGGAAATCTGATGGTGGATAAAAGTAAATCCCAACAAAACTCCTGTAGTAATATAAGAATTCAAATGTTACTTAATAAAGGGTAGAAAATAAAACAAATAATAAATAGAGCTTACTGAATTACTCTCATTCAGAAACACTTCTAATATGCTTCTGGTAATTTCAATTATCATCTTCAAAGTAAAGAACCTGTCGTGCAGTGCTAGACAATACTGGGAAACCAGCAAACTAAAGTAGTCCCAGGACTAATGAACTTGTATTCCTGTTGCGAGCATATAAAGGATAAATATAGGTGCCTTGAGAAAATACGAAGACCTCAGGAAATGAAAAGGATCATATACAAACTAATACCTAATTTGGGTCCTATTCTGAGCACCTGGAATGTGTCTCACTAATATAAGAATAAGCAGTGGCTCTTTTAACTGAGTTACTGAGAAGCCTTTTTCACTGAACTCTAAGGAGCTTAGAATCACCTTTCTGACCATCTTCCTGTCGTCTATATATCCTCATAAAATATTTACTGTTCTTCTGAATGACCACTCTGATTATCCTTAGACTCCTTTTCAGATTCCCTGATGATGTCATGGAAATGTTAAACCCATTATGCTAAGTTAGGCCCTCCATCTGCAGTGACCTCTTGGCACAAGCTTCGAGGACAGCATGATATTTTTACATAAAAGTTAGTCTTCATTCAAATCCTCGAGGTCTGATCCTGAAAAAACACTGACAGCTCAATCAACCCTAATAAATACTTAACTAGATCCATGGAAAAAATAATAATACCATTCCCCCCCAAAAAAAAAATCTATTGAGCATTCACAATTGAGTCATAAAAATGTCTATTAAGTGTACAATTATTTTGTCACATTTTTATTGAAAAACAAGCATTTATCCTAATTTACAGGTTTAACCCAAAGGTGGTACATGACATTCCTTTTCATTAAGCTATTAGGAGAGTGAGGAGTGATGGCGCCAAGCTCTAATTATCTTTAATGTAGTGTTTCAAATTGATCATGCATAATGCAATTACAAATCATAATTAAATTAATTTGTATTGATTTAAGATTTTATAAGTTGTTAATAACTACAGTGTAGTATATCTATTTCTACAAGTTAACATTAATATTTTTAAACTGCCAAAGCCCTTTTTTTTCACTCATTTTGTTCTCATTTTAAAATTCACCGACTTGTAACTACTTTATGCAGGCAAAGGCTAACTTCAAACCCCTATTGCTGAAAATTTTGAGTATTTAAATAAGGTTTCTCCAAGAAATGGTGTCTAATACATTTGTAAATTTAGGATCAATCTGAGTTTAAAAACATCTCTCTCTGAAACACCTTGCCTTCCTCCATCTCCTAACCTGCCACAATGGCCTTCCCAGCTGGCTATACAGTCCTTGCACATAACACCAACTTCCAATTGAGTGACTGACTCTGGGAAACCAAAAGAAATCAATGTAAATGCAGAAGTCCTTTCTTCAACATTACAGGGGGTGAAGAAGAATCCCAAAGACAAGGGGAGGCCCAAGCAAACTTTGCCAGGCAACAAAGCCCATGGAGTTGCGTCTTCCCAAACACTTCTCTTCTCTCCTCATCCTAACCACATTCAAGGAATAAAGTTCTCTCAGAAATCTCCATCTGAAGGCAAAGCGGAGAATTGACTAGCTGAAAGTCCAGGAAATCCAGGAACACCTCTTTCCCCTGTTCCTCTCTCAAGAAATGAAGGGGAAGTTGAAAGGAAAAGAGTGAAAATAGGATGGATTAATGCCTCTGAAAGCCCCATTTTTGTAACAAAAACAAATATTGGAAAAATTTGCCAATTCAGTCTGACTGGTTTTGTCACGTATTAAAAAATTATGTCTTCATCTCCTCATACTTGAACTGCAAAGCCAGCCAGATTCATGGCAGAAACCACAAAGAAATATAACCTGGTTCTTTCACCCTCAGCAAGCCTTGGGACTGGAAGTAGTGTCACGTGGATTGTTGTCCTCACACAGAAGTGTAGGAGTTTTTTTCACTGTCTTTCTCCAAATGTATTAAATACCTTAAGGTCCAATGTATGTATGGGGAGGCCCGGGGAGGATGAGGTGATCAGATTTGGGAAAGCCAACTTGGAAATGGAAGATAAATGCTTATGAGAAAGGCTCAGAAATGAATATTATGGGTATAGTTTCCCAGATCCCAGCAGCCTTCCGTTGGGCCTGGTCAGTAACAGGCAACTACTAAGCTTATAGAGTGCATGCACACATCAAGTTGAGGCAGAAGTCCGCTAATCCCTCGCGTGCCTTTGCAGTGCGCGCAGTTTGCTGCTCACTAGCGACTCCTCCAGGTCTCAGGGGACACAAGCTGATGCAGGAGCGCACCCTAGATGCTCGCCGAAAGCCTCCCACCATCTCTGCCCTGCCTAGACGCAGCGCCAGAGACCCGCTGTGGGATCGAGCCCTGGGCAGTCCAGGCAGGGGAGTGCAGAGGCGTGCTGAGAGAACAAACCTCCCATTACCACCAAAAGAAGCCGAAGTTTCTGGTATCCCGAGTGTAAACTGAGCAGGGGAGGAAAAACACAGGAACACCAAACTCAGGTGAAACTGACAAGGGGCTCTGAGGGAATGAATCCGGCACAGAGTGAGGCGGGAGGCAGCTGGGGTTCACAGACCCTCCCTGTACAATGCCGTCTTTGGCTTGGCTTGAAATCTCGTGTATATGAGGTGGAACCACGTAGTGGTTTCAGATATAACCGAGCTCGAGCAACTCTTTCTCTACACATCCCCCAATTGAATAGTACACACACACACACACACACACACACACACACACACACACACACACGGGCCCTCAGGAAGAAAGCAAATAAAGGGGCAGGGGTCCAAATTTGAGTGAACTGCCAGGCCCTGCTCTTCTCTCAGCCAGGGTTTTACCCATCTACACCCTTCCCACCCCTCCAAGTGGGAGGAACTGCATCCATAAGGGCAATAAATGCATGCGTTTGGTCATTTAGGTTCCCCAGGCCTCTGTTAGTCCAGTCTCATGGTCAACTGGCAAAAACAGTTCTCCAGTCTGACTTCTGAAAATGTCTTTTTAATCAAGCACTTGCCACAACAAATGGGGCCCTGGTGGTGTCTCTTCCTAACACTACATAGAGAAAGTCTCAAATGGACTATTGTAGCTTAGCCAAAGATTTCAGAAAGGTTCTTGAGTTGGGAGGGGGTCTTCACACTCTTTTAATATAGTGTTCAAAGGAGAAGGGGTACAAGAGGTGTAGAACAAAGAGTTTCAAGCAATCTCCAAATACTAGAGAATAAAATAACTCACTCAAACACAACACATTATTTTCCTTAACCAATAATACTCAGAATGGTGACATGGGTTTCCTTGGACCTGAGTTACAGTTTGGCAGTAGACTCAACACTGTGGCCCTGAACTGCAGTGTCAGCCATGATTTCTCTGGTGTGTGTTGTCACTGGCATTGAGATAAAAATCCATACTCTCCAGGAACTAGAACATGGGGCGGGGGGGGGGGGGTGGGAATCCATACAATAGCTATTTTAAGATTTAAAAAATAAGACTGGTTTTAATAAAGTTTTACAATTGAGGTTGAATTTAACTGTTTATTTGGAAAGACTGTGTTTAGTGTGTGTGTGTGTGTGTGTGTGTGTGTGTGTGTGTGTGTGTGTGTTTAAATGTGTGACTAGCAGTGCGGGTTGTTAAGTTTCCAAGCAGGAATCAGCTTAAAATGCATGGATTCTATTATATGTACAATTTAATCACAAGGTATTTAAAATAGACATTCCCATCTAAAATCCAATCAGAAATCAACATAGTTCCTCCAGGCATTAGATGATCATCTCGATTTTGCATTTGTAAACTGGGAGAAATAAATGTGACTTGTGGATACCAAGAGGTCAAGTACGGCTGCTCAAATATTTTTCTTACAAAATGACGGATTTATTAGACAAATAAGTAGCCCGGCTGATGCAAAACCCCCAGTGATTGAATTTTGACGTTAAGTCAACAACAACTCGAACTACATCAGTGCTTCAAGATTTAGTTATGATGGTAGAGATTACTGAACAAATAAGAGCCAGAAATGAATACAGATTTCTGAGGATCTGCCCCTGGCATCCTCTTCTTGACATTCTCCTCCATATGCTCCCCCTATTCAGACTGTATTATAATTAAAGGACTTGCCTATGCCTTGTGATTAGAAAATAACTTTAAAATAATTAGGCATGTTTTTCTTTTTTTTCTTTCTTTTTTTTTTAAAGGACAGGCTCAGGGAAAAAGCCAATTGAGTTTCATTATAAATTCCTTCGTGGCCTGAAACTCATCCACTATTACATGTGAGGGAGCATACAGTGGGTGTTTAATTTAGTTTTTCAAAGATCTTACTTCCATTAAGAGTTTTTGATAACCTACTCTCCAACCCCGCCCCCCTCCTTTAAAACACCGCTTTCTAAAGGATTTGAGGATTTTGGCCATCTCAGTATCCCACTTGCGGATCCGAATCCATTGCTAAATAATTGAACTGCCCATAGAATTTCAGGAATATTTAGATTTGAGTTTTCCTGGGTTGAAGGCTACTCTCCTCCCCACTACCGTCGCCACCTCCACCCTTTGGGAGCTGGCCGAGGTGCTGAAAATTGCGTGTGAATCTTATGGGAAGGGAGGGCACCACTCATGCAGGCTTTTGCTCCTCATGAAAGAGAGCTTAAATAATTGAGATTACACTTAAACATAAAGCAGATTATTTCTCATCTTTTCACAGAGAAAGGGGCTAATTTGCTCCTAGTGTGCCTTCATTTATTCTATGTGTAATTTCCTTATTGTAGTGGAATTGTTGACTCAATTTCCATTTAAGTCCTGTTGAGCCAGCCAAGAATTCATTCCTTCCACCTTCTTCTCTTAGTCCACGATTTTTGGCTACAAGTTATTTCCCCCTAATTTACGGAACTGCTTATTTTGAAAGGACATGCCTATATTTGATTTTAAGTCTTCGTGCCATCAAGGGCTTGAGACAATTTCTCTTTGGAGCTAGAAATTTGCTTTCTCAGAGTCCAGGCACAGACCACTAGAGGCAATAAGCTGGTACTAAATTTTATCCCAGATTTTATTTAAATTCAGTAATTACTGTACTCTGTAAAATAAGTTGTCCATCCTGGCTTTTCTCTCAGTTTCCCATATTCCCTTCTCACATATGCATATACCCATAATTTCCATAGATGTTTTCATCATGCAGGTTTTTAAGTCATTTAATGTATTTGTTGTTTTCCCAAGTAAATAAACCTAGAAATACAAATTTGCTAACCCTAAAATAGTAATATAATTCATAAGTAGAAAGGAATGTTTCACAATTGTTTTGCCACTCTCCAGGATTAAATAATAAGTTGTGCAATTGAAGCCCTTCTATGGGGGGGGGGGGACGTGTAGTTCTCTATTCGTCTTCCTTTTTTAATATTAAATAGTACACTCAGTCCAATATGCATCTGTTTACAGTTTGCCTGAATTTGTTTCTGGATTTATATTTCAATATGCTCTTTAGGATGCAAAATTCCTGTCAAATTAAAGAGTGCTCATGTCTTGCCCGCTTCCAGCAAATCACTTGCAGCACCTAATAAATCCAGCTGGGGTTCCTTCATAGCTCGATGTTACTGAAATCATTATTGTCCTGCCTTGTTTCATGTCAGAGGCCTCTTCGCCTCATCTGTCATGGAACCAATTTCACTTTATTTACATCCATTTGCTAGTTTAATTACTGTGCTGATGAATAGCCTGAAGGAATTAAGTTACGAGTCTTTGGAAACCCAAAGCGACAGATATATGGGCTACCTTTTAACTACAGAGGAAGAAATAAAGGCTAGTGTGGCATGCACCAAAATTTAAAGATAATAAGTGTTTCTCTCTACCCAGCTACTCTTGAAATTTAGGATGATTCTGTCTTTATATATTCATCATCTCCTGGATGAAATATAGTGTAAATGTGAGAACCCCTCACATTTACAGATTAAATGCAGTTCTTTACAATGCAATACAGTTCTTTGTTTTTTGAAAGCTTTTTTTTTTTTTTTTTCTAAAATAGTTACAGAGGATTTTCCAGCCAAACCAAACAATCTAATGTACTGGTGTTTTTACTTACAGGCACCTACCAGTGCTAACATTTCCTGGTAACTGCAAACTTCTATATAAATACAAATAGATGCCTTGGTGAAAATTTAAAAAAATCTTTAATACATCCAATCTAGTATACAGTGCAAAGTACTCTACTTATATACTATAAATAATTTAATAGAAGTCAAATATATAATTTTTGTTCATCATTGAGCACAGTTTCACAACTATATTCTTTAATGTATTTTTAAATCATAAAAAGAACATTCTGCTGTCTTTCTCTTCTGCAAGTCCAACATAATAGAGTATTGTGAATCTATGTTAGTAACAGAGGGTCTGTGGTGTGGTTGAATAATCTGTGCTCTCAAATATATATATGTATGTATATATATATATTCAATCATTTGCATATATATTTTTAAAAACCTAACATCAATAAACTTTTCAGCCACTCTTTTATCCTATAAATTAACTACTGTAGTATAAACCTACTTATCATGACACTATTAAAAATCATGCCTACTAATGACAACATGAAAAATCATTTTCAAATTTCCTAAATGTTATCATCAATTATAGATTTTAAAACTGAAAATTGATAACCCAGAAATTAAGTCTTCATATGGTTCATCATCTCTGACTACCGATTAAAACAATAATAAATCTAAATTGACATTGATTTTATATTTTCTCTATCCCCAAGTAGCACCACATGTGAAAAGAATGCAACTTTTAAATCTAAGTGCCCATATATTTTCCTTTCATTGCTCTGTTTCTGAGAGTTTCTGACATTTTAAAATCAGTACTTTCATTTGATTTCCCTAAAAATAGTGAGTTTAAGGCATATAACACATATATTCATCATTTCATGGAAGAATCTAAATTTTTTCTTATAGACTTAATGTATTTACTTATTTATGCCATCTCCATGTTGAGTACACAATCACTTCTAAGGTTGTGCAAACTTTCTAAACTATTTAATGGCATATTTTTTAAACATTTAGGGAAGGGCAAGAAATACTCCTTAACAAAGAAGAAATGAGAAAAATGTGTGTTTTAAATGTTTTCTTATTTCTTCTCCAAATAGAATTAAATACTTTTGTATCCTATAGACTCTGTAGTTTCATTTATCATAAAGCCCATTTAAAGAAAGGGATAAAAATGTAAAGACTTTACATTTACTATCCGAAGAGCTAAAGGTGCTGAAAACTCTACTATCTATGCAGATATATATTAATAAATTATATATTCATTACAAATCCTCCAGGGGCCTCCCTCTATGGCCCCCTTACATCCTCTAAAAACACATTTGCCCAATCCTCCCAACTATTTTTAATAAAGCTCATTTATAAAACAATCTACATTTCAAAAACAACTTTTTTTTTTTTTATCAAAAAGTCTTGCTTATAAAAGTTTTACAATAGAGAAACCTAAACAGGACGCTCCAGGTAAAATTTCCTTCTATTTTAATAGCACCAGGAACTATTCAAATTATTTTAGTGGAGGTAAAGTCTTTAACTTGATAGAAATTTGTATTAGTTGGATCTTCTTTAGCTATTTTTATTCAAATTTTTAAATAAAATAAATGAGAATGATGGGGGTTTAATATTGTTTTCTCGTCCTCCCCTTTCCCCTTCACTCTCATTCTCCCCCTTTGGAAGACCCTCTTCTCCCTCTCCAGCTCTTTTTGATTAATAGATCCATGTGGCTAACGGCCTGACATATGGTGTGCGAAGCAGCTTGAGATAGTACCTTAGGCATCCCCTACGGCCATTAACATATTAGGGGCTTATGTGCAGTCAGACAGTCAGACCTCATCGAGAGTCGGTGTTTTCAGAAAGGCTGCACCCCAGAGCTGTTTGATAGAGAGTTTCAATAATGCACCACTCTTCAATTTTAAGGGAGTTGCTTCTGGTGCTGAAACACTGGGACAGGACCGGAATAAAGTTGAGAAATAAGATTCAGTTACATTCACCAACAACAGTGAAAATTGTGCTTGCATTTGTTTGTATATGGATATGCACGTGGAGGCAGCAGCTTCAAGCTCACAAACGCGCACCAGCTCCTGAGTATTTATCAGTAAACAGCTAACGTCATATGCCTGGATTTATTTTGTTTAAAGTCCTCTTTACACCGGGAATACTAACAGTACAAAGCAGTTACTGATAGAGATGATTCAAAAGCAAAAACAAAATGTAGTGTAATGTTTAAGAAACTATTTTGAGTCATGTAACTTGATGTTTTTCCCTAGTAGGAGAAATTAAGTGAATTTTTACATCTATATCCTTAAAATAAGAAAAAGAAAATAATGAAAAGTTTAACTTTAAAAGATTTGATCACATTTTAGATATATTTGCAGATCAAATCCCTGGAGAGGTAACTATTCTTGCTCTACAAAACCTGAAAGTTTACAAAAGTCTTAATGACAATTCTGAAAGGCAGAAAAAGCCCCTAAGATGTACATATATGCATATATATAATATACGTATGTATGTATGTACGTGTAACTTTTTGATAAGGAAGATATACTCAAAATCAAAGCAGACATCCCACTTGAAGCTTATTTAATTCATTTTAACGTAACTGAAGCTTGAAATTCGCTTTGCCCAACGTTCTTCTTCTAACCTCCTGCTGATAAGCCACTGCACCCTTTTTTGAACTGTATTCTGGCTGTTTGCTTGGCAAATAAATGCTGTTCCGCCCTATTAAACCTTTTAGGTAGTTTCATCTTTGGATTTCTCAAATACAGAGCTAATAAGTAGATACTTTGATGCTGTTTTACTTTCAAACTATAGCCTCGAGGCGTTAAAACGCGCAAAAGGTAAGCGATAAAGTACATTGCCACAAGCAAGGCTCACCCTCCCTTTCAAAATCACTCCGACCCTCTGCAGTGCACTGCTTGGCAGTCGAAACTGCGTCCGGTTAGCAGCCCCTGGGGTTCTGTACCGGTACCACGTTACCAGGGGGATGAGGAGAGAGAAGGCACTTTTAAGTTTAAAAGCCCTGAGATCCCTTTGGGGGAGGAGAAAGACGGGTCGTAGAGAAGGCAAAGCTTCCCAAAAGTTGATTCTAGGCAAACAAATATCAGAAAGGAAATGAAGATTAAGAAACCGCAAGTTGTTTAAACAACCAGTCATAAAACTTTTGCGTAAGGCGTGGCAGAGGTGCGCGAGAGCCAGCTCATAGGCGCTAAGGCTGATTTCAAATCTCATGCTCAGGTTACACTTTTGGAGGGAGGATCCGGCGCGCACTCCTGCCTCGCACACACTTGATTCTCCCTTCTCGCCCCCCGCCCCCACCCCCGCTCCACACACACGCGCGCGCACGCGCGCGCTCACACACACTTAGTTGAATAAAAGCAGGTGAAACAATTGAGACATGTCTGTTTTCTTTAAAACTGGGATAAAAGACACTCCCGCTCAAAGGCTTCATGGTTCCTCTCATTTAGGTACATTTTCAGAAGAAAAGCAAGCCGCGGGGAGATACCTCTGCCCAGCGTCAAATGGATCCTACCTGCTTTTTAAAATGCCTGTATTCCATTGCTCATTCATAAAACACATTTTAAGCAGGATAGTCGAGCTCCAATCTCAGTCTCAGAGCTCCTTGTCATATTCTGCTTCTCTGTCTTTCTCTTTCATCACAATGCTTTGGTAAAGTCGCATAAGTGATCAAAATTAACATAAATCATTATTAGTTATTAGGATTTGCTCTAAATTACACTGTGAATATCACACCAGCCCCATCTGCCGCCCCTGCTTTCGCAGCAATAGATTGCAGATAAAATAAATGTCCTTACCCCATTAGAATGTTCCTGTCTCTGTAGCCAAAAGCCAAACAAAAGCAATAAATATCGGGCTTTTCCTCTCCACTATTCAGCTGTGACTCTTTTCATCAGCTCTTCCTCTAGAAAAGCTCGATAGCTGCCTGAAAATATTGCATTTTATATCACCAAAGGGCGATTAATATTGCATTAACTGTATTTAACATTTTTTAAGCGCGAGTAATCTACAATGAGTTTGTTCCTGTTATTAAGTACAGGGGGTATCAAAACTACTGTAGACCACTTAAGGTATCTGTATAATCATATTATTTGTCTTAACACTTTGTATTTTTTATATAATGTTTGAGCGTAGCGAGCGATGTTTGAAGTGGAAGAAGCCGTGTTAATGGTCTTCTAAAAGTATTCTGACACTGGCTGGAGACAGCCAGGTCCCTGCCTTCATTAAATGTTTATTGTCAACACTTGGCGGGGGCGGATCGGAAGGGGGTGACTGGTATAAGTGCATTTCCACGGCTGAAAATTGTCAACATTTGGTTTTATTCTGATCTGTGCCTACAAAAGTTTGTATACGTTATGCTGCACTGAAGCCAAGAGTCAAAGTTACCAAAGTTTTGTTCGTAATTCGTTTACCTAATCAATGCAAGGAGTCTGTCTCTCTTCCTCCCCCCCTCCCCGCCCCTTTTTACCATTCCTCTTTCCAGGCTCTATTTTAGCACATTCAGCTTCCCTTTCCTGTTCCTAGCCTCTTTTCTAAATCAGAGAGATGCGACTACCGGGGCTTTTGGCACGGGAGGGGATGGATGCGGGCACTTTTCGTCTCATCCCTGGGTTTGCAGGAGCAGGACGCTGCTCTCGCTACGTATGTTTTGCCAGCTTCTCTTCGAGAGTTTCAACCTCCGTTTTGCGATCCAGGATCCTGACTTCTGAGGGACGAAGGCCCAGCGGCCAGCGTCCCGGGTATAAATCCTCCTCTAATAAATTCAAATCCGTAGCAGGGCTTTGGTGGTGTGTACCTTAACAACGAAACAAAAGCCAAGATCGTTTGCTCCCAATTCTTAAAAAAAAAAAAAAATGTAAACCAGTTTTGAAAGTTTTGTGGTGTTTAAGGCGTCTGTTGACTTGGGCAAACTGTAGAGAGGGGAGTATTTCTAACCTCTGTGAAATACCGGTCCCTTCCCTTTTCTCTCAGGACATACTTAAAGGCACTTACAGGGTGGGAGACGACCTCCGGGATCACCTAATTACCAGCTGCGCAACCCCGGTTCTTCCTGGAGGGGCATCGGTGCATTATTGCGCATGTGCGGGCTCGGCGCGCTCCCTATGCTCGGTGCGCGCCCCTCCGCCCCGTGCTCCCCGCGGTCCGCGCCCCTCTGGCCACACCTGCGCACGCGCGCCAGACCTCGGGCCTCAGGCGGTAGACAAGCTTCTGCCTCCGTGACCTGGTCAAGTCCCGGCCAGAGCCGGCAGCTGGGTGGCTGTCAGGAGCTGCAGCATCCTCAACTAGAAGCCTCCAGGCTGCGAGTCTCCCGCGGAGGGGCGCAAACCGCACCCACCGCGGGCGTTTGGCTGCGGCTCACACTCTTGGGGCGCTGAGATTCCCCGCGTGGTCGGCCCGGGGCGAGTGGGTGTTTCCATGGCAAAGCGAACACCCTGCCTTGGTTGGGGGAGGGTGGGTCCCCTCCCACCAACCCACCACCCCAAAGTCCGAAGTCACGCTGGGGAGTTGACCGAGCCGTAGACGGCGACGGCTGGAGGAGAAGCGGCAGACCCCGAGGTCGCCTCTGAAATAGCTCCGGGAGTTCGAGGAGCACTTGGCCGCTCGAGTTTCGAGGCCCTTCATGGCCCGCGCCCAGCCTTGTAAATCCACCAGATTTGGGGGCGGGGAAAAGGGAGGGCTGCCTGTTCCCTATCAAGCTTACTTGGAAACAATTAGGAAAGTTTTTAATTAGCTTCTTGTTACCATTCATTTTGATAATTTCCAGAACTCTCAAGCCATGAATTATTCAAACGGCAAGCCAACCCGAGCGGGGCGGCGGCGCGCCTCTGTCGCACGTTCCCGACGCGACTGGGGCCGCGCTGCTCGCCAGCTGCCCCGGAGGGCGTGAGCCGGTCGGGCGCCGACAGCCTCGGTGGCATGAAGTTTTGATCAAATATTAAATAACGTAATTATTGCGACAAGGCTTATCTCGCAGGTGGAAAAGAGGCCCCCGTGAGAATTAGAATTCGGCTGCTATTTTTTTTTTAAAAATCAATTAAGCTTGCGGTCTCCTTTGAAACCGCCCGCGAGGGCTGTGTGGCTCTCGTCGTGGGGCTAAGACTGCGAGGCAATAACACCGATAAGCAGAACCATACCAGATAATTGTTGTCATCACCTTTATCATCCCGCTGGCCAACAAGGCCGATTGAATGGGGTGGAGAACGCTGCTTTTAGACAGGGTCAGAAGTTACAATTCCAACTTCACGGTCTAGACTATGAAAGCCCAATCCACGTAAAAGATGGAGCTGGGGATGCTTCATGCAGGGTTGGCGGGAGAGGCCTGGGCGACAGAGCCTGGGGCCAAGGGCGGGAGCTGGCCAGGTAGATCCTAAGCCAGGGCGCCCTGTCCTCTCTAGGCGCTGCCACCTGTAGGAACGGGACCGAAGAAGTTTTTCACAAAGTAAAAATCGATACAATCACGGCAGTGGGTGCCTCCGGTTTATTTATGTGAGTGTAATCGAAGTTGAGAGCAATTTCAGAACACGCATTAAACAAAAATTTATTCAGAAGTTAGTATCTTGAGAACATCATTTATTAGACCTACAAAAGGAGCAGGACCTGGAGCTAGGGCTGGGGAAACGAGAAAATTTAAAACGAATGGATGGCACAAACGTGACAGGTGTATTTTATGCTTATTTTTCTTTTGCCTTTCGTACTCCACCACCGCCTGGATTTCCTAAGCTAAAATCCAAACGGAGAACAATTTTCCCACTCTCCAATTTATTTTGAAATTATTCTTTAAAAGAGCCAGAGCCACACATCCTGCTATTTCCACCCACTGACTGGTGCTGTGAATCCGTTTAGCATGAAATTAGGCTCTTCAGAAACCGAAAACTTTGAAAGGCAAACTACTGCTGAGTGGCAAGCCTTTGCATTCTCTTTAAGAGGGGGTTTGTTTGCTTGAATTGACAGTTAAAGGTATCTTAGAATAGTCTTATTTCTTCGCCCACGCACAGATTCACTCAGCAGATAGCAAAGCATTTCTTGTTTTGCACAGTTTCCTACTACAGAAAATAGGAAACTCTGCAAAGCACGTATTTTCATAATGTTTTATTAACATAATATTGTCTTTTCATTTGGTAGATTTACTTAATACAAAACAAATGCTTAATGTTCTTGTTACATACATTGGTCATCATTACATAACACAAATGTATTTGCCTGCAACATTTCATTTGGGGCATATTTTTTTTTAAAGCAGCCTTTGTAAATCTTTTCATCTGTTCATTCTTGGTTCTCCAACAATGAAATGCGGTTATACTTTTCTATAAAATAACATGGGTGTTTTTTTTTTACAAATGCATTTTATTAAAAATTTTGATGACATTTCAAGTCAATAACAACAGAAAAAATCAATTTTGATGGAAGATATCTATTTTTAAAAATACCTCTAAATGCTTTTTTTTTTTTTAAACATTAACAACTGTTTAAAATCACAGCTTTTTAAATGTACTATTCTTTTTTGAACATCAAGTGTTTTGTTTCACAGATTTGCCGGTGAAATTTAAAAGATTTGGCTAAAGTAGGATGACTTCAGAAGATATAATCCCAGCTATTAAGAAACTTTGTACATTTGGCATCTGATCTAGTCCCAGGTCACCAAAAAATAAAGAACCTCTGGTCCCTCTGGAGCAGTAGATGGCACACTAAATGTTCCAAATGAACAGAGGCATTTGACCTGGTGGCAAGACAGATTGGTGGATGGTTTTGATAATTATTAACCTCCAAAGAAAAGTCATTTAGATACAACATTACTAAAGAAACATTTTTAGGCTAAAACAACACTTATAAATCTCCAAATGTCTCTGTCCCTGAACCCCTAGTTATATATTTTTGGGGTGCCTGGTTATTTACTAGCTTCCACCACTCTGAAGTGAGGGCTGTGGCTTAAGAGTTTCTGCAGTTACAAAAAAAACTTTGATAAACACAGGCAACTAATATAGAATTCATGTTAGTCAGAGCACCACTTTTCACGAGTTGTCTGAAAGTGAATTGATTCAGAAAAACAACAACAACAACAACAACAACAAAAAACATCATTCTCACCCTTTCTCCTCTTATCCCCCTTTCAACATCTTCCTCTATATTTTGGTTGAATTGAGTCTCATTGCTGATCCTCTCTACCAGGATTTGGCCCAGTATAGACACAAAAATTCACCCAAATCATAAAACTGCTCTTCTTTCAGTTATGTTTTATTTGTAAGTGTACTGGGACACATCCCCCTGTTGTATTTTGGCGCACAGAAATGGTTCTGATAGAAGTGGAGAGAGGAAAGAGAATAGAGCAAAGACATAACCAAGGAGAAAGCTCAGCAAACATACATGGACAGGTAGATCAACCCATAAGACATTTCAGGATTAACACCGGCAGTTTATAACCACTGTGTGAGTGTGTGTATTAAAGAAAATATTTACAATAATCATCCTTTTTTACTTTTCCTCTAAATACAAGAATATGATAAGAATGTTGTGTTTTCGGTGAAAACAGGCAGTAGACTGTGAATCACACTATCCACAAAACGGTCTATCAGAAAGCTAGCCCAGTTTAGTGCTCAGTTTCAAATGCATAGAATGTTTGCGCTGCAAACAATGATATACCACATAATTAAATAAATAATATCTAACCAGAGTGAAACCTAATTGTGTTTCTTTCTGTACCTTTCAGATCATGCATGATTTCAGTCTTGTTAAATGGCAGGTTTTTTTCTTTTCCCATTTCTTCTGTTTTCAATTTTTTAGTTCTTATTAAAGGATGGCACTAAACCATCTCCATGCACAAGATCAAAAGTGTCTTGTGCACCAAGCAGGCATTTTACCTAACCACCTTCAACTGTCTTTCTCATTTTTTAATCCATCAGCAGTTCATAAAGTACCTTGATTATTACTATGAATACTATACATGATTTTCTATTTGGGAGACTGGTAGTGCAAATTAAAGTTCTTGCTACCCAACGTTTATCCCCAGCAATAAATTACTTTTGAATAATAATTAATAATAATAATAATAATAATAATGAAACACAGTTGTTCTCCTTCCCCCCACCCACCCGACATGCAGACCCTTTTGAAGCAAATGAAGGACTTTAAACTGCCTTCCTCTCGTTTGGAATTTAGTTGATTTTTTTCTCATAGCCAAGTCTTACTGCAACTGAAAGCAGAAACTTCTTCAACATTTCAATGATTTCATCTTCTCCAAGAGAGAAGGAAAGGGGACCTAGAAGATCTAGATGGGTCTTGTTCTGTGGAGAAAAAGGGACAGAGTATTTCCTCTAGTGTCTTCCACCCCGTCATTCTATTTGAATCAATAGGAAATAAAATTAGTAAATAGGTTAAAATATACCACTCAGAAAAAATAAATGAAATGGTAAGTTAGTTCTGTGAGTGGGGGTGGGGGGAGGGGAGTTGCTTTTGAAATCATCTGTTTCTAGATCTTAGATATAAGAGCAAAAATAAAAAGAGAAAAATTTTGTTAAATTGTTTTATTTTCCTAGAATAACATATTTATTTCGGAGCTCCTAATTTCTGCTTTTTAGTCAGCTCAGACTCCCTCTCTCTCTCTCTAAACATCCCTACCCAACGGTGCCCAGGCTTCAGGAGTACAGGCCAGGTCACTGGAAAACTTGGACTCTACCTAAATGGGCAGTCAAGCCTCCCCTCTTCAGCTGTTCCCCTACTCACTTTCTGACAATGGAAAGCAGCCATCGGAGAGTCATTGGAACGCAGAAAATAAATCAAAGAGGCGGGGATGGGGTGGAGGTGAGACTTCGAAGGAAAAATTAAACACACAGAACTACTAGCTTCGCTACTCAGAACCTCGCCTTCCAATTCGTTTGGTTTTCGGTTTTTGACTCAGTTCGTGTGTGTAGAGTTGGGTCAGTGATAATAATGGTAGTGCTCTTTTTTTCTCTTCCTTAGGGGAAAATGAAGCTGCAGAATATGAAGCTGCAGAATACGGCTCCCTGGAGTTAAATTTCTAAAGCATATTCATTTGCCTTTGTTCTGTTTTGTTTTAGTTTGTCTTTATTCGTCTAGTTTTTGGTGGTTGGTAGGTTTGTTTTCGTACCTAGATACTTGGTCCCCAGGAGATTTTGATAAGTGTCTCTGGTCCAAAACAGTCCATTTCCCTACCCTTCCCGAGTCTCCCCCCACCCTAACCCCTAGAACCTTCCTGCTCCTCGAAACCTCTTCTCCAGTCTCCGCTTTCCTTACCCTTCTCCCCGCCATCCTTTCCAGTGTCCACACCCAATACCCCAGTCTAGGCTGGGGGAAGGTAAGGGCAGGGAGAGCAGAGAGGGGGCGGAAGAGAGCGCCCGAGGAGCGACTCTCCAAATGCAAGCAGGATAACGGACACTCCATATCCGGGGGGAAGCAGGCCAGGGAAAAGCCCCCACAATGCCCCTTCAGCTCCCCGGTCCGTCCCACCCGGGACCCCCCAACCCCCTCAGTAAGTGGCGGAGAATTTCATCCTCTTCTGCTTCTGTCTCTGGTTGCAAAACCACACCCGCACCACGTTCTTTTTGAGGTCCAGTTTCTCGGCGATGGCGGCTATCTTCTCGGACGAGGGCCGAGGTTGTACGGCGAAGTAGGCCTCGAGAGAGCGCTTCTCGGGCGCGGCGATGGAAGTCCGCTTGCGCTTCTTCTCGCCGCCGTTGAAGAGCTCAGGTTTGTTCATTTTCTCGCGCTGCGCGCCCTCGGCCTCCTCGAGCCACGCCTGCAGGATGGGCTTGAGCGCGATCATGTTGTTATGCGAGAGCGTGAGCGACTCGAACCTGCAGATGGTGCTCTGGCTGAGCGAGCCCACGCCCGGGATCTTGAGGTTGGCCAGCGCCGAGCCCACGTCGGCCTGCGTCACGCCCAGCTTGATACGCCGCTGCTTGAAGCGCTCCGCGAACGCCTCGAGCTCGCGCGGGTCCGTGTCCGAGTCGCAGATGGACGCCAGGCCCGCGGCGCCCACCACTGCCGCAGCCGCCGACGCCGCCGCCACCTGCCCGGCCGCTGCCGCCGCCGCCGCCGCCGCCGCGCCGTGGTGCGCCGCCGCCGCCACGAGCCCGGGGTGCGGCAGCCCCGACGGCATGTTCATGGCGGCCGCCGCCGCCGGGTGCGACAGGTGGCCCAGGCCATGCATGTGCGGATGCGGGTGCGCAGAGCCGCCCAGCAGCCCGCCGCCCGGGCCGCCGCCGCCGCCCCCCGGGCCGCCGCCGCCGCCGCCGCCCCCGGGGCCGCCACCGCCTGGGCCGCCGCCGCCCCCCGGGCCGCCGCCGCCCCCCGGACCGTCGTGGGCGCCGCCGCCGCCGCCCGCCGCGCCCGCGCCTCCCGCGCCAGCCATAAGCGCGAGCGAGGGCGACGAGATGTGGTCCAGCAGGTCGCCCGGCTCGAGCGCCTGGTGATGGTGGTGGTGGTGGTGGTGATGCGCCAGCGGCACGGTGGACGTGGACGTGCATGGCACGCTGTTCATCGTGTGGTACGTGGCGTCCGGCTTGAACGGGTGGCTCTTGCCCTGGGACACGGCGATGTCCACGGCCGCCAGCGCCTCGGCCCGCGCCAGCAGCGTTTCGTCTAGGCTGGCGAAGAGGTTGCTCTGCAGCTGCAGGCGACACAAACCAAACCAAAAAAACCACAAAACCAAAAAAGCAAAAAACAAAACAAAACAAAACCACACACAAGCCGGAAAGCACAACAAGCAAAGGACAAACACAAAGCAACCAAAACAACAGGGTGGGGATAGTGGAGAACGGGAAAGACGGAATGGGGGACACATTGGGGATGAGAAAGGGGTACAAACGAGAAGGGTCGGGCGTGTGGGGAGGGAAACAGATGTAGGGAGAAGGGAACACAGGAACACATTCCGGGAATGGGTGAGGAAGACGAAAAAAGAGGGGGGAAAGAAGAATTGGAGATGTAACTAGCAGCTGGGGACCCGTGTCGCGCACCCGAACACTCAGAGATCGCCCTTCCGAGGCACTGAATTAACGGAGAAAGTGGAAGAAAGTCGAGAGTCATGGCCCCAGCGCTCCCCACTCTGATCGCAGACGCCTGACACGGAGGCAGGGGCTACAGGAACACGACATTAGCGCCACTGTACAAAACGTGCCAAGCAGCGGGATTTCTCTAAAAATTCCTGCCCTCAAATCCCCGCTCCTGGACCTCTGCGCACATCAGCACCCGGCATGCAGCGTCTCGGATACGGGGAGGGGGCGGGTGCGCGGGCCGGGACCGCGGGCGTGGGGCGCTTACCGGCGGTGTGGGCAGGCAGGCCCGCCGGATGGCCTCGGAGCTGGAGTGCAGCGACGGGTACTTGTGCTCAGGGAGGGTAGGATGCATGGCAAAGTGAGGCTGCTTGCTGTTCATGGACATCATCTTGATGGCTTGGCATATAAATCCACAAACAGTCCGAAAGTCCGCGGGAAAGTGCGCACGCCGGCTATCCTGGCCTCCCTTTGGAGGCTGAGTCGCGGCGGCTGGCGGCGCGGAGGCGGCGGCCGCGTGGGGGACTGCTGCTGCTCCTGCTGCCGCCCCGCGCTCCCTTTGACCGCGCAGAGCGCGGCGCGCCGGCCTCGCGATCCCACTTCTCCAAGCGCTCTAGCCCCGCGCGCAGACGGGATGCACTCCTCTAACACCTGAGCCCCACTTCTCGCGGCCGGCCCGGGGAGCTCTCGCGAGAGCTCGCGGCCCCGCCGCGCTGACAGGCATCAGCTGTCTTCGTCTGTCTGACGCGCGCTCTCCCTCTCAGCGGCGCCGTGCGTCTGCGCGCGCGCGCGCTCACCAGGCAGGGACCGGCGCGTGGGAGCCGCTCTTATAGTGACCACCAGCAAGGACAGCGCAGGTGATGCACCTGTAGCTGCCCGGGCATGCGCACTGTACGTCTCACCTTTCTCACCGCTAATCTGGAAAGATCAAAGGGCCAGCTATTGTCTGAGTGTAGGCATCTTTTAAGGAGAGGAAGACAAGATGTTCGCTTGAAGCTCTGAGGTTTCCTCTCTTTTCCCAACCCCCGCCCCAGCGCAAGCCCTGAATATATGCGCATTACTTAGGCACACCGCCTCTCCGGGATGTCTAACAAGCTGTTATATAATGTATACAGCTGGGCATTTGTATGTTAAATTATGCCCGCGCATTCTTCTGTATACAGTATAAATAACAACATAGAAATGCAGAAGATGCTGTCTTTTGCTGCAAGAACCTGTTTCTTTCAAGGTTTATAAATAGATTCTTGAAGAATAATCGTGATGACAGACATTTGTTTGAAGCAGTCAGGCGCTATTGATTTCCATATAATTTAATTTCCTCCGCATACCTTGTTGTTGTTGTTGTTGTTGTTTTTGTGATTATAACTGTGTCAGGCACCGACAGTGACAGCCACTTAGGAGCCACAAGGAGCGTGTGCTTTATACTCGGGAATGGCTGTTGAAATTGTTCATTTCTCTTATTGTTTGTCTCCTTTAACTGTGTACAAACCCACATTTCAAACGAGCTCCGGATGATCTGAGGCTTCTAGCAAACAAAAGGAAAAATAGTTAACAGGCTGTAGTTGGGATCCTTTCCTCTCCTAGTGTGTGTGTGTGTGTGTGTGTGTGTGTGTGTGCGCGCGCGCGCGCACACACACACACACACACACACACACACTTTATCCTGGAAACTCCAGGAGAAGGAAATAGCTTCAGAAAAAAGGGAATAAAATGTCCAAAAGAGAACTTCATTTTCCCCTCCATCGTTTTGGCTTCTTCCTCTTTTATCTCTACTTGTGTGTGTATTCTTCAGTAGGAGACCGGTCAAGTAATTTTATAGAAAAGATAATTAAAATATTAATTCAAACCAATTTAAAGAACGAGACCCAAGCTCTGGTCCGGCCTGCACAGTATTTATTTATTTTTATTATTGTAAAATCAAAACCTAAGAAGAAGAATAAATCAATTACTCAACCTATTATATGGCCCTTTGGTGGCAAGCAGATTAAGGGCCTCCCCGGGGACCAAGTTCAGGTGCCTGAGTCCCCAGGGACGCAGCTCTTGCCCGGGGTGATAATAACAGCCCAGATGTCATCACATCTGCGGTGAGAGAGCTGGAGAGCAGCAAGGGGCTGCTTATGGGAAGCAGGGATTAGATAAAGAATTTTTCTGATCTCTCTCCCACAACCAAAGAGATCTATATTTCCACCAAAGAGCAGATCTCATTTCTATATCGCGTTGTATTTTATCTTTTCTTTGGACAAACGCGCGTGTATTTAGCATACCCACTCACTACTCAAATTCCAAGAGGAGCCCACAGGCGTCCCCATGCGTCTCTCTTTCTTTTCTCTCTACCCCTTTTTAACTCCCCCCCCCACCCCCACCCCACCCCCGCCCCGCCTTGCAGCTCGAAAGCGGAGTAAGAAGGATGTTCATTTGCTGGTGCGAGAAGGAGCCGCGTTTCCATCCATTATGCGGTCCCCTGGGAGTGCTAAATGCAACTTTATCTCTACGAGGAATGGAGGACAGCGCTGGAGGGAGCGAGTGAGTCCTACGTAGTCGTCGCACCGGGTGTCCAGGCTTAATCTAAGCCTTCCTGACACCCTTCTAAGCGGTTCCCTGAGCTCTCGCTTAGGGGTAGGAAGGGCTCTGCGGTGGGCGAGCGCCTGAGTCCTGCCCGTTCCTCAGGGAAAACTTGGCCTTTAGGGACCCCGAAGGGTGTAGGGGGTGGGGCAGAAACACAAACAGCACTGATGTGGACCGAGGTGGACCTCCGGAGAACGAGACAAACCCGAGTCCCCGAAGCTCGTCTCGATTTCCCCTCCGACGCTAGGAGGGCGCCGGTAAGCCCAGTGGGAGGGCATCCGGCCTGACTTGAGGAGCTCAACGTTCTGCGGCGACTCCACTCTCGCTTAGACTCTTCTCTTTGCACACCAGGTCTCTTCTCACTTTGGGGTGGGGGCAGAATATCCCCCTTTGTCTAGAATATCCCCCTTTTCCTTGGGGCTAGTTATTATCAGGGCTGTGAGTACAATTCTCAATCCATCCCCTAACCAATGGAAGTCCATTTGGGGCACATCTGTGTCCACTGTGGTGCTTAGCAAGGTGCTTGTCCCAGAATAAAAATGCCCCCATAAAACAATACCTGTGTGTTGGAAGGAAGAATAGGCTTATGGGGAGGGCCAGGAACAAAGCCAGAGAGAGTTCAACAAGCCAGGGCTAATGGGGCCAGAAGGAAAATCACTGGGGGCTCCTCTCTCTAAAAACGAGATGTAGACTGGACCAGAGGGGTGTGCTGTCCGCACACAGAGCTGCAAATCTTGATTTCAGCCTGTTCTATTTCAGAAGTCAATTATTTCATTCCACCCTCATTAACTTTCTACATGGCCTTTCCCTCCTCAAATGCTTGCAGAGCACGTCTGGGCCAGGGCAAGACACTAGAGACAAAATGAGGCCTAAAATATGGGTATCTGACCTCCAGGAGGTGGCAGTCTATGGGAGTGAGGCAGCTACAAGTGAAGAGGTGTTTATGGTACAGGTGTGACAGGTGTGATGAGATGGAGTTGTAGAGAAATATGGGGTGGGCTGAGAGATGCTCCTTGGAGAATTACCATGCCACATCTCTGCTGGGCCTTAGCCCCAGGCTAGAGTGGGGCACAGTGGTGGATCTGCAACAGTTCCTTGGACTGCATGGAGCCTTTCCCTATTTACCCCAAGGCAGTGAAAGGAAAGGGTGGTGGGCGGAGGCTCAGCCCACCAATATGTCACTGCTTTGTTTTCCCAGTTTGGCAACTGCGGTAACTAGTTGGTCCCTGCCTGTGCTAATGATGCCCACATGGGGTCTGAGCCTTGGCACAGATTTCTGTGCAGGTTTCTCCCCCACCCCCTTCCCTTCTTCTTGTTTAATGACCAACACAGATTTCCCCTTCCCCTCATCTCATAGCTTTGCATTTTATCAAGAGGGGGATAATGAATGCACAGCTATTGATTTTCAAGGAATTTCCGCCCCCAGGGATAGGGAGTCTATCATCTGGATCAGAAACACATTTCTTTCCCTCATTAATTAATTTTCTCCTCCTCCTTTGGCAGGCCCCACTTCACATTTCCTTTGGCAGCGCCTCTTACTCAAGCTCAGGGAACAGACATTCGTTGGTTGAAGTGAGGACAGGTTACAGAAGCGCTGGGCTCGGGCCGGCACCTTTTGGGGGTGAACTCTCCTACCCTTTGACCCCCCCCCCCCGCTCCCCCACCCCTCATCCCCACACACAGCAAGTTCGGGAGAGCGCGCCTGACAGCTGCCGCAGCACGCTCTGGCTGCCTTTCTCCTTCCAGAGCGGCTCCGCAAAAGTTAGCGCTGGAGTCAGGAGCCGCTACCTGCACGTCCCGACCCCACCCCCACTCCCATTAAATCGAGTTATTTGTTCAGATTCACGTACAAGGTTTTGCCCCTGAGGAATGTCCACTTAAGTGCGTGGAGATTGTGTGAGCACAGGGGGAGGAGACCCGGCCCCACGTTCTTGCCCGAAACAGGGCATCTTTCCCTGCCTGCAGGCCGGGCCACCTAGGGTCGGGCGGCCCAAGAGTGATTTCTGTTCCTTCCAGACTCGGGGCGCCAAGTTTCCCGCGTGCAGTTGCCCAGTTTGAAACTAGGCTTTGCAGAAGAAGCCCCACAAAGTCCAGAGACAGTTGGCTTTAGAAGCAGCTGAGGTTGTTTTAAGCAGTGAGAAAGGGCAGGCAGGGAGGAGGGGCCCACAAGTGCGTATGGAGTGTGTGTGGTGGGGGGGGGAGTCGGTTCTCAGAAAGAGGGGCTGCTCTAGGGCGGTCTCGGCGCGCTCCTGCTGGGCCCCTGTCTGAGAGGTGAGCTACAGGGGGACTGGTGCGGTACTTTCGCTTCGCCTCGGGGCCGCCTTCCCAGGGCCACTTCTGGGCTGCGTTGATCTTGGGTCTCAGCGCTACCCCTCGCGCATTCCGGCCGCGTCCCTCACGGGGTGAAAAGAGTGAGCTCCTCGCGGGCCCTGCCAGGGGCCCTCCGACTTCCCCGCACAGCCTGCAAGGCCGCGGTGCCCACCCCATCCCATCCTGGACGGTGCCTCTGCCTTCTGCCACTCCTAGGGCCCAGCTCAGCCCAAGGCGTGCATCCAGAGCCATGCTCTTGCTGGCAGGGGCTCGGAGACTTTCTGGGGGCTACGGTCCTTCTTTTCTACCCCGCCTTGCGGGTACCCGCGGGTACTCGTCTCCCTCGGTCTACAAGGCGGGCTGGGTGAGTTGTTGGGGCTGGAGATGATCTCCTGTGAGGCTCTCAGCCCGGCACTGAGACCGGGTCTCAGCTGGTTCTTGAGTAAGGCGGTGGAAAACCTAGTTTTCTTTCCTCTGGCCGTTTCATTGAAATGCAACTTCTTTGGGGAACACTTTCCTGGATGTGGACCTCCCACCCTATCCCGAGATGTCGCTGATGCCCTTGCGCCCCTACAGATGCACCCAGTAGAGTTCACCGCGGGTCACTATCACTCTTGGCGCTACATATGTAGAAATCTGTGTATCTACCTCCCCCCTAATCTCTGTGGACTTAAAACCCACCTACCTTGTGAAAGCCCTACGGGTGATACAAGACAACTCCGTGCTAACGGGCACGCCTCCCCGCCCGCTAGTTGCCAGAACCAGTTTTGCTGTCCAAGGGAACAACGTTGTACCATTAAATATGGCCTGGGGCCCCTGAGGCTTAGGTCCCAAGAGGAGCAAAGCCTGCTTGCTCAGCTAGGCACCTTCAAAGAGCGTGATGGTCAGAGAAGGGGCCTCGAGGTCTCTGGGATAAAAACAACGAACAAAACAACTCTGCGACAGACATCCCCATCCATGACCCCAAGCGATGAGATGGAAGTTCTGTCGCCTTCCCTCTCCCCAGATAGTCTGCCCGCCGCTGCGGCAGGAACGCACGCACGTCTTGGTTGGAGGGAGTTCCGCTGGCGCAAATGGACAGCAGAGGACCCCCAACCCCCTACGAGTGCAGTTCCTCGCACCGAGAGGCAGGTTCCGTCGCCCTCCGCAGGCTCAGCTCTGCCTGCAAGAGCAGGATTCCTCCGAGGCTCCAGAAGCCGCAGAAGAAAGCGCGAAGCTGCGAGTCCAAACGCCAGAGTGTGGAGCTCGGTCCTGTCGCTCGGCTGCAACGCTTGCCGGCGCAACCGCCAGCAGCCCCTCCTCCCCGCCACCCGCACAAATCAAAGCCCCTTGCGAGGGACTGGGAAATAGTTGCCTTGTCATGTAACACATTGCCCTGATTTATTATAAAATTTTAACGAAATCATGCATATTTTAACAGCCTTTAATCACTGCATGAAAATTTAATTCATGGACTGTAGCGCGTTTAAATAAATGAAGTGTTAATTCATTAGGATTAATTAATTTGTTAAAGGATTGTGTGCAAGGTTAAGGTGGAAAGAAAACTCTTTGTTGGTTTCGCGTCTTAATCGCCAGGTTTCGTGAGTGGTAATAAAATGAAAGAAAACCGCAGAGCTAGTTGTTTCTTGGCGGGGTGGAGGGGCGGTGAGGGGGGTGGGGCTCGGGCGGGACGAAGTGAGAGCGCCCTAAAGAACGCTGGAAACTCCGGCGGGAGAGGCAGCGGCGGGTCAGTCCTCCCCGGAGAGTAAGAGCGCGGGGAGGAGGGACGCGGAAGGAGAGCAGCACTGGCTGCGGGAATCCGGGAAGGCTGGGATCGCTGGAATCAGAGGGTGGAAAGACGGCAGAGCCGAGGCCAGCGGGCCAGACCTCACTCCTCCATCCCCAACACAAAGATGACCCTATGAGTGAAGCAAGGTCGCGTTTTCTGGCCTTCGGAGCGCCAAGCCTCGGCTTAATGGACAGATGATGGGCCAGCCCTGCCACCTTCTGAGACTTCCAGCGCCCAGGGAGTCACTGTCTCGCCATCAGGCCGCCGGCCCTAGCGGCGAGGGCGAGCTGGGAGTCTCACTGGACGCTCAGAGAGAGAAGGCGGGGCAAAGCCGAACTTGCAAGCTCAGCCTGCAATCTGGAAAGCTTTTTCAATAGGGAGCCCTGGCGTTAGGGGAATGGTTCCTTCTACACTTCTACGATGATATCTGAATAAGCGCCCCCTCCAGGAACACGCAGAAGAGATGTCCTCTTCCACAATGAACTTTGACCCATTCTTAAAGACCCAAAGCAAATAGTGCCTCCGTGAAGCCGCCTGGGTTCCCCTGTTCCATGCTATTCCCGGCACGGACACTTTTCTACTTAACAATGTTATATGAATTATAATGGACCAGAACTAGGTTCTTACTCTTCACAGAAGTCTCAGTAAATGCCTGTCAAACGCTTGCCTTTGGGGACTGGATCTTTACACCTCCAAATTATGTGTCACACAAGGCGCACTAGTCTACATATTTGGTTAATCCAACATTTATTAGAGGGAGCCTGCTCCCTGTTAGAACAGCAGACCTAGGAATCTACCTTCTTTTAAGAAGTGGAGCTTCAAGAAATTCTAGGCTGCTTCTGTCATATAAAACTGAAGATCACCCTAGCCTGAGCTCCACCTGACTTCTTAAAAGAAATCTGCATTTAGTAGATGCTTCCTCCTTCAGAGTGGGGTTCCGAGAATTAGGCAATAAATGTTCACTATGCACTCTGAGATCATTGCTTAAAAGGGTTTCTTTCTGCCAAGTATTATTAGAAGGATCGGGTTACATGATAGGCGAAGTCTGTGTTGTAGGGCACCCATGGAAGAAATTAAAGACTTAGGAGGCTTTGGGAAACCCTTCTAATCTAATAGGCCACTCTCCATAAAGTTAAACTCTTAGTCTGTTAGATGTTTTCTACAAATATCAGTCACAAGTACAAAAGTGAGGGGAAAACACTCCATGTGTTACTTTGAAAAATTGACAACCATTCAAATATATAAAAACAGGTTCCTAAACATCTTAGGGTTCAAGACTAAAGTTCTTCCCTTGTTCAGTGGGATCTTTAGTTGTTTCAAACCAATGTAAATAGATTGACTCTAGAGAAACAAAGCAGATTTGAAATTAAGGGGCTGTAAATCTTAAAGTTTACCATTTTCACTTTTGGTCTCAGTTGATCCATTCAAACAGGTAAAATACTTGTCATTTTGCATGGTTTTATGTTTTTGAAAAGTAAAAGATAAACACTAAAGGTCATGTCGAAAAAAAAAATCTAGCATTATGTCACATTCCCTTAGCCATAGCATTTTAGAAAGATGAGCAGTCAACAAACAGATGCTGTTTTGGTAAAGACATGAATTGATAAGTGTCTGCTTCCTTTTTCACTAGTGTACCTTTTTCTAACATAGTGCTAGTGCTACTCTAAAATTCACCTAAATGTCAGTTAATGTGAATCTTTATAAACACACACACACTCCCATCACTGAGCTTCCACTTAGTAGTAGAGTTAGATCCAGGAACACATATAGGAATTAAATGCTACTTGGGAAAAAAACAGGCTATTACTTCTAAAATACTACTTTAAAAGGAATCCTTGGAAATTTCAAATCCCTTCATCTTTGTCCTACAAATGTAAACTCCCATGAATGGGGGAGGAAGAATATAAGCTCTGGAGTCAGAAGCCCAGCTCTAAGAAAAAGTTCTATTCCATTCCAGCTGTGTGTGACCACTAATCCTCAACTCACTTATATGTAAACTGGGGATAATAGTTGGCTCACAGAATCTGAAAAGTGGATTAGACAGAGCCTAGCGAAGTACTTGGTTTTAATATGTAGGGTTTTTTATATGTATAAAATAGACATATTTAAAAATATGTGAGACCACCATATTTGTTAGGACCTATCAGATTATGGTAAAGAGGACAAATGAGAATGTGTGATTAAAATCACACCCTGCACAGATTATTCCCTTCAACTGAGGAATGTCACAGGTCTAATTTTTGAAATACTGTTTTGAGGAGGATGGAAGAGTTTCTGAAGCAGCTGGGAAACACTCTGGTCCAACATAGACACTCTTACCCTGGGAAGGGTTTAGTTAAATCAGGATTTCCATGGCATAGTACCAGTATACATTTGGATTAAAAACTGATACATTCATGATAAAGAGGTTACAGACAGAATAAGAGGCTTATCCCCAAATTTACTCCATTAGTTCAGAAATTTTTAGATTTCTACATTTAATAAAATTTCATATAACTACATTGTCAAAGATATCTAAAATGCTAAAATCTCTGAAAGTATCCATTAGCTTTTACCATGTCATAAAGATAATGTACAAATACTTACTGGAAAATATATAAGCCAAAACAAAAAATGTTTTATATTAGCTTTTCAAAAATTTTATTTTGGCTCTTATACTTCTAAAGTGGAGGGCATGATTCTCTAAATCATAAAAGTGATTTGTTTTACTTTCTTACAGTTTTGTTGAATCCTTAGAATCTGTTATAACAGGGGTCAGCAATTTTTTTCTGTGAAGGGCCAACTAGTAAATATTTTAGGCTTTGTGGATAACATGGTCTCTGTCAAAACTCTTTAACTCTGCCATTGCAGTGCAAAAGCAGCCAGAGATAATATGTAAACAATGAGTATAGCTATGCTCTAATAAGACTATTTAGAAACATTTAATTTTGAATTTCATTTATTTTCCTGTGTTATGAACTAGATTTAGGGTTTTTAAAAACCACAAAAAGCATAAAAACCATTTTTAGTTCACAGGTCTTTCATAAAAACAGGTGCAGGCCAGATTTGGTCCGTGGGCCATAGTCTGTCAACCCCTATTATCATAAGATCAATTAAAAATGATGTCTGTCTGGTCTTTATAGGCTAATTCAATAGCTGAGACAACATCATGGATTAAGAGTGCTTATGACATCCTTTATTCAATTCACATAGAAAAGCATGCAGTATTAATGTAAAATAGTACAGTATTAATGTAAAATTGTTCAGTGCACATTAGATAAACAAGTCATTGACACACAAATCATTTTTAAAAGCCTATATAGGCCTACCAGACATGTTTAGAATTTACTTTTTCATAGCCTAAATTAAAAATTGTGCTTAGCTGACCTGATCTCACCCACTCTTCATGGAAAAAAAAAAAAATTTTGTTCTACATAAAAGGTATTCTATTAGCCAAATGAAACTTCTTTTTCTTAAGAAAAAATAGTGCAAGCAAGAATGCTACCATGCATAGAGTTTTCACAGAGAACAGAACATGCAAAGAACATCATTGCTCCAAAAAGCTCCCCTGGGATGTAAGTGGATCAAGAACTTGTCGATGAGTGCTTTTGCACCTCTAAGTCTGGAACAATGAAGCTACCATTTTAGGCTCCTCTAAACCCAACTGTTCCATGCCGCTTTTTTTTTTTCTTTTTTTCTTCCAAAAACAGGCTCAATTTCTGATTTTCAACATGCACAAAGAGATGAGCAAATGAAAGTTCTCTGACATAAAACAAATATTTTCAAATAGAAATGTATTCTTTCATACTAGCAAAAAATATTTTTACAAAAATTGGACAAAACAGTATTAAAAATGCAAACATACATGTAAAACCTAAAAAAAAAAAAGTAAATGAATATTGGTATAGGGTTAGAGTGCTAATTTTTCATCATGGCCTAGGCCATCACTAAACATAAATTAAAGGGGGCAGGCAAAATAATACCCACCCTAGAGAAAGCTTTAAAGAAACTCAAGTGTCTTATGAGGAGTATGTAGACAAAACTTAAAGTTTTACTTAAGAAATCCAAGTTCTATTAAAGGCTCATTAATAGGCCATTGTAGCTAACAGTTAAATCAAGATTCAAAACACAATATATCAAATCCAGACACATATACTATTCATTAAAAAGAAACCATCTCCCCATCTTTTCTGGTAAAAAAAGATTTCCAAATGAAAATTAAAAAGAACAAACTGCTCAAAATGAACAAAAGTATTCTGGTACAGGCTAATCCACCATTCTGACTTGACACTTGACTAAAAGATTACCAATTCAAAATCATACAGAACTTTTATAAGGGGGGAAAAGTACTTTAAACCCTTATATTCCTTTCAGGACAAAAACATAAATGACAGCTTTCTAATGAGTCAACTTTTAGTTGCTTTTGATGGGCTGGCATTGGAAAGGCTGCTCTGGATTTTTCTTTTCGTTGATTGATTCACATTTTTATTCCTCTTTTCAGGCACAAAAGAAGTAGACCAAGGAGACTGTAGGTGGTTATGAAGACCATGCATCTCTGAGGACATCTTAAACAAAGATGACCCAAATCTTTGATCTTCAAATAGCCGGTGTGAACTGCTTAACAAAACACCCTGGGAAAACTCAGTCTGAAACAAACAGCTTGGGGGTTTGATTTCAATCGTTCCTGAGTCAGAATTGGGATGCAGTGAAAAATCTTCATTCATTTCCTGGTCAGATGGAGAGAGGAAAAAATAAGAAGTGGGTTTCCATTCATTTCCATTTTCTAACTGAGTAGTAGTTAAAGAACCTTTGGAAAGGTTTGGCTTAGTTCTTTCTTCCAACTCATCTGGTTCCTCAAGAAATTCACTGCCTTGAGATGACTTTGATAACCCATCCAAATCCACTGACTTAAAACCGTTATTACAAGGGCTCTTGCTATTGTCTGATTCTGACATCATAGAATCTAGCTCAGATATTTTGTCAAGGTAAGCTGCATCCATTGAGGCTTCACTGGATGTTCTTGTCCGATTCATTTCAAAAGAGCGAATAGAATTCAACCTCTTGGATAAACATGAGCCTGATTTCTCACTGAATTTTGAAGAAATTTCCCCAACAGAATTTGCTATCATGTTCCCCTCTGAATTTTCAAAATCTAAGCTTTGGGCATAGCTTGTGGAACAACAATCCCAAAACCCTGTCTTTGGAGAAGTAAAACGTTCTGATTTCTTTTCATTTTCGCTTCTGCCATCTTCTGAAGATTCTTTATTACAAACATTTGGAGAATCACAAAAATCATCAAACACTAATTTTCTGAGATGGTTTGAGTGATTTTTAGAGCATCCTGCTTTTCCCACAGAGCTCTCTCTATTTTCTGGAGTACTGAGCTGAAGGCAACTAAGGGACAAAGGAGTACAAGGAGCTGGAAGGTCATAAAGTTCTTCGGCTTTATAGGGTGCACAATCACTTGGCTTATTACCCCATTCTCTGTCTAAGTAAGTATCCATACTTGTATTTGTCACATCTAACATTATTTCCACCTGTTTTTTATATAGGTCTTTGTTCTTAGAACAATTTGGTTCTGTTTTGCTGGTGCTTTCCTGCCGGGCAGAACTGTTAGAAGGCTGTGCCAAGTGAGAACTCGAGGTGGCCGAGCAAAGCTGCTTTCTGGCACCATCACCTTGATTCTTTGAAGGCATATCTTCCTTGCTGCCTTTGCTCCCCTTGTCATCTGTAGAAAGTGTGCTCTGGCAAATGGAATTCATTGCTTCCTTCTCTTCACTTGAATTTTTCAGCTGTGCAATTTGAGATTCTAGTTCCTCTATATACTTATCACTTCGTTCCAGGGCTTTCTTGAGGCGATTGGTTTCACGTTCATACTGTTCTACTTTGGACTGAAGAGCAGCTATTGTAAACCTTCCAAACCTGCAAGAAATGGAGAGACAGTTAACTACATAGTTCAAGCTTTTTTCTTTTCTTTTCCAAGTGTAAGAGTACCAACTATCTCAGTCCGTTCTAATTTCACATGATAGTGACAGTTCAGACTACTCAATGCAGAGGACAAAAGCAATACCAGATGTGGTATCTTCAAAAAAGGGTTTTTTCACTATGTAACAATAAGCATATGATAATAATGCCAAAGATCTAACAGAATACTTTTGTGGTCAAATTGGTCTAGTGGTAGCAGAGAGGAAGAAACTCACTGACGAGTTCCCATCCAAGAGCTAGCTCTATCAATTCAGCTCATATATGCATGTAGAGTTATCTCCTAAAACAATGGCAAAGATTTATGATAACATTTGAACAGTGGTCCACATCTTGAAATATTTACATTCAATCATTTTCCTATCATACGGCAGTGTTTTATAATACATTTCTTATACAGTGTCACCTTGTCAAACATAAAATGCCAATTTGAAATTCAGAAATCTTAGCGTCCCAGCAGGGGTGGTTTTAAATACTTATTTGGTACCTTTCAATTATAGCCACCCTTGATCTGAAGCTTTTACTTGGCCTTTCTGAACACTGGGCTTTAACTCATTTCCATTCTTATTTTTGACATTTTACAACCGTATGAAGAAGCATCAATCTCATTTCCTCTAACTCTGAAATACAAAGTCAGTGCTTGTGGTTCCAATATTTTTACACATACAAACATTTTCACATTTCTGAAAAGGAATTTTTGGAGAGTAACTGAAAAAGAATACATCAAAAATTCACTCCTTTTACTTGGGATTATCTTATTTTCATTATTCCCTTAAGAATGGGTATTGGTTCAGCCAAGAAAACAATTTGTGAGCACGTGGTATGGCCTGGTGGTATATCCAGAGCTGGGGATAAAAGATCCATAAGACAGTCACAGCTTCAGGGGATGTAAAATGTCTACCTCAAATTCCATCTGACCACCAAGGAAAATTTCATTTTTCAGGAAACTGCTTTCAATGAGCCCATAAAAATAAGCTTTACATTCTAATCCCATAAAAAATAATTTCTCTCCACAAAAGTTCTCTTAAAAAGCCTTTTCTTATTCATTTTTTTTTTTAATGAAATACTGACCCATCTTGAAGAATTCATGGGTTGTCTCTTTGAGGAAAGGAACCTGAGAAGGTGACTTAAAACTGTTTTATCTATAGGTTTATCTTTTTTTCCTCCTAATAATAAAAATAATTGTAATTAATAAAATATGCTAAGTATTTTTAAAAAAACTATAAAGGAGAAGGAACCAATAGTAACTGTGCTATATGTTTTATAACTCTCACTCAATGCCCATCACATCCTCCTAAATTGTAGCCCAATTCACTCTCCAGCTTACTCCTGACATGATCCTAGCTCTTGTCACTAAGGGAAAAAAGCAGGGGCAAAGGTAAATATAGATTCATAAAATCTCAAGGTTAGAAAGGGCCTTAAAAGACTTGTTGCCAAATATTGATCTACTCACTGCAATTAACTGAACTTTCAGAAAGAGCATTATTCCTTCAACCTCTAAAAAGCAAAACAAAAACCAAAGGTATAACAAAAACAAAAGCAACTACAATAACAGGCCTCCCTGTTTTAAAGACAAAAATTTACTATTGTGAGTATCTGGTTAAATGGAGGATGGGAGTTTTTCCTTCTTTGTTAAAGAAAAATATTTTGGTTTGTAAATGTAGAATTTGACAGAGCTATAGTTTCCCTAATAGAGTTTTAAAAAGTGGACAAAGATGTTTAGTGCATTCAGAGAAAATGTGAGTCCTTGATTCTAATACTATGGCATAGTCAAATAACCCACATATTTTTAAATGGAAAAACTGTGTAGCATATTTATTTAATGCACAAAGCATAAGTGACAGCCTTAAATTTGTTTACCAAGATAAAATTTGTTGTTTCTTAAGTGTGTTTTTATAATAAAGATATCCTCAGATGAAAAATATCAAACAATTTAAAATTAAATAATGTTACTAGAAAGTAAGTCTGTTACCAAAGGATGTCCTTGGGAACTCAGAGGCTTTCATAAGGAAAGACTAGGGACAAATAAGTAACATTTCCCAAAATATCAGTAGCTTCTTACTCAGAGTTTTAGCCTAGAATTTCAAACAGAATGTCATTTAAAGATGCTATATTTGCCCTATATGTTTTTTTTTAAATTATTTTTTAAAAGAAGTAAGTTAACAAATGGTTCTGAGTTAAAGTCAAAATGATAGCTCTAACCATTTTTTGTGTGTGTTATTTCCAAGAGAAAGCTGAAGTACCCTGAGAACTAACGACAAAGGCCAGCAACAGAGCACATGTGAGAGGAACAAGCAAGCAGAAGTCACTGATAGAGCTGTCTGTTTTCTAAAAGGTCACTGCCCTCAATTCCCCAAAGTTCCATTTCGATACTTTACAAGTCTATAATACTTTGAGTGATCAGAGCAGGCTAGTAAGGCACTGGGCTGATAGGCAAACAAGCAGAAATGTATAGTGAAAGCCATGGAACTGATCAATTAATTAATCGAGCCATGTAATTTATTTATTTTCTGTCTCCTTCTTCCTCATTAGAGTATAAGCTCCAGGAAAGCAAGGGGTTTGACTATCTTATATTTATTGCTAGCTCTCTAGAACAATTCCTGGTATACAGCAGTCTCTCAATAAATATTTCTTGAATAAATGTTATTTTCTCACTTTAAGATACATCAATGCTTTACATCAAGACATAGCCAACACCACAGGATAAGCCAAAGGTTCTTGGGCCTCTTTTACATGTGAATATTATGATTCATTATATTACGAAACTAAATGTTTCATACATTTGACTGTTTCTTTTTTTTTTTTTCTACTGACACCAAGGAAAGCAAGAGAATGACAGATACACAGATAGTTTTTTTTATTATAGGTTTGCCATTCTACACTGTTCCATTCAAAAAAACTTCCACTTTCACCTTAGCAAAAGAATGTAAACAGATGAGACTTTTGACATAGGTATTAGGGATTTTTAGCTTACCTTAGATATCTGTAATAAATTTGGCAAATGGAAATTTATTTGATCATATAGAAGTAACAATTAGGGATGCATATCTAATGCTATACTTCCATGGAAGAAGATAAGTAAGATAAGAGCTTATTCAGCTTTAGGTTTTAATACTCTTATTCACACTAATTCCAGAAATTTCCAGAGTACATATCATTAAATGAATCAATGGCAAGGCAAGCCGGAGGGACTTCTAACATCATTTACTATACTTCCTTTTCCTGAGCAAATTTCAAAATGGAGTATTTTCATAAACATTCCATTAGAGACCAAAGGCTTTGATTTTCAAAATAGCAGTGATGGCCAAAGGCTTCATTTTGTCAGAGAAAACAGCACAGAGCAGCATGGGAGCTGCAACTGATATGGGAAGTGTGTTCTGCTAGAATTTAAGAGAAGCTTAAAAGATTTTTGATTTTTCAATGTTAACTGATATGTACATTCTGGTTGAGGGCTCCCCATGTCCAAAAAGCTACAGAAGTACAAGACTATTCCTATCTCTACTAGAAGAGAAATGAAAGTCCTATTGGTTTGATTTTTGAGGTACTGTAACTATTGTAAGGACACCTCCAAAAAAGGAAAGCTTCCAAGATCACATTTTCTCATGGCCATCCCATAAAAGGAACAGTATGTGTGTCTGAAGGGGGCCAGAAGAAAGCAACTGTGGTAAAGAATAAATACCAGAACCAAGTGTCAATGGAACTAACCTCCAGTGCTATGCCGCCATTAACTAGTTGTGAAAACTTGAGCAATTTATTTTGCTCTCTATGTTCTCAATGGTATCCCCAACAAAAGGGATAAATGCAGCACGCCCAGCAGGTTCCTGAGACCACCAAACTTCAAAAATATCATCTCGAGGAACAAGGGGAACACTGGTGAAGTGAGCTCACCTGCCTCCCATGTATCTTTGATTTTTTATCTTTTGTTTACTTGCTAGTTAGAGTAACAGTGAAACAAAATGAAAGCAATCTTTGGATCTGGCCTACCTGACAGATTTTCAATTTGATGTCCTTGTTGTACATGGTTCTGATATGCACAAATTTCAGTTACCACAGTTTAATTAAATAACACCAGTCAACAACATGGCTCGAACTTATCACATTATATGAACTGTGAGTAATTGCATAAGGTAAAAACTTCACTGCTAGTTTTTCAGTTCACAAAAACACTATATAAATAACAGATGCGCAACACGATCAGTGGCCAATCAGGTCATTTCTTTCAAAGTCTGAAAGTGACCAGTCGTTGAGCATCTATTATTCGGTTCACACACAGACAGTAAAACATGTAGTTGTGCTGCCATGTGACATTTTACAAAAAGGCATAATCGAAAGACAGAATTAGCCAACAAAGATAAAGGTACAGCAAAGATAAAAATGATTGTTAGAAGTGAAATTATAATCAAATGTAAATGTAGTTATAGAAGAACGGCTGACCATGGGGATGTTGAAACTGTCATCATTCAAGAGACCTAAGTTAGAGGCAAACTGCTGACATAAATGAGAAAAGTGGTTGTGACGAAAAGGATAAAGATGTCTAGAGGAAGTGACAGACTGGCAAAAAACTTCACATTGCAGCAATATGGAGATATTTCATGACATTGAAAGCACAAAAGATAACATGCTGGAATGGGAATGATGCAAATTCAGGAGTATGACAGTCCGTTAAGGCGCCAAAAATATGCTAGTTTCGTATTATAAATTATATGCTAAAGTGGCAAGCACTATTCAGATTATTCTATACAAGATTTTTACAAAAAATAAAAGTTTAATTCTAAATGTTTCTAATGTTTTAAACTGTACTATATAAATACTAGTGTACTAAATACTAGTTTCACTATTTTTTTCATTTTCATATACATTTATAACTGACAGTAAGAAATTTAATGTTTTGATAAAAATTGTTCAAGGTTACAAAACAATTCAATTGTTTCTATTATTATGGATGCTTTGTATGGTTTTTGCTTAAATGATCATTTTTATGGTCCTATATAACCATGCAAGGTGAGGCTTACCAATTTTAGTATATGTCCTGCCAAAAGGGGGGACAGGATAACCTATACTAAAGTAATGACTGGTATGTGAGAAAACCAAGTAAACTTTTGTGTCTCAAAAAATTTTTTTTTAAAGAATTGCCACATTTACCCTAAGAATGACTCATTCATAGAGTGTATTTTATTGTAGAGTTATCTGTCTACTTAGCTATAGTTGCATATTTTCTCATTCCCTTTCAGATAGTAGGAAAGTTATCTTCTCTATTTTAACATAAAGAGAGGTATGAAGGAGAAGGTAAAATTTCAGATGGAAGAACTTTCCATTGATTCTTTCCCTTCCCTAAGTATTTTCTCCTAAATCATGATCTACCAGTTAGATCCTTCCAATTCACAAACTCCTTTTTTTGACTGCACATAACTTTAGTAGCTTATAATATGACCTCCTTGGGAACCTGAGTTTTGATAGAAGTGGGAAGAAAAGGAAGCGGTCCCAATGCTGTGTTCTGCTTTGGGTGCTGTGTACAGGGTGGGGAGGGGGTCACATTTTAGGGAGACAGGACAGATGGGACCAGGACTGTAGTGAGCTTAAACCTCTTTGGCCGGGGAAGGGGTGGGGGGTACACAACAACTTTCTCTCTCACCTGCTTCCAATGAATTGTTTGTACATTACCCATATCTAGCTCATCCTGTGCTTGTGTCAGGAGGACGCGAGGAAGCGTCTGTCTTTAATTTACTAGGGAAGTTTTCAGAAGTGGCCTATACATTCTTATCTACTGCTGAACCATATGACTTGCAGTGTTTCTTTAAGAGAGTTTTTAAAAAATTAAACAGTTATGAAAATGCTACATTCTTAGAGAATTTGTTAATCATAATTGTACCATCTATCCTAATCACACAGTTGGTTCCATAAAAATATAATAAATGTGAGGCATACTGAGAGAGAACAGGAAAAAATTCTTCCCTCCTGGAAACTTGAGATGAAGTTTTTGTTCCCTGGCCCATAATTAAAAAAAAAAAAAAAAAAAAAAAGAGGAATGTGAACTTTTGGGATGAAACTTACTAAGAGTATATGTAACAAATAAACCTTTAGTAGTCTAAGTGACAACTACTGACAATGATGATGACAGTAACAACAGCAGCAACCACGAATTATTGAAAGTTTACTTGTTTTAAGCTATATCCTTGATATACATTTTCTTATTTAAATTGTCATGTCAATTTATGAAGGGAGATCTGTTATTTTTGCTTTAAAGATGAGAAATGCGAGGCTTAAAAAGGTTATACAGAAAGTAAATAGCAAGAAAAGGATTTGGATTCAAGTCTGCTGAGTCCAAATACCATGTCTGAACCCATATGAAGTATGTGAACCTGAGATCCCTTCTTAAGTAATATTAGCACCTATTTATACTGTAAAATGGTATAAAATTCAAGCTAGGTTTACTGAGCACAAAGTCTGTATACACAGTCAAGGAACTAGTATTGGAATATTTATTAATACATACATTTGCTAATAGAAACATGGAGAGAAAAGAAAACAAGATGTGAGAAGACATACAGATGTGTATGTACAAAGTTGAAAAATATATATCAAACACCTACTCTGTTTTAGACACAAGGTCAAGAATATTTTGAAATTTCCAAAGATCATTTTTTAAAGTAGCCTTGCAGGAAACTATAGCACAGACAGATTATGCTGGCAAATGCCAACCCAAAGAGGGTGGCTATTTTAACCAAAGATATGAAGACTAGTTCTAAACCAGAACTACGAACTGAAAGCTCTGTCTTTAATGCACTAGGAATAGAAAGTATACTTGATCATCCTGTCTATCTTATGCACAATCAGCAGGCATTTTCAACTATAAGGAAACAATGCTATTTATGTGAAAAGGGCAAAAATTTAAATAAAAAATTTTAGAACCTAAATATCATCTATGTACTTGGTTTCAGGGTTTAATATTGAGAAACAAAGAAATACAAGCTCTGTTATACTGCATTTTAGTTTAATCACAAAACATACAATGCTTCATTATTTGCTAGAATAATTGAAAAAACACACAATTTCTTCCTTCATGACAAAGATCACAAGGGCAGTGGAACTAGACAAAGAATTGAGGCCCTTGCAGCCATTCCTCCTCCCTCTACCTCCCAAAGGTATTTAAAAATTAAGGTAGGGTTTGCTTTGCAAGCTTTCAAATGGAGAGCAGAGTTTAAAAATTATGGCTCATATCATTAACACAATTTTAAGAGAAGTTTTGTGTGTGTGTACATGTGTTTATTTTATTAAACTAACCAGGCATTTGTCAAAAATTGTGATGCTAAAAGTTCTTGCTGAGATACCTGGAAATTCTTAATAGAAACAACCCGAGTTTTGGGCAGCATATGTAAATTGAAGGGGAACCAATTCCCTTTTGTGTTTAAGTACTTGAAATGGGCTGACCCATATGTGTATATATATATACTCACTGCCTGTGAAGGTGGACTACTCCTTTTATTGTGGAATAAATTCAATTCTACTTGATAAATATATTTCATTTCAATTCCATGCAGAAATGCCTTAATTTTCTGCCCGAAAAGAAAAGATCGGCCTTCAAGTTTGTATGACGTCAGTGGGGATCATAATCTTTCATGGAAGGAGAGAATCTTAAGACATGCTATTTCATATCTTTTTACAGTTCCAAGAGGAATAAAGAACTTAAACCTCTTCTCAAAATACAATAACCTTAATAACAACAAAATCTCAATAGTGTAAGAGTACAACTATTGTTGAGTGAAAAAAGCATACTTTAAAATCTCTGGACTATTATTTATCTGTGCATTTTCCATTACAGTTAAATCAATCTCTCAGCACAAGGAACAATCTAAAAGAAAACAAAAGAAAAAAAAGACAAAACAAAAAACTGAGATCCAGCCACTCAGTAATTATCATAAAGATGACAGTCATTGAGGACTAATGTTTGCTGAGGGGCTATGAAGAAGGGAAACAAAAGGAGTAAAAGACATTATCCATGTCCTCAAGCAGTTCATAATCTTTCTGACAACCTTATTGCTTAGTTATTAGCATGCACTGCAAGCTCCTAAAATATCTTATCAATACAACTTGTCTTTACACGTTGACAGGAAAATGCAATAACTGTCCATCCCCAATTAGCTGAATAACCAGAGAAGGGCTCCTCAGGCAGATGAGGGGCCTGAGCACACCAGGCTGTCACAGTCTGGCCCCAGGGTATCATCTGGCTCCCCTGACAGTCGATAAGTTCCCCTTTCGGGAAAACCAAAGGGCATAACAGAATCCTCACGGATCAGGCTGGGGTCAAATACCAGGAATCATAGTGTTTGTCAGAGCAGGATCATAATAAACAAAAAGACCAGAACAGGTCAAAAAGGGACAATAGTCATGGTCAGCAAGACCAGAGGTGCTTCTGAGGAAGCAGAAAGCCAGTAGTCCCAGTGATACAGGCAAGTCTTAGAACACAGTTTAGGAAGAGCAGACCTATGAAAGGGGAAGGGACCACAGCTCAGAGTCAGCATGGAGACAGATAAGGGCAGGAAAACCCAGTTCCAGTAAGGAGACTCAGAGAAGAAATCTTGTCTGGAAGCCAGGCAGGTCTCCTCCTTTCCCAATTTCTACTACAGCTTAGGAAAACTTCAGGAAATCCCTCTGCTCTCCTCACATGGAGAAAATGCCAGGCATCTGATTTCTTGCCCTCTTAAACCTTTTGTACTTTAAATTTCAAGAAAGCTCAAAATCTTAATTCCCTGGTCAGTTCCCTCCAAGTGGTAGCATAGAGTATTAGAATATAAGAACTCCTTCCTTCCACCAGACCCCAGAGAAGGTACATCAGTGTGCACACACGTATCTTCTATGCACACATATGTGTGCATTTTAAAACATACATCTTAGCTCCAATGGGCTGGTAGATTAACTGAGCACAACAGTCAGGAAGGTCAATATACAATATCATTCTTAAAACAATATGATAGAATAACAAAAGGAAAGTGTTCCCTCTGTCTAGGAAAATCATAGAGGGCCTCACAGATAAAGTGACAACTGGCCTAAATCTCAAAGGATAGGTAGGAATTAACCAGGCAGAATAAAAAGGAATAGGGAAAAGCTAATGCGGAAGGCCAAAGAAGGCAAAGGAAAAGGCATGAGCAAAGGTACAAAGACATGTCACAATATGGCGAATCTGCGCCAAATGAGAAATTCAGCATGGCCAAAGCACAGTACAAGAATGAGGAGGCTGGAGAGGAGATAAGAAGGCTAAAACTGAGGTCCTACTAGTAAGGAATTTAAGTTTTAATTTGCGGACAATGGGGAATTACCAAAGGTCATTAAGCAAGGGAGTAAGATGATCAAATTTATATTCTAAAAGTGGCAACAATAAAGCAGATGCTAGAGGATTGAGTGTGGAAAAGAAGAGGAAGAAGTTGGAAGGTTGTTAAAATAGGCTAAGCAAGAAATCATGTGGATCTAAACTGGTGGGAAAGAGAAGATGGATTACAAAGGCATTTAAGAGTAGGATAGATAGAATATACAGAACAATTAGATTTAGGAATAGAAGAGGTAGAGAAACATAGGAAGACTGAGGTTTTTATCTTAGGCAACCAGATGAGTAGTAAAGCCATTAGGAAGAACAGCAATCGAGCAATGGGATAAACAATGTTTTTTGTACAGGATGGATAATGGATACAATTATTTACTCACCCACCTCTACCAGTTCTTTGTGCTGCATATTGTGCCAAAGACATAAAATTATTTCCTTTAATTGTCTCAATATCCATAAAGAAAACCTGATAGCTCCAAGAGGTTAAGTAATTTATCTAATGTTATTTATCTATTCATTTAACTTTCGGCAAGTATTAATCAGGTGTCTTTCAGGTGCCAGGGCTTTTCAGGTGAAGAAGATAGCAGCTAAGTCCTTACCCTAGTGGAGTTTTAAGTTTATTTATTTATTTATTAGTTTATTTTTGGCATTTTAAGTTTAGAATGGAGGAGACAGACAACAAAAAGGTCAAGCAATTAAATGAACAAGATAATTTCAGATATTGGTAAGGGCTAAGAAAACAACAATACTATAACATTAGTTGAGTATTAGCCATCGGCTCTAAGTGCATTTCAAGTTTTAATTCATTTAATCCTCACTACAATTAGGTAGGTACTACTACTGTCCCCACTCCACAGAAGACAAAAACTGAGAATCAGAAAGGTTAAATATCTTCCCTCAAATCACAGAGCTAGTAAGTAAACAAAGCAGAGTTTCAGTCTAAGGGAGCCTGGCTCAGGAGCTCATAATTATACACTGTACAGCTTCACCACACCATTTTATTATTATGGTATCACTAACAGAGTAAGGAAATAGAAGGTGCTTTTGATTGAATGATCAGGAAACACCTCTCAGAATCTGATAACAGAGACGGCCACATAAAGATCTGGAAGCAGAACATTCTAAGCAGTGGGAAAAGATCCAGAATGTTTTAGAAACAGAAGAAGACCAGTATGGCTGGAGCCGGATGAACTGGGGGAATGAGAATGAAGTGAATGAGATGTCAGTTTGTAGGCAAGTATAGACTAGCTTGTGAAGGATCTGAATTTTATTTCAGGAAAACAGTGGATATTGTTAGGTATAAATTTAGTTATAATTTCACTTAAACTTTATAAAAAGACAATTCCAAGTGTGGTGAAAACAAATTGGGTAGGGGAAGACAGGGCAGAGCAAAAGCAGGGAAGTTTGAATCCAGGTAATCCGTCTCCAGATCTAAGCATTCACAGTGGTCCCTCCTTATCCACAGGGGACATGTTCCAAGATCCCCAGTGGGTGCCTGAAACCATGAATAGTACTGAATCCTATGTATATGTTTTTTTCCCCATATACATATGTGTGTGTGTGTGTGTGTGTATACACCTATGAAAAGTTTAATTTATAAATTAGGCACAGTAAGAGATTAATACTAATAATTCACTAGAAAAATTATAACAAAATACTGTAATAAAACTTATGCGAATAGCTTTGGGGTAATTACCAAGTAAAATAAGGGTTACCTGAATGCAAGCACCACTGCTATACTGCCACAGATGATCTGATAAGAGAGATGGCTACTTAGTGACTAAGGGGAAGAAAGCATGTATAGCATGGGTATGTTAGACAAAGGGGTGATTCACTTCCCAGGCATGAAGGGGTGGGACAACGTGAGATTCCATCCTGCTATATAGAATGGTATATAACTTACAACTTATAAATTATTTCTGGAATTTTCTACTTATTATTTTTGGACTGCTGTTGGTGTTGGGTAACTAGAACTGTGGAAAGCAAAACTTCAGATAAGGGCAGGGAGAACTACTGTAAAGTCATTCACCACTTAATGATAGGGATATGTTTTGAGAAATGTGATGTTAGGCAGATTTCGGCCTTGTGTGAACATCAGTGTACTTACACAAACCTAGATGGTACAGCCCATCGCTGTAATTGCATACGCAATACTTTTATACAATTGACAGTGGAGTAGGTTTGGTTACACCAGCATCACCACAAACATGTGAGACAAAAGTTTTAAATTTTCTTTTGTAATCTCTGACATATAGGCAGATTATTATTAAAGCTATTGGGATAGATGAGATGGCTCAGGGAACACGAATACAGCAAAATGGGAAGAAAGCCATGTCATAATCCATGAGGTCTATTCTTTCTTTTTCAGAGCACTTCTTTTTCATATACTAATGAAAGGAAATACTGCTCACTGTCCAGAGGGTATCTGGAGCCTTTATCTCCTCTCAGAAGGAGCTGGGGCATGGGTGAAGATTGGTCTGAAGTGACAAGCCTTGGGGAAAAGTGCACTGCATGCAAGGAGACATTATCAAAGCCATAGATCTTACTAAAGCCACAATAAGAACACAGAACATTCTTGAATACATACTTATAGAAACGAAAGCCATTAATCCAATTATAATCAAGTTTGATATAAATGACCTATGAAGTTTGCTATTAAGGTGAGTTAGCAACTGAGTGAAAGAACAGCTGCTCTGCAAAGCGTCAAAATAGCTGGCAACATGGCGTGAACCCTGCTCCTCATGGCTAAAGCAAAAACATGACACAACTAAACAAAGAGAACTTGGAGAGAGGGTATGACACTTTCATAGGCTCTATGAGTCAATTTTTCATACCTCTTCAAGAGGCAAATGTACCCACATTTCCTGGTACAGTTTAGGAATAGTAATTGAAGCCAAGGGAATTTAAGAATGTGAAAATGCAACACTAACATCTTCTCTTCAGCTTCTCATTCTTGTTGTTTCCTGGTTGTTACTAGTGAGAAGGGACTGGAGCTGAAGGGACCACACAGTACTCCTAATAGCGTGAGCTGTTTCCCCTTGCTCAGAATGCCTTCCTCCTCAGTGAAATCTCCATTCTTCAAAGGTAGGCTCAAGTCCTGCCTCTTTGATAAAGACTCTTCTCACTACAACCCACTTACCATTTTCTGAACCCGTATTGCTATCTCTGCTATTTGGCTTAGTATCTGTTTAATATTTAATTGTTTCCTATATTTTTGTCTCTTGCCTTCATTAGATTATGAGCTTCCTAGAGATTGGGACCATGTTTTGTTGGTTTTAATTTTTTTTATTATGAAAATGTTCAAATATTCACAGAAGTAGAGAGAGATATATAACAAATCCCCATATACTCATCACCCACTTCCAACAATTACCAAGATTTGCCTCATTTCTCACATATACATATCCCTTTTTTCTTTTGTTAAAATATTCTATAGTCCATATTTTAATACACATTTCTAAAAAAAGAAAGGACATTATCTTAAGTAACCATAATACCTAAACAAAATTAACAGTAATTCCATGATATAATCTAATATCCAGTTCATATTCAAATTTATCTAATTACCTCAAAATGTCTTTTGACATGCTTCATTATTAATCAATACTCACATAACATCCATACACAGTTGACCCTGGAACAACATGGGGGTTAGGGGTGCTGACTCACTGCACAGTCAAAAATCTGCAGATGTTCAACTGCCTTATATAACTTTTGGCTCCCCCAAAACTTAACTACTGTCATCCCTTGGTATCCATGGGGGATTGGTTCTTTATATAAAATGGCGTGGAACAATCCATACAATCAGCTCTTCACATCCATGGACTCACAACCGTGGATGGAAATTACTGTTTGCGATATGCAGTTGGTTGAATCCAAGATGTGAAACCCTGGTTATACCGTGAGCCATCTGTACATTTATTGAAAAAATCCACAATAAGTGAATCTGTGTAGTTCAAACACATGGTGCTCAACTGTACTGCATTTGGTTATGTCTCTTAGTTCTCTTTTGTTGTGAAGCAGGCCTCCTCCTCCCATTTTGCCAATGATTTCATGAAGAAACCTAGTTATTTTTCTTATTGAGTGTACCACATTCTGGATTATATGCTTGCTTCCTCATAGTTCTAGGGGCTATGTTTTTCATTTATTCACTCAACAAATATTTATTAGGAACAAATTATGAGCCAGAAATGCAGTGGTTATAGCAGTGAATATAACTATAGCCCTGGATCAAACAGTAGAAAGTCAGAAAACAAGTAATTACACAAACATTATTAATAATTGTGATATATGCTAAGAAGGGCAAGTACACAGTAGTAAGAGAAATTACAGCAAGGGAACCTAATCTACTTTAGGAGTCAGGAAGAGTATTTACTTTGTACAGTTCAAAGAACTTTACATAGCATTAAGTAAATAAATATTCGGTATTTCTGGGTTGGCTCGGAGGGTGAGTTTTCTTCAGATATCAGCCTCATAAGCTAAAGGACATACCACTTCTTGAGTTCTGAACATCATATCTGATTCTCTTAGTAGTCCATATTAGAAAAAATGATGGTTCCCCCAGGTGAAATATATTATTTGAGAAGAGAAAAGAAGAATTTGGAAAGTGTAGATAGATAAAGTCAAAGAAAAAGATCAAATTTCCTGACTGCCAGTTTAGATATTAGGACAATAAACTTTTGATGAGGAATAGAATGAATACTATTGAAATCTAGAAGAATATGCTTAGTAGGATATCTACCACATTGCTCAAAAGGACTTTAAGTTAAAACTGAGGAAGGAAAAGTATCTAGGTGCACTTTAGGATTAGATATAATAAAGAGTAACAGATAGAACAGAAAACAGTAACAGAAGAAATAAATGATAATCCAGACCTTCATTTAAAAAGATAATACTGTTTTTAAGTGGATTATGAAATATATTACTTTTGTACAATACCATCTACTTGAGACCAACATAAATGTTTAAGTTCTCCTCTTTCCAAACACGTTAGTCTAGTTTTGGGGCACTAGCGTATTTGTTTGAGTGTCTTGAAAAGAAATAAATTCTAGTATGGACTAAACTGTTTTCTCCACACCCCCACCCAACCCCACCAAATGTTAAAGCCCTAACCCCCAATGTGACTATAATTAGAGATAGGGTTTTTAGGACGTAATTAAGGTTAAATGAGATCATAAGGATAAGGCCCTAATCTGATAGGATTGGTGTCTTTATAAGAAGAGGAAGAGAGACCAGAGACCTATCTATCTCATTCTCATTCTCTCATTCTCTCTCTCTCTCTCTCTCTCTCTCTCTCTCTTACACACACACACACACACACACACACACACACACACACGAAGACGTAGTAAGAAGGTGGTTGGCTGTGTGTAAGCCAAAAAAAAGTCCTCGCCAGAAACCAAAACTGCCGAACCTAGATCTCGGTCTTCTAGCCTCCAGAACTGTGAGAAAATAAATATCCTGTGTTTAAGCACCCCAACTAGAGTATTTGGTTATGGCACTCCAAGCTGATAAACACACCTTCCTAGTTTAAACTCTCTAGTGTTTACAATTTAAAGCTTTTCTGAAAGATTTGTGGAATATATCTGCATAACTTGAAGGATACATCAGAAACTAAGGCCATGTGTATAAAAGGCATTCCTTGACATCTAACTAGGTAGATAATTGAAAAATAATTGGTCAAGGCACTTCCTAATCAAGGAAACAAATTAGAATGAATGGTTTTTATTTGCTTGCATGTACTTTTAAACTCTTGAATTTTCATATTTTCAATATAAGTAGAAGCTCTCCTCAGGTAACCCAGATCTGAGTATTTTCAGCTGTGGTCAGCTTCTCTTTGAATCCCACTAGGGTTCAGTGATGCAAAGCAAACAAGGCTATAAATCAAATGCAATGCATTTAATACTTCAATGCATTACAAACTGATCTGAAATAGGGGTCAGTTCATATCATTTTTTAAGTGAAAATGTCCCCTTCCCCTGAAAGGAAGAAACAAGTTAAAAATAGCAAATCCTAAAGTTATAGTATGGCTGCTTATTAGAAAAGACAGAGGCCAGGCTTCTTCAGGTGAGATTCTTCAGTTACTTATCAGGCTGGAGCCATGTATATTTAAAAACACACGTTGTGGCTGGCATTAAATCTGAAATCTTGTGGGCAACTTTTCAAGAAATAAAAGCTACAACAAAATAGCTTTAGTTCCATTCAGCATGCTGTGGGAAATGGCTAATGGACAAGCATTACTATGACTGGCAAGGCGAGCTGCCAATAAATGAGAGAGCAGAGATTCAAAACTACCACATAACAGCAACACTTCCTAAGCTTATTTCACTAATTTGTCAAAGTAGGACATTATCTGAAGTGAAAGCAAAATGAGGTTGGAGACACATGGGAAGGAACTATTTAAAAGTAAAAGCTATGCTTCTCCTTCTGTTGGTTAGTTACCTCTGTTTTGAGTAATTATGGTTTACTACTACCATTTCCTGTTACCACACTTGGTTTTACTGAAGGCAACATTTCTCCTTTTCAAATGACAAATAGAGAGCTATTTCTGGTAGGATAAATTTCCCTTGTTTGCCAATGCCTGTCTTGTCTTTTTCCACTAGGAAGAGATGAAGTTTAGTAGTTGGACAGGAAAAAAGTATGGAGTTCAAATATGCCACCCCTCAGAGAGGCATGGGGGCCATATTCTCTTCCCACTTCTCATTTTTTTTTCCTAGAAGAAGAAAAACCTCAAGTGCTATATCTTATCTTTTCTCCATATTCAATTCTTAACTCTCAACTGTTTCTTATAATTTTAAACAGAATGTTAAGCAGGTCAATACCTGCAATTTCTTACATTTTGGAATGGAATGAAAACTATTCCATAATAAAGAAAGAATAAAACACTTAAATGTATAGTTCAAATCGGTCCAAAACTGAATGATTAAAGCCTTAAATTCTATTTCAGATATGCTTTTTAGTGTAATGGAATAGAGCATGGAATCTGGGGCTGGACTACCTAGGATCAAATCCTATTTCCACTACTTACTAGCTGTGCAGATTTAGACAAATTAATTTAATCTCTCTCTATGCCTCCATTTTCTCATCTGTAAATGGAGAATAATAATAGTTTTACATCACAGGTTGTTGTACTGGGCAAAGAGAAAGCACTATATGAATGTTAACTATAATTAAGATTATTTCAGAAAACTTCTAAAGGGCATTATGTTAATCTCCCCACTCTTTGTTAGTACTATTAAACAGTTATATGTAAAACCAAGTGAAAGTTTACCTGTTTTAGGTCACAAAACAATCCCTTTGCTAATCAGGGAAGGAAAAAGGATAACAATGAAATCCTCTCTTCAAAATTAGCCATAACTGAGACTAAGATTCTACCAATAACATAACTATATACACTCAACTTTGAGAGGCAAGACATTCGACTTAAACCTACACACTTCAATGGAAAGAGTCAAATGAAGAACACATCAATAATAGCAGCTTATTCTAAAACACTGTCATAACCTGAAACATTGCTTTATAAACAAAATACATACTTCTGGGGTGATCTGTTATCAACTTCAGCCTTCAGTCGTAAATTCTCCCTCATGAGGCCACCATTTTCCAATTTTAATTTTTTATTTGCCTTAAAAAAAGAGTTGAAAATAATTAAGCACAAGCTAAAACAAAAGTGCCTTGTAAAAATTATGACATGAGCCATCAGTATTTTTTTAGAGTGAGAGTATCAGAAATCTAAATGCTAGAGCCTGACCTTCAGAAACTTAAAATCACCATTGGGAATGACTTGTGAAGCTGTGAATACAACCAAGCATTTTAATCTGTATTCCCCCACCACTCTGTAAATCTCCTGTCCAGGGAAATAAAAGGAACTATGTTAGTTAGCCTAGAGTCATTAAGGGACTATACTAATGGCATTTTTTTTTCCCTTTTCACATAACTGAACACTCTCAGCAGGGTAACATTATATCATATGCAATTATTCACAAAACTTATGCTGAGTTAATTCTTGACTTTGAGATCGATTTTTGGTTGCTACTTAAAAATAGCTTTTTAGTAATAACAAATCTAATATGATTAAACCACTTGCTTTTTTTCTCCAGAAGGCTTTCTCAAGTGCCCTGACTCATAACTTCTGAGATTCTCAAAACTGAGTTAATATCTTCTAATAAATTCTATGGATTCTCTTTTGATTAAAAAAAAATTCCAAGTATGACTTTATTTTTTTAATTGCATGGTACCTAAATATTGCCTAACAAAACATTAATTGGTAGAAAATCTAGAGGCTCAATATTGATTACAGATAACTTGAAAAGTAGTGTGCCTAATTTTTAGAGTTTTCTTAAAAGCTAACTCCTTTAAATTCCCTAGTCATTGCATTTTTGAATTCCGAAGAAATATGACTCCCTAGAGTAGAAACAAATTTCATTTATCTAGCAAGAGAAAATCTTTGTTTGACTAGAACATTAGCATTCAAAGTGAATGGGTCAGAAGAACTATTGTCAACAGAAAGGTTTAAACCAAGACTTAAAAACAGATTTTAAAAATTTGACCAATGTTTTTGACTAATTTCCAGAAACTCTGACTATAATACTTGCCCATCTCCACACAAATGCCCAAGAGAATAACAAGAGAAGCAAGGCAGAGAACATTCTTCTGGGTACAAAGCCTAACTCTCTTATATTCATGTAGGTTCCTCTTGGGCTCTGAGCACCTGCTTATCTTCATGGTTGCAAAGCCAACCAGGATTGTAGAGGGTTAATTCTTTAAGTGACTGATAAACACCATTACTGCCCCTCTGAAGATATAAGAAAAGTCATTTACTTCCCTATATACACAGACAATGAATTAAGCTCTCAAGCATAGCACCATAAGAGAAGGCACTTAGTAAATGCTTTTTGATGATGATAAGCTTAAATTAGAAACTCATTTGATATTGCTTTTCCCCATCCCCTCTGTACTGTATCATTATATTTCAAGGTCTCTCATCAGTCCTGGGGCTCTCTAATATTCTCTTTATGGGCTGGCTAGTTCCTCAACTATCAGGAAATATTTTCAAGTTCAGGAGGATTGTGGGGGTGAGGGGTAAAGATTACAAAGGGCAGAGTTCTAGATTTTGCATCTAAGAGTAATGAAGTTTTCAGCTATTTTGCATGCTCAATACTGATACTGGCTTCGTAATTGTTCAAAACTTACTTAGTACTGAAAACATCAGAAAAAAAGTCTATTTCACTCATTTTAAGTAGTCCTTCACTCCCAATCTTTTGTACTCCTGTATTTGATTTATAGTATGTTATTATTTTGTTCTTCACCTTCAAGTTTTGCCTCTGTAGTCCATGATTTTTAATTCATTTATGCTCGTTTATTGTCTCGTACTACCTAATACCATCACTAGGCATCCAAAATGGGCTGATTAAATATCTCAAATAATTCTGAGGTCTCAGGGTAGCTTTGGGTATTGAATTTAATATGTGACCTTTAAAAGTGTAGAGAAAAACTCTTTTATGCGCTTTTCTTTGACATACATCCCCTACACCACTCTTATGAGACCAGAGTAGTTTTTATGTCAAGCCTCATGCTTGTATTGCCAAAAACTTAAATGAAGTCTAATAACTATGAAGGAGACCATGTAGAACTTCCTGATGGTCAAGAAAAGAAGGAGAAGTTAACAAGACATGGCAGATTGATAAATATTGTAACTTCCCAGCTCTTTCCTTTTTGTGTCTTCTTCTCTTCTTAGACAAACCAACATGCTAATGTTGACCATCAGTACCCAAAGAAATTACACACTTCCCCTAAACTTGTGACAAATGTAATGCAATTATATCTGTAGTTTTGTTTTTTTTTTTTCCTCTGAAAGCACTAAGCTCCCTTCTTTCTCTTATCTTGGCCTTTTCTGAGCCCAACAGCATTTATTTTATATGTGAGTATGTCTTAGTATTTATACTAAGTTACAGATTCTTCTCTGCTACTTAACCTTACTGAGGATCTGAGGGCCAGTATGAGGTGGTACTTCTTTAAAATATCATACAGAGTTCATCAATGATTTTAGGAGGCAGGATTTAGCCATTCAGTATGGTTACAGTACTTTAAGTGAATGCACATAGGTTGATTGGTGGTTGTGGACCTGGATACCAGAAAACCATCCCCATTCAGCACAACAGGATTCCACTGTGGATAAACCTGAAGTCAAGCTTGGCTATCAAAGCCATACAGCGCTTGATTTTAACCTCTAGTGCTGACAGCATGGATCTCATCTCCTTTCCTAGACTGGAAAATCCTAGGTTTGGCTTTTTCACCTATGCTTTCTCAATCCTGTTGGATGGAGGGAAGAATTGAAGAAAATGAACCCACATCATAAGCTACAATATTCTTTTGAATGATATAGTCTACAAAGACTACACAAAGCTCTCTTGGAATTAAAAATCAGAGAATGGTACAGCTGTAAAAGATATGGTCCAAGACTTTCATTTTACAGTTAGGGAAATGGACACATTTGTTTTTATGCATACAGAGCAGTCACTGACATAAGATTAAAAAAATTAAAGTAAACCACAAAGAGGGGAAAAATATTCTTTAAATTGATGTCACTCCCCTACAAGGAGACACAAACACATAAGAAGCACTAGAGTCTCTAATTATAGTCACAAATGGAACCACCTGATATTTCCTGGCAGCTAATGAGATTTAAGGAGAAAAAGTTTTCCTATTGCTTATAAATGTTCATCCAGGGATTCTGTCCTTTCCTCACAAATCATCTAATGATGAGTAAAGATAATATGGCTATTTGTACTTTTGAAGGTACTTAACAATATTATAGAATTTTAAAAATAACTTAATAGAAATTTTAAAACTATAATAGAATTTTAAAAACTACCACAACTTACTTCCTTTAACTTATCCACATCATCTTTTACTTTTTCATATATTTCATTAGCTGTTCTAAGTTTTTTCTTCCACTCTGCTACAGTTTCTGGGTCAATTTTACTTGGATTATCTACAACTGGATGTTTTTCTTCACTTTGGTTGCCCTGTGTGAAGATTAAAGGATCCAGAATAGTCTTGATCTGTGACTCCAAGCTGAGATTTTTACTCTTGAGTTCTTCCATCTCTTTCTGCAGACAATCTATTTCATCCTGAAAAGGTATTGCAAAGCCATTAGGTAGACACAGACACTAAGTACACACACATGCTAAACTGAAGCCAATGTGTTTTTAAATTTTATACTAAAAATGCTGTAGATACACAGATTCTTTATGCATCGGAATAGTTTTGTAAGCAGAAAGTCACACACAGTTGACATTCTCGAAATGTATTTTGACTTTGAATAATAACTACCATTCCCACCACTTTCATTTAAATTCAACAGCAGTTTGTGGTTTAAAAAAATAAAAATGTCAAATCTTTGATTCAAGATATCCAGGAAACGAAAGTCATGAATTCAACAAGGAAATAAGATTCCTTAACAGAAAATTCTAAGGCATGTTTAATTTTTTCACTGAAGGAAATTAAAAATACAGTGTTGATGAAGGTGATCTATTATAGTTTTGTTTGATGTTTATATTTTTGCTTCTACATTTGAAGTAGAAGTTCAAACCATATACCATTTTCTTCCTCTTTCCACTTCAGAATAGTATCTGTAGTCAATTTTTAACTTTTCTACATTCTGACTCTTCAATTATAATCATGACCATTCCAAGTACTAGATTTCCCCTTCTGCAACTGCTTATTATCTTAAATCCAATTATTAAACATTTGGGTAAAACCCTTTTCTGTGATACCATTTATTCATCTAAAATGGATATTTCTTCCTAAATTAAGACTGAAAAATTCTGTTGTTAGAAAATAAACTCCAAGTGGCTCAATATGCCAGTGATCTTCTAAAAGATTAATTTGATTAGTACCTAAGTATGATAAATATTCATTAAGCATTTAAGAATACATTTTAGAATTAACACAGAAAGTACTTCTTACTATTTTAAATTACAATACACTTCAAGTTAAAAAGCACTATAAAATGAGAAAAATCACTATTTGAATTAATATATTAATAAATATAAGCAGAAAAACACATTTATTCATTACTTATGTCTCACTTTAAAAAAATTTTGAGACAGCTGAAGTAACTTTCACTTACATAGTTTAAAGATATTTTGTACCAAAAGAAGAGAACAATAATATCCTCCCCCAACTTTAGTCAACATAAAATGACAATTTGGCTTAATGTTTACCATCCAAAAGTATATCTAGTCCACTAGCATGAAGCTAATTTGGAATAATTTCATCACCATGTCAAATCACCTTCACAGAAAAAAACTACTGCATGATCCCACTTATATATGGAAGCTTAAAAAGTCAAATACATAGAAGCAGAGAGTTAAACAGTGGTTACTAGGGGCAGGGAGGTGGTCAGGAAGTGAGAAGGTAGGTGAAGTGGAGACATGGGTCAAAGGTTAAAATACTGTAATTATGTAGGATAAATAAGTCTAGGGATCTAATACATAGCATGATAACTACAGTTGGTAATATTGTGTCGTATACTGGAAATTTGCTGAGATTTAAGGTGCTCTCACCATAAACACATAAAAAAATAACTATGTGAGGAGATAGACATAACATGTTAATTAGCTTGACCGAAGGAATCATTTCATTATGTACATGTACATCGAAACATCAAGTTGTACACCTTAAATATATACAATTTTTTAAATTTAAAAAGTTTTACATGCAAAAAGAACAATTAGGAAATACCATTTTTCTCTCAAAAAATCTCTTTGCTGGTAGGTGACAGAGGCATATTCATTTTCAGAACCAATGAAGCTTATCATTATCGGTGAATTTACAGGCAAAAACAAAGCAGACTGAGGACTGTAGTCACGATTTACCAGAGCACTCATAATACCTTGTAGGGGTTGGAAGACTGATTTTCACAAGATGGTCTCTTTTATCTCCTAATTTCCTGAGGGAGTAAACACTTACAAAATGATGTGTCTGTTGAGGACAAATTTTAAATTAAAAGAAAGAAAAAAAGAAAATGCGTCCATCTGTTCCTTTCCTCTATTTGAAACAGGAAAGGGAAAAAGGAAAAAGTACTTATCAAATAAGGTATTTTTAAATTGGTATTAAAATAAGATTTCATTGGATGTGTGCTCTAAGAAGTCCATGGACTGAGATAGCTCAGTTTCACCTTGAATTCATTGCTGTCATCAATTTAAATTGTAATTATTATTTACCTCGTATTCTTTGTGGAGTAACTCAAGTCTAGTTTTCCGAAGGTGCTTACGAATTGTATGGCTTAGCATAGGTTCACTTTCACTGGTCCCTCCTACAGGAAAAAAAAAAAAAACCTAACGTTTCATTCTGATTTGGGCAGAAAGAAAATAAAAATGAACCCTTTTCTTATTGTTTTATATAGTTCTACAGCTTAATTTCTACTTATATACATACTTGGGGCTGCCATCTTGGCCTTTTCTCTATCTCAACCCTGAGAAAAGATAAATATCAAGTAACAAAGAAATACCTTCTGTAAAATATCGTGTTGAGTTTACTTACCTATGTATCTTACTGTAGTAAACTCAATGAAGGCAAATGCTATATTTTATTAATTACCACATTTGGATTCAAATTTTGAATACCAAAGAATTGTTAAATAATGATAAAACCTTATTAACTAATGTCACCCCAATAAATTTAATTTAATCACCACATACATGTTATCTATAAATCGTAACACATAATATATACATTCTGATATATATTATTACAGCCAATGTATTTATTCAAATATACCTAGTTACTGGTAACACTAAACAGATTAATGTGTCTTTTCACTGATTCTAACAACTCAGTTACAGTGGATTATAAATCACAGAATTATTATCTGCTAGTAATGACTCATCAAATATACTAAAAATGATTTTTCTTGAAAGCTCTTCACTTATGCTGTGGTTACTTTATACTTCTTAGCATCATGATAATAGCAAAGGCATTTTACAGATGTTCTTTTTCAGGATGTACTATCCAAATGCAAGGATAGATGAACTATTTTACTTGAAAGAACTTATGAAATATCACTTAGATATAAATGAATGAAGGAAGGAGTAGGGATGTGACTAGAAGCTGGGGGAAAACATTCCAATTATTTTAATTATCTAACCTCATGTTTTGCAAAAGACTTGACTCAGTGAAATACAGTATGGGCAAAAATCTAGAGGCAGAGAGATTAACACTGCAGTATGCAGCAAGCAGAGAAATATTCCTCTATCAGACTTTATCCAGGTACTCAAGAAAGAAATCAAGAGCCATCTCTGATTCCTCCTTTAGATCTCTTAGTTCCAAAGTCCCACTAGTTCTTTTTATTCTAGCATTTATCTTCCTTTCCATTTCCAGTATGAAAATCTTACTTAAGTCCATTTTCTCTAATTTGGAACCATTACAATGACTCCTTAAGTTTTCTGAAAGATATTTTCTATACATAGCTAATGACAGATTTACTTTCAATTTTTCCTAAAGCAAAAACAATAAAAAAATCATTTCAATTTTTACAATCTAAGAGAAATAACTTATATGAGCACAGAACAAAAACCTAACACCCCAAAAGATCTTTAAATGTTTTATTTTTCAAGGCTCTTTTAAAGTCTTAACCCCCTCTTACCTGTACTGGTATGGCACTGCATGTTCTTTTTCATCCTTCATCTAGACTCATATTCTCCCTCACCTAGGCAAGAGCCTCCTACCTGATCTACTCACATCCTATTTTTCCCCTACAGTCTAACCAAATATCATCGACTGAGTAATATTCCTCAAGTATATTCTGGATCTTGCCATTTCCTTGCTCAAAACCATCATGCCTATCTCACCATTCTTTTCGTCCACAGAGCAAGTCCCTGATTTTGTCATTGAAGATTCTCTGCACTAAAGTCTCAATTAACTTTTCAGTCTCATTTCAGTAGTCAGACCCAAACTAGACTACTGATCATTTCCAAAAACAAGCTTTGTCTTTTCCTACCTCTAAACTTTAGTTCATGCTTTTCTCACTGCATAAAATACCTTCCTTAATCATTACCGAAATTTTATCCATCTTTAAATCTCCATCTTAAAGGCCACCTGTTCATAAAGCCTTTCTTGACATTTCTAGCTGAACTTTCTTGCCTGAATTTTGTGGGCCTTTTCTTGGCCATTAGCCTCTGCTGCTTTAAACTATTAATATTTGGGTCCATATGCACCTCTACCGAAATGTAAGCTCCATGAGGCTCTAAGATTTCTCACAGTGCCTTGTGCTCCTCAGCTGTTCTACTTATAGATTATACAAATGACCAATCCATCCAGTATGAAATTGGCAAAATAACATCATTGAAAGTCGTCTATTTTGGTCTTCCTCCAAATATGCACTACTTAGAGATTGTTTCAAATCTATTTCTATGTGTTTATGAAATAGGCCCTTACCGATAATCTCTTTGCAAGGATTTTCAGGAGTGATGGGGACTCTGCAAGCTGGACACTGGCTATTATTCTTCAACCATAAATCGATACAAATCGAACAAAATACATGGTTGTTGATGCATATGACAGGCTGGCGCACCTTTGAAAAAAGAAACATTACTTTTAGTACAGGGCAACAGTCATAACTAGAATCCCAATAGGTTTAGTTAAGAGCAAGCAAACAAATTGCTTTCCTAGAGCAGAGTAAGTGTAGAAGTAGAGTAGATGTTTCTGCCATCACAGTTTCTTAACTATGTTTAACAGAGATACTAGCTGAGATATCTGGTCATAGAGACTGAAACTTCTGACATATTATGGTTTTATTTTGTTCCAAACCAAATTCATGGCCAAAAAGAAAGTGCATTTTCTTCCACGAAGGCTGGCACAATTTTCCTTCAACTACTCTATTTTAGAATTATGAAATGAGGATTAGAAGGCTCTTTAAAGATCATTTAGTCCAAACACCTATCCCATACTTGAATCCTTCCCTCAATTCATTCTACTATATTACCTAGCAAAAGCAACCAACAGTTAAAGCATATGCATCTTACTAGAGAGTCCCCTAAACCAGAGGCCTGAAAGCTAAAACAACTCTAAGAGTCCCACTCTCAAGTGTATATAATTAAATAGCAAACAACACTGAAATAATTATTAACATACACCAAATACACTCCATTTAAACAAATACAAACAATAATACTTTACACTTAGTCATATTTTACAAAGGGCTTTTACATGCATTTTACTTTCTTTGTGTGTGTGTTTTTTGTGTGTGTCTGTTTTTAAATAAGACTGCGAGGTAAACAGAGTGAATATGCTTTACAAATAAGGAAACCAAGGTGGGAAAAACTTAGGTGGCTTCTGCAGGGTTAACTAGGTGTTTTGACTGTTTAGTTGTTTTATCAGATGAAAAATAAAAAAGAATTTGCTTTAGTTTTATAACTGATAGGATACTTTGGTTGTTTACATATTTATTATCTATCTCCCCAGAGGGAAAATAGGAGAGAGAAGTTGCTTTAGTTTTCTACCTGGTATTATATGTTTGTTTACATATTAATTGTCTAGCTCCCCCATTAAAATGGAAGCTCCAAGAATGAAAGAAGCTCCTCAGTTTCATTGATCTCTAAATCCCTGGTGCCTAGAAGACAGCTTAGTACACAACAGGTACCTACTCAGTAAAGGTTTGCTGAATGAAGTAATTGCTATTAAGACAGTATTTAATATTCAATTAGTTGGGGGAACTCTACAGAGGGAATAATTACTTAATATTCTTCAAACAGCACAAATTTAACAATAAAAATAAAACTAAGAAAGAAATGCTTAGGCTTTCACTTGATTTACATGGTAATTTTACTGTGGGACTCAAAACACTTGGTGGCCATTTTCAATGTTTTTCTCCTTTAATAATAACCACAATGCTACTGTAGAGTGCTTCTGACCTAGGGACTGGAAGATCAAGGGAAAGCAGAGACAGCAAAAGGAGAAAGAGGAGATAAACCACTACATACCACTTTGCTCACAGAAAACAACTGTGCTGCCCTATGTCCACCTCAATATGTGAAAACTCAGAATATGAGTAGTCACCAGTTTTAAAGGGGTCCCTACCCTGAAAGAAATCACAGACCTATGGCGATGCATATCGGGCAGGTAATCAGTTGAAGACTCACTACAAAGTGCTCTCCGAACACATGATGCTCCCTTGATTAAGAACACTAGCATAAGAAAGCTAAACAGAGAAGATAATTCAGTACAGATTTAAACTTCCTCTTGGGGAAAGCAATTTTAATTCATTCAGTTCAACTGATTTGATAGGACTGATTAAAATAAACAAATAAACAATAAATAAGTAAGACCATAAAGCACAGCTTCTCAAACTCTTCTTACAAAATACTCCTACCAACAGCCAGGAGTGAATGCTTATCTGGGAGTACAATATTGTGATTTATAAGAAATATATGTATTTGGTAATTCAGATGACCTAAATACATTCTCCAGATATATTTGATCCACAGCTCCTGGCTCATAGTTCTCAAACCCCATGGAGTTTTCTAAGTGATGGGAGCAACAATTGTGTCTCTTATGTTAATGAGGAGACTTTGGGATTCACCCAAGGTGGGGACTGGGTGCCAGGAGGAGCTAACTTTGTGGTTAGAGGATTGGAACTTTCAGTCCTACCCCGATTTCCAGGACAGGGAGAGGGCTTGAGGTTGAATCAACTGCCGGTGGCCAGTGAGTTAGTCAGTCATAACTAGTAATGAAACCTCCATAAAAACCCCAAAGGATAGCCTGTCAGCTCTTTTTCAGAGGACTTCCCCATTGGAGAATGAGAACGCTTCCATGGGCCATGTGCCAGTCCAAGCTCCAAGAGGAAAGACGCTTCTTTGTTTGATACCTTCCCTATCTATCTATTCATCTGGCTATTGATTTGTGTCCTTTACTATCCACTGTAATAAATTGGTAAACTAGGGGTTAAATGGGTTTTCTTCAGTTCTGTAAGCTGTTCTAGCAAATTAACTGAACCCTGAGGAAGGAGTTGTAGAAACCTATGATTTACAGTCAGTCAGAAGGGCTGTTGTTAATAACAAAAGAATTGCTATTATCATTAAAGGAGAAAAACATTATTATTAAAGGAGGAACAACATGGGCTTGGAACTGGCTTCTGAAAAAGTGGAAGGCGTTTGTAGGCCTAAGCTCTTTACCTGTGGAATCTGATTCTATCCCTGGGTAGACAGTGCCAGAATTCAGTTGATTTTTGCACACCCTACTGGCTTCTGAGAATTGCTTGCTGGTGTGGGGCTGCCTCCACACACTAGCTGGAACTAGCTCTGGGAACTCTTTCAGGGAGGAATTCCTCATCAGTCTCAAGAGGCAGACAAGTTTGGATTTTCTTTGCAGGTTCTGTTTTTTCCTAAAAATTTATTTGATTTGGAAGTCTAGACCATAATCTATTCAGGTTTGTTTTAATTTAATCTTTAAGCCATGAAATGTTTTAAGAACAAAAAAGTCTCAAAGTAAGTACCAGGAAGATACTGCCCTATCTATCATATAGCTTCCCCAGACACATGCATGTGCCTACAATCACACCCCAAACTCTGCAACACTCCTGGAAGTACCTAGACCCCCAAATTAAGACACTCAGCTAAAAAAAGAAGAGTTATCTCCTTGGACTTCTAGAGCAGTGATTTTTTTTTTTTTTTTAAGTTATGAACTCTTCTGAAAATGGATGAAAAACATTGCTCAAAACATAAAACTGTGTACATTATTTACGGGGATTCTAGATGTCCTCCCACCCCTAATGGGCTTCCCTTATTAGAAGCATATTTAAAGGCAATCAGTATTTTCTATGTAATTGCTCCCTCAATAAAGGTTAAATATCTCCCCAATCTAAAAAATGGTTTTGAACAACTCAGTGGTTGGTGATAATATTAACTAAGGTGAGAAAGACAAGAGTAAGAGAAGGTCTAGCATATGGCAGAAATCAAGAATTCTGTTTGGGCCATGTTAAATTTTTAATGCCAAACTGACGTTTAAGTGGACAAGGGAAGGTCTGAGAATCACTGGCATTAAAAAAAAAAAAAAAAAAAAAAATATATATATATATATATATATATATATATATATATATATATATATATATATAAATGATGCCATTTAAATCCACAAGACCAGAAGAAATCTTCTGCATGGGCAGAACAGCTGGAGACAAGGCATTCTAGCAAGCAGAGGAAGAGGAGGAGCAATCAGCTAAAGGAACTGAGAAGGAGGGGTACATGTTGGAAGACAGGAGTACAGTCTCATAGAAGTCAAGAGATCAAAATTTCTCAAGTGGGAGACAGTGGCCAAATATGTCAAATATTGAGGAAAGACTGTGTTTGATGTGGCCAGAGAAGTGACTATGGGATTCAACTGCATGGAAGTCAGTGTGATCTCTTACTGACAAGCATTGTTTCAGTAAATGGTGGGGATGGAAAGTTGTTTGGAGGCTGAGAGACAAGAAGGATGAAGAAGTGAAAAGAGATAATACAGACAATTCTTTCATGTTTTGCTGTATAGGAAAGAACATAAAAATGAGGCCATGGTAAGGAACGGCAATGGCAAAAAGAGGCTATTTATGGTGGAGGAAGAAAGGAGAGGGATTAGAGCCACAGAGAGCAAAACTCCTAAGAAGTCAAGAGGGAAATGAGCTATAAAGGCACAAGGGGGAGATTCTGGCTTATGCAGGAGGGAGGCTCTATCTTCTATTATAACAGGATGGAAGGCTGAGGGTATGAGAACTAATACAAAGGAGATGGAAGATCTGTTGATGGAAAGATTAGAGAACTCGTGTTGCAACTGTTCCAACTGCTTATGTTTTGTCATTAAATACGAGGTGAGGTTACCAGCTGAAAGTGAGAAGCCAAGATGGATATCAACTTGAAAAAACAGAAGAATAAAGTACTTATTTTGAAAAGCGAGAAAGTATATTCACTAGGCACATGTAGCAGGATTGCCCAACACTAGTTCCTAGTCGAGGTCTGTGGTTTTGACTATAAAGTAAGATCAATTAACACAGGTTCAGACAGGAAGTAAATTAGTTGGGTTTACCCAGAGTTAGAGTTTTGCCAAAGAGGAAGAGTGAGACAAAGGACTGACGATAATAAATGACCGTGGCTAATAAGAGAAATGAGTACTTGAATGGTAATGACAGTGAAAAAATGAGTCATAGAGTGGGGTCTGGGTAAGGCTAACATATTGCTGGAGAGCAGGTATGCCGGGAAGAGGATCACAGACTTATATGCTTAGTCAAAATACTGGAGGTGGTACAGCTGCTTCCTCTGTTTTGTCCTTGGCCATCTTATGTGACATAGTTCTATTTCTCTCTTAATCTCTCATATATCACATGGTGTTAACATCTTTTCTATGGTGACAGCTTCTGAAAATCCTCTGTAACTATAAGTGTGAAAGCTTAGGCGTCAAGAGATGAACCAGGGGCCAAGTCCAGCTCCACCACTTATTAAGCTGTTTGACTGAGTGAGCCCTTTAGCTATAAGGGGCATCATTTTCCACCTCTGAGAATCGTAGTTTAACCTAGTACACTTCTCATTCAGGTGTTAGGATTTAATAGTGTAAAGATGTAGGCAAAGACTTTCACATAACAATTCTTCAATCAAAAAAAGAAAGAAAAGGTAAAAATATTACTTTATTCAACTCAGGAACTAACTTCATGTAAAGATCTCGCAGCTGCCTCAGCCATAACATGTCCAAAACCAAACTTGGCCTCCTCCGCATATTCGCTCCTCCTCTCACACTCCCTCTTGGCTAAGTTACCGGCACCACCACCTCCTCACCACTTGGGCTAGAATACTGAGCTGTCTGAGACTCACCCTTAAAACTTTTCCTCAGCATCCAACCTGTCACCAAATCCCGCTATCATTTATCGAGACTAAACCAGAGATTTTAAGATATACCAATATTTTATGTACCACTAAGTAAAATGAATGAAAAATGCTGCAATTACAACTGCAAGATGCCATCACTTGTAAGATACAACCAGATTTCAGAGATGTTATAATATGGAAAAAAGTACATCCCAGAATAGTTGATATATGGCAAAGCTACCTCTAAATGTTCTTTTACCTATTAGCTATCCCTTCTTTTCCATCTTCACCTCAATAATGAGTTCAGGTTCTCATTCTTTTACCCCTAATCTACTGTAATCACCCCTTCCCAAACTTCCTTGCTTCCAAATGTTCACTTCTGGCCACCTTTCACACTGATGACAGAGCTACCTTCCTAAAATATAGATTAGCAGCTTTTACTGCTCTTCTGCAAAACAGCAATGGTTTTCCCTGCTCATTGTTTTAAGTACAGCAATCAAAGAGCAACATAATCCTGTTCTTAAACAGCCATTCCCCTTGATCTGCTATTTCAATACTTACATAACCTATAGTAACCAAGTATATTCATTTTGGTGAATACTTGATGTTCACCAAAAAGAATATGAATAGGTAAGGCTCCCTGTTTATTATGCTTTCGTTTCTTAGCTTGATTTGTCCTGTTGGCCTCCAGTTTCCCTAATCAAAATAAAATCCCTTATACCTTTCAAGATGAAAATCAAATGCTATCTCCTCCAAAGGCCTTCATTAATCCTTTTTTAAAGTGACTGGGTCTTTGATCCTAAGGGTACTCCTTAGGCATTAATTTAATGTTCACTACTTTCTGTGTGTGTTATACCTAGAAAATAGTTTATTTATATCCTGCCTTCCCAATTAGATTCCAGGCTCCTTGGGGGCAGCAGCCATATCCTACTCATCTTGGTATCCACCTACAGCACCTGATACAATGCCTTGCACACTGAGATTAACAAAAGTGAATTCTGATGTATTAAAATGAAAGGCCGAGATAATGCTTTTAAAAGTGTTTGAAGAAGCAAAAGGTCAATGGCCAGGGCAAAAGAGTGAAAAAGCAAAACTTTAACCTTTCCATTTAATCTGTCAAAATGATACAGAAGAACAACCACAGGCAGACTACTTGAATCTGTCTGCTAAGAGCCATTAGCAATGCCGCATACAGCAAAATGATTTTCACTGTTCAATATCCAGTATTGTCACTGTTATTGTGCTGGATTTTTAAAATGGTTGACCAATTCGTTTCTTTGGACCAAGTAGTTATCAAATGATGGTTTCTAGGTTTAAATTTAGGAGAACGGAAACCTATAAAAGAGAAAGAACTATTAAACCAATTTATTGTACTCGTTATTTATTTGACTGTAAGCTACAGGGGCAAAATATAAAGAATCTAGCCTTCCCTCAATTGCTGTCCACCCACACTCTTCTACCCAGATCTTGCTATATACAACATCAACACACACACAATTTTCTTTAATAAGATCTTCCCAAGATACTGAAATAGTTGTCATTTGCCTATGCTATGAGACTTTATAGCTAATTTTCCCTCAAATGAGATCTGTGGCAATAAAACATTACTCGTATAAAATAAAAAATGCAAGATGACAATGGCAAGAGTAAGTGACAAGTACAATTCCAAACTCATTTGGAGAAAGCATGTTGAAGTGATATCCTAGGGTAATGCCCCCTGAGGCTAGTGAGGAGGAGAAGAGAAAGCAAAGTGTAAAAGTGGGCTCTTCTTACTGGAATGGGCCTGAGGGGAGCAGTCCTAGGTGCAGAAAGATTAATCCTATAACCTGTAATTCTTTGTCCTTTCATACAGCTGTGGGCCACATTTGGCTGTCACTCATGGAAAAACACAAAAACATTAATAGAAGTATTACATACAACAACAATTTGGTTTTACAGCTTGAATCCTAATTGAAGAGATAAATACCTGGAATTATCTAGAGATAACCTGGTCTGTAGCATTCTGGTGGCAGTACCAAAATGCCACTTAACAGATATCCTGGGCTAGATAATTCCTTTATTTCTGCTGGCCCACTAGTCCAAGGCATGAGGAAAAAATTAAGGAGAAATACACAAGAAAATGTTATACATAAGTCATCCCACAAGATCTGTACATAACTTCTTCAGGCCACACAGAGCTCTTTCTTACAACACTGGCAAGACTGCTAAACATTAATGGGCAGAAAATTCACCTTTAAGACTGAAGTAGAGATAGAGGTAGTAAATACAAAATGCCTAAACTTTCCAATTTTAAGTACCACATTTGTATTCAACAGACAAAGCACTGACTCTGTGCATACTTACACTATCACCACTTCTTTCCTCTCTATTCTTCCTCACCCCTATCAGTATCTATATCCTCTTCAGGTTCAATGTTTCCTCCACCGCCTCTCTTTTAATGCAATACATACCTTTTCCCTCCCATGGTGACCCTTCAGAAATAATGGCCCCTAACTCTGTTGAACAATCAAAAGGGAAGATTGCTGATGGTGAGATTTTGGGGACAAATGGTAACGGCAGCACAAGAATCATTATCACAAGAATCATAGAGGGCTAGGCAAGGAGGTCATTAAGGCAGATCTCAGAGGTGACTGAAGATGCGATATGTCAGGGAAGTGGAAGTGACATTGGGTGCTGTTCCAGGCCATGCTATCTCCAGTAACCCATAAATAGAGGTGTGTGTTGGAGGGTATCACAAGCATCAGATTTGCTTCAACTATACAAAAGGCAACAGTCATATGGAACCAGTTAAAACCCCTGCATATACTGTGGCAATTTCAAGAATAAACAGGTCCCACTCCGCTCGGAATACAAATCTTCATCTAGTCAGGGTACGGGCCTCACAAAGCAATTGGAAAGAACAATTACTAGAAAAGGCTGTTTTCCTCAGTTTGAGGGCCTGCCTCGGTGCCATAGGAAAGTTAATATTTATTGATTATTATTATGTGCCGGACTTCATGCTAAGCACTGCATATGAATTAATTCTTTTACTCCTCCCCAAAACACAAGGATGGATGTTGATACTATTACCATTCCCATTTTACAGATAAGGAAAATTTTCTGAGATTAAGTAATTTGTCCTGTGTAAGGTCATCTAACTAGTAAGTAGAAGAGCTTATTAACTAATGAGAACTAGATATAAACGTGTACAACTAAGACCAAGTGAAAATCATTTCCCAACGACATTTTTATCAGCCTTTAAGGCTACTACTGTTGGAGGAAATTCACTCAGAACTTAACACATACTTGTGGGAACTTCATGTCAAGGGCCAAATATAGATTGTAGCAAATAGATACATCAGTTCCTCCCTCCAGCCATGCACACAGGCAATGGTAGCAAATGCCAGCTCAAATACCACCCTCCACCAGACCACCCTTGATCTCTCCAGTCAGAACTGATCAAGCCATTCCCTGTATGCTCCCACAGCACATTTTCTTGGCATTTCATTCTGACTGCTATCAAGAGTTATTAGCTGCTTCCAAGCCTGACTTCCTACTACTTCTTGAACTCACTAAATTCACACAGAACCCCAAACACCTAAGGCAGCTGACTGTATTGGCTGGCACTCAAAACATTTCTCTATGAAGTTTATATTTCTCAATTCTAAGCCGACAGCTGTAAGCTAAGTCTGCACTTGGGGTAAACACACAGCACACCACCAACGTAAAAAAAATCAGAACGGAAAAAAAATCAGGTTCACAGTATCTTCTCCCTTCTTGATGTACTTTTAAAGAAATGCTCTTTTATAAACTGAATGGGAGGCACAAACAGAAAGGAATCGGAGAAGACGGCATCAAAACATTCAAAACTCCGTTTCCAATTCAGAACTACATTCTCTACCTAGTATCACAAACACTTCAGGCACCTCTTGCATCACAATGAGAGGGTATTCTATCTCGTGACTGATCTGTTCTCGGCATTTAAGACCATACCTCTCATTCTAAACTCCATTCGGAGACACGTGTTATTTTTTTCAAATTCTGAATCCAGAGCAAAGGCCACTCAAGGCCAGATTAAGCAAAGAGAAGGATCTTGGACGTGGAAGACTCCGCACCTAGCACTGCAGGCCCAAGAACATGAACATCTAATTGTGTAGGATACGAAAGAACCCTAGGTGAGGTCTCCAGGAAATGTGCTTTAATGGGCTTCACTACACGCCATACGGGTTTGCACGGAAGAGTAAGATCTTGTTGCGACTCGTTTCTAACGAGGCCTCCTTCGATGCCGGCGTTGGCCGGGTGAGGCCGCCGGCGGTAGCAAAGCCGCCTCGCCGCCCTTCCTTCAAACCCCAGGCCACTGTCATCCCTCTCGGAAAGGGGCACAGATCAACCCTTTAATCACCGCGCTCTCCCTCGGTCCCCCAGGACACGGGCTCCCATCGCCTGCGAATACGGCTTAGCATCTTCACCCATCTCGGCGCCTTACGCCCGGTCCCCGCTACACACGGAGACCGCCCTCGGCTCCGGCGAGTGACTTCATACCCGATCCCGTTTCGTAGCTGTGCCTGGAATCACCCATTACCTTCCCCAAGCAAATGTGGCACGTGATGGGCAGAGTGAGCGACAATGTAACGTTCTGCACGGTCTGAGCCATGGCAGCGTTCAGAATCCCGCCAACACGGAAGTCCCGCCGACCGCGGATCCTCGCTGCGACTGGGGCAGCGCGAGGCCGGCTACGGCAGCCCGGCAGGGCCATAGCCCGCCAGGAGCGGAAACGAAAACGCGCTCTCGAAACGCGCGGTCGCCACGGTTTTTCTCATTCTTTCCTTAAATGTTAAAAAAAAAAAAAAAAAACTTTCCCCTGGTCGGAAGTTGCAAGATTCCTGGGATGAGAGGGAAGACGCTTTACTACAGGTATTGAGGATCTTGAAAGTTTAAATGAAAGCGTAGTAGTGGTGAGAGGAGAGGAAATAAAGGCGATTTTAAATCCCCAAGTCTTTCCCGGAGAGTGGGGGTGGAGGGAGGGAGAGAATTTTCCACCCAAAGATTAAACCCCACACAGCCTGCAAACACACCGTGCAGTCAAAACAGGAAAAGAAAAAACGATCTCTACATTTTCATTTTTCAAAACAACTTTCTGCCACTCTCAGCTCTCTTTATTCTTAAAAGATGTAATGTCACTTAAAAAGAACAAACTATGATTGTGTCTTTATCTGTTTCTGGGACGTTTTGAGTACATTTAATTGCAGCTTTCCCTGAAGACACGTGTTCACTGTTGGCGCTTCTGTGGTTTCTATCTAAAGTGAGATTTAAGGGTCGGAGCCACAGATTGATTTACACTCACAGGTGAGAAAGCTGCATATTAATAGTGCAAGCCATTCCCACTCCCAGAAAGCACTTGAGTTTAAAGCGCTTAAAGTTTTTATTTCAGGTGTATGGAAATTCTGAACGAGAACGTGTGAGGTTATAAATTCCCATTTCCGACCAATGAAAAAGGAAAACTCTGAAACTTCCTAAATGAAACTTGAACATAACAGATTAGGGATTTAACTGCAACTTTAAGTGAAGAACCAATGTGATCGATTTATGCAAACAAATACAATCTATGAGTTGGGAGATTTAGAAACAAAACCTATGGAACTACCTTCACTCAAGTTTTGGAAAAAGAGGATATATCATCTCAAGAAGCAGCCTCCTGGTTAAAAGAGAGAGGTTCAGGACCTGGATTGTGGGAGTTGAAATCCCTGTCAGAACAATTTTCTGGCTCTACCAACTTCAGAAAATTTAACCTCTCTGCTTCTTAGCTTCCTTGTTGGTAAAATTGTGTGTGTGTGTGTGTGTGTGTGTGTGCGCGCGCTGAGGTCAATGTATTATACTACCACCATGTCTATAAAAGGAACAGGTAATAATGAAACTGGAGCAGCTAGTAGTTCACTTGAAGAAACCTAAATCCGGTTCCAAATCAGCCCACAGGTGACAGTTAAGAATTCTTCCAGACAGCTCAGTAACTTCATTTCCTAGGAGCTGGAGACTATCATATGCTTGGAATTGGAGAACTGGGCAAAACAGTCATATTGATTGTTAAATGGCCACTTTTTTCAGAATGCCTGGCATAAAAGTCATCTGGTTTGGCTATTTCCTGGCTATTTGAAGTCATATTATATGAGAACTAGAATTCACATGTTTGCTAATGCATCTTTCACATTCCTGGCTTTAGCTCTCAGGCTTTGGAATGAGAAAGCTCCAGGTCATTCATTACCCAGTGTCCTTCAGGTTTCCGCATCTTACTGTATTCTTCTTATTCTCATCTTGCCCATTCCCGGTTCTTACCTTGCTTATACCTAAGGTGGTATTTTAGGGCCTGTTATTTTTAGGGCCTGTTATCCCCACCCTCTGAGTAGATGTAGGACTGAGAATATTCCATCTCTCACATCGATCCCTGGAAACAAAAAGCATGTCTAAAATATTTTATTTTTTTAGACTTTTCCATTGCTGCTGGAGCAAGTTCATTTCTTGCTAGCCATTTTGGTGATTGGTGTTAATACTCAGTCACCAAGATAAATTTTAAAAAATCATAACCTATATTTTAAGTAGAATGTTAAAACCTAAACTATTTCCAACATCTTTTTTCACAGTTACTATCTGTCATAGCTTCTCAGTGCTGTTTTAGTGCTCTGTCCGTATATCTACTTCTGTGATCACATGGTTATATAGTTGGTTGTTTATGTGTTTTTCCCCACAACAGACTGTCTGTTTCTTGAGGTCAGGGATTGCATCTGATTTATCTAGTATCTGGTATTAAGTGACTGTTCTACAAACCATACTATTTTCTTCAGCTATGAACTACCTTTATTACTAACCCAGGCTGTTTTAAACAATGTCTTTACTTGTTTTCCACTTCAGAATGGAAGACTATAGCTTTTTTGCTAATTATAAAAATAATAAGGCTATAAGGCTCATCTTAAGAAAATTAAGCCATTTATACATATATAGAGTAATAAGCAGAAGTTCCTCTGCGTTTATGCCTCACCCTCTCTGTCCTGTGTGGTAATCACTATAGACATTCTAGAGCATATCTTTACAAACATATATTACAGTGCATAAGTACAAGTAGGATCATACAATAGCATACCTGCTTTATTCACTAATGCTTTGTAGATAAATACACACACACACACACACACACACACACAAACACTCATCTAAATAATATTGTTAGCAAAGCAGCTGATTAGGACTCTCTCTAGGTCCAAATTGATTCCAGGCCAACTCCCAGGCTTTGCTTTTAATAATGCAGAGGGTTTAAGGCCATGAACACTATGTCTTTCCTCTGCTTTATGACGGGCATTTCCTTCTTTGACAAATCATGTTCATTTAGTCATTATTTGGCCAAAACCATTAAATAATGTTGTCATTACTTTAATAGGAAAACAAAGATCACATGGCTCATTAACTTTCTGCTTAGTTTCTTTCTCAACTTCTTAGTAGCCTCAGGAGTTCTATCAGAACTCCTTAGTAACCTGAGGAGTTCTATCAGAGGTAGCACCTGGGATGGGCTAAACCTCCTAAATCCTTAGAATTATAAACTTTTAGAACTAGAAAGGATTTTAGGGGTTTTACATAGGCCATTTCTTTCATAGATGATGAGATTGAGGCATAGGTAAGGTAAACCATCAGATAATGGTAGAGTTGAAGCTAAATCCTAGATTTTACTTGGACTCTGAAATCGTTGGCCCGATGCCTTCATGTAAGTGCAAGATGTATTATTATTAATAAAGTAATTCAGTAATAAAATCAGTCATAATTGAATTTCTTTCCTAAGAAAACCATCAAATAGCTATGGAACACCTTTTACCCCTTGTTTAAATCAGATTCATTTTTATGATAAATTATTTAGAAGCAAGTTTAAAAAAATATAAAATCTTAAGTGCTATTAAAAATTGATTAGGAATGCATTATTCTTTCATTGACCCAGTTCAGATTGTTTTTTAATTTTTTTCGTCAAAGCTAATAAATTTGAGTAGATGTTTCAGACAGACGTTTTGTAATCATTTGGTCATCAGTCAATTAATCACAACTTCATAAATATTGATTTCAGATTACATTTATTTTTCATTCCTGAAAGACAATCTTTTTGTTTGTTTGTTTTAAATTTATATACCCCCACTTAGATTGTGGTTAACACTGAGAAAACTCATAAAAGTTAGATTAAAAATTAATCAGAGGTGCTGGCCCAGTTGCATGGACGTCAGGCATGGTACCATCTACTCATAGGCTGGAAATTCTGAGCTAAAATGTCTGAAGATCATGACATGAAAGATGCTTATTACTATAGCAGAGGAACTTGCCTTTTTCTTGTAGGTTTTTTTGTTTGTTTGTTTGTTTGTTTTTAGAACAGACTGCTGAAAGTTAGCATTCTTCATTTAATGCATTTTTATTAAAAATGTTAAGCAACTAACTTAGACAGGTTCTGTCTTATGGAGCTTACATTCTAGTGGAAAAGTTATGCTTCACTGGCTTAGAACCAAATCCCAGCCTCTTGAGTAGCACTTGAAGTTTTAATATTGAGTCTGCATATCAAGTTTGTATGTAAGACAATGTAAATGGTTGCAGAAGAAATAAATACAAGTAATTAGTTATTTGTTATTCCACCAAAATATAAATACCTTTTATGTGCCAGGCACTCATCTAAGGGTTAGGTATACAGCTGTGAATAAGATAAGGTCCTTGCCTACATTTATTCATTCAACAAATATTTTATTCACTACCAATGATGTGCCGGCCACTGTACTATTAATGAGCCATTTTATAAATGACCTTACTATTCTATTACACCATAAAATGCCTATTTCTACAGTCATTTTGTTCTTCTGGGCGCTCTTTTGTTGGTTAGCCCCTGGGATTATGACACAAATTAGAATGTTAAATATTTTAAAATGTTGCAAGTTTGGTAACTGGTTTAAATTAGGTAATTTTAAAAAGAATGTTTTAGTTTTACCTAAGGTTAAGAGGTATTTCACAAGTGTTTGTTGATTGCTAGAGAATAAATGAAGGAAATATCTCCAGGAATATCGTAATAGGAACCATTAAGATGGAGAGGCTATGGGATTTGCCGAAGTAGCAGAATAATGGACCCAGCTCTGAGATCCTGGCTGTTTTTGTCTTTAAATTGCCAACAGAACACACTTTTTTTCCCCCCTACCCCTCAGTTTAAGTGTGAGCAGACCTTCCAAGGTGAAGTCCTCCTATGGGAACTCAAAGCCAAGCCCCTATTTTCATCCCATTTACTGAAAGCTTGTAAATAATTGCCTTCTATCTGAGGGCTCCTCTCCTATAAAAGCATCGTGCACTTGGCCGTGTCCTCAGCAACTGGCTGGAGATTTGCCAAGTTGCTTTACTGCTTTTAGGTAAAGCGTCAACACCTTCTTTACACACTCAACACTCTCAGTCATTGTTTTAGCAGATGAATCATTTATTCCAAGTATTGTTTAAGACATGGCTCCACTTCCCCATATCACCATCCTCAACTCTCTTTGATCTATGACTTTTCTTTCTTTTCTTGTACCATTCATTATGATAAAGTCTCAAGTTTCATCTCTTTTGTGATACTTTTACTATCTGCTCCAGCCTCACAATCCCCTTGCCTTTCAAATTCTTTAACATTTATCCTCTCTATCAACCAATTTTTTACCTCATGAATTTATTCTGCAAACCTTTATTTAACATCTACTGTAGGTCAAGCACAGCGACAAATGCAAAAGCTAAAAAGTTGAAGGACAGATTTAGCTCTGTCCTGGTGAAGTTTACAGTCTAAATGCAGGAAGACAAATATATTAGGAAGTCACCAATTATATAGTGAGTTAATTCCTGCAGGAGTAGACAAGAAGAGCACCTGCCTCAGCTATACACAGAGGCAGGATTAGACTCTATGTTTTTAAAAAATCTCTCCCTAACCAGCCTGAAGGTCCATTATTCATGTGTGGCACAGTGCTGAATGCACAGTGGATTTCAGCAAATAATAGCTGATTGGCAATCTATTCCTTTAGCTCAATGTCTCTATTTCTACATCACCATTTTAGAATGTATATTAATTCATTTGAACAGTTTTTAAGATTAGAAAGAAGTTTGTGTGTGTGTATTCTTAAAAATGATGTTTTCAAAACATCATACAAATTTATGTTTCTTTGTAAGAAATAGGAGGATCTGTCCATAATAGCAAGGCCATGGGCAAGAACCCTGGGGGGTAAGCTAGGGGAATGGTCTCTTCTGCCATATAGCATTTGAATTCAACTTAGAGGAAGAAGTGCATCCAAATCACAGAACAGGTAGGTAATAAGATATTTTCTTAGAAACAACTGGGGCCTTATAGCATAAAAGCATCTTTCCTTCACCCTTATTCCACCAACTGCTTCCACTGACTTCATTTCCCTCCCTTAGAGAGTGTTGGCCTCCTATTCCCAGAAACTTGGAGTGGCCCCTGCAAGGCCAGTAGACTCCTTTTAAGTAGCTGGGTCTGATTGCCATTCAAAGAAGGCATGTAATTATGTGATCTCCTTAGAACTATCACTTACATAAAATGATTTTGAGATTGTATTAATTAAGTGGTCAAATCATAGTTATCTGGGAGCACTTATCCAGAGTCCTCTCATTCTTAAGCATGGCTTAATGGTGAAGGCATGGATATTTAATCAGGGTTCAACTTTTGTGACTAGATAATATCCAGTGGGGGCAAAAGTATGAACAAATAAGCACTGTAATTCACCATAAATTAACAGTGTAACTGAAAAAAATTTTTTTTTGCAGTGAACCAGTATTACTGTTCACTGAGACTGAATTCAATGAGAGCTGTATTTGCAAGGGCTGCTATAACAAATCATTGAAAACTGGGTGACTTGGATAATTGAAATGTATTGTCTTACATTTTGGGGGGCTTTAAGTCTGAGATCAAGGTGTCAGCAGGGTTGGTTCCTTCTGATGGCTTTGAGGAAGAATCTAATCTGTTCCATGCTTCTTTCTTAGCTGCTGGTGGTTTGCTGGCAATCTTTAGCATTACTTGGCTAAGAAGCATCACTCTGATCTCTGCCTTCATCTTCACTACATGGTATGCATGTCTGTTTTCAAATTTCCCTATTTTATAAAGAGGACAGTCATATTGGATTAGGGGTCAGCCCTACTTCAGTATGACCTCACCTTAATTAATTACATATATGATTACCCTATTTCTGAAAAAAGTCACATTCTGAGGTTAGGACTTTAATATGAATTTTGGGAGGAAACAATTCCACCTATAACAGTAACCATGACTACTGTTTACAGTGATGTCCACTTCCCTGCCTAGCCCTCTTATCTGTGGTGGGGCTCTGGTTCTAGTTTGGCAAATAAGATACAAGTAAAAATAATGTGGTTACTTCCTGGATGAAGCATTTCATTACCTGTTGGAGGTTGTTGAGAGCTCTCTTTCCCTCTGTCATGGTGACAGCAACATTTAAGACAATTCTGGCCTCAAAATAGACTCATTAATGCAGAAAACAACCTGATGGTTGCCAGATGAGAAAGGGGGTTGTGGGGTGGGATGAAAAAGGTAAAGGGATTAAGAAGGACAAAAGTCATGGGGATGTAAAGCATAGAGAATATAGTCAATAATATGGTAATAACTATAGTGCCAGGTGGGTACTAGACTAATGGGGGGCGGATCACTTCGTAAATTATATGAATGTCTAACCACTATGCTGTACATCTTAAACTAATAAAAAATAATATTGAATGTCAACTGCAATTGAAAAAATCAAAAAAAGGGTGGGAGGTTGAAAAGGAATAAGAGGTTAAAATTTCCAGTTATAAAACAAGTCATGGGCATGTGGTATACAGCACAGGGAATGTAGTCAATAATATTATGATAGTGTTGTATGGTGTCAGATGGTTGCTGGACTTATCACGGTGATTACTACTTTAGGTATATAAATGTTGTATAACTGTGGTGTACACTTGAAACTAATACAATATTGTATGTTAGCTATATTTTAATAAAAACCTTTAAAAAAAAAAAAAGACAATTCCCACTTCATCAGTTTTAGATTCCAGAGTGAGGCAACATGCAGCAAAGCCCCTGAATGGCTTTTCGCAGGCAAATAGCCTAAAAGAGATTTAAACCTTTGTTATTGAAAGTAACTAAGATGTATTACCATAGCATAACTCTCATATTATATCAGTCTCCTGATGTAATAACTTTGGGTGATATGATTTATTTTTATTTTGTTTATACTTTTTTCTATGGACTGAATCGTGTCTCCTCAAAATTTACCCATTGGAGCCTGAACCCTCAATGTAACTGTATCTGTAGATAGGGTCTTAAGGAGGCAAGTAAGATTAAATGAGGTCATAAAGGTGAGACCCTAATTTGATAGCACTGTGGCCTTGTAGGAAGAAGATTCTGTCCTTCCCTCCCCCTCTTTCTCTCTCTCAACATACACACACACACACACACACACACACACACACACCCATGTGGGGACACAGCAAGACAGAGGCTATCTGCAAGGCAGGAAGAGAACTCTCACGGGAGCCCGGCTAGATCTGGTACCTTCATCTAGGTAGAACTTCTAGTCTCAGAACAGTGATTAAATAAATTTCTGTTTTTTAAGCCATCTGATCAATGGTATTTTGTCATAGCAACCTGCACTAGGATACTTTTTTTTCTTATTTATATTTATTTATATATGTTTTCTTACTCATTTAGGTTCTTTTCTTATTCATGATTTATTTATTTTCTTAAACTGTAAAAAAAATGTTTATAACCATAAAAGTTTTAGTATTAGAAAAACATCCTTTAAAGCATGCCTCATTATGCCATATATTTTAGTGGATGTGCTGCCTAGGTTATCTTTTATAATGAATTAAATTCAAAGGAAAACCACATGAAAATCTCCATTCAATTCAATTTCATAGAAATGTATCAAGGGCCTGCTGTGTCCAGCCACAGTTTCCATGGCCGCTGTCCTAAGAGTCTCACACAAATCTACTACCTCCTTTTCTGCAACTACAGACTTTTAATGATAATATACATCATTTCTATACTTCATGAACTTACATGGTAATTAACTGTGGTAAATCAAATTACTGTTCACAAAAATCTGTGTTCCTTCCACTTCCTGAGAAAAGTTATATTTTTGAGTTGTACTGAAGTGGGGCTTGATCAGGTGACTTTCTTTGACCAATGAAATGTGAGGAGAAGTAACAGATCTTTTCCATGCTGAAGCTGTAAGAGCCTACCTGTCCTTGCTTCCTCACACCTCTTTTTCCTTTGCTATGGCTACTGGAAATCTTTCAGAGGCAGCTGCTCTTTAAGCTTGAGTCCTACAGTGGAGACAACATAGGGCAGAGCCTCAGGCCATGTGCAATAGACTTGAAATGTGAGCTACAAAATAAGTCTGTTGTTATAAGCCATTGAGGTTTTGGAGTGTTTTTTTTTTTTTTAGTCGCACATCCTAGCCCTTCCTCATGGATACAACAACCCTGCCCTCTAAGTTCTCATTTTATGTGAGACTCTGCAGTGTCTGTACATAGAGCACAGGCTAGCCCTTTCTTGAGACTACAAGTGTAATAGACACAGAGATAACCCACTCTACTCTCCCTTTCAGAGGGACCTTGATGTCCTAGTTATTGAGAGTATTGTCAACAGACATTTTTCAACTCTCAGCCCCTTTGGGGTTTGCATCAGCCACAGAGAGACAACTGTTGCAACCAAGGTCATATCCTTCGTAGGCTGACCCACATTTGGTTACTGATGGAGGTAGAGATATAAAGGCCTGGCTAATGAAGGACAACCCTGATAGGCCATTTAGCTTTAGAGTTCCCTATGGAATCTGCTCAAGTGTTGATGGGTCTGGATCCTAGCTTGATTTATTACTTTGCCCAATTCTACTTCCTTCCTTCCCTTCTACAGGTGTTGATCACAAGGGCACTTCCTGACAGACCTCCTGTATGTTCAACTCTGTTTCAGAATCTTCTTCCCAGAGAATCCGACCTGCAGCAACATGTCTGTCTATAAAGTAAATAATGTGTATTTGTGTGTGTGTATGTGACATGCATGTGCACACATGTACTGTTATGGGTCTCTCTGACTTGGTGTCTTCCCACTTTTCTTGTTCTATTCTGTAAATATGCCATTATTTATTGTTAATTAGCTGTAGCCAGCCTTTGCTTCTGTGGGCCTCAGAGACCTACCTTCTTTCAGTGGATATGTCAAATGTGCAAGTTTAACTTTCAGAAGGCATCCTAGTTTCTTTGTTTAAAGTCATTGAGTATAAGAAGGACTTTTCAGAGGTCAAGAGGCTGGGCCACTTAGTTTTTGTTTGTTTTTATTTATTTTTAACACCTTTCACTATAGTATATTAAAAATGAAAAAAAAAAGCCAATATAGTATCACAAATATTGTGGTATATTTTTAAAATTTACATTTAACATTAATTCTTTTAGCCCCAAAATACAATATACTTACTTTCACATTGCTCAAAGTGATTATAGGAGTCATCATAGAATATTAATTTCTGGTACCATAGGCAATGTCGTCTTATAAAATTTTTGGTTTTTGTTATTGTTTTCAGTCCATGGGTCAGTCACATGATGAAACCAATTAGTGGATGAAGAGCAGAACAACCAGGTTGTGAAAATCTCCTTCACCTTCTCTCCCTCCAGCCAAGGTGAATTGGTAGAAAATCTTTATGTGGGATTTGTGTTTGCCATCTTCCAGCCCACAGGGTCTTGGTGATTTATACTGACTTTATCCTCGTGTCCGATCTCCTCACCGTCACCTCCATTTGTCATGGTTACAACCAACACTTTAAGAAACTTTTAAACACATATATACAATGCATTGCATGTGGTAATGATAAATATTATTTTGTGCTGGATTGTGATGTAAATAGATTTTTTACTGAGGTTTATATTAAAAAGTTTGGGAACCAGTATCCTAATATACATGTTTAGGCTGAATGATGAATGTCTCCTTTTAATATCATCAGAGTATCTATGATGAAGTATTTACATTATTTTCGAGATAATGTTAAAGGTGAAAATTTGAGTCATGTGATAAAGGTAAGACTTGGGCCAAATGAATCTTCTAGTCCTCCCCCACTCAGCTACCTAAGCAAAAAGGTATAAAGGGGTTTCAATGAAGTCTTTTCTTCTCTGCCCTCACGCTGTCTCTCCTCTATCTTACCCCTTCACCAAAGCATACAGTTAAGCATCGTATGTTTTCAAAACATAATCTCAATCTTATTGCTCTGACTTTGCAAAAACTGAGGGGAAGTTTGAAAATTGAGTTTCAGAGAGGTAGCAAAACTACATAACTATTAAATGCCATAAACAGATTTTCTAACTTGTGTTCTGTGGCTTTTCATTCAACAGTCATTTGTCAAGAATACACTGTGTTCCAGAAAATATGTACTATACCTGCAGGATACTAAACTAGCAAGATGTGGTGTCTGTCCTCAAGGAGCTTGAATCACTCTGGGGCTAGAGATACATTTAAATCTTGATCAAATATGGCAAGATAATATAGTCATAACAGCCACCACTTATGGAACACTTTTTCTGGGCTGGGTGAGAGGTCTACACAGTGCTGTGGGATCCTAAGGAGAAAGTCTTTCAGGGTAGGGATCAGCTATTACATCAGTAGGAAAGGATAGTTAGACTATCTAGCAGTTGAAGACCCCTCAGAACGGCAGGACCTGTGAGTGCAGAGGAACTGGCTGGGTGAGAGACTTCTATTACCAGGATGGGTGCAAGAGTTTGGCTATGGGGTGGTGGAAGGGGAGTTAGGAATATTCCAGGATTTGTAGCTTTGGTAGCAAAGTGGGGTGGTGGTGGTTGTGGTTGTGGTTGTGGTGATGGTGGTGGTGGTGGTATAAATAGGCAATTATTGAATTTTATAAGCTCACTCAAGATGCAGTATTATGGTCTTAACATAGACACTTTCTTCCTGGAAGACTAAACACTTTCTAAACTATCAAGTTTATATTTGTCATAGTTATATAGTTGTGGAAAAGCAGACTGTACTAAAATCGGGTATTTTTGTTGTAGGAATTTATTTTGAAAAAAGAGAATATATCTCAGTATACCTCAATATGCAAGCCTTTCCATAAGGGACTCTTGTCTCTTGATTTAAAATCTATACCTGAAAGATTAATCAAATAGGAGAGTTCAGGTTTAGAATGTTTATATAGATAGGAGAAACCAATGCAGTGGATGGATAATGGGCAGGTAATTACCAGAAGATGCAGTTTTGTTGAATGATAACAGGATACTGTCAAAAATGAATATTAAATTCATTGATGTTTGAGTGGCTCTGTCATTATTTCATCATTTTAGCCATTATTTGGATGGATCTGTAAGGGATAAAACATCATTGTTTTAAAATAAACTTTTAAAAATATGAAAGCACAAGTTCTTATGAGTCCAACCATGTGCTAAATGGAAATTTTTTTAAGTACAGCCAAAAGCCCTTTTATAAACTGGTAAAAATGTTTTATTTAGAATCTGCTATATTTTTTTTATGGAAAAATGGCAATGTTCTAGAAAGGGAAAGCAAGGCATTAAGGAAATTTATACATTCTGTATTCATACTGTATTTATGCTGTATGTGTATACATACACCCCCAACCACATACTGACTTTTATATATCTATGTAACAAATGTCTATTATACAGAATTCAAATACCTAGAAAGAGCAGAGAACCAGTATCAATAGTACACAATTGTAATTGAAGTTCTTAATGATGATGCTATGACTCTGAAGAATTTTGAGATGCCTCTGGGATCCTCAAGGGCATATTAAATTATGTCAAGGTCGATATTATTGTTAATTAGATTTTATTATATTATTTGGGTATTGGTTATCCCTGTGTGATACATTGTTGCTGTCACTTGATCTAAATAGTTACTTGACTATGTTTTAATCTTCTATGTGTGAACATTTGTGAAAAAGTAAGTTAACATGCACATTTGATTTCATAAGTGGCCTTTAGCTGTGGGTATAAATGTAGCATTTAATAAGATATCACCTTAATATATAAAATAATATAATCTACATATCCTACTATTGCCTTATTTATATATTTGCTTACAATTTAATTTTTGAGGTATTTGGTAGGAGAGAGGTGTTTCTTTGGTTTTTGAAAAAAATTGACATATAATGTTAGTATATGGCACCAGTGAGCCCTTTTTATTCTATAGTTTTGTGTTTTGTTCTCTAGTTTTTGTTCTGTTTCTCTTTTCATCTCTAGTTGTTTCAGTTTCTCATCTTTAGTGATAATGCTTAGTTCGGTAGACGCATCTCTGGGCAATTAACATATGCCACAATACGCTTTTTAATTCTGTCTAGATTTGCAGTTCCTAGTAACCAGGATCGGATAGAACTTATTCTTTTGGAGACCTCTCCTTTTCCCATCCCCGACTGGAAGAAATGATGAGAGATTTGTTTTCAGGATGGTAATAATAGCCAGTTTACTGGATTCCACTTACTGGATTCCAGTCACTTTTAAGAGCGTTAAGTGTTTCCATTCATTTAAGTCACAGTGGTACAACCCTATGAGATTGTTACTATTTTCCTTTTGAGAAAATGGAGATTCATTCATTCATTTAACAAATACATATCAAACACACATTATGTGCCAGACACTGATCTAGGTTTGGGTACAGAGCAGTGACTAAAATAGACACAAATTACACACCCTCCTAGAGTTTACATTCTGGCAGGGACTCAGAGAGCTTTTGAGACCTTGCTCAAAATAAGACAGTTATCGTGTGGTAGGACATAGAGCACGTGCTCTTAGCTACTGCTTCAATATTATTTTCTCAGTCATGTAAGTCCTTAAGGGAACCTCAATCTACAGTGCCTTTTGAACTATAAGTCAAAATGTCACAGAATCTAATTGGTTCAGCAAGTATTTCTGAGTGTCTACTATACATGGCTTAATAGAAATAGCATGAGACTGAGAGGTAGGCACCCTTATAGTTGTGCCTCTGACACTATTAAAGAGAAAGTTCCCAAGCTTCTCTGGCCTTACAAGTACTAGATGAAATGTCACTGAGTTAACTCTAATTTTATAATGATCCTATGTGCCTAAAAGTTTAAGATACAATTTATAAAAGTGTATGCACTTCACAAGCATATTCCAGATATTGACTTTGGGGAATGTAAACCTGTGTAGCATTTTGCAGTTTTTTGACTCTCTATCAATATATTATCTGATTAGCTCATCACCGTGAACCAGTGAGCAGACAGGAAAGATGCTATTATTTCAGTGTTACATTTGAGGAAACAGAGGCTAAGTGGCTGCCCCAGGACACAGAACTACAAACATTGGGACAGATTCAAATTCTCATAAATTTTAGGCCAGCCATCTCTGTTTGGAAGAAAAGTTTGAGCAAAGAAAGAATAATTTATTAATCTCTTGTTATAATCAAGACACTATGAACAAAGATAAATGGAATATAGACCCTACCTATTCTTAAAGCTTGTAGTTCGGCAGGGAGGCTAAGAATACTTATACACAAATAAATACTAAAAAGAAATAAAATAGCAAGCATCTTAAGAGAGATTCATATATGTGGCAATGGGAATTGGTTTGTGGAAAAGATTATTTTCAGTGGGCATATAAGAGAAGTCTTCATAGAAAAACACCATTTGAGCTTTTCATCTATATGGAGTAGGGGGAAAGATATTCTAGGTGGAAGCTAAATTATGGAAATTGGAAAGCATTAAGGAACATCCCACAGTTCAAGTTTAGCTGGGTAAGAGCACCAGCAGGTCAGCTGGGTAAGCTGAGGCCATTGGTGGAGTTTCCTGGGATGTTGGACTTTGTTTTGTGAGCTCTTGGGAGCTGATGGAAATATCTAACCATGGCAGGGGCGGGGGTTGAAGGTGGGAGGAGGCCTGTAATTGGAGTTATGCTTCAGACAATCTGACCTATCAACAGTGTATAAAATGGATTGAATTGTGGAATGAAAAGGCAAAATATGTGTTCTGCATGCAGCCAGAAATAAGAGAGATGAATCTCTATAGGCTAGAATATTGAAAGATTTCATAGATGGGGAATGAGTTGGTCTGGGCTTTGAAGAATGGTCAGATTTGCTAAAGGCAGGGGGGCGTTGATAGATGAGAGGGAGGATGAGTGACATTTTAGGGTTCTGGTCATTTTAGAAATAAAAAGACTTATAACTCTGAACAGGAAAGTGACTAAACAGGAGTGCCCCCAGAGTAAATCCAGTGGTTCAGAAAGCTCTGAAATGAACCCAGAATGCATAGTTTGGGGCCAGGTGTACCTCTTGGGCTGCATGACCTAATCTTAGGGCAAGTTTAGACCAAGAGCAATGTCTAGCACCCCTCTGGGGAACACAACACTATAATTCAGCTCCTAATGAGAGTATCAGACTTTATGATATTCCCCAAAGCATCGAAACTTAAACAGTCATCATTCGATGTACAGAAGTTGGTGAAAGAAATCAGGCCAGGTGGCTGGACAATGCACAGAAGCTCAGCCTGAAGCAATGTAGCTGTGCTGTAAACAGCTGGGAAACAGCTGCAGCTGACAGCCCCCGCTGGCATGCTGCTGCTAGTGACAGGCATACTCAGTACCAGGAGAGGTGACATGAAATCTGCAAGGCTAAGCATGGGGGTATCGAGACTTGCAGGCCAATCCCGAGACACACATTAGAAGGCAGACATCTCTGCTATTGACTTATTGTATTTCACACTTGCCCGGGAAGGAAAAATGCCACCAGAGTATCCTCCCTGCTTCAAAAGGAGATTATGAGGCTCCATTTTCAATTTCTTGCATCTTACATGCTGTTGCTAACTACACAGAAACTCCTGCAATTGACATACTTCAGGTTGTTAGTGTTTGTATTTAAGAAATTACCAAAATATTGTCCTTGGTGATTCATCATTTTACATTTCCACCATCAGTGCATGGGAATTCCAGTTGTTCCACATCCTCTTTAGGAATTGGTATGGTTAGGCTTTCACATATTTAGTCATTCTAATAGGTATGTAGGGGTATCTACTATGGTATTACTTTGCATCTTCCTAAAGGATCTTTCCATGTGTTTATTTGCCATCATATTTCTTCTTTGGTGAAATGGCTGCTCACGTCTCTTACCCATATTTAAAAGTGGTTGCTTGTCTTCTTTTTTAGTTGTAGGAGTTCTTTATATATCCTACATACAAGTCTGTGGTCAGACATATGCTTTGCAAATATTTTTTCCCTCCAGTTTGTGGGTTTTCTTTTTTATTTTTAACAATTTTTTAATAACAAAAGTTTTTAATTTTGATGTAGTTTTTGCTTTCTCCATCCCTCATCTTTTTGATGCTTTCATGTCCAGGAGTAAGTCAGATTCTTTTGGCTGACCTTGGCTGATGTTCAAGCGTGGCCATGCCAAATTGTTCCTAAGTTGAGTTCAATATTTTATTTTCCATTTGTATGCAACTCCATGATTTTTGTGGCAAGGAATAGAGGGATAGAATGAAGGACAACCAGGTAAGCTTTGTGGGAACTATCATCAGATCTTAAGTTTACCTAAGACTGGCACTCAACATACTCCAAAAGATTTTGAAGATTTCTGTTCAATGAAAGCAGATGCCTTAACAAGTGTCTTTTTGGAGTCCCTTGTATCTCTTTAAAAATGTGACTGATGTAGGAATGGAAGATTCAATTCTGAGCCTTGTGACTTATAGCAGATTTCCTTGAAGGATACCTCAAGTGACTTTAAAGTGTTAACTGACTACTCCTGAGACACTTGCATCATCACCCAAATGCTTCAAAAGCAACAAGGTTGCTTTTTGTCTAATACATTTATTTATTCATCTATTTGGAGAGGATAAAAATTCAAAGCTAAGAACAACTGGCCTTAATTTCCACAAAAATATATGAAATATCCTTTGAAAAGCTATACTTCTTACTCTTCTAAAAACTGTTTCTAAAAATTTGTTCCTGTATCAGAACCGTCTAAGCAAAAGCAGAGATATTAACCTCATACTTACTGAATCATAATTTCTGGGTGGTGGGTCTCCATGTGATTCTTATGTATACCCAAATTTGAGAACCATAGGCAGAAATATCTTTTCTGTATATTCAGTCACTTATAAAATAAGAGTGCTGGCCTCTGTGCTGGGCCAAAGGGTCAAAGGAAGGCAGAACTTATATCCAGTCTCTTGCCTTTTACAGTCAAAATTATGTGTTTCCAAAGAATGGTATGGAAAACAAGAAGAGATCCCCACACCTGCCTCTGGGAGAGATGGAGTTAACTTGCAGGATGCTAACTAACAGGGCTGGATTATTACCTGCTCTAGGCAGGAATGCACCTAAATCTATTGGCTGCAGGCAACAAAGTCCCTAAGGGGTATGGGGCAGGGGCACTGTGGTTGGGAGGCATTATTTACTGCCTATTCTGTGGGCCTGAGAAAAGTGGATGTCATTTTATTGAAGTCAGAATTAGTGGAGAATGGCAGAAGTCATTTCCTAGAGGTTTGACATTTGGATACTGAGGTATAATACACTTTGAGGCATGGTTTTTACATTTTTTCCTAACAAAATACAAACCTTCTAGGAATTGTTTGTGGTAATTAGTATGTTAGCACAATGCTAAAAAAGAAATGGTGTTTACCATGAAATACAAAAAACTGTGGGTGAGTAATCCCTTTCATCCTCCACCTGGGACTATCTAAAGCCAATGGAACTTTGCAGCCATTGGATATACACTAATTTCCCACCCCCTTGCCACTGTCTGTGTGTTTCCCCCTAACTCTTATCAACGTTCTATCCATCTTTCAATGGTAGACATAAATATCAAGCACTGTCTAACCTCATCCCTATCCCACCCCCATCCTCCAGCTCAGAGATTCTCTACATCTTGCTGCTGTCAACTTTCTATTCTTTCTTCCCACGGGAATGCATCGTTTTGCACAGGTATGTCTCCTTACTGTCCTCACAATGCCAAGCACAGGCCAACATCTGTTTTATTATACTTGCCATTTTTCCCATTGTCTGAAATGTTTTTACTCTTTCTCCTATTTTAATACAATCCATTTTTAAGATTAGAATAGATCAGTGTAAATTCCATGTCTTTCTCAAAGTCTTGTCTGATCATAGGAATCTACCATTATTTCCACCTCTTCTGCAACTCTAGGAGTCTGTACTTCTTCTTTGGCATTTTTCATAATTTACGTGTTTCATTATCTTTTCATGAGCTTTATCTTTCCAACCGAACTGTAAGGTTCCTGTAGCCTGTATGTTTTCAGTTTCTTCAGATTCCCCTATAAGGCTGTCATGGAAATCTGGCAATTCTAATGTTTCCTAGTGAAATTCAATATATGAAGAGAAGATTCTAGAGCCTAGGGTAACACAGTTATATTTCAGTCTGCAGTTTAGAACATATCTGAGTCATACCTGTACTTCTCATATCTTACCAGATGGTGAGCATCTAGGTAGCAAGGAGTCTCATACATATCTTTGAAGTTCTAGTTGACAGTAAATTAATGTTGAATTACTGATTAGGATGTACTTTCTTGTAACATCAAAAAGCATATACGCCAATCCCACCTCTCAATATTCTTTCCTTTTTTTTTTTTTCTCATGTGCCTTTAAAACTACTATCAGTGGATAGAAGTGTTTAGAACTGGATGTAGTACCTCACTTACACCCTGCTGTTTCACACCTCTTTGTTTTCACTCTTGCAGCCTCTGGAATGCTCTTTCTTTAGTTAGACAGCTTTAGCTCATTCTTCAAGCCCCAGCTCAGTTTCCTCTAGGAAATCTCAACAGAACCAGCAGGAAGAGTTAAGCTGCCCTCCTCTGTGTTTCCCGAGCACCCTGTACACATTTCTCTTTTAGCCTGCACCATATATTGTTGAAATGTTCTGCTTATGTGCTTGTCTCCCTTGTTGAACTTCACTCTCCTCCAGGTCACAACTGTGTCATGTTTTGACACAGGTTATTTCTTAATCTAACTCTTACCCATTCCCCATCCCTCATCTCACAGAGTCTGGTATAATTTCACAGGCATTCAATAAATGTTTGTTGAACTATTGGCCAGTGATTATCAACCAGGGGGTAATTTTGTTCTCCAGGGCTTATTTAACAGTGCCTGAAAATATTTTTGATTGTCATAACTTGGGGGAAAGGGGTTGCTACTTGCATCTAGTGGGTCGAGGTGGGGGATGTTGATAGATACCTTATGTACAGAACAGTCCTCCCCTTTACCATCCTAACCACTCTCCCTCCCCCAAACAAATAATTGTCCAGTTTAAAATGCTGATAGTGCTGAAGTTGAGAAATATTGGCTTAAATTGTAGTCTAGAAAAGTATTGTTTGCTAAAAGCGGTACTTTGGAAAATTTCAAGGCTATGCTCTCATCTCTGTGATTTATTTTTTGGGGGAAGACTTAGATATGCATTAACAGTTGGGAATTAACTTATAATAACAGCAATTTCTGATATGCTAGCAAAATGGCTCGGTTTCTAAGTGTGATCAATGTTGGAAATTAGAAGTTAAAAGCTTTTGTTCATGCAGGGTTCTGTAGGTTTACTAAAAACCTCTCTATGCAACTATGTGAATTAGTTTCAGGTAAATTTTAAAAGATCAAGCCTTTGTGTGTGAAAAATCAGTCCTACAGGGATTCAGAATAGCTTCTCGTGGTCATTTATGAATTGAACTGGGGAACTTTTTGAATTTTATGTACTAAATGTAGCCATACTCCCACATAAAACTGCAGGGGGAACTGTACTTACACAGGAGAGACTCTGGTATGTAACTGCACGCAAACACAGCTTTCAAACGACTTCAACTCACCTACTTAGACCAACAAGGCTGTCAGTTAATTTAACAAACTATCTCTGTTTCCTGATCTTTGGGCCATAAAAATTGTTCATCTGCTCAGTCACAGGCCGTTTAATTTTGGATGCATCGTTGCCAGTTGGTTACAGTAATTAGCATTCCCTATATTGTGGCAGCTTCCCTGAAGCTATGCTAAGTAGGTTGCACTTTTGTGTGGAAACATAAGCAGGGTTGTGCAAATGAGTCTGGCCACCCATCTTAGAGACAGAAGCCCTAACTATCATCTTCTTGGCTCGGGTGCCTTCCAGGCCCACCTGCAGATCTTATTTACTGATTATTAATGACAGGAACTGTAGGCAGCTGTGAAAGGCACAGCATGGCAACTCAAAGCTGCAACTCAAAACTATCCTCCGTGGGACTGTAATTTTCTTGAATGACACCTGACTTCATTTTAATTTCTTTCTTTGCTCCAAATGCACTTGTGCTGGAAAAAATGCAATAGAAATTCAATGAGCTCCACATTTAATAGGCAGACTTGCAACATTTGTTGGTGCATCTGTTAGTTTCCTGGCAGAAGTGGGGCATTTGGAGAGGAAATATTCATTTGCGTTTGTTCCAGAGTTGGCACACAATCTGTAAGGTGATGATTCAGCAGAGCCCCTGGTGAGATACCAAAGAACAAGGTTACTTGGTGGTTCACTAGTTACCAGTCTCTGGAGATCAAATATTATATAAATTTAAAAATCAAATTTGATCGAATAAATGTTAATCTTCAAATAGCATCAGTGTTAATGTTTAGGAGATCAGATTTTGATTCCAATTTAGAGGGATCTGGTATTCTGCGTAAAACTCTGAAAATGAATCAGCTTCATTAGGAATAAAAACTGGATTTACTTCTTTCAGATGCACACATCTGCATTTTAGTTTGTACATCTGCCGAGTTTTGGTTTCCCAGGAAACAGCCATGCAAGAGTTTGCAAGAAGGGTTCACCACACATTGATTTATATCCAGAGTGATTTTATTTCTTTTTCTAATATGCTGTAAAGCAATATTTCATCAATGAAATTTATTATTGCATGTTTAATTTTAAGATTAATGGGATGAACACCTTGAATGTAATTAAAAATAGGTTATGTTTTCTTCCATTGACTGATGCTAATGCAGATATGGGGCTTTAGCTCACATTAGTTGCCTTCTTGTCTTTTACTGCAAGGCTGAGTTGCTCAAATGAATAAAAGCATCCTAAGTTGAAATTCTTTGAGGTGAGAAACTTGTAAATTTTCTGATGGATTAACCATTTTGCTGTCCCACTGAATCACCATATTCTCTAAGCATAATGAACTCTGCTAATTAAAAAATGATGTACATAGTCTGGGTACAACTAATCTTTATTTGTATAAATTGTGAGGTAAAATAAAGTAAATATTATAAGTAGAGAAAGGAGCCACTTTCAGTATTTGGTGACTGAGCGTGCAGCAGGAAATGGTGATGATGACTGAAAGATGAGGACAAGGAATGTGCTCTTTAGTTTTCTGGTTTTTTTTTTTTTTTTCCTAACAGGTGTCTACAAAGGATCATTGTCATAAATGTGAACATGAGCACAGAAACCCAATAAGGAAAATAGATGTTTGGGGAAAAAAAACTAGGCCCAAGTTCAGTAATTTCTCATTTCATTTATTACCAAAAAAAAAAAAAAAAAAAGTAGTAGAAAAAGAAAGCCATAGAATGAATGCTCAACAGAATAACCACAGCAGGAGAAGCAAAGAGCAAAAGGAGTTCAGGACACCATTTTAGAAGTTCCTTTAGACCCACATCTTGAGATCTATAGCAGGAGGAAAAAGTGGGACAAGTTCTCATTGTCCAAGATGTATTTCTGTTGGAATGGAAATTTTTAAAAACCATTACAGGGGTAGAAAAGCTAAGCTCTGCTTCCAATTGCCTGCTTCTTCTATTCATTTTTTAAGGGAATTAAAATAGTCTTGCTTTTGATAGGGGAAGAGGAAAGAATGTAAATACTTGTCTAAGAGTATTGTGGTGAATGGCCTTTGGAAAGGTTTATTGACAAGCTCAAACTCAATTATAAATGAAGGGAAAGGCAAGGTGTTTGTAAAGGGAGTCTTTTTACTGGAGTCTCCCAGCAGGTCGTTCTAGTCAATGTCCAGGATGCATCAAGAAAGTGAGAAATTCAGAGCCACTAAAATTCTGTGCTTCATTTTACCATCCTCAGTGGCTACAAAGGGTGGGGGGATTAGACCCTCTGGAGGGTGAGCAATTTCTTAGGTGGTTTCAAGGAACTTTTATTTTGGCCAAGAAGACTTTTTCTAGGGGAGTTAGTGGTATAGAAAAAACAAAACTGTAAGTTTTTGAACTTCACAAAGTTATTTCTTGTATGGAACAAATGCAGATATTTTGCTCAAGTCTCATCTGTTAGTTAACAAGACTTCATGTGTCCTAATGGTATCTCGGTGAAGTGTATGAAAATTGGTGAAAAAATCAACTGATGGCAATAGGCATAAAATTATATAACTTACAAACTGAAAGGAATCTTTAATATCATCAAAGCATAGAATGTAAATAAAAATAAATTTCTTCCTAGGAAACAAGTAAGACATAATTTTTTGCTCCATTATGGCTCTTATTTAAAATAGTGTCCAGGGATCTTCTTGTTTCTTTGTATGCCACTTGTTCTGCCTTGTTACTGACTCCAAGAAAACAAAAGGACAGTTGTAAGATAATTGAGATCTGGTTTTCAAAAATTCCCGGAAGTGAATACCCTATTCCTGTACTTCAGAGGCAGGTTTGAATGTGGCCCCACTTTCCATGTGGATGACACTTAATCCTAGAAGTTAGCCTTGGAAGGCCAAGTCAATTCTCCAGCCATTCTGGACATTCACATCCAGTCTCAAGTGGATTTGGAGTGGAGAAGGAGAGGGGTCTATCGGTAAGGAATGCCGTTGTACTCTGATGGTGATGCTTTGGTTTATGCAAATTTAAGGGGGTATTCAGCCATAAAAAATTATCTGGGACAGCTCTAATTTGATGACTGAATTAAAATGCACCCTGGATTTGTTTTTATCAGGTATGGTGAGGCCAACAAATCAGGAGACAACTTCCAAAGAGGAAGACGCTTTTACTCACAGATCCCTAAAAACAGAAGGCATAGCCCACAGGGCCACATGTGGAAACACCTGAATCTGTTAGGTGGCGGAAGGGGCAAGGAGAAAGCATGGCACAAGCTTTTATTGTGGTTTTTGCAAGAATGGCAAGTCATGGCAAGGCAAACTGTTTGGGATTGGCTACTCTGAATAATTTCAATGGGCTCAATGCTGCAGGGGTGGTCTAGTTGTCTGGTACCAGGCCCTGGGTGATTTAGGGCAAACATTGGCTTGGTATTTGAGAGTTAGCTAAAGGAGGTGGTTGGAGTTATGCGTTTTGAATTGGTTGGTTTGCATATCAAAAGTCCTAGGAATTAGCTGACTCTGGGAGGGCTAGGCCTTCCTCTGGTCTACAAGGTCTCCAAGATGTCAAAGGATCTTAAAATATAGAAAGTAAAAAACATGATTAATACACTGGCTTTGCTTCAGTGATAAAACCCTGTCCTGTAGGACTGACCTGCAATCAAAGGTGAGATCTTGAGGTTGACCCCATGTTAGTTTTTCTGTAAAAAGAAAAAGTGACATCCGGATAACAGATAAGAGCTTATTTTAAGTCTTTGGCCAAATAACCCTGAAGAGACTATAATAATAATCATTCTTACTATTTGTTGATTCATTACTCTGTGCCAGGTATGTGTTATGCACTTAGCATATATTATTTATTACTTTTTTGACAATGTAGGTACTGTTATCTCCATTGTAATATAAATGAACAAAAGCTTAGAGAGGTTTAGCAACGTGTCTATGGTTACTGTATCAAGAGAAAATAGGCCAAGAATTCTTATCCAGTTCTGACCATAGAGGTCAAGGTGTGTGCTCTTAACCTCTACAAAACCTTAACAACAACAGCAGCAAAGATGAAGAGATTGACTTAGGGTTACTACAATTTTAGTTTTGCCAAGCAAGAAAAGGAGGGCAGTACTATTTTACTATTACAACAAAAGAAAGATATTTGAAAAAACAGGAGTAAAAATGATGTAATCTCAGAATGCAAGGCAACTATTTCCATGGACTTAAATGCAATTTTATGAAAACTCGCTGTAGTGCCCTCATTTTTCTCCTGCCACTGGATGGTGTCTGATGTACACGGGTCTGGGGTTGGTGAGGGGCAACATGGCAGTACTGAGAAGTGATGAGGGGCCCTGGCACCAATTGGCACTGCTTAGAATCTGGTGTCAAGCCTCACAGATGGCCCTTTCTCAGGATTTTAAAGAGAGACACAAGATTAGCTTGGTCGATGAGAGCTGTAGAGCTCTTCCAAGAAGGAGCATTTTCAAATATCTAGAGCAAAGTCGACAAGGGATGAAAGGGATTTAAGGCAAATACAAGATTTGAGGTGGATTTGGTATCTTGTTTGAATGAAAGGTAACAGGAAAATGGTTTGTTCATAAGATGAAATTTAGCAAAACTGGTGAAGAAAAAGCTGAGGGATGATTGAATAAAGACATGAGAACTTTTTGCAAAGATAACTGGTGACCAAATATTCTATATTCTCATTAAGGACAAAAAGGGGACATTGGCTAAAATAGCAGCAGGAAGGTAATAAATCAGGCACAAGGAGCACATGATGACAGTATGGTTCCTGAAATACTGGAATTAGGAGTAAGAAGCCTGGTTCTGACTTAGCCTCATTAATTCTTTGCTGTTGACCAATATAAAGGATGGAATTCATTTTTCTAATCTTCTCATTGCTATTTAGAGCTAAAGTGAGTTCTAAGACAGGTCCTTTTCACTTGCCACTTTGTATTTTTCACTCTGATAAGCTATTTTTACATTTTTTCCCACAGAGCTATTGTTGGAGGAGGTTATGAAGAAGATGACAGCTGGTTGACTCACGAGCTGGACCCAGGCAACCGGAAGGTCCTTACCCTGTCCGCATCCTTGGAATGTACATTCTGCCCACCATTCTCACACTGGGAGCTGTTTCAAAGACAACCTCGAGAGAGTAAGGTGTTTTTGAGACCATCTGGACTGTACAACTGAATCCGATCTAGGCCCCTATAAACTTTTAAGGTTTTGATGATGAGGAGTGGAAAACGATCCCTGTATGTATTTTCCCTTGCTTATGTAACCTGTCACCTACTAAGCTGGAGTGGTCTGCCTCTTTCTCTAGTCTCTCCTTGCCTTCTGTGTATAAGGGGCCAATTGGCAAATTAACAAACTATAAGATTGAAATAAGGAACTTTCTTTTTTAAAATTTGGAAAGACAAATAAGGTAGATTGGAAAGGAGATGTCCTACCTAGTTCTCAATTTGGCCTTTAGAAATGACAGCAATACTAAGTCTATATACACATAGACCAATATTACCTAAGACTGTGATATTATGTCCAGGAATATATAACTCAGCAATTCAGGAAACAACTTGGAGGTGGGGAGACTGTGAGCTTTGTGATGTGGACCCAGCAAAGGCAAACACAGTGTGGCACTCAGGAGACCTAAGTTCTTGCTTTTGCTTTTTTTCTATCAGTTTGGATAATGTTAGCTTTCTCTCTGTACAGTTATACCTTTGTACTTGTTATTCACTAGCAAGCTGTGATTATTATAAAGGAAATAGTTATATTTCAGGCTTCTTAAAAGAATATTCTTAATAACACTGGCACATTTGGGAGCATGATTTCACCAGGTCCATTATCTTTACTGTTATGACAACCTGGCAAGGGAGATATCATTTTGTCCACTTTTTAGAGGAAAATTCCAAAACCCAGACAGGTTAGGTGACCTGCCCAAAGTCACACTCTAGTGGAGATGAGATTGAAAACCAAGACTGTCTAGCTTCAAAGCTTATTCTGTTACACGACCCAAGGGCTTCTCTGACTGTAAGATACATATGGACTGTCTGGGGACCTTGTTAAGCTGTAGATTCTGGTTCAGTAAGTCTATGTCTTGGTCTGAAATTCTGCACTTCTACCATGCCATTGGTCCCTGGACCACACTTTGAGTAGTAAGGTATTAGGTTGCTTCTCATTAACAAATATGGTAGAATTCTTAAGTTGCCATCTTCCCAAACTTATGGGAAAGTAGTCAGTGTTTTACCATAGTGTGATGTTAACTGCAGTTATTTTGTAAATACCTTTCATTAAATTAAAGAAGTTCCCTTCTAGTCATAGTTGAGAGTTTTTATAATGAAGAGATTTTGAATTTTGTCAAATACTTTTCTGCATGAATTGATATAAGAATGTAGTTATTTTTTTAGACTGCTAATGCGATCATTAGATTGACTTTCAAATATTGAGCTAGACTTGAGTAATAATTTTTTAAAATAATGCTTATTTTGTGTTTAAATTCTATATGTAATATATGTTTATTAAAGAACACTCAGAAAATTGGCAAAGAAAAAAATGTAAAAATCACTGAAAATCTCACCACCCAGAGATACTATTGTTAATGTATTTGTAAACTTCTTTATTTATTTATTTTTTTTGATGGCACATGCCCAAGACTCTTTGTTTTTTTTTTTTTTCCTGCCAGTTTTTTGAGAATTAATTGGCATACATCACTATGGAGGTTTAAGGCATACAGTATGATGGTTTGATTTACTTGTATTCTGAAATGATTATCACAATAGGTTCAGTGAACATCCATCTTCTAATTTAGACACAATAAAAAGGAAAGAATGAAGAAAATAATAAAGGAGAAAAATATTCTCCTTGCGATGGGAATTTTTAAGATTTACTCCCTTAACAACTTTCCTATATATGATATAGTAAGCTACAGTCATCAGGTTGTGCATTACATTCCTAGTACTTATTCATCTTATAACTGGAAGCTTGTACTTTTGGCCACCTTTCTCCCCTTCCCCCACCCCCACCCCCACCTCTGATAATCACAAGTCTAATCTCCTTTTCTATGAGTTTTTTTTTAAGATTCCATGTATAATGAAATCGTACAGTATTTATGTTTTTTTTTGGTCTGACTTATTTCACTTAACATAGTACCTTTGAGGTCTGTCTATGCTATTGTAAATGGTAGGATTTCCTCTTTTTATGGCTGAGTAATATTCCATTGTGTGTATATGTGTGTATATATACATATATGTGTGTATATATGTATATGTATTTATATGTGTGTGTATATACCACAACTACTTTACCCATTTATCCACTTATAGACACTTAAGTTGTTTCCATGTCTTGGCTACTGTAAGTAATGCTGCTATGAACATAGGGGTCAGATATCTTTTTGAGTTAGTGTTTTCATTTCCTTTGGATATATTGCCAGAAGTGGAATTACTGAATGATATATGGTAGTTCTGTTTTTAATTTTTTGAGGATCCTCCATCCATAGAGTTTTTAAGAAGCATTTATGTATTTATATTTTTATAAAGTTAATATTAAAACCATATCATCTTCCTTTTTTTATATGATATTTTACCTTGAGCATTTTAAATTGTTAAATATTTCAGGCTTGCTTTTGCCTCAGTGACTTCACACTTCCTTTAGTTTGGAATGCTCATTGGCATTTAGGTCCTGTTTTGTTTTGTTTATTTGTTGTTTATTTTTATCATTATAAAGTTATACTAAATATCTTCAGACATAAATCTTTGCTAATTCTAAACAAATTAAATTTATTTCTACAAACAAAATTATAAGCTCCTTGTATATCAATATCTTCAAAATTCCTGATGCCAAATTACTTTTGCATAGCAGTGTGTAAGAGTGTTTTTGTCATTATCTCTTCTTTCAATTAATAAGCTTTTCTTAGAGCAGGTTTAGGTTCATACGAAAATTGAGTGGAAAGCATGGAAGGCACAGAGAGTTCTTATATACCCCTTGTTCCCACACACACACACAATCTCCTCCACTGTCGACATCCTGCGCCGCTGTGGTACAGTTGTTGCAATCAATGAACGTATATTGACTCATATTGATCAACTAAAGTCCATACTTTATATTAGGGTGTACTCTTGGTGTTGTACATTCTATGGGTTTTGACAAATGTTATATCTTTTAAAATATTTTTACCAAATTGATATTGCTGTCTCCTATTTGAAATTTTACATTTTAATTTCTATTTAAGAGATTCATGCATACTCAATTGTATTATTTATGTTTATTTACTTTGCCTATGTTATTAACAAGTGTGTATTT